>CM077220.1:28997070-29622070 GCA_039654775.1 Spinibarbus caldwelli | reverse complement strand
TGAAACATATTTTGTACAATGACTTTGGTGGATTTCTTTAAATATTGCACTAAAATATCAAACTAATTTCATTGTAATGGTTTTTCCCTGACCTTATGGAAGTCTAGGATCATATCAGCAGTACTGGGAATACCATAACTTTAACATGCCTGTGATTGTTTCTTTACTTTAATTTACCAGCTGTATACCAACTACTACAGGCGGTCATGTCGTGTCACATGACACAAGAGTTGTTTAGCTTTACTGTGGTCTGGATTAAAAGGTTCTTAAAAGTCAACCCCCCCTGCCCAACAGAGATAACCTTGTTTGGTTACATAACCTGTAGTCTTGCAGTAATTAGTCACATGCATGCAACAGTATATTTTATTATGTCCAGATAAGTTTAAATCAAGTTGCATGTCTTTCTTGCAGTGGTGCAACAGGATGACAATTGATGTATCTCAAAGGCCCCCTTTTTTTTTTTCTTTTTCTTTTTTTTGTTTTTTGTTGGACCAGCACTGTCCAATAATCATTACCTGTATTGAATAAAATAAAGGAAATGCAAAGAAAAACATGCAACAAAAACTGCTACCAAGTACCAACAAAATACTCAGGAAATCAACACAACAGATGATAGATCCTTTAGTGTTTGTGTACATTGTGAACTCTCAGAGTAGCTGCGCTCAGGCTCATCTGAACAAGATTAAAAAGGTGAATGATGCCAAGGAAATCAGAGACTGTCTGATACACATAGCTCCAGTCCTAATGAGATAAAATCCTGCTAATTGGTTAATTTTAGCCACTGAGCACAGCAGTAATTGTGTTGCACAATATTCGAGAGCGTGTAGGAAAAGTCAAGGTGTGAATGAGTGTTTTGGTTTCAAATGGTAAATAATAGCATTTGACTAATTTAAATGATGCAAAACAAGCCCAAAATATTTAATCTATAATTATTGATTCTGATAATTGATTGTCCTTTTATGTAAAAAAGTTGAATCTCATTAGTGACTACATTAGCTCCATATCACTGACATGAAGTCTGAGGTGAGCGACAAGAGCTTGTCTGCAGGTTATTTACAGATTAAGTGCTTGTCCTTTGGATCTTTTTAGAAATCAGTTCATTTAAGGCAATTAATTAGGTGAAGCAACAATATTAAATGCATATATTGCACAGGTATTTCCTACAGACTTTGTTGACATGTCATGTTGATTTGCTGCAAATACCTAGTCCTATAAAATTTAAGCAAAATGCTATCTTTGCAGACTAAATGTAATGATAAAGCTTAAAATATTCATCAAGCCTATTCAAAAGTTGCTAAATGAAAATACGGATACGCAAGAAGATCTTGAGAGGTTTTTTTTTATCACCCATCTTACCTGTTGTAGTGCAGATACTGAAAAGGAAGAGTTTCACAGCAGTTTGCTAGACAGCCATGGGCTATAGAAATGGCTCTGAATGAAATTCTGTCAATCTACAGTTTATCCATCAGGAAATCCAGTCCAGGTCATTAGAAATGTCAGTCAAAACTCCAAGCACCAGGTGAACAGCAATATAATAAGTGATTGCTCTGATGCAATCCGCAACACGTCCTTGCAAGATCAGTCAAATTGACGGATAGGAGATTCCATGCACAATCCTCTGTCTTTGAATTGATCTTATCCCACCATTAGTACTAGAGAAATGGGCAAAGAGGTGCTGCTTAGGGCTTCGTGAGGCAACACGAAGGAGGAGTCTAGCACCCAGATTATGTGTAAGTACCAGCTAATATGCTTGAGACTCCTCGTCCTCTCTCTCTCATTGCTTCACCTCCTCCATCTCACTCCCAAGGTCTGATCTTCTCTAATGAGCTCTGAAACGAATGAATGGAATCAAAGAGTGATACATGGCAGAAATACAGATTCAGGCGAGCTGTCAAATATAACTTTCATGCAAAACGGGTTCACTCTAACAAGATAATTATTTGTACTGTATATGTGATAATTTGCATACTGTATATGACCAGTGCAAATGCATATTATAAATTTATACAGTAAAATTTCTTTCCAATTTAGACATCATGGCCTAAACATTGTTTTATTTAAGGGAAACACAATCTTTACCTGTGATGACCGTTCATTTGCATATGAAGACTTTGGCCTAACATGACAGAAATAGGCAGGGGTTCTCATCACCTCTAAGCACAGACACTAACAGATCAAACAATTAGTAGTGCATGAGAACAGTGGCCTTCTCTGAAAGCCTCTTTTAATGACATGAAAACCCAAACTTCTGCTTGCTTATAAATATTCTTAAAATAACTATTCAGAGCGTACACTGTAAAAACCGATTGTAATTTTACCTATAAAAGACTGTAAAAATGCTACAGTAAAAATCTATTATTCATCATGAAGCTTTCTATTTACATCTATGGTACACTGCAAAGAGGATTTTATAGAAAATATTATTTCAGTCTTTCTACTTCAAAATTTCACATTTAATTCAGTGTGTTACCTGCCATTTCTTTGTAATTAATTGAGACAATTACTAGTAATTACTAAATTGCTAGTAACTGGTAACAGTTTAGTATAGGGACCAGTTCTCATTTTGACTAGTTGCTTATTAGTATGCCTATTATGCACATATTGGCTGGTTATTATAAAGCACATATTCTGCATGACCATATTCTACAACCCTATACCTAAACTTAACAACTATCTTACTAACTATTAATAAGCAGTAAATTAGAAGTTTATTGAGTGAGTTAATTTAATGGTGAGAATTGGACCTTAAAATAAAGTGTAAAAATGTTTCTACACCAATTTTTATTTATTTTTATGGTGGACGTCTATAATATATATATATATATATATATATATATATATATATATATATATATATATATATATATATATATATATGTAAATAAATAAATAAACATATATATATATATATATATATATATATATATATATATATATATATATATATATATATATATATATATATATATATATGTTACAAGTACAAATGTTTTAGTAGCAGCATGGCTTTGTTAATACAAAGAAAACTACTGTTAGATTTATCAGTTTTATTTATTGTTTGTTGGTTTAATGTAAATTAAGGTAATACTAGAGTCTTTTGGCTAAATGCATAAGACTTTAATCTGTCTATAGTGAGTCTGCAAGTCCTACCAGAGATTGAAACACTCATTTTGTGCAAGTGGAGAGGCTGGACTGAGGCCACATGCAAGGAATGTGCACAGGCACATGGTCTCACATCTGCTGTCTGCCCCCACCTGTGCTGCACCACGCTGAAAGCTGTCCAGCACACTCTTCAAGCTCATCCACCTGACTCCAGTCTCCATGCTTAGCAGACAGGTGTCTATAATTAACTAATCTGTTCCAAACCTCTCTAATCCCTCATACACAGACATGGTTCACACATACACACATTCTCAGGTGAAAGTACTGCACCTACACATAGTCTCACTTTTAAAGTCACTTTTATTTACTGTTATACAGGTAAATTCCTATACATAATTGCATTGGAAATCTAAGGCTTTAAAATTACCTCGATTATGTGGTCTTGTGTTGGTGTGCAATGATATGTGTCTCTAGGAATCTGAAACTGATATTGAACATGATTAACAAACAATCTATTGTCAAAATCAGATTTTCCCTGAATATGTTATGTGGCAAATGGGACTGCTCATTAGGAGAGGTTAACTACAATTACTACAGTTCTCAAGGGTTATGCACTTGGTTAAGTAACACCAGCATGTGGTGCATCACATGTGTGATGTCTGCGTGTTGTCCACCTGATGCGGATACCTAATGTACAACAAAACATACACAACCCACCTTAAAATTAAAGTTAATAATTTATACAAAATAATTTATATGTATCTGTATAATGAATGAAAACCTGTATTTAAAAAAGAACACTTGAATTTTAAGAACACTTTGTTTAAAAAAAAAAATCATACTATAAAAAATACTATAAAAAATACTATAGTAATAACAGTAAATTATGCATAATTACATGCAACTAACCCTAAACCAAACTCTATTCCTAAACGTAATCCTGTAAGTAGACCTGTTTTTAATTAACATTACTCAGTACTTAAATATATAATTCCACTCTAACAAGACACCTTGAAATAAAGTGTAACCCCAAAAAATTATGATTCAAGTAACTGATTCAGGTAATCAAGTCTTCAATATTGACTTTTCTAACTCACTGGTTTCAGAGGTGAGCTAATGGAGGATCATGTTAGAAAACAGACATATCTGTACCAGCCTTGACAGCATCACTGAGGTCAGTGGTCTGTGTTACTCATGAATCATGCATCAGTGGGAATAAATAAGTAAATTTCAAGATAAATTCGGCTCATTGAACGAGGACCAAACATGTTACAAGAAGCCTAAAGCTGAACAAGTGCTTCAGGAATATGTGGATGTGGGCATACGTAGTTGACATTGTGCCAGGCACTGATATGTTATTGTTGTATTTTATTTTTGTACAGTTATTAAAGATGCAATTGTATGACATCTGATTAACTGAAGGATTACACTAAATATATTGTTTATGTGACACCACAGGACTATGAGTCGCAATGAAATGGAAGAAGCCACAGATCTTTTCATCCATATTGTGGCATACAAGTGAAACCGATTATCAAAAAATTGAATAGATTTCGAGAAGTGGCCATCACACTCAAACACAAATACTTGTAGTCAATTGTGAAGGTGTGGGGTTTAAGCAAACTAAATAAGTCCAGTGTACAACAACACCAGAGAGAAGACTGCTGTTTTCACCAGAAGATCAAGTTATGCCTTTGTGATTAAACATTGAGGTCAAGACATGTATTCGCATGGATGAATCATTCACAATAAGATGTACTGTATAATATGCAACTAAAAATCATATAGGAGAGTGCTCAATTAATGTCAACTTTAAGTAAACTTCAACAAGCTAAAAAGTGATTAAAATTGGTTAAATAATTGATTAAATAAATAATTAATTAAAATTGACTAAATAAAATAGAAATGGTTACCTAAATTATTGTATATACATTTAAAATAAATATTAACCTATAATCTTTGTTGAAAAACGTTCACGTCCATATTATTGTCAACTACCCACAGTTGAATAAGTTGAATATTGCCTCTACTCTCAGAAAAAAAAGGTACAAAAGCTGTCACTGGGGCAGTACCTTTGCAAAAGGTACTCAGTGTGCATATTAGTACCTTTGCAAAAGGTACTAATATGCACACTGTAGGCACTAAAATGTACCTTAAGGTTAAGGTACCAAAATGCAGCCATTAAAAAGGGTACAAAGGTGTACTTTTGAAAAGGTACCACCCTAGTGACAGCTTTTGTACTTTTTTTTTTTTTCTGAGAGTGTATCATGCCTTATGCACAACTTGTTCATTGCAAACTATGTTATTGCTATTCATTTTAAACTCTGATACATTTTTTTTATAATATTACCTTGAGACTATACTTGTATTTATTGATTTCTGCATCTTTCAGCTTAAACACTTTTTGTAGGATTTAAGTGCAACCACTCTCACAACTTCCCACAATGCAACAGTTTCACATGTGATGCTTAGTCAGCATAAATAAATTCTGCAATGTTTGTCATTACTGAGAGGACGGCTTTAAAACTTTAACATGCTTTTCACAATTCTCAGTAAACGCATTTAAAGACTATTTACAAAGTATGAGTCAACTAAGTACATAAATGAAGCACATGTTTCCAAAGAAGAAAGACTTTAAAGTTGAATCTTTGGATGAAGCGCAACATTAATCATTGTTCCTCAGATTATCTTGAAAAAAAAAGTTAGATAAACAGACAAACCTAGAAACCATAGACATAAACATACGGCTCTGCCTAGACTTGCCCAACTTCAAGAAACATACTGAACCCCCTTTCAATATTAACATCCAACAGATTGTCTGCATTCATAACACACACACAAACACACACACACAAGCACACACGCACACACACGCACAAACAAGCACAAGCAGCCACATGCACAAGCATAAGGTCAGGATCCTACCTTGCAGTTTATAGGTAGTAACAGATTAGCTTCTACACCCTCTATTTTCAGACATCACAGAAGAGCATGGAAAACAGAGAACAACCCCCCGGGATATCCAATATCATGATGCTAAATTTCTCTAGTATTACCAAAAAAAAAAAAAAAAAAAAAGTCATCCTAAATTGTGCATATCAAATTGTTGAAAGATCATTCTGTCATTTATCTTTACTATATATGTGTGTGTGTGTGTGTGTGTGTGTGTGTGTGTACACACACACACTCACAAATAGTATATACATAATAAATTAATACTTAATATTTAATTTTTAATATTTAACAAAGATGTATTAAATTGATCACATGTGACAGTAAAATCATGTATAATGTTACAAATTATTTCTAATTCAAATAAATGCTGTTCTATTCAATTAGACTTCTATTAATAAAAGAATCCTGAAAATAAGTGTCATCAAAAATATTATGCAGCAAAACTGTTTCCAATATTGATAATAGCAAGGAATGTTTTGTGAGCACCAAATCAGCATATTAGCTATTACTCCAACACATTACTTCAGTCTTCAGTGGCCCATGATCCTTCAGAAATCAAATGGCTACTAAAAATGCAGCTTTGTCATCACAGGAATAATAGAAAGCAGATATTTTGAATTGTAATAATATTTCACCACATTACTTTTTTATCAAACAAATTCAGCCTCAGTGAGCATAAGAGAAAAACAAAACAAAATCTTATTGACCCCAAAACTTTGAATGGTACTGTATGTATGTACATAAAATTAAGGATTTTGATAGATTTGAGAAACCCCAACATTCAATTATAATAGCATCAGTGGTCAACACTATTTAGGTGGCTGGTTTGATCCCTGTAAGGAATGAGCCATGAGTTACCACCAGTGTGTCCTTAAGGAGGCCATCCTTGTAAGTTTACTATAATCTTTGGATAAAGCTAATAAAATGACTACAAAAATAAGGAACATTTGTTAATAAAAACACTAAATACAACATTGTGTTTCTCGAATTTCATTTATTTAAAAGCATTTTGAAAAATAAATACACTGTCCCAGTTTTAGTCGACAAGGGCTGCACTAAAGGCACGAGTAAATACATATTGATGGTGTAAAAAGTATGAGCAAATTGGATTGTGAAACATCTTGAAGAGAGAGTAAAGACAAGCTAAGGCCTGCAAACCCAGTGACTGAATTCACATGGAACGCTTTCTCTTCATTTTACCATGCAAAAACATACCCTCATACACACGCAAGGCCATGAACTAGTTGTGAAATCTCAAATTTCACACTTTCTCTCATCAATGAATTTTTGATTTTTTGAATATGATTTTTGTCAAAAAAAAAACAAAAAACTGTCAGATGAATGAGAAATCTGAAAGGACAATGCAACATGTATCATCTTCATTTTTTTAATTATCTGGAACATGGAAAATGTGGTAACACTTTAGTATAGGGACCAATTCTCAGGATTAACTAGTTGTTTATTAGCATGCCTATTATTAACATATTGACTGTTTTTAGTACTTATAAAGCACATATTCTGCATGACCATAATCTACATCCCTAATCCTACCCCATACCTAAACTTAACAACTACCTTACTAACTATTAATAAGCAGCAAATTAGGAGTTCATTGAGGCAAAAGTCATAGTTAATGGTGAGAATTGGACCTTAAAATAAAGCATGACCGGAAATGCTATACAGACGATCATGCTATAATATTTGATCTAAAGCTCTATGCAATTTTCTTTTCAATCCAGTTCTTAAAGTTTGCTACCCGTGTGTAGATGGTGTACAAATCTGGATTACAGCCCCGCAGATCATATCCGAAGCTCACTAGCCCCAGCAGTTCCCAAGCATGATGAGAATCAGCATCTTCTGATCTGCTGGGGGGGAAAGGCTCCAGCCCTAAAGTGGGTTGGGAATCAGCAGAGAGTGAAAGAATAATCCCTCCAGTTTCAGAAGGGCAGATCGTGGACGGGCTGAGTGGATGTTGGCGTCCACATAGCATGTTGTCAGTCATTCTGATCGGTACCCCATGTTTGCTGAATTGCCTTTCGCACTTCACCACATCAGCTAATTCTATCAGTCCGGTCCGGGCGGCCTCAGATTCCTGTGCCCTGTGTTTGCCTGCTACAGGCCAGCCGGTGAGGAAGGCCTGCTTTGCAGTGACCTCTCCACCCTGCAGACGCGGCAGGCACACAGGGGACACATACTCACTGATTCGAGCTTTGTCTGCCAGCTTCAGTATGGCCAGGTCGGAGTCTAAGACATGTGGATCGTAGTTTGGATGGATCAAGATCTGAGCGATCTGTGTGGGAACAGAGATGATGAAAGACTTGAACTAAAAGAAGCTGGTCAGTTTGAGAAGTAAATAATCCTACAGACTACCTGGCAAAGCCTAATCATAGATTATCGATAAGAATGTGCCTTGAGTTTTAATGTGTATATTTAGTCTGCAGTATCCTCAGTATGGCTTTGGGTTTTCCAAGAACTTTCCAAGACATAAAATATGGTAATGCTGTTGGCTTTATGGAGAGGTCTCATTCTGTTAATGTCAGGAGATATTTTGCATTTTAAGATGAATTATTACATGCAATTTATTTATATGTAACTCACAAATAAATAGATAATTAAATGGTGCATGTTTGAATTGCATTGGTAATTTAGAAGAACTGCTAGAGGAACTTCTGCAAGACATATTGTAGTCTGAAAGCTCTTACCTGTATGTGCTGTAGTCTCTTGTTCTCTCTAAGGTCACTGAGGTAATGTTTTCCCATCACTACATTTAGATCATCTGTACTGAGCGCCTCAGTCTGTCCAGGCTCCGTCACACAATGAGCAGCCACCACAACCCAGTGCTGGTTGACCAGAGCCCCGCTGCAGATGAGCTGCCATCTCTGGTCCTTCTTAATCCATTCTTTATCTTCCTTTCCCTCCTCTTCCTCATCTACGGCAAATGTGTCCCCCCGTCTTTTGGTCCTTGCCATAAGAGGGCTGGCATTGTACAGACGGGTATATATGGCAGCATGCCATGGCCAGTGAATCTCTGTGAAATTCTGGGGACTGGCAGCTGGTAATTTACCGCATACTGGAAGAGAATGAATGCCAGTTCTGTGAGTGAGTGAGTTCTGGAACAAATTTCTAATTATATCAGATTATTAGTGAGTGCCAGCTTTGAAAAATAAAATAAAATAAAATAAAATAAAATAAAATAAAATAAAATAAAATAAAATAAAATAAAATAAAATAAAATAAAATAAAATAAAATAAAATAAAAGTAAAAATGAGTGTTAGCAATTCTTCAGAGAATCAGAATCAGAATGAGCTTTATTGGCCAGGTATGATTACACATATGAGGAATTTGTTTTAGTGACAGAAGCTCTACAGTGCAACAGAAAGACAGCAACAGGACAGGACACAGATAATAAAAGAATAATTTACAAATATACAAATAGGCAATGTACAAATAGCAAAAACACAATATATAATATAGACAATTATGGTGTACAGGTCTGATATGTGCAAATCTGAAATGAAAAAATAAGTATGTGTGTTGAATAAATAATTTATAATAGTGTTGTGTGTTCCACTTTTAATGTCAAGTGTTCATGAGATGGATTGCCTGAGGGAAGAAACTGGAATAATAATGTAATTCTGCTTAGTCAGCCAACATCTCTCAGGGTTATTAATGTATTTGTAAATAGGAAAACAGGTTCCACAATATGTTTTAAATGTAAAATAAAACAAAATTAGTAGTAGCAGTAGTAATAATAATAATAATAATAATTATTATTATTATTATTATTATTATTAACATATTTACTGTATTTATTTTTATAAAATTATATCATACACACTGAAAATATGATGTAGAAACAGTTTTCATTCAGAAATTGCTAGTAAATTTAACAAATAATTACAAAGAAATGGCAATTTGTTTAATTTTTGAAGTAGAAAGATTGAAATACTGAAATAGCATCTTCTAGTAAAGCATACTCTAATATTTTTTTTTTCTATTACTATTATTGCATAAAAAGTAAATATTATAAAATACATTTTAAAAATTGTATTATCAATTATTGGACAAATTATGCAATTCTGCTTTATCAGCCTACAGCTGTCAGGGTTACAGTTGTCAGGGTTATTATTGCATAGAAAATATTTGTAAATAGGAAAACAGAGCCCATAACATGCTTTAAATGTGTTAGTGCTTCCCCCACCTGGTGAACAGGAGAAATGGCGACCACTCCACTTTCCAGTCTTTAGGCATGTGCGGCGTGCGCTACCAGAATGCTTGTAAAGCTCTGAAACACACTCATATTCTATGCTGGTGTACACATGGTGGAAAGTTGGTGGCAAATCTCCAAAAGCAGAAAAGGCTTTCTCCAGTGTGTCTGCTTCAGTCTCTCTCTGACTGGATGCAGAGTACAGCTTGTGGACTGGACTTTTCCTAGCATTAAAAGGGATAAAATTAAGATCCAACTTTATGAGTTTAATATCACACTGTCACAAAGAAATGAAAAAAAAAGTCTACCTGGAAGGAGGTTGGTATTTCAAGACCTTCTGCTGCACAAGTTTAGAAACTTTAGGTTCTCTACAAGCTGTTAAACAGTTTAGATGTTCAAGTTGACAGCGTGTTTGTAAAAGGTATTTCATAATTGTTTTGTAACTTGAAGTAAAGATGGTACCTCTGACACACAGGGGCTGACTGCCGCTCCAGGTCCCATTCTTCTGGCAGGTTCTTTTTGAGTCTCCACTAAGAATATATGTATTGTTGCAGAAATATTCAACATATTTTATTCTGCCATCAGAGCCTGAAACCACAGTGTAGTATCCACTGTGGAGTTGTGGTGGCGGTGGACAGTCTTTTATGGTCACTTCTGTAATTCAAATAGCAGTGGAACAGGTCACTAAAATTTGCAATGATCCAACAACAAAACAGATTTTTAGAGCATTGTTTATACTTAAAATCCATACATTTTAAAATCCTGAAAGATCTCAATAGAAGCTAATATTCTGTGATCTCAAGTTCAAAGAAGCATGACTCCCAGGCATACATGCACACCTGACTTTGACTGTAAGCAGCTTTGTCAGTCTCAAAGGGTGTTATACCAAAAGTAGTTGTCATAACTACATAAGTGTCAGCGTACCCTTTATGCACACAGGAGCACTGTCACTCCAAGTGCCATTGGGAAGGCATGCCCGCTGAGATGCTCCCTTGAGCTTGTACGGTTTATAGCAAAGATACTGAACCGAGGTGAGGATGTCACCTTCCTTGTACCGCAGGAAGAAATCTCCGTGTGGTGGCTTCTTGGGGGTTGCACAGAGAGGTGGTGCTTGACCTTGTGGAAAGCAGTAAAATATTATGATGCAATATGTAAGCATTAAAAAATTAAACAACATTTTTGCTTAGAAATGAGTCTTGAGGGAATCTCTCTGTAAGCGTGAATCCATGAAGCCCACTCAGCAAGAACAATAAAAAGCCACAAAGAGGTTCATAAAATTAGGGAAAACATACATCTACACTGAGGAAAGGAATTATTATAATATTTTAATTATTATATATATATATATACAGTGGTGGCCAAAATTGTTAGAACACCTGACAGATCTGAAAATATTGACCTTTTTTTGCCCCCATAACATGATTTAATTTAATAATGTTCATGAAAAATGCAGATGGTTGCTCTGAGCAGAACAAATATCAGATAAAGTGAGTCGTACTGTTTTTATCCACTTTTAAATTTAATATTTGGTATGTCCACCTTTTGCAGCAATTACAGCAGCACATCTCTCTGGCATAGTGTATATATTTCCTAAGAACTTCAACACTAATGTTGCCTTCTGCAGCTCAAGCCAAAGGCTTTCCTTTGAATGTACAATAGATCTGTCCAGTTTATTTTTCAACTCGCCCCAAATTTGCTCGATGAGGTTGAGACTTTGAGGTGGCCAGTCCATCATTTTCAACGTTCCAGCAGATTCCTTCCACCACAGGTAGTTCCGGCATATATATATATATACAGGTGCATCTCAATAAATTTGATTGTTGTGGAAAAGTTAATTTATTTCAGTAATTCAACTCAAATTGTGAAACTCATGTATTAAATAAATTCAATGCACACAGACTGAAGTAGTTTAAGTCTTTGGTTCTTTTAATTGTGATGATTTTGGCTCACATTTAACAAAAACCCAACAAATTAGAATATGGTGACATGCCAATCAGCTAATCAACTCAAAACACCTGCAAAGGTTTCCTGAGCCTTCAAAATGGTCTCTCAGTTTGGTTCACTAGGCTACACAATCATGGGGAAGGAATTTGGCTACAGTTGTCGTATTCCTCTTGTTAAGCCACTCCTGAACCACAGACAACATCAGAGGCGTCTTACCTGGTCTAAGGAGAAGAAGAACTGGACTGTTCCCCAGTGGTCCAAAGTCCTCTTTTCAGATGAGAGCAAGTTTTGTATTTCATTTGGAAACCAAGGTCCTAGAGTCTGGAGGAAGGGTGGAGAAGCTCATAGCCCAAGTTGCTTGAAGTCCAGTGTTAAGTTTCCACAGTCTGTGATGATTTGGGGTGCAATGTCATCTGCTGGTGTTGGTCCATTGTGTTTTTTGAAAACCAAAGTCACTGCAACCATTTACCAAGAAATTTTGGAGCACTTCATGCTTCCTTCTGCTGACTAGCTTTTTAAAGATGCTGATTTAATTTTCCAGCAGGATTTGGCACCTGCCCACACTGCCAAAAGCACCAAAAGTTAGTTAAATGACCATAGTGTTGGTGTGCTTGACTGGCCAGCAAACTCACCAGACCTGAACCCCATAGAGAATCTATAGGGTATTGTCAAGAGGAAAATGAGAAACAAGAGACCAAAAAATGCAGATGAGCTGAAGGCCACTGTCAAAGAAACCTGGGCTTCCATACCACCTCAGCATTGCCACAAACTGATCACCTCCATGTCACGCCGAATTGAGGCAGTAATTAAAGCAAAAGGAGCCCCTACCAAGTATAGAGTACATATACAGTAAATGAACATACTTTCCAGAAGGCCAACAGTTCACTAAAAATGTTTTTTTTTTTTTGTGTTTTTTTTTTTTTTTTTGGTCTTATGAAGTATTCTAATTTGTTGAGATAGTGAATTGGTGGGTTTTTGTTAAATGTGAGCCAAAATCATCACAATTAAAAGAACCAAAGACTTAAACTACTTCAGTCTGTGTGTATTGAATTTATTTAATACACGAGTTTCACAATTTGAGTTGAATTACTGAAATAAATGAACTTTTCCACGACATTCTAATTTATTGAGATGCACCTGTATGAGCAAAAGCGGCTGTGAAAATAAATCTGCATTGTTTATCCTTTTTATCTTTCATTCAAAAAATTCACAAAATTCCATCCTATTCTTGAAGTAAAACAATTGAAAATAGGGGGAAAATCTCATTGTGAAATAAATGCTTTCTCTAGTTCATGTTGGCCACAATTACTGGCACCCAATTATTGCAACGTCCTTTTCCCAAGATCTGAGTTTGCTCCTATAATGCCTGAAGAGTTTGGAGAACACCTGATAAGAGATCAGAGACCATTTTCTTTATACAGAATCTCTCCAGATCCTTCAGATTCACAGCTCCATGTTAGTACTTCTTCTTTTCAGTTCACCCCACTCATTTTCTGTACGGTTCAGGTCAGAGGACAGGGATAGCCATGGTAAAAGATTAATTTTGTGCTCAGTGACCCATTTTTGTGTTTATTTTGATGTTTGTTTTGGATCGTTGTCCTGGTGGAAGATCCAAACACAGACCATTATACGATTTCTAACAGAGGGAGTCAGGTTTTGAGTTTTTATCTGTTGGTATTTGATAGAATCCATGATGCCATGCATCTGAACAAGATGTCCAGGACCTCTGGCAGAAAAACAGGCCCACAACATTAAAGATCCTGCAGTATATTTAACCGTGGACATGGGGTACTTTTTATCCCTGTTTGTACTAAACTCATCTGGTGGGTTTGCTGCCAAAAAGCTCTTTTTTCAGTTTCATCTGACCATAGAAGCCAGTGCTATTTGAAGTTCCAGTCGTGTCTGACAACTGAATTTGCTGGAGTTTGTTTTTGGATGAGTGAGGAGAATTTTCCTTGAAACCCTCCCGAACAACATGTGGTGATGTAGGGGATGTTTGATATATATATTTTTTGTTTAGGTTTCTGACCCCAAGACTCAACTAATCTCTGCAGTTCTCCAGCTGTGATCCTCGGAGAGTCTTTGTCCACTCAAACTCTCCTCCTCACTGTGCATTAGGATGATACGAGTCCTCTTCCAGGCAGATTTTTAACATCTTTAGTTGATTGGAACCTGTTAATTATTACCCTGATGGTGGAAATGGGGATTTTCAATGCTTTAACTCTTTTCTTACAGCCACTTTCTATTTTGGGAAGCTCAACAATCTTTTTCTGCACATCAGAACTATATTCTTAGGTTTTACTCCTTGTGACGGATGATTAAGGGAATTTGGCCTTTGTGCTCCTCATATTTATAATCACGTGGAACAGCAAATCATGGCTGGACAATTTCATGCTCCTAGTCACCCTGGTGTGCTAAAAAATGTAAATATGAATGGGAATATACTTCAGAGATATTTGACTCATAAGAAATTCTAGGGGTGCCAATAATTGTGGCCAACATTCATTGGAGAAAAACATTTATTTCATCACGAGATTTTCTCCCCACTTTCAGTTGTTTTACTTCAATGATAGGTTAGAATTCATTCACACATACAGGTAAGAGCCCCCCCCCCCCCCCCCCCCCCCACCCCCCTGTTAAAACATAACTGTGGTTTATCACACCTGAGTTCAGTTTCTCTAGCCACACCCAGGCCTGATTACTGCCACACCTGTTCGCAAGAAATCACTTAAATAGAACCTGTCTGACAAAGTGAAGTAGACCAAAAGATCCTCAAAAGCTACACATCATGTTGAGATCCAAAGAAATTCAGGAACAAATGAGAAACAAAGTAATTGAGATCTATCTGTCTGGAAAAGGTTATAAAGCCATTTCTAAAGCTTTGGGACTCCAGCGAACCACAGTGAGAGCCATTATCCACAAATGGCGAAAACATGGAACAGTGGTGAACCTTCCCAGAAGTGGCCGGCCGACCAAAATTACCCCAAGAGCTCAGCGACGACTCATCCAAGAGGTCACAAAAGACCCCAGAACAACATCCAAAGAACTGCAGGCCTCACTTGCCTCAGTTAAGGTCAGTGTTCATGACTCCACCATAAGAAAGAGACTGGGCAAAAATGGCCTGCATGGCAGAGTTCCAAGACGAAAACCGCTGCTGAGCAAAAAGAACATAAAGGCTCGTCTCAGTTTTGCCAGAAAACATCTTGATGATCCCCAAGACTTTTGGGAAAATACTCTGTGGACTGACGAGACAAAAGTTGAACTTTTTGGAAGGTGTGTGTCCCATTACATCTGGTGTAAAAGTAACACAGCATTTCAGAAAAAGAACATCATACCAACAGTAAAATATGGTGGTGGTAGTGTGATGGTCTGGGGCTGTTTTGCTGCTTCAGGATCTGGAAGACTTGCTGTGATAAATGGAATCATGAATTCTGCTGTCTACCAAAAAATCCTGAAGGACAATGTCCGGCCATCTGTTCGTGACCTCAAGCTGAAGAGAACTTGGGTTCTGCAGCAGGACAATGATCCAAAACACACCAGCAAGTCCACCTCTGACTGGCTGAAGAAAAACAAAATGAAGACTTTGGAGTGGCCTAGTCAAAGTCCTGACCTGAATCCTATTGAGATGCTGTGGCATGACTTTAAAAAGGCGGTTCATGCTGGAAAACCCTCCAATGTGGCTGAATTACAACAATTCTGCAAAGATGAGTGGGCCAAAATTCCTCTACAGCGCTGTAACAGATTCATTGCAAGTTATCGCAAACGCTTGATTGCAGTTGTTGCTGCTAAGGGTGGCCCAACCAGTTATTAGGTTTAGGGGGCAAGCACTTTTTCACACAGGGTCATGTGGGTTTGGATTTTGTTTTCCCTTCATAATAAAAATCTTCATTTAAAAAAAATAAATAAAATTATTGATTGATTTTGTACCTGAGACTTCCTGGAAAGTGGCAAAAAACCCATCATAGTTATTATAGCCATCTGACACAAAACGAATATGCAGAGAGTTTCCAGAACTTCTGATTGGTAAAGGGCTTTCATCCCCACAGTATCTGCCAATCACGGGTGACTTTGGACTGTCCCCATCCCGCACCTCTACATAGTCATATCGACAACTATAGTCAGATTCCAGGCTAATCATGGAGAACCTGAACACATGTGAACATTGAGAAAAACTGTATTGAGAAAACATACTGTACAAATTTGCAATATATTTGCAATTGAGACTGATTCAATTGAGAAATGTTTGAACTACAAATCATTCATTAGCTTTTAACAGTAGATACCTGAGTTCCATTGTTGTTCCTTGGCCAACTTGTAGTGTCCATTCACATTTGGCATTGATTGGATAACTTTCTAAAGTCACATGACCATGTGGTCTCTGTATAACTTCTCCGCATGCTAAAGTTAGCAAAAAGAGTGTGCATGTGAAATTATTTAAATATGGTATTTGTGACAATAAAGGTAAATGTCATGTATTAAAAGGATTCTGTAAAGGACCAAATAACTCACTGAGACAGTCTCCACCAGACCACCCTCGACGACACGATGTGCAGTACCTGCCTCTGATGTAGAAATCATCCTTGGCCTGCCAGGTGCCATTGTTGCAAGTCTTGCAGTTATCAAAAATGCTGCAACCTTATTGGATACAGAAATTATTTACTTAATAAATAAATAAAGTTTATGAAAACAGCAAATAGAAAGCATAAATAAATAATAAACAAATGAAGTATGCTGAAGCTCATATATTTAAAAAAAAATCTATTTTGCACAGATGCGTATGCAATATAAATCCATAATATGAACTGCTCAAGTTGAAAATTACACTTCCAGGTCATCTAAAGTTCAAAACTTCTAGAAAGTTGTGTTCCTTCTTACCCTGGTGAAGGATGCAGGGGTCACACTCATCCAAAACGTTTCGACAGCAGGGTACAGTGTAGCCCACTTTCGTTCCCTGAGATGGGCACTTACATGAAATCTGCTCATACTCACAGCAGGTACGGCACATGGCGTTCCACTGTGGGCCGGGACATTTATCCTCCTGCGACCTAAAAACTAAATCAAGCAGACTACAAGTCAGAGACATAATGTCTTGCATGCTTTTCTAGAATTCATGTGACTGACGTTAAGTGAACAGTGTCTTCTTCAAATGAAGCTTTCACTGTGATGAGTTTCGTTTGGCATGTTAGAGGTAAAGTAAGTTAATTTATCTTCCAATTCAGTCAGGGAAAAGTCATTATTTTTTACAATCAGTCAGTGAAAGCTGACGTGATGGTTTGTGAGGCAATTTTGTGCCAGAGAAAAATGATAAGACTAGAAAGTCCATCTTTAGAGAAATAGTTCACCCAAAAAATGAAAATTTTCTGACATTGTACTCAACCTCAGGCCACTGAAGATACAGAGTTTGTTTCTTCATCGGAACAGACTTGAAATTTGGCATCACATCATTTGCTCACCAATGGATGCTCTGCAGTGAATGGGTGCCGTCAGAATGGAGACCAAACAGCTGATAAAAACATCACAATAATCCACAAGTAATCCACATGACTCCAGTCTATCAATTGTGTTTGTAAACAAATCTATGAAGATGTTTTTAAACCTTTTAACTGTTGTTTCTGTGTCCATAATCCATAATATTGATTTCTCCAGTAAAAAATTAATCTCGTCTGAATTAGGAGAGAAATATGCACAGATCAAGCACTTTTTACTAGTGAAAACTGTTCTAAACAAACATGTTAGCTGATGTGAAAGGACAACAAGGGATTCACTTCCTCACTGGAGAAGTGTTATTATGGGTTATGGACTCGCAATGGTTTAAAGTTAAAACACCTTAATGATTAATTTGTTTATTCACAAGATGTTAATTGATGGACTGGAGTCATATGGATTACTGTGAAGGTTTTAATCGGCTGTTTGGACTCTCATTCTGACGGCACCCATTCACTGCAGAGGTTCCATTGGTGAGCAAGTGATGTAATACTAAATTTCTCCAAATCTGTTCAAATGAAGAAACAAACACGTACATATCTTGGATGGCCTGAGGGTAAATACATTTTCAGCAAATTTTCAGTTTTGGGTGACATATTCGTTAAAGTTCTTAACCATGTCTTGGCAGGTTCAAGTCATGCTTTTGTCATAGATCTGATTACCAGTCTTGTAATTATAATCTGTGGTCTTTCATCGCCCCCCAGAAGTTTAGCTTTTATATAGATAAAAGATGAGTGACTGTGATAATTGTGCAACAGTGCTATAATTATAACACTGCTTCTGTTTTTTGTGGGAGTTTGCAAAAAAGGTTCCTATAATCTTTTCCTGGCACAATTATCTCATGTCTGTTTTTCTCATTTGTGAGAAAATGTCCAAAGAGATTTATGCACATCAAGCACATGTATCCAGGTTTACTAAACACTAAACAGAACTGTCCATGAATTAAACCTCTATATATTTTGGACACTGGCAAAGGATTATATCAAATTTGCAAGCAACACAAGGACAGCTTATGAATATTTAAACAGATTCACAATTTTCAGCAAGTCTCATATGACAAAAGTCAGCTGGGACTTAAGGAACACTTATCTAAAGCTGATCTTTAAAGCATATTTTAATGGAATGTAACCTGCAGAATAACATTAAGTGTTGTTAAAGGACTAAACATACAGTCGGATAAACACACTTTGGCTGTGGTATTTAAATTACACAGTGCATTGCAATAACAGTGTCTGTGTCAGAAAAACACAGTCATTACTCTTGAAACCAAATGTTACAGTTTGTGCAAAACTCTTACCATTGGGCCAAGATGCTCCAGTGCCTAAAAGCTGAAGAAGATAAAGAAAGATAGGGAGCGAACCAGCTTGGTATCCACACTTAGGGGACATCCATATCCCTGCGCTCACAGCCAGCTGGCCTGAGGGAAAGAGCATTCTTCTGCCAAGACTTCTGTTGTATCAAATGAGCTCCTGCAACATGAGGCCAGTGATTAGAACCCCCGGTCTCTCTGTCTTTCCTCTCCCACTCTCTCTTCTCTCTTCTCTCTCGGACAGTTCCTCTTGCTTCACTCTCTCCCTCAATTTAAAGTCTGTTGAAGTTTCACTGCTCAACTGTTGCTGTGACGTAAGACGTTTGATACAGAGGAAGGGGAAACCTTTAACCCATTCTCTTACCAATGTCATGTTTGTATATTTGTTAGACACAGTTACTAAGTTACTTCTAAATATTCCTCTGCCAGCAAACAAAATTGTTGTAGCAGCTTGGAACAAACGTTGTAAGTGTAAAAAAACTGTAAATGTAGTTTCTAGAGAAGTGTAGTGGAGTCTTTGATAATAATAATTTAGGTTATAATTTATGTACTGACAATGCACCTCTGGGAGAATATATATAGGCCTATATATAAATATAATAAATTGACACAATTTCACTGGTCAAGCAGATAATAGGATGTGGAAATGTATTCTACAAATGACTGACTCTGAGAACTCTCTCTCTCTCTCTCTCTCTCTCTCTCTCTCTCTCTCTCTCTCTCTCTCTCTCTCTCTATCTATCTCTCTATAACCCCTCTCCCATCTGTTTCTCCGTTTGACTGATCCATTTGGATTATTTTCTTTACATGTAGACTTTCAGCCTTCTGCTGCAACTTTCATTTTTGATATGAGAAAAACATTTGTGATTCTCTAAGGTTGGTGTCACAAAGGCAGATGTGAGTTATTTTCTAGTTTGGTAGAACGGTTCAGAAGGACAGACTAAAGAGGAAACCATTCCCCCGTTTGTTTTGAGTTCCCATGGAAACCGAGTTTCCATGTTCTTAACTGTTCCCAAATACACTCATTCTGTCTGAATGAAGACAACCCCCTGCTCTTATGACTGTGATGATTAACAAATATGTCACAAGACACAAACACATTGAAAAAATTATCCTGCTGGTAAACAACAGTTGATCTGACCTATCAATATTTATAATTAGACAAGTATAGTCTAATGATACTTTTGTTCAAAATAGGATCTCTGCAAAAAGCCTTAACTGTTTTCCAGTTTATGTTTTATTACTGCCTGTTTCCACCCTCTCTACACCATCCAGTATTAATTTTCCATATAACCCTCCTCAAATTCTTTTCATTCTCTCCAAACAATAAAATCCGTATCCAAATACATACACTACTGCAGCTTTGCATGTTTATGATTGTGTGCATATTGAAAACAAATTCTAAGATGTTTTATGTCCTCAGAATGTTTAGCAGTATACGACTATTGAAGTCATCAATGTGTCCAACAGCAGGCAAACAGCATATGCGTACAATACATTTACTAAAATTATCGACATGTTTTTTGTTTGTTTTGTTTTTTGAGGGGTTGCCAGAGATGTTTTACATGCAACTCTGACATTTAATTTGTTTCAGCTGGGCCAGCTACATACAAACTAAATTCCACAGAAAGGACAGAGTCTAAAACATATTTTCAAATAAACATCTCCTTCCAAATGGAGTGTTTATCTTTGACAAATATTAATGAATCACACTGGTAGTTTTAAAGGGACATTTGAACGATTGTTTCGATTATCACAAACTTTTTTTATTTCTGTTCAGGGGCAGTCACAATCCATCAATGTCCAAGCAATATTGGATTTTATCCTTGCACAGCTGTATAACTCATGATAGAAGAAGACTGTAATCACTTATTGAAAACCTAGACTTGCCTCTGGATGTTTTGAGTTAGACTCAACTACCAAATAAGAAACATTCAAGAAGCGTTGCTGATGGTGTGTTCTACTTAGCATCTCTTGCTCGAGGGCACTCTGAAGGGAAAAGGGCTTCTCTCTAAAATATTCATGGACATTCTGGACAAAGTTCGCTAAAACGTGCATCTGCAATGAGAAGGAACACCAAGGGAACAGACACTTCGGTACTTTGCAACTTTGGCACACACTCTGCTCAACTCTGCAACATTTAGTCACTGTATTTTAATGCTGGTCCTTTTTATACCACCTGCATAATTATTCTAAGTTGCATTCACAAAGTAAAAGATTAGTGGACCATTAAATGCATTTGAATGGAGTGGAATGGAAAATGGAGTGAAGTGTCTGCATAACGTGAGGTTTTGTGTACAAAAAGTATTAGTAATAGTTTTAATATTTGATAAATTGCTTACGATGTCCCTTGTTTGTAAGAACCTTTGTATGAAAGTATAGCTTTTTTAGATTAATTGCCAAAATCACCTACAATAAAGTTTCTTACTTTTATTATTTTCTTTGCTAAATTACAAGTCAAAGTGATTAATACGATTCTTTCTTCTGGTTATGTTTGAGCCGGCCCAGTGATGAAGCAGCCTGGAGCAGACAAACAGTCTTTTTAAATAGTTTATTAAGGATTATTTTTGAGTTGTTGTCAGTCAGGTCTCTAACTTTATTCCACAAAACAACTTGCATCTGGTTTCAAACGTGGACATTCCACATAGGCTACACTGATCTCTGAAAGCTGCCTTCAGATCAGCCGTCCTCATTCTACTGGACTTGTTTGATGCATTTCAAGCTAATGACATAGAGCTCATACAACATGACAAAACCTGTTTTTAAAGACCAGCTCACAATCTCTGCTCCAATCTCCTTTCAGACAAATTGGCCAGGATGAAAGAACAACACCTGTAACCCAACCTAGCCAAGACAGGCCTCCTTGTCAACCCTTCCAGTCATAAAACATAACAACATCTCTATACAGATAAGCTTATTTGGTTTTCTTTGATGTTCTAGTGACTTTTCAGTGCAGACTTGTTATCTAGAGGGCATAGAACCAAAGTTTTAGGTTTTACAGATAAACCACTGTTTGTGTATATTCATTAAATAAATATGTTCTAAACATTTCAGTGTATTTCAAAAACTCCATGTTTTTATATATTGCAGAACTTCACACAAGTAACAGTTCTGTGATTCTGAACTGGGGTGCATTTCCTATACAACAATGTAACTCACTGCTTAAACATCACAGTACGATGCCATGTTGCTTCAACAGTATACGACAGAGTAATAACTTTTGCAAATTCATCAATTTGAGATCTCCGAGATGCTGTTTTGAACTATGGTTTTTTGGAAAAACTGAATAGTTTAACGATGTCGGTAACATAGAAACTTGCCACCAGATGGCTTACAATGCTCCTGGTTTGGCTTTGTTCCACTACACCAACATCCCATTTTGGGGACCTGCAAACAGTTATCTAACACACAAACCACAACATATCCTAGTCTTCTCAGCAGGTGCAAAGCTCCAAAATCAGTATGTGCGCATTCATGTGAAGAGTGACAGAATGGTGGCAGGGGGAGGATTTAGGCACAACACCTGCAGCTTTTTCATGCTCCTGGCCAGACATTTTGGGAACATGGTCTGACCAGCTGTATGTCTGGTAGTGCATTCAAGTAATAAGCACAAGTCAAAACAGAATGACAGTAGGATCAGCTCACACATGACAAAACAACCCAGAATGTTATGACCAAACAGTACCACACCAAAATGAATGTTGAAAATGTCATTGTTGAAAACAATGCATTGTTTAAAGGTGACTTTTTAAATGTGCTAAATAAATAAATGTTATGTCACTGGTCTGCCGTCAGTTCTCTCGCTGCAGTGGCTATGTTGGACGCCTTTTGCAATGTGGCAGCTGTGACCATCATGTGTTTATGGTTGGCGCTTGATGTCCCCGCATTTATTCCCGATCTGTGGTGTGAGAGCTGCAAATCATTGCAGTTTGTTTCATGACTCCAGTAGGGACTGCATGTTTGGACATTTCATTTTTCCTTTCAGACTCATTGTGTTTGGGCTGTCTGGTGGACTGCACACATACCAGTTAATATCACTCTGGACTATCCTGTTGACTCAGACTCAACAATGTTGTGTCTGCTGTATGTACATTGTAAACATATATTATATTATCTGATTTGCTTGGTTTATTTAGATGTAGCCTCATGCTTAAGCTTGTTAAAATGCCTTGAACACTAGCTGAAAACACCATATAAAGTGAACATTATTATAAGTAGTAGTAATGCTGCTTTCAAATGCACTGTAAAACTTTTCGTTGTAAATTTACAGTAAAATACTGGCAGCTGGGTTGCCAGCAACTTACTGTATTTTTACAAGACTACTACTGTAAACAACATTTACAGTTCTGTACTGTATTTACCAAATACAGTATTATACTGTTATATAACTTATTTTTTACAGTATTAGACTGCGTTATTTACAGGGAATACTGTATTTCCTGCTTTTCTTTCAGTACTCTTAGATTTACAAAATTAAAAATATTATACTTTTTCATAACAGTAGTCACAACAAAAAAGAGAAAACAACATTCTCTGTGTTTTAAAACATTTATTTATTTATTTATTTATTTATTTACTTTGAAGAAAAGACCAGAAAATTGCCTTACATGAACATATTGGCTGAAATTCTGTAGTTATTTATTATATATATATATATATATATATATATATATATATATATATATATATATATATAAAACATATAAAATGCAATTTAAAAATTAGCAAGTAATTCACAATACAGTATTCTTACTTGGAAAGATTTTTTTTCAGAAATATATTTTAAAAAGTCTAAGTTTTTCAGAAGAGAGGAAACCTGCGGGTTTACAGTACTGTTCTTTTTGTACACAACATGTCCAGTCTTCTTTTAAGTCACTTTTCCTTTCTTGGTTTTTGATGCACATTCAGGGTTGACGTAAAGAAAGCATCTAAAAGGCAGAAAAGAAAAGAAAAAAAAAAAACAAGGGAACATTATGTACATGTATATACAGACAGCACAGAGAATTGCAACACTTGCGATGTGATTACATGACTACATGATAATGTTAAATATGCAATATATCATTCAGCTCTATAATCAACTGTATAAAATGTTTGTGGAAAAAATACTTAAGTCCTTTACAAATACTGTCAAGACAAGTTAGTGACAATTCACTCTATCATATCAATGGCAAATATGCTAATGTCTAACCTCAATCGCAAGGGTGCATGCCACCTCTTCCTGATTCTGGAGGTTGAAATCATACAATAATACAACCATCACTGCAAGGCCAGAGACAAAGTTGGGCTGCTCAATATCTACCGCTGGTTGCTTAGAAATACTTAAAATAAACTGTTGTGGGTTCCATTGTGGCTCTGTTTAGTTGTCTATACATAGTTCAACATAACTATTAAACTAACTCTGAAATTTGTGCAGGGAAATCCCATTTACAGGGTTCACCATTTCATTTCTTTTAACCAAAGCAGCATTTTTGGGTAGTGTTCATCTCTAGGGTGCAGTACTGTTTTCTTGAAATTGATCTTAAATTAATTTGATCATTGATAATATTTTGCAGACTGCATTGAGCTGAGAGACTGAGATGAACATCCAAGGGATAGCTTATCAAAAATGAAAATCGCATCATTTATTCACCTGGTGTTGTTCTAATGCAGTATGCCATTCTTTCTTTTTCGGACCACAAAAGGAGAAATTTACAAAAAAATATACCACATGCACTCGTCCATACCACAGCAGTGAATAGCGACCAACACCAATCTTTGAAAAAATATGCAAATGTATCACAGAACGATACCATGCAACATGTGTCATATATTCCAAGTTTTCTGGTGGTATATGATAGGATTTGGTGAAAACAAACTGAAATTTAACGTATTATTTAATGAAAATCCTGATCTTGGCTGTCGGTCTTTTGTGCATGACTGTGTGTTCATGACATTCTGTTAGCACCACAGTTCACTTCGATTCACCCATAAAAAGCACACAAAAGAAATCAAGATTAATAAAAATGCAACGTAATATATCTCCTAGAAATCCCCAAAAATAAAAGTACACGGAGTATATCCAGACTGGAACTTTGGTTGTCAGATGACAATAAGACTGACTTCTTGAGTGATAACTTCTTAAGATGAACACAACAGATATAATCACCTCAGAAAAGTAAGTACTTGTATTGTATTTAATGTCTCTTTCTAATTAATCTTTATTTCTCACAACTTCCATGCTTTCGTACAGTTGTGGCCAAAAGTATTGGCAGTGACATAGATTTTGTGTTTTGCAAAATTTGCTGCTTGCTACTTAAGCTGTTGTGGTGTTCATTTACATTGTTTCTAGATTATGTCACTGTCAATACTTGTAGATACAAAGAACACCACAACAGCTTAAGTAGTAAATGCTGCAAAACACAAAACTTATGTCACTGCCAATACTTTTGGCCACGACTATAGATGTGAACTGCATAATAATAGGACCTCATGAATGCACAGTCAAGCACAAAAGACCAACCTCAGGGTAAGGATCTTCATTAAACAATATATTAAAATTGTGGTTTGTTTTTCACCAATCCATATTGTATTCCCACAGAACACTTGTAATATATGACATGTGTCGCATGGGAATATTCTGTGATACTATTGTATCTTTTGTAAATCTTGATGCTGGTCACGATCGCTGGCATTATATGGACAAAAATTAACAGGCATTTTTTTTAAATTCTCCTTTAGTGGTCCGAAAAACAAACATAAGGTCATACGGCATTAGAACAACACCAGGCTAGCAAAATTCAATTTGAAATGTAATATGCAAAATGGCAATGCAATCTGTAAAATGGCAATGTATTTCTGTATTTAAATTTACATTTTCCTATACATGTGCAATATTTAGTGCAAAATGAAAATGAAAATTAAATTATATAATTTACATTTGCCATTTCCTATACTAGTTTTAATATGCAAATGAAAAAGATATTTTAATGCTTTATAAGTTGCAAAATTAAAATGAAAACGTATTACACAAATTGATTAGATATGTTTAACATGTTCAAGCAAAAGCTGTAGCAAAATTATCATTTAAATGCTGTTTTTCCTAAATGCATTTAGACTTAGGGGTAGGACACTTGGGATTGCATTTTCATCATAATACCCCGTGATAACTGTAGAAAATACAGTGAGAATTTCAGAATGCATTCTGAGCTAAAGGTGCAGCAAAAGGGTAGCAAAATGGTGATTTAAATGTCTTTTATTTTTCTTGTAATTAATGCATTGACACTTGCATATAAGACGTTTCAATTGCATTTTCATTTAATACCCCACGATGAATATAAAGTCAATGTGGATTTGAAAATGCATTCGAAATGCATTTGAAAATGCAACACGCCCCCGACCTGTCAATCGTTAGGCTATATCAAGGTGGGGCTCGGTAACAGGACGCACAATAGGTCAATATTCATCGTTAACCAAACGCTTTCCACATTGACTTAAACTATATTCATCATGGGGTGTTAAATGAAAATGCTATTGAAACGTCTTATATGTAAGTATCAATTGCATTTAAGAAAAATAAAAGACATTTAAATCACCATTTTGCTACCCTTTTGCTGCACCTTTGACTCAGAATGCATTCTGAAATTCTCACTGCATTTTGCTACAATTATCAAGTGGTATTATGATGAAAATTTAATCCCAAGTGTCCTACCCCTAAGTCTAAATGCATTTAGGAAAAACAGCATTTAAATGATAATTTTGCTACAGTTTTTGCTTGGACATGTTAAACGTGTCTAATCAATCTGGGTAATACATTATTTTAATTTTGCAACTTATAAAGAGTTAAAATATGTTTTTTAATTTGCATATTAAAACTAGTGTAGGAAATAGCAAATGTAAATTATATAATTGAATTTTCATTTTGCACTAAATATTGCACATATGGGAAAATGTAAATTTAAATACAGAAATACATTTCCATTTTACATATTGCATTGCCATTTTGCATATTACATTTCAAATTGAATTTTGCAACCCATATGCTTCCATAGCATAAATAATGACTTAATGTTCATTTTACTTACTTTAGGGTGTACTAAACCTTTACTGTTTACATACCAAGAATTGTAGAGACTGCTGGACATCAGATGGAGTGGTGAATACCTGAAACAATTTTAAAAAGACAGTATAACCATCACTAACAGAACCAAAACATAAAACACGTTGCAAATAAGTGTGATTTGGTGAGTAATCTCTACTTACATCTGCTTGAAAGGTAAGACCATCTAATTTCTGCAAGTGTGGGAGCAGCTGAAGGACCATGGAAGACATGGAAGCAATCAGGAATACTACGTTTGACATAAGCATTAGGAACATGACTATGGATTTTCATGTGCTAACAAAATTATAACACATTAAAAAGCACGATCACAGAACTGACATTTTTTAACATGAACTACAAATGTAATACTTGTGAAGCACTTACATTAGCACTGGATCTTCATCAGATTGTTCAGCCTGAAAAAAATAATAATAATAATTCAGACGCAGGTCATGTGAATGTGTTATGTGTGTCTTTGCTATTTAAGTTGTTTTTGATTGTTGGATTAAAGGAAGATGTGAATCAGCATCTTAAGCAGTATCGAGTGACTGTGATTGATTTATGTTCAGTTAAATGAGCTAAATTAGATATAATTTAGTAAGCTAGATATAAACAAGCTAGATATAACTTGGTTATGGGCTGTAATAAAATGACATGGTCAATGTTGTCGTATTATATGAAGTAGCAAAGTTACTTTGTAAAAAGTTGAGAATTGTTTACTCAGGATTTAAGTTTGCAAAAGTTTAACGTTCCCAAAATCAAACCATTCACGCAGCGTCGTCCATTGTTTGCTGCGTCACAGGCAGCTAAACTTGAAGCTTGAAATGCGAAACGAAGCTCACAAAGCTTAAAAACTAACTGTTACTCACAGATTCACAAACCATTGGCTTATCTTAATAACGCGAATAATTATTTTGTTCAATTAAATCCCGCTGACGAATCTAGTTTGAATTGAATTGAATTGCATTCGAATTGAGCGCGAAAGAAATCTATCCCACAATGCAATGCATTTACAGTATGACACTGTATTACAAATTTAGCGAGCTGAAAACAGACAACTGCTGTATATTTACAGACATTCTGTAAAATATACAGCATTCTGTTTTATAAAAATACAGTATAATACTGTTAAAAATGCCTGTAAATTTACAGTTAAGTTTTACAGTGTGCACCTGTAACCTGTACCTTGTTATTATGACATGTCACGCATTCAAGTCGAAAACAAGTAGCCTAAACAAAAGAATTATATTTTGAACAATAAACTCAAATAACTCTCTGAATTCAAAATGAAGAAAAATGTCTGCTTTTATCACTTATTTATACATATAACAACTAAACAACTTTGTTATATAAAGCAAACCGTGAAAGTTGAGTGATTTACTTTATTTACAAAATTCACCACAGGCTTGCTTTCCAACTTGTATCTCATAGAATTGTCTGTTTTGATAGGTTATGATGACAGGAACCTTTAGCTCAAGTGAGCGTACGGCTTAGGTACACAAGTACTGTTAATTTCTCTATGTGTAAAACTTTTTTTTTTTTTAATAAGTAAAAGTTACTGAGTGTAACTTTAAGTAAAAACCCGCCAACTAATCACGCCGCGTCGCTGGAGACCAAATAAATAGCTGTTGATAGACAGGTTTGTAAATATATAAAATCCGAATACTTTCCTCTGCATTTACCAGAAAAGTCTAAACCTCCTCCTCTAACCTTTTCGTCTTTGGCATTCCCCCTGGAGAAATATGAAACCACATTTGCCAAGTCTCATGATCTGATTTTGGTCACATGATTCGCGTCCATGCGATTGTAGCTATACTGAAGGCTGGAAGAGTTTGGGAGGAGATGCGGGGAACATCGCATAGGAGAGGAGAATTCATAATGAACATATTTTAGCCATAGACGACTTATGTAAGAAGAGGTAAATGGAAAGCGAAATGGACTAAAATGCGTTTTGAAATCATGAACGCCGGCAAGGTGAAATTATGCGCGTCACTTTGCATGTGGCTTGGAATAGTTACTTGGATCGGAAATATGAAGTTGCATCTTTGGTTTGTATTTGTCCAACAATCCTCTGAACGGGACGTTGTATTTTCCGTTCCAAACGAGCAGGTAAATGTTTCTAAAAGACACGCGCCGGTGAGCGCAGGATTGCGCGATGGAAAAACTTTTAATATTCTGGATAACGCGATCGAGCACCGGGTCTTCTGGAGCGCGTGGCTGGACGGTCTCTCCACTCGTGTTTTTGGCGTGGAGCACGAGAGGAAGTGGAGAGAGCAGGTTCGGGACGCTCGGGTGGTTGCGCTGGAAGCGGGCTGCGGCAGACCCACAAACCGCTTAGCGACCTTCGCCGACGGGACGAGAGCATGCGTGCGATACGGCATCGACGCGGATCAAGTGCTGGGCGAAACGCTCTCGTACTATCTAGCGGAACTGCTTGGGATTTCCAACCTTCCGCCCTTGGCGCTTTCCAAACTGAACCTGTCCAGTGAGCAGTGGGCAAGTGTGCGAGGAAACATCGAGGCGTTAGAATGGTCTCCAAATGCCATTGTGTCTCTCACTGAGTTCATCCCAAATGTCACTGGAGTGTTTATTCCATTGCATTTGCGGAAACAGCAAGGAGGAGGTCTGCAACTCTCTGCTGAGAATATATCTAACATGACTGTAACATATCTGGTTGAGTTAATGCAGTGGAGTGATCTCATCATATTTGATTATTTAACAGCCAACTTTGATCGAATCGTCAGTCACATTTTCAGTCTCCAGTGGGACGCGCGCGTGATGGAGAGGACCACTAATAACCTTCTCAAAACAATCAACGGGCATTTGCTTTTTATTGATAACGAGGCAGGGCTTGTTCACGGATACAGAGTGCTTGACCTGTGGGAACGATATCACAGACTGCTTCTGAGTTCGTCGTGTATATTTCGCAGAAGTACAGTCGGGCGTTTATCAGAGTTGAAGCGCTCTGGAAACAGCGCGAAGCTGCTGTGTGAACTCTACCGCGCGAGGGAGCCGCTGGCGCGCGAGCTGGGCTCTCTGTCTGAAGAGCACGCGCTTACGTTGCAGAACAGGATTGATGTGGTTTACAAACACATTAAGCAGTGCACAGAAATCATGTAGACATTTGCGAGCTCAGGTGTTTCTCGTCTATAAATAGGTTGCTGTCTGTACACTGTTATCGTGTCATTCCAATGTGAACTTATAATGCTGAGTAGAATTTATGAATAACGTGGCAGAATAGGGATATTAACAAAAGGCTGCTATGTTTAGTCTATGGGTTGAAAGATTCCCCCTCTCCTGCTGAAAAAAAAAGATCATAAACCAGTTTAAGCTAATGTACTGGTTTCCCAGGCTGCTCTTTTGGGTGGTTTTAGAAGAATTTGGGACACTTTTTGGGAGATCAGTTTGGGCAGGCAGCAAGCTGGTTTAGGATGTTTTGTTTTCATGAGGGTCCAAATACATAATCAATAATAAAGAGTAAATGGATCTTACAGTCTAACACATGTCTCATATTTTCATGTGTCCTGAATGTTTCCTATCTTTTATGCTATTTATTTCTTTATCCCTAAACTGTTTAGATGAACGTCAAGTGTGGAGTTCTGTTGTTACACCTACCACACCCAGGTGAGCTGTAACACAGAAAATGTACTAAATTTAAAATCTACCTGTTAATTTTTTAGTATTTTTTCATAAATGTCGATCTACACTTTGTTCAATTTTGTGTCATATTTGTAGGTCTAATAGAATTAAATTTCAAAGAAGTGTTACAACCCTCCCCATCTGTTCAGCCATGATGCTTCTCATTTCTATAACATGTTGAGACAGCAATGCGTTTCTATACTATGTCATCATCTTTATCAGTAATATTGATCTCCATGATTGATATACTCCACAAAACCTTCCTGAAAAGCGTTATTTTCCTAGTTCAGAATTATGCTTGATTACTGTATTTGCCCACATTTTTATTGGTGGAGTAGTGTCAGTAAAGAAAAAGAAATCAACTAGCTTGTTTGCAAAAAATTGCAAATCTAATATTTTTATTTATATTATTAAATCTGTCAGTTATGTTTGGTTCTATAAATCAGATGTGATGGAGGCAGGGTGAGCTGTCACTAAATATTAAAGTGAAATTTTAGAGCACATTTTCATGAGAGCACAACTTTCTGGCATCTCGTCAAAAGTAGCAGAAATGCTCATTTAAAATGCAATATACAGCTTTAGTCATGTGGAAGAAATACCATTTTGTGAGAATTGGGAGAGGGACTTGAATGAAACAAATATGGTGGAACAGAGGGCTCCATTCCTGCATTTCCCTACAGACTCTCAGTCCTTTCATGGCCTGTGTCGAGGGGGATTTGGTTTCAAAGGCATTTGCAGCTTTCATCAACATCACTCATAGCCTCTTTAAGCTATTTTATCTTGACTGGTTAGGGATCAGGGACACTAACAACAAAGTGAGCTTTTTAAATACTTTTCTATGCCACATATCTTTTAAATATTTCATGTTGGTATGACTTGGAGTCCTATGGCTTATATACAGTAAAGGGAGCAGAAGAAGTGATTAAGCGGAGGTCAGAGGTTAAGCAGAGGGGAATGTTTATACCGGATCAGCCACCTGCCCAATCAATCACTTTCCATGTCAAACACACCCCACAACCACAGCTAAATATGTTTACTCTTGCAGTTTGCAGATCATAAATTATATCAGCAAGTCTACTTTACTGAAACTCTAACTGTAGGATGCTGGTGTTGTGTTTAACATACATAACAAGCTTTTGAATTCATTGGTTTGTTAAAAAATAAAAATAAAAACAGTAATTTTGCAAATGTACACTATTGTTTGAAAGTTTAGGTTTAGAACTAAATACTTTTATTCAAAAAAATTGATCAAAAGTGACAGCAAAGACTTCCTATTACAAAAGATTTTTGTTTCAAATAAATGCTGTTCTTCTGAACTTTCTATTCATCAGAGAATCCTGAAAAAAAAAACAAATCCCGTGGTTTAAACAAAAATGTTAAGCAGCACAACAGTGTTTTCAACATAGATAATAATAAGAAATGTTTATTTTGCACCAAATCAACATATAATACTGAAGACTAGGATAATGGCCACTGAAAATTCAGCTGTTCATCACATGAATAAATTACATTGTAAAATATATTCTAATAATAACAATAATAATAATAATAATAATAATAATAATAATAATAATAATAATAATAATAAACTTTTTAAAATTTGTATTAACTCTTTCCCCACCAGCGTTGCCAGCCACCGCCAGCGTTTTTGCTGATTTTCACTAAAATTTCATGGGCTCCAGAATATTTTATTGTATGAATATCTGAACATGCAATACACCAAAATAAAGATCAGACCATCTACTTTCAAACAAAAATAAGTTTTATTCTACCTTCAAGCATTGTTTTTTTTTTTTTTTTTTTTTTTTTTTATCAAAACTTGAATGTAGGTAGGTTTCATTTTGAGCAAAAAGCTGAGAAAATCGCATTTTTATCAAATGCTACATCTGGATCATATTCAGTAATATTATCAAAAGCAAAGATGCAGTAGATGGCTTCCATCACTACTCCCAAAGCTTGCACAGGCCTTTACTGCTTTCTGGATGTATTTCACTCTGTAACATTAGGCAGTTTTCATTTATATGCGGTTAGTGTTGATGATTGCATTATTTTTCATATGCATATGCTTACATATGAGATCACTCGTTTCTGCGTCTTCCTGGTCTGTGGTTTTGATCGGCACTTTCTAGACTCATTCAGGAGAATACTTGGCTAGTGCTTGCTGTAGCAGTGCAGCGCGCTTCAGAAACCCTCCACCTTCCCCAGCTCCACCTGTTTACCCTTCTGTGTGGTGATTCTTGTATGCTATATATGGGGGTTATTTCGTATATGTTATATGTGCAGCAGTATTTCTTACTTGCTCACAGCAGCATGTTGTGGATGTAATTGGCAGAAGCAAGACTCGGTACTTGCTCTGCCACAGCAGCAGCAGCGTAGCAGATCTATTCCACCAAACGCCCAAAGGCCAAACATTTGGTTATATTACCATGCTAATCCCTCCGAGAGTTGTCATGATAGAAATATTGTTTTTACTGTATTTTTGATCAAATAAATGAAACCTTGTTAAGTACAAGAAATTTCTTTAAATAACTTTAAAGTATCTAACCTCAAACTTTTGTTTTCCCAACTCTAAACCTGAAGTTCAAAAAGTTGAGCCAAATGTAAGTTCTTCTGTATTTGAAGCAACGCTATAGGCATTGTGTAATGGCCTCAGAGACAAGGCCTTATTCTATTTTTCAAAGGTCTGTGGTTTTGTGTACTGCTGTAGCTTTTTATTTTACAGTGATATATGGAGTAGCTTGTAGACTATATGGGCTTTTTAACAATTTCCAACTTCAACAAAAATGAGACCAATTCCCTGTTGTGAAGGTGTCAAGTATGGTTAAAATATTAACCCATTTCCCCCCTCTATGGAGCACAAATAATTTACTCAGCCTCCACACGAAAGGCTTTCCCCTCACTATGTGCCACTAACACTGATGGACCCAAATAGAATCCATCTATAATAATGACAAATACATGGAGCCGAGTGGAAGTGTGAGAAGTTTGAGTTGGATCACCATCTATCAGAACAGACGTGGGAGTTGCAGAATGGCGAAGTGGGCGTAAGCGTGAACTTATAGAGAATTTAATGACTCTGTTTTTCAGACATTTCCCAACCTTGGCATATGAAAGTATTGTGCATTAGTGGAAAGCTGTACATAAAATGTATTTTTCTTCATTATTTTGCCAGTAAAAATTATTTTTTGCCTCTCTTGCCTGTTATAGTAAGAATGCACTGTTTGTTGTAGTAAATCTCCTACTCATGCACACAAACACATGTACACACATGCAATTCATGAGTTGCTATGGAAGAACAGAGGTGAGGCCAAAGCACTCCGAAACAGACTGGCAGTAATTGGCATTTCTCCCTCTCTCTCCCCAGGCCCTATTTTGCTCACACACTGAGGAAAACGGAAGAGCTATAAAAAATAAATAGGAGAATGGCACACAGCGCATTCCCTCCCCTGTGTTTCCCTCTACTGATCTCAAAGCACATTGAGCACAGAGGAAAAATGGCTCTTTCATGAGCCCCTACCAGCCCCAAGACACCACTTCCTACTACATCCTAATGGCTCAGAAAAGATGAAGTCATCCCTTTTATCAAAAGTAAAGTAATGGCCTCATCCACATAGTCTCATTCACAAAGCTCTACACATAAGCCCTGGTCCTCTTTCATAATTCGTTCTTACTATAAAGAGGAATTTCATTGTATATTGAAAGAGATTGTTTTATATATATATATATATATATATATATATATATATATATATATATATATATATATATATATATATACGCTACCATTCTAAAGTTTGGAGTCTTTAAAAAAATTTCATGCTTTTGAAATAAGTGTAATCTGCTCACCAAGGCTGGATTTTTAAATTTAATTAATTGAATGTATAAAATTGTAATATCGTTACAATTTAAAATAGGCTTACGGTTTTCTATTTTAATATGTTTTAAAATGTAATTACCTGTGATGTTAAAGCTGAATTTTCAGAAGAAATTACTCCAGTTTTCAATGTAACATGATCCTTCAGAAACTATTGTAATTGATTTGGTGCTGAAGAAATATTTCTTATTATTATCAATGTTGAAAGCAATTGTGCAGATTATAATAATTTTGTGAAACTGTGATATATTAAAGAATCCTGTAAAATATTATATTAATTTTATATTAATTTATATTTCAATATATATATATATATATAAAATTTACATATATAATTTGTGTGTGTGTGTGTGTGTGTTCTGGATGTTTATGTATTTATTTATTTATTTTGAATATATTTGAAATGTAATGTCAGATTTTTTTTTTTATTATTATTATTATTTAAGCACTACATAATACACATAAACAAGTTCGCATTTAAAAGAAAAAAAATGAACTTTGTTTTATGTATAAACATATTTATTCATCCTATGTGTTGTTATTCATCCGTTATTCATTTGGGCTTAATATATTTTACTTTAAGTAATTAAAAAAAAAAAAAAAAAAAACTCACAAACTGTGCATATTCAGCCACCAGGTGGCGGTCTGTTATAGCAAAGTAACAGTGGACTCCTGCTGCAGACTACCATTTGTGTATCACTCAGTCAGAGAGTAAAAAAACAAACAAACAAACAAACAAAAAATACTAACAAAGAGGTTTTAGAAGACCTTTTATCCTTTGCATGTTTTAATGATGAAAGATAAAAATAGATTATGGATCTGATTCTATCAAACAGTGCACAATATTTTGGGAACGTTAATCGCATAACAATATGTCTCATTTTGTGTCTCCCTCATCCCCCTTTTCTCTCATTCCCCCCTTGCACCTTGCTCTCAGGAATCTCCAGACAAGAGAATGCCTCAGTAATTCCCTCAGGAGTGCTGATACTTCCTCCCGCATTAAATGCCTTAGAGCACCAGGTGATGCAAATATTTTGCTTCTCCTGCGTCAAGAGTGGTCAGCGCAATCTATACGCTCAGTCAGGGCTTATTGTAATGGGTAAGACCCCCCACCAAGGGACAGTCAGTATGGACCACATTTTCACTCTCCCAAACAGCAAACATACTTTCAATTTACACAACGGAGAACAAGGAAGAAATGCTAATCACCTGCCCATCAACTGCCATGTTCAGTGGGCTGTCAAGGCCTAACATGGGAAGACACATTAGTCAAATTTTTGGGAATGTTTGCATTGTCAGGTGAGCAGGATATAGTATTTTTTTGAGAATACAGTCATTTTACTGTAAAATGCCATCAAATGTATGGTTTTTGAAAGTAAAAACTATGAATTACTCTACAATTAAAAACAGTAAAGGACATCCCTGCATGACACATTGATTATATTTAAATAATGTTTCTTCTCATTTTTGTTACCAGTAATGTAAAAAAATAGGGTTTTGTATTACGTTATGTTATTTAGTTAATGTTTATTGCATTTGTGTGTCCATGATGGTGTTTTGTGTTGTGTGTTTGACCATGTACACTGACTATATGCAAGTATTGGACATTTGTTTATGGACAGGCCACTTACAGTGAACTCTGATTCATTGTGTGGCTTTCTATTGTGCCACCTGTGTTATTATTATCTGTGCATTTTAAGGTAAAAAGCAGATTTTGGTATAGTAACATTATATCACTTAATGATATATACATTTATGAGTTGTAAAATATACAGTACAGAAAAATATGGCTTTTTTTTCCTATACTATAATTTAACAGGCTACTTCTTTAAAAAAGTGTATTCAAAAGCTTCATTCTGCTCTGTTGGGAGCTTGTAGCCCTGAAGTTTCTCAAACGCACCATTGACTCTGTCACTAAGCTGTGCACTTTACTCAGTGAAATGTTCTGAGGGCCACTTATTCTGTTTGTTCAGTTCACTGCTAGTTTAAAAACAGACTTCACTTCCTCTCATCAAACATGTAGCTCCATTCCAAGCTCAGTGCAGTCTGCGAGTTCATGCGGGATGTTTAAAGATCCCCCGCAGGGGAATGGTGAGTGAGTGCCACACTTTCACTTGGCAAAACAGCAAACATACCTTCCCTTAATTGTCACACAAAAGATTACAAGCAGGAAATGCTAATCGTCCGCCTGTCAAACTATCACAAGTCTGAGGTGAGCTGCTCTGTTAACTGTCATCCCTGCAGAGCCGCTGGGCTTCTGATGGTTTCATCTGCCCTCAGAAAGAGACATCCACGGAGGCTCAAACAGTGGCTCAGGCTCCCAGAACAAAAACAGTCCCAGGCTCCAGGGATGTGGGCTCATTATTAGTATGCATGCCAGTGTGTTCTCCCATTGACTTTTGCACTAAGGACAAGGCCAGAGAAGCACTCTTTTATTAAGCAATGGGGAGCTTATCTTATTCATCTGCGAACCGCTCCATTACATATGCAGGCAGACGAATGTTATCTCATTACTGCTGTCTGTCCGTGCATCAAACGTGTAGAATGTGATACGGTCCGTGTTGAGATAGAAATTTAGATTATGGCATTGTGTATATTCAAAATATCAAATAAAGGTGAGTCTTAAAGGGACAGTTCACTCCAGAATGAAAATTCTGGCATCATTTACTCATCTTCATGTTGTATGCATGAGCTTTTTTCTTCTGTTGAACGCATAAAAGAAGATATTTTGAAGGATGTTTCAACTGTTTTTGTCTTTACAATGAAAGTCAGTGGGGTTCAAAACAACACTGAACCTCACTGACTTTCATTGATTGGACAAAAAATATCTTCTTTTATGTTCCACAGAAGAAAGTCAGTCATGCAGGTTTGGAATGACATAAGGATGAATAAATGTGGTTTTTTTTTGTTTGTTTTTTTTTGTTTAATCTTTAGTAATTTTCCTATGTGCTTTTGTCATTTTATTTATTTATTTTGCTTTGAGTGTGCAGTCAAACGATTAATCGTGATTAATCACATCCAAAATAAAAGTTTTTGTTTGCATAATATATGTGTGTTTTTTGTGTAGATTTATTATGTATATATAAATACACACACATACAGTATGTATTTTGAAAATATTTACATGTATTTACATGTCTATATTTATATTCATCTAATTTATATTATAAATAAATATATTTAATATATAAACAGATTTTTTTTCTGAAATATATACATGCATGTGTGTGTATTTATATATACATAATAAATATACACAGTACACACATATATTATGTAAACAAAAACTTTTATTTTTGATGTGATTAATTGTTTGACAGCACCAATTTATTTCAATATTTCTGAATAGTTTTGATTTAATTTTTTGTAGTCATTTTATAATTTGCTTCAGTGACAACATTTTTATTTTAATTTAACATTTTTCTTGTAATGTATTTTATTTATTATTTCAGCCTCATTTCATTTAACAAAAAGTCATTTTAATAGTTTTAGTTACTGATAACAACACTGGTTCAAGCATCAGGAAAAAAGATGAGACTAAGGTGATGTATAATGTATTTTCTGAACTCTTACTTTAGATTCTCTGTTGTATCTTGTTGTTTTCTTGTTCGACATTGCTTGAAACATTAGTGGATACTTCAGTTTTAGTTTGAAATCAGTGTCTTTATATTCCCATCACAGCAGGCTGTTAATGCGGTGCCTCACGCTAATGTTAGGCAGGCATGCTCACTCAGTCTCACTCATTGTGTTCTCGCCTCCATCCAAAAGCTTGAAAGTTTTTTTTTTTTTTTGCTTCTCTATTCCTTAATCAAATCCCCCGTTACACCCGCCACACACCCAGCCTCAGGCTGCAGAAACGCATAGAGCGGGAGGCAGCATGTCCCTATTCAGACACACACTGCCATCCACAAAAGCGCCAACAACCCGCAACCCATCCGTCACACTGACACCCACCCTCCTCCTCCCCAGCTCCCCAGTCCTTGGCCACCCTCTCCCCAAAACAAGAGAAGGTTTTGGGGTAGCACACACTCCAAACACCTTCACAAAGAGTCCAAACCGCCCGGCCCGCGGCTCCCTTTTGTCCTGCCCCGCCCGGGCCCCCTGCACAATGTGACCAGGCAGGAACAGAGAGAAACGGGAGTGTCTGGGCTGAGGCACTGGACCCGCCCTCACCAGCCCTCTTCTCTCCGGTCACCAGCAGCATCTCTTGTGTGGGGCTCTCAGAGGGGTTGGTAAGGCCTGCCCCCATCACGCTGATACCACAACAATAAACTGGTGTCCATTCACAGTCAGAGTGGCTGTCCTTTGCTGCATCCAAAATGTCCACAAAAGTGATGCATTGATGTTGAAGAGTCTTAGTTCGGGCTTCTTTGACAGTGTCTTAGACTTAGATGAAAAGTACTTTTCTTACCACAGTGTGAAAGTTATTGTGCTGCTGTCCCACTTGAGTCAGTGCTTTTTTGGCACTCTATCAAATTCATGATTACTATTGAAATCTGATACATAGACAAGGTAAGATGGCTATTCAACAGGATTCAGCTTTATTATTCTAGTTCCTTTTTTGAGATTTAAGCACACAATAACTGAAACCCTGCGAGCATTAATTAGGATTACTCTTAAATGTGGGCATGTTATTTCAACCCTTAAATGACTTTTTAATGCAACAGTGAAGCCAGGCTGATTTGGTCATATTAATAACATAATATTTAATATACACTTCCATTTGTATAAATGGAAAAGTTTGGGGTTGGTGAACTGTTTTTGAAAGAAATCACTTATGCTCAGCATATATTTGCTGAAAAATACAGTAAAAACACGCATATTGTGAAGTATTATTGCAATTTCAAATAACTATTTTCTATATTAATGCACTTTAAAATGTAATTTATTCCTGTGATGGCAAAGCTTTTTCAGCATCATTACTCCAGTCTTCAGTGTCACATGATCCTTCAGAAATCATTCCAATATGCTGATTTGCTGCTCAAGAAACATTTCTTTATTTCATATTATTATCAGTGTTCAAAACAGTAGTGCTGCATAATATTTTTGGCAACCGTGTTAACCAATTCAGTGCATCCAAAAAAAAAAAAAAAAAAATCCTTAAAAAACTTAATAATACAGAAAATATGCTTTAATATTTAATATAAAATAATAGCAGTATGCACTATGTTGGCCTCACTGACATAACGTACAATAATGCACAATTGAGCTGTTATTTTATCACTCCACACTCTGGAACCTCTGCTGTAGTTGTAAATTTTTTTAATCCCTCCTATTTCGTAACACAGAGCTCCCTGTTGCTAAAGTGCAACTGAAAGGCAGCAGTGTGGAATGCAGGGATTCCGCCAGCCCCATGCCCTTTCCTGAGCGGGCATGTGCCACTCAGACAGCAGGGGCCACAACCTCAAATTACGCTGCATCCCAATACAAGAACCCTGCTGTGCAGGGAGGAGTGTAGATAGAATAGTGGCACACACTCGCATTAGCGGGACTGTTTGTAATTCAGTGTTTGTGTGAGGGTAAAAACTGAGAGGCCGTATGATTGGCTGGTAGGGAAATCTAGCTTGGCCCCTTTCATGACCACTCTGATAAAGCTTTCTTCAGGATTTGCTATGGTTGTCTTGTCCTGCTGCAGCTGTCCTTTAGGAGACAGCCAGTGCAGTGAAAAGAACTGGCCTTGAGGGACCAGAGGTAAAGCAGGGTTGATGGGCTTATATTATTCAGTATTGTAGAGCATGACGCCTCTCATTAACTAATATTATTTAGTGGAGCGAGTGCAAAAAGATAAAGTGATTTCAGTTGTGATGAATGCATAAAGAAGAAAAGAGGGAGTGAAAAGAGGAGAGTGGGTAATATTTTTTCCTTTTCTATCTTTCTCTCTTTTTGTTGTCAACTTTTTATGAATAAAAATGATTGAGTGAGAAAGTGTGGACAGAGTTGTTTAACTTAAGTACATATCAGAAATGATTTCTAACTGTGCTCAGAAAAGCAGTACTTAGATATTTACTTTTATCCAAATGCTTTACTACATTTCATTTTATAGAATTTTTATATATATATATATATATATATATATATATATATATATATATATATATATATATATATATATATATATATATTACCCATATACATTTTAAATATTCTAAATATTATATTTATTATAATATTAAGGGTGTTTAAAATAATAAGAAATCTTTATTAAGCAAATTCCGAGTCCCTGGTATGTAAACAACAACATAACATAAAATCAGTTCATGAGTGCTGAAATTCAGAGTTACTAAGTGAACCAATGCTTTGCATCATTACCATTACTATTTTGCTATACGTTATTGTGTTTTGAATTTGCATTGACAAATCAGAATCCAAGACCGGAACTATTCTTTTTTATAATAAATGATTCGATGTGTGCGTTTTGTAGCTAAAATGAATAACATTTGTAGTGCATGTTGAGAAACAACATTTGTATGCGGTGTCTCTGTGCATGTGTGTGTGTGATGGAGGTCATAGTCCAGGGCAAGCACTGAACTGGAATGGCCTGCAGGGATACACGTTGCTAGGCAAAGTGCACTGGCTCAGTTGGAGTTGAACGCACAATGCAGCAAGGCCCATTGGTCCTGATGATAATAAATGAGGTGCCAGTGCATCTGTGGTGTTCCAGAGCTCAGAAAGCTTAACGCCGTCCACGCCGTCTGCCATTATGAGTTTTATTCATTAGAAGTCAGGCAGGGAGTTGCAAACAATGGAATGACATCTGAAATGGCTAGATATTTCTTAATTTAGTGAGATCGTTGTAAATGTGTTTTATTTCAGATAGATATATGGAAGCTTTTTTGTCAGGAATTATTTGGCAAAATATTTCAAAGTAACAAGTGTGACTGGCTTGTGAGTATAGCTATGCATCTCAGTCTCAGAACAGCTGAAGTAAGCATGGATTTGAGTATAAAAAGTGTGTATTTTAACCCAAACTCACAATCTAGCTCAATTTACGTTTCTTGAACAGTTTCATCATTGGGTTGTACCAGAAAAGGTCTAGACTCTAAAAGTGTGAACTGACTCTAGAACAGTTGACGTGGTTGGATCTCTCAGGGCTAATCGTGTAGCCCCTGGCATGGTTGATTTTAACGGTATCTGCGGCATGTCGTCCTCAGGGGAAAAAGCCAGCCCTCCTGAGTGCTGTAAACCATGGACTAATCTCTGCGGCCTACTGTCAGGGGTCACACTGGCCGCACGCTAGGGTCAGCCCGTGACCTCCTTCCCTCCGGCCGAGCCTAAGGTGGCTTTCACTCCAAACAGCGGTGTAATTATCTCCTTATTGCAGGAGCGCTGAGGCCTGATGAGAGAGAGTTTCAAGAGGGCTTGTCAAAGATGAGAGGCTTTAGACGCGTAATTCTCATCTCTCATTAGTTGTGGCCCCTCTCTCTCCAGCCCATGGGCACACAAAGAGCCTCCGCTCCCCCAGCTGAGAAGGGCTTCATCAGGGACAAAAGGGAGTCCCTTAGTCCCTGACTGGAGGACAGGAGGTGGAACAGCAGGGCCTATTCCAGCTTAATCCCAGGACTACGGTATAGGGACATGACTTGTGAACTGAAATCATCCTCTCAGGGACTTAGAGCAGTGGCTACTCTCAGCGGTGTTTGGAATCCACTTATTGGAGTCACAGTGGACTTTAGGGATAATGTACTCCCCAATAGCCACTACTGACTGAGCACTTGCTGGGTGACTGCATCAAGACCACAGGATGCATTGAGTGTGGGAAGAAAAACACGTTAGGCCTCGCTGGGACACTTCCTTTCAACCTCTGGGGCACAAAATAATGGAGTTATCAAAATAAATGAGTTTTGGCTGACAGGTCGAGAGTCTAAAACTTAAAATGGCTGAGGGAAGGAGTAAAGTTTGATGTGTTATCACAAAAGTGAGCGGTCTATTGCTTCAGCACATTGTGGTTGTATTTATATTAACAGACCTCACTAGCCTGTGTTCTTCATCATGAGCGTGAGTTCTGTTGTAAACCAAAACAGTGACAATCAACATCCTGTACAGGAATTTTATTTGAAGTAGATGAGAGATTCTAAGGAAAGTAAAACGAGTTTGTTTGCAATCTAGATAAAATCCCTGATTCTCTACGGCTATGTGTATACTCAAAATAGACACTTGTTATGTCATGTTCTGTCACTGCACTGCACATACTGTATAGAGTGTTCATAATGTGGTATTGTCCTCAGTCAAGACATATAATTTTGCAAACATTTCTAGAGCATTTATATAACCAAGGAAAAACCTTCTTGAATATTTAAAAAAAAAAAAACAGAACTTTCTGAAATAGCGTTTTCCGTAACTTAAATGAAACATTCCGGAATTTTGAAGTTCCAATGCATGATGCCATCCTGCAAGAACTGCTAAAAACCACAGTCCTTCATCATCCCGTGCCTGGCTATGGTTCCTCAACTGAACGTTTTCTCATGCTAATCAGGTTCTTTGTAGTTGGAGGGATTTGCTCTGTGGAAGCTTTGTCCCCAGTCCAACAAAGAGCCCCCCCAAAGTCAAGCCCACTGCCATGCTGACACAAAGATTCGTGGTTTTGGGGAGCACATCCCCAGCTCTATTCATACTGAGCTCACTCCTCAAAACTCCCTCAAAAAAATCACTGATCACTAATGAACTTTCACAAACTAACATATCTCCTTCCTTTCAGAGACATCAGAGATGTTGCTGAATTTCGTATACCTTACCTCAAAGCATTTGCATCCTCCAAAATGAATTGTGAAAAAAATGTAAGGATGAAAAAACATTCAAAAACACATTTGGAGTAAGAAAAGATATATAACAAACTATATAACACAAAGTTTTTTCTTCCCATACATGCAGTGAAAAGGAGCTACCAAAGGACAATAACAGGTGCATTAACTGGATTTTTGGGGCCTTGCAGTGTCAAAGACTATATTACTTTTCTAAACAGAGGACATTCAGTAGGCTTTTTGCCTGCTTCTTTCTTTGTGTAGTAACTGGGTTATTGGTGTATGAGCATTATAAAGATGCATAGACAAAGTGCGAAGGAGGAGTTAGGTAGTGGGACAACTACACAAAGAGACCTTTTCCCTTTACCATTTCTAATTGGCCACCCATGGCCTTTTGCTATTCACCTTTCACATTTTCATCCAAAAGCCAGAAGGAAAAAGAAGGTATTTATATGCTGAGGACTAGGGCTAATAACTATAAGAGTATTTACAAACACATCTGACTTTTTTCCATTTTATATAAACTTTTTTTTTTTTTTTAGTTTCTTAATACAGCTGTCTACACTATCTTATACCTTTTATACAATTAAGAACCTGATACAGAGGTTACAACCTTATTTTCAATGTTTCAAAGGGATCAAACACTTCTGACACTATTCAAAGTTTCTGTATAATGCAGAGAAATGATTGGATTATTCTTTTCTTTTGAAAATGCCCCTGTAACCCTTATGCATACCATCAGTCTTTGCCTTCAAGCTTTCTCTGAGCAGCTTGTGAAAGATGTGAGAAAGATGATCTAATTATTTCATTTACTAATTAGCACCCATGGAATCTCACCCCAGTGTTGGCCTGCCCTGCCTGACCCCTTGAAAGTCAGTCTGTGTTAAAGACCATTATTATTTCTTTACCCAAAAGAAGACAAAGGTAATTTGATTGCCAGACCCTTTCCATATGCTTGCAGACCTGTGCGGTCAACCAAAGCCCCCAGAGACCCAGTCGGGTTGTTTCACTCAACCCTTGCAAACTGTCAGCCCCCCAGTCCCAAACAAAAAAAAGTAAAAGCAAACACATTGAATCTAGTTAAAGAGAGAATGAGGCAAACAAACACAAAGAGGGGAATCAACTGACCCGCAAAAAATGCTCTCAAACACAACCGGCCTTCAAACGGTCAGGGAAAGGCTGTATCTGTTCTGCACTAGAGGGCTGGTGAAGGAAGATAAGAAATTGAATTGATAAAAGAAAAAACAAAGATTTTTGACTAAAGCTTGACTTTTGTCTTATCACCTCCATAATAGTCAGGCATTGAATTAAGACGGGCAGATGGCGAGGAGATTACAGCCATTTGAATTCATATATAAAGAACTGCTTCTTAACGTCGATAATGAATTAGAAATGTGATTCGCATTGAAGGCTGATAGGGAAAGCCTCCCTTTATAGCCAAACGGACTGAGGCCTGTCTCTACCAGGGCAATCTGTATTTCAAACTGAAATGCTGCCCAGTGCCGCTCAGTTAGAGTGCAGTTTTAAATGAACCTCTAGAAGGAGCGCACGTGTGGTTATGTGACACCGGCGCATAAATGAACCTGCATTGTCCTGGCAGATCATTGCCTCGTAGACTCATTAAACCTCCCCACCACCTCTGACTACAAGGAAGCACAGCATCCTCTTTACCAAAGAGCCACAGGGCCTGGGATACCGGTTTAAACCAAACAAGGACGCCATTACTCTTCACAATTCTCTGAATGGGCCAGCGGGGAGAAGGGCAGTCTGGCTGAAACTGGGGAATGTTTAATTAAACTTTGGGAAGACTTGGAAGTGCATCTGCACCAAATGACCCTCGAGCTGAAAAGAGGGATTAGGCCGGTGGAGAGAGAACAAGTTCATTAGAGGAGTGCAGGCACAGGAATAGCACTTATAATAGAAGGCCGCTGGTGTAATTGCACTTCACAACTATAGGCATTAGCTTACACACACATTAATCATGTTTATTATTATATTTATAAAATATAGTATAAAAAATATTTATTGTTAGTACAAACTTTTAGGAGGAGACAGACTTAAAAAAAAAAAAAAAGACCTGAAAAAGTATGTAAACTGTAAAATTGTTAATTTGGTATAATTTCATCAGGGATAAGTTCTTTCCCAAAGGTAAAATTTGATTTTATTCACTACCAAATCTTAACAACCAAGTTTAGGGTCGTCAAGATGTTTTAAATAATAATAATAATAATATGCTTAACAATACTACATTTATTTGATTTAAAAAAAAAACAGTAGAAACAGAAATTGTAAAATTATTAGAGTTTAAAATAATATGTTTTCTATTTTAATACATATTATTATTATTATTTATTTTTCATTTATTTATTTATTAATTTTTTTGCAGCCGTTCTTCAGTGTCACATGATCCTTCAGAAATTATTCTAATGTGATTTGGTGTTCAAGACACATTTCTTAGTATTATCAATGCTGAAAATATTGCTGCTTACTTATATAATATTTTTGTGGAAACCATGATACTTTTTTTCAGGATTCTTTAATGGATAAAATGTTCTATTTATTTATTTATTTATTTACTTACTTACTTACATACTTATTTTCATGCTTACTTGCTTGCTTTCTTACTTACTTACTAACTTACTTACTTACCCCAAACCTCTGTAATGTATAAAATAGAAATAGGCCATGGTTGCAGAGAGGGAGGGTTGTAACATCAGCCTCAAAGATTACACAGAATGGGACCATGTATAAGCTGACATTTAACACAGTTGTGAAAGTGACTAACATGCACAATCAATCACATTTCTTTTTTTAATTGTTAGACCACATTTAGCATACTACCTGAAAATAGGTTAAAAGGCAAAAACACACTGTTATTGTCATGCCCAGAAGACTGGGGGAATCCCCACACATTTTGCTCAGCATATGTTGTAATACTCAATACAGAAGGAGGACAAACATCTGTGCACATCTACAGGGATTCTATCGTCATTGTAGAAATTAGCAGGGAGTAAAGCAATTGTTGAAGAGTTGTATTGGTGTATTAATAATTAACCATTTCCCCTTTGCTTCCTCCCCCATAGACCCTCTCTCTGCTGACATTTCCAGGGACTGTTCTCCGTAGGAGGACGGACTTCTTCATTTAGAAGACAGGACAATGCAGTACACTGCTTTTGTCCCTTTGAAATCCTGCTGGGCCTCAATATGGCCGGTCAGGGATCAATAGGGAAGCACAATAGCCGTTACTCTGCAGATTCACTGGGCCTTTAAAGAAGGCGCAAAGCAGACAGCATCCAGACCGCATGGTGTCTGGCCACACTAGGCACGAATGGAGTGACGTAAAGAGTAGGAAGAGAAAAAATGTCAATGGAAAAGGAAGAGGGGTTGTGGAACGTGAGATTGTTTTGAACTGAACTTGGACAGAAGATCAAAGAACAGACATACCTGTGCTTTATACTAGTTAGGTTCATAAAGTTATATTTCTATATAGTAAGCTTCATTTTACTTGAATGTAGCATAAAAATCATGACATGCGATACCAACATTAGACACTGCTTATCTACTCTGTAATCTTTTTCGATGCAGGTCCTTTACCTCTCTGTGTGGGACAGATGGTCCTCCATTCCCACATACTATCACAGATTGAGCTGGTCTTTGGTTTACATTTGACAGGATGTGATTTCTTAGCTCAATCAAAGACGGCAAGAGGCCTAGCCCAAGTCCATTGTCTGAGCGATTAGAGCATGAATGGAGTCTCAAAATGGAGAACCAGTGCAGGGAGACAGCATGAAGAAGGAGGACGAGGAGGAGGAGGAGGAGGAGGTGAAGGAATGCGTTTTACGGTGAACGAGAATAGCTGGCCCCTGGTCAGCAGTCCCCTGCGAGGATCTGGACTTTGTACGCTTAGTCCTCCACCCTGTGCTGCGACGTAGGGCTTTTTAGGCAACATGCTTTCTTGCCACCCCACAACTCAACTATGAGAATGGATACGCAGCAGGAAGCCCTTTTCCTCGCAGTCCAACCCCATCTGCCACTGCTGAGTGTGGAGGGGCCCGGCAATATAAGTGCACTAGACGGATGTGATAAATGACACACAGAAACTGTGCTCTCACATGCAAGACTATGAGCAAAAGCATATTTTACTTGCGTTGTGAAAAATAGTTTGCATTCTATACTGGATGTGATGCATTAAAAAGGTTGTGTCTCATAGAATAATGGCAAGAAACGTCTTTCTATTAAGTTGCCTATGCAGATAATGTGAACAGTGTAGTCCTATTCATGAACACGAGTCTTATGAGTCTAAATTAAAATATACACTGGGACCAATGTAGTCCAGTTCAAAAATACATGACTACTATGAGTCGGTTCTTTATAGGCTACTAAATCAAGAACATACAGCGGGACCAGCATAGTCTGATTCATGAACAAAAGTCTTTTATGAAATGGTTCTTTATAGTGAAGCAAAAACATACAGCAGGATCAGTGTGGTCTGATTCATGAACAAATGACCATTATGGGTTGTTTTTTATTGTGAATCAAAAACCTGCAGGAGGGAGTAATGTAATGACTTTTATGTGTCTTTTTTTTTTTTTTTTTTTTTTTTAGTGAATCACAAACCTACAGCACAAGCAATGTTGTCTGATTCATTAAGAAATTACCTAATGAGTTGTTTTTATGTACTGAATCAAAAACATACAGAAGGACCAATGTAGTCCGATTCATGAACAAGTGACCCTTATTGGTTTTTCAATAGTGACTCAAAAACCTACAGCCAGAGCAATGTAGTCCTGTTCAAGAATAAATTACCTTTATGAATAATTATTTATAGTGAATCAAAAACTTACAGAAGATTGACCCTTATGAGTTGGTTCTTATTACTGAATCAAAAACCTGCAGTGGGACCGATGTGGTCCGACTCACAGACAAATGACTCTTGTGAGTATGTCCTTTAATGTGAATCAGAAACCTATGGTTCCACTGTAGTCTGATTCAAGAACACTTTTTAGTGAATCAAACACAAATATTGCACCTAGAGTAGTCTGATTTTCAAATGAATGGCTACTTTGAGCTCTTTTAAATAATGAATAGTACAAAAGAAGTTACCAGTTTAAATCAATTTGACAATTCAAGTTTTGTGTAAGTATCGTGATTGTCCATTACGGTAACACTTCATTTTAAAGTGTCCTTGTTGCACATTACATGTACTTACTATTGTAATAACAATAAATTATGCATAATCACATGCAAGTAACCCTAAGCCAAACCCTAATCCTAACCCTAACCATATAGTAAGTACATGTATTTAATTAATATTACTCGGTACTTAAACGTATAATTACACTGTAACAAAGACAGCTTAAAATAAAGAGTAACCTCCATTACACTCTTAAAAATAAAGGTGCTTAAAAGGTTCTTCAAAGCAATGCCATAGAAGAACCATATTTGGTTCCACAAAGAACCATTCAGTCAAAGGTTCTTTAAAGAACCATCTCTTTCTTACCTTTTTATAATCTGAAGAACCTTCTTTCGCCACAAAGAACCTTTTGTGAAACAGAAAGGTTCTTCAAATGTTAAAGGTTCTTTATGGAACCATTTAGACAAAAAGGTTCTTCTATGGCATCATGAAGGACCTTTATTTTTAAGAGTGTACATATATAAAATATTAGGTTACACTTTATTTTATTGTTACAGTGTGATTATACAGTTAAGTACTGTGTAATATTAATTATCTACATGTACTTACTATATGGTCAGGGTTAGGATAAGGGTTTGGTTACTTGCATGTAATTATGCATAATTTATTGTTATTATAATAGTAAGTACATGTAACTTGTAACAAGGACACCTTAAAACAAAGTGTTACCAAATATTATTAAAATATAATGAATATTCCATATCTCATTAAATGTGGTTGTGGTTGAGAAAACACAGAGAACAAGTGCAGGCATACCTCAACTGTGCTGCTATGTTTGTTTGAGATCAATATCTGTATAAACAGTGAAAAAAAAAAAAATGGTGTTGCTAAATGAAGTTTTAAATTCTTGTTCTTGGGTGAAATACAGTTGTATGTCAGTTAGTGAACTGTCGCCACTGCAGGACGGTTGAATGAGGGGTTTTCATGAAGATAGCATGATTCCAAATGATCTTGACCTCGATGAAAGGAACAAAGTACTGCAATGCCAAACTCTAACCTTCATGCACTCTGTCATTCTACTGACGGGACATCATTCAGGAGGAAAGTAAAACATAACATGTCAGTTGAAAAGTGGGAAAACGTTCAGGACAAGTTGGGTCATGTTTAGGTGACTTTTCATTTTGTAAAGTAAACAAAAATTAATATCATGGATGCTTATGATTTCACAGCATTCATTCACCAACATTTGCAGGTTTATTCATTATCTTTTTCTGTTTCTAGATCATATGAACTATTTCAAAATAAATAAAAATGACAAAAACGATAATTCACGCAGATTCTCATAGGACATAATTTCATCATGCCAGTCTTTCCCTTCATATTTTCTTTCTTTGGTTCTGTGAGTGTGAGATGAGGTTGGTACAGCTGTGCCTGGCAGGCTCAGTATTCATCTTGAATCAAGCGTGCTTTCAAGACACACACACACACACACACACACACAGAAGACTGCCTCAGGATCTGTCACTCTGCATTTCAGTCTCACAGAAGAATGATGGTATTCTGAACGGCACACAATCTCTGACAATTCACACTCAACCTGATTCTGAGGGAGTTTCAAAAAGAGAATCCAAAACTCTTTTTCCCTTGACCTATTCACATTTGTATTACCATTAAAAAAGTTTGGGATCAATAAGATTTTTGTTGAAAAGTACAACTGTTTTCAACATTGATAACAATAAGAAATGTTTCTTGAGCACCAAATCAGCATATTAGAATGATTTGTGAAGGATCATGTGACACTGAAGACTGGAGTAATGATGCTAAAAATTCAGCTTTGCCATCACAGGAATAAATTACATTTTAAAACTTTTTAGAATTTTAGAAAACACTTATTTTAAATAGTAATAGTAATTGATTTTTTTATTTTTCATTTCATTTTATTTTTTTATTTTTTTTTTAATCAAAATAATTCGACTTGTGTAAGTAGTGAGCATAAGAGACCCCAAATCTTTAATATGAAAAACTCCTTAATTTGACCTTATTTTCCAGTGTGAGTGATCCATCACAATGTATATTTTTCACCCACGGCATAGTTAGTCATCTCAGTTGGGTCTGCGCCATTACCAACCCTCATGTGAGTGTGACTGACAACATGTTAAGGGGCAGTTACTCGACGGTTTACTTTTTGTCTCGAGTATCAACAGAGCCAGGGGCAAATGTCTCAACATGCATTCCATAGAATCACCGTTGCTTGTCATATTTGTGGTGTTTGCATGTAAAGGCTTTTGCAGTGTGCTGACATGAAATAACACAGTCATTGAAAGGAATATAAATGAACTATCCATTATTATTTTTCGCCTCTGAACAGTAACAGTCTGACAAACTTCATCATGAGACTGAAGACTGGAGTAATGACTGCAAGTTTAGTTTTGTCAGCACAGGACTAAATTACAATGTAAAATATATTCACACAGTTTTTGTAATAACATTTCACAATAATACTGTTTTACTGTATTTTTGATCAAATAAATGCAGCTTTGGTGAGCATAAGAGACTTCTTTCGAAAACATTTAAAAAATCTTACAAACCTGAAACCTTTAAGTTTGAACAGCAGTGTAAATACAATGATTTGAATACAATTCTTCATTATGATCATATTTTTAATTTCTAAATTAAAATTTATGTTATTTAAAAACAAAAAGTAAAAAAAAAAAAAAATCTGAGTGGTACAGCTGTTCTGATATCAGCATCAAGATCATTCATCTTTATTGGTAAAAGCATTATGTAGCACAGAGGCAGTGACAAAAAAGTGAAGCTTCAGAGAAACGCAGTGATAATTTAACCTGTGAGAACAGTGGATGGACTATGGAATAGACAAGTGACATGAAGCTCAGTCACCTGTTTTCTCTTTCTCTGTGTGCAACTGTCCTGACCTGCAGCATGGTTCCTCTTGGTCACTCTTAAGCTAACAGCAGTTTGCTTACAATTGAACTCTACTCAACTTCGTAGACCAATTATAGTATTTGGACCAATCAAAATACCATAATTCATAACACATCCTCCAGTGAGAAAGTCCATCCCCTGTTGTCTTTTCATATTAAAATCCACCAACATATTTGTTAAGAACTGTTTTCACTTGTAAACTGTGCTTGACCTGTGAATATTTCTCTCCTGATTCAGAAGAGATTACTTTTGTACTGGAGAAAGCAATATTATGGATAGGGGATTTGTATTTAGAGAGAAGCAATAGTTAAGATAAGCGTCTTAATGGTAATTTTGTTTCTTACAAACATGCAAAATTCTCTCCACAAGACATTAATAGATGGGCCAGAGTCGTATGGATTACTTGTGGATAATTGTGATATTTTTATCAGCTGTTTGGACTCGGCACCCATTCACTGCAAAGGATCCAATGGTGAGCAATTGATGTGAAGCTAAATTTCTCCAAATCTGTTCTAATGAAAAAACAAACTCATCTACATGTTGGATGGCCTGAGGCTGAGAACTACTCCTTCAAAACAGCCTCAACCAAATACACATTCAGTGCATGTAAAATGGCATTCGATGTCAGCAACAAACAAACTAATCGTTTTAAATACAACTATTTGCATAACAGTAGACTTATTTCTCAGATTCAAGAGGGGTGGGGCCTTAAGTTCCCCAAATTTCACTCCAGACCAAAGAAATCTAATTGAACAAGAGGAATATGCATCGAGAGAGAGAAAAAAAGAAAGAGAATGGGGCAGTAAAAGAAGAACTAACCTCAAAACAGTGCTCTATAGAGGAGCTGACCTTGAAAACAGGATGGAGACAAATATATGGATGTCAGCAGTGACGCATTTAAGCATCCCATCAAACAGCTTAGCTGATGAATAGTGGCCGAAATAACATATTTGTGTAACCACAAAACACAGGCACAATTTTGGTGGGTCGAGAGAACATCCCAAACCAGCAGTCTTATTCAGTGTCTAAGGGAGAAGAGAGCTGTGAATAGAATTAGGGAAAATCTGCATAGTACAAGAGCTCTCCGACAAAGACTTAATGGTACGTTTGGCTCTTTTGAAGGGGCAGCAACAACCCAAAACCTTTAGTCCTCAGACCCCTTCAACAAACCCCAACCCCCCTCATAAACCCATTCAGACTCCTCTCCACCCCACCCGCACCCTCCGTTCCTGTCCTCCGCTCACAGAGGGCGGCTCGGGAAGGCTAGAAGATGAGTATTGATATAATGAGCGGGAGTGAATGCGTACAAAAACACTGCGGAAAGCGTAGATGTGATTAGAGCCTGAATTCCATTATGTCTTTCGGCAATGATGGACAAATACACCCAATGAGAAATGCATGGGGTGAGGCATTGGCAACACAAAAGCCCCTCACAGAGATGCAGTTGAATGTTCACAAGAGGATAGGTCTGGACAGTTAAATATTTAAAAATACACTAAACTGTCTACATACAGACATTGCAATGCAAATACGCATCTATGGCGAGAAGTAAATATTGCTCTTGGTGTACATGTGAGCTCTTTTTGTCTTCAGTGAACTAGACGAAATGCAAAACAACAGGAATAGGCACTTGCATGTTTATTGGAAGAGCAGATTTGTATGTTGTGTGCCATTCACAAGTGCACAGTACATACTCGATGCAATTGCATTAGGAGATTTGAGGAGATTTGAGTTTGTGTGTGTGTTTAGGGGGCCGTCATCAAATCCATCCCATCGTATTCTCATTATGGAAATTGCGTAAATAATTTTCTTTGGAATTTACACAAGCCGGCGTGATGCGCTGCTGCTCTCTAAATAACTGGACCAGTGTAAACAGTCTTTGTATTTGTTTGGAGCAGCTATAGTGCACTGATGAGTGCTGAATGATAATCAGCTAAGCAAATGTTTGATCAAGCATGAACACTTTCTTGAGAAAGGCACCATGGAGTTATCATGAAAGTCATCTGGGTGTATATCTGGAACTTAAGATACAGAATGTAGAACAACAATCAGGCGCACAAGTCTTTGGGCTTTGTTTAATTGGTCTTTGGGGGGCTGCTGCTCTGATTTGAGTTGCTTTAATGCATCTTTGTGAATTTGCTCAAAAAAAGGAGAAAAACAATCACATCTTAAAGGGGTCATTTTATGCATGAAGAATCAATTTTTATATTGATCTTTAATTAAGTGTAGCGTGATAGATTTAAATAAAATCATAATAAACAAATGTACACTACTGTTTATAAGTTTGGGGTTGGTAAAAAATAAGTCTCTTATACTCTGCATCTATTTGATCAAAAATACATTAAAAACAGTAATACTGTAAAACATGTTTACAATTTAAAATAACTGTTTCCTATTTGAATATATTTTAAAATGTAATTTATTCCTGTAATGGCAAAGCTGAATTTTTAGCAGTCATTACTCCAGACTTCAGTGTCACATGATCCTTCAGAAATCATTCTAATATATTGATTTGGTGCTCAAGAAAAAAAAAAAAATGTACTGACCCCAAAATCATAGTAGTGTATGAATGTGCAGTCTTGTATTTTCTGCAACACAACTATGTGTTGCAGTGACATGATAGCCCAGTGTTTGTCCTAATACTCATATACTCTTACAATGACCCAAAATAAGAAATGTATTCCTTGTAACTCATATTATAAATAAATTTAAAATGCTCATATTCTGTGGGTGAAACGCAAACTCAGTAGTAGCTTCTCCAACAGAAGCATTTTTAGTTTAATACAGGTTTGATTGACTGAGAGATTTGTTGGGACAACAACAGCAGGAATGCACATGTTCTGCTAGTGCCATAAACACAAATTGACAGCACTTTGCACATTTTTTTTATTTAATGTATAAATAAAATATAGTTGTAATTTTAGTTTTATAAAAACAAAGCAAAATGAATCTTGTTGAGTATAGCCCTAGTTGGGAGTCACGACTCACTAGCCTTTCACTGGCTTTTAGCACCTGCTTATTTATTGACATAAATAGTGTTTGGAGCTTGTACCTTATCATCAGGCCTTTGATAAATGAGCTTAGGTCTCACATCTATGCCTTTTTGTAACTATAGTGTCACACTAAGCATACAGATTGTTAATCACATGGTGATAAGGACAGGCGAGAGCACCAGGCAAATTATTAAACTTGGAAATTAAAGGCACTGAACGCTGGAGACCCAACTGAAGCCACAAGATTTTAATCTTGCATGCTATCAAGCAAAGATGTGTATGCAGATGTCGACTAATATTGTTAAAACTAAAGATGCTTTAACCTTCTTTTAGGGTACCACAACCATCATTCTATGAAGCATGTGAAGCTTATCAGGAGGAGTCTTATCATTATTTGTCTGGTGAAGCATGGTGGCCCAGAGGGACAGCTGAAGAATGGCATACAGTGGGCAGGCCTAAAATGGCAGGGATGGAATCCGGAGTGACACCCTAGCTTTTGTGTGACCTCTTTCAGAGGGTCATCACTGTGTGCTGTCACTCTGTGTTGCCCTCAAACTAACTGTACCTGTGGTTTTGAGCACTGGGGGAAACTGGAGTAGATTTAAGGTGCATTTACAAAATCGCAGAATGACTCCAGCAATAATTTTGGGAAGATTACAAAATAAAAATAAAATGTACACTACCAGATTTATTCTTAAAGAATTTGATTATTTTATTCAGCAGAGACACAATAAATTTAACAAATTTAACAGACATCTCACTCAAGACTTACTGATATAAAAATTATAATTAAACTTTATTTGGAGTACTATTTGTGCACAATGCACATTTCTTAATATTAAGCCTAAAATGTGTTTTAATGTCACTATTGATAAGGACTGTATGATCTTGTAATTTAATTAAGTACATAAATATGTAAATGTATTTATAGTATACTTAGCATCAAATAAATGTATTTCAAATACATTTTAGTATATTTATTTTTTTCACTAGGGCTCTTTTAAGCTTTCTGTTCATCGAAGAATCCTGAAAAAAAGGGGAAAAAAAATCACAGTTTCCATGAAAATATTAAGCAGCACAGCTGTATTCAGCATCGATAATAAAGCACCAAATCAGCATATTAGAATGATTTCTGAAGGGTCATGTGACACTGAAGACTCAAGTAATGATGCTGAAAATTCAGCTTCGCATCACAGGAATCAATTACATTTCTGTTTTCATGTATTTTTGATCAAATGAATGCAGCCTTGGTGAGCATACATGGAAGAATCTTCCATGAATATGTTGAAATATGTTGAAACACTGTCTAATGATTCACAGAATGGTTCTCATTTATAATTTACAACAAAATACAATTAAACTGTAAACAATAAAAATTAAACTGAATGAATATCAAAGTGACACTTCATTAATAATGTACAATATAAAATGTACATAAGTGTACAATATAAAACTGTAATATAAATACATTTTATTCCATTTAATGAAAGCCATGCTTAATAGCACTTGTGAACAGGATAAACACTAATGGTCTTTACTGCCATTTTGGAAAGTTTTTAATGAAAATGACACCCTAACTAAACAGAAGATGGGGTGGGCAGTGGGCAGTGGACAATCTGAAATGAAGCCAAATGGTGAGGTCATAACTGCCCATTCTTATAACAAACCTCATAAGATAATGAGACAACACAGCTGATCAGCAGGAAATAAACATGGAAACACAAACATCTAATCAGCCACCAGCCTCCATCCCAGTTGAGAAAGCGAGTTGATTATTTAGATTACATTGGGGGGCCTGAATAAATTCAGAAAGCCACCCACAAAGAGGGCCTCTATCAGACCAGCTCCTCAAACAAGCAGAAGCCATGGAGATATGAGACGCCTCACAACAATGGAAGTGTGGCTGAGAGATATAGGAACTTCAGGAGTGTATTTGCTTACAAGGCCCCTGGCCAGAACCAGCGCACAGAAAATACTCACTGACCACACACAGGTTCACCCAATCACTGTTTATTTAATCGGCGTACGTTACACAACTAATCTTTGTCTTATCTCCTATTTTTAAACATCACTAATACATTTTCTCAAAAAGGGAGTCAGAGCGTGAATGTGGAATAAAACTCTCTCTCTTAGATGGGCTGCAGGACTGAGGAGTACAGTGCTCAGAGCTGGGTTTGTTTTGGGTTTGTGTGATGAAGTTTGAGGGGGGTTTGGCCCTCGGCTGAGACGGATGACTATTGTGTGTGCAAGAAGTGTGTGCGGAGGGTGTTGGGCAATTTAAGACAGTGTTTAGCATGCAGAGCCAGACAGGGTAAATCAACCTGACTGCACACAATCATGAGCCGAGAGAGAGAGATAAACAACCAAAGAGAGAGAGAAAAAGGAGGAGAAAAGGCATTTTGTAAAGAATAAAGGGAATCTTGTCAATGTGAGGCATGAAATCCAAGACTAAATAATTGTATGTCAGAATGTTGTTGCATTATTTATACTTGGATAATAGGTTGTTGTTTTCTATGTACTGTAAAATGCAAAATTACACTGGGATTGACAGTTTCCTTCTTTGAGAACTTTCCTATACTCTTAAAAAATAAAGTTATTTATTGGCATCTATAGTTTCATGAAGACCCTTTAACATCCATGGAACATTTTCATTGCTCAGAACGTTCTTTAAACGGTTGTTTAGATTATTAAAAATGTTTTTCACACCAAAAAAAAAAAAAGTTCAAGGAACTGTTTACTGATAGGTTTATTGGGGAACCCAAAATGGTTCTTCTGTGGTATCACTGTGAAACCCCCCTTTGTGTTTAAGAGTGTATGATCTCCAAAATGAGAACTAAAAAAAAAAGAGATAGAGTCTAGATGAAAAAAAAAAAAAACAGAGTGTCTGAAAGATTAAAATTAGTCTGAATGAGGCCCGCACCCGGCCCCTTTCATTTGTCACTGGACCCAAATCAGGCTTTTGTGTGGGACTCTGTAAAGTAGTGTCAATCATTCTGCTGGTGTTTTATTAGAGAGGAGAATTTTTTATGAATTTACTCTTCACGAATTAAAAGGACCTAAGTGCTGAAAAAAGGCAATACAGACTGAAGTTAGAAATCACAATGCATCTCGTACACTGGAGCGACATCAAAGTGCCCAAGACATCCAATCAGATTTATGTTGAAGGCACTATGGATGAATATGGTGTAGCCCTCACACAAAAGTGCTTTTGTGTCACTTAAATCAGAGGCCATTCAAAATCAGCACGGGTCTGTCTGATTGGATGATGGCGAAAGGCCTTACAGCGCATCCAAACTTCACATGCACAATAGAAAATGCTAATTTTCATGCACTCAGAACCTTAGTGCTTGGTTGACTCACATTTGGAGCACTTTGAAGGATGTCATTTGAAGCAAGAATGGGGCTGCTTTTTGCCTTGTTTAAATGGGGAAACTTACAATTGCACAAACCTAAACCGATCTCCTTATCTTTGCTGATAAGACCCCTGTATATGCTAAAACTAAAAGAAAAAACTGAACAGGAAAACCGACATTGGTAGGACATTTTGGATGCCCTCCAGGACAGTTAGTTCATCACCATTAGTCTTCTGCTGACGTCCATTCACAGCCTCCATAGGTTGGGACGGACACATTGGTTACACCACAAAGGTATTCAGGGGTTATAAATTGCTTTACTCTTGAACTTTTTGTTGTTGCTTAAAAATTAACTGTTCACATACTGTATCCCAAGGTCGTGTCCCGTCTACAGCTGCCTGTCACTTTCCTTTGTGGTTATACAGTAAATGACTCCATTAATTAAACCATGTTGACACTTCTCAAAGCCACTTCTTTTATGAAAGATAAAGCAGTTGTAAATAAAAGACTACTGGAATATGTTACACAAGAAAATTCTATTTCAGATGTCTGCTTTGAAATTTCTGATTTTGTTCAATGTGTTACTTTTTTGTAATTCATTGTGAAATTTACTAGCAATTTCTGGGTAAAAATTGTTTGTAGTGGTTATTTAAAAGTAAATCAGTGCTATGTATTTTGCACATTGTGTACGCAGTATGTAACTATCTACGTTTGTGTAAAGTAAAATTCAGATTCTTAACTGTCAAACTTACAAGCTTTTAAAAAGTATATTTTTAGTTATTACAAGTTATTAGTTGGTTGATTTTAAACACACAAGACAATTAAATTAATAAATAAAGTCTTTATTTTACATAAAATAGGGTTTCTCTTCATAAAAAATTGCATATACACAAGTTTGTATAAAAACACACAAGTGCACACTTTGATACAAAAGTTATTCATCCAGTACAAAAATGTTGCCACATATCTAGCACAAAATATTATAATATACAGGTTGCCTGTGGGCTTCCTAGTGTAACGTTAGTGTATCCCCTAACAGACGCCGTATATGGGACCTGATACTATTTTTCCTCATTCGTTTAACTACAACTGGTCACCTCGTTATTTGTACAGTATGGAAGAAACAAACTGGCTCATTCAGTTGCATTTACACCTTATTGCATCAACAGGGCAAAATGTTCAAATTCGGCATGACAAGACACAAGTCAACAGTACAGACATCCTCATACGCCTCAAGTCCCGTGCAGTTCTAACATTTGGAAACTTGCGAGTGTTGCATCTGTGTGCATTGCTGGAAAATGCCCTCTGTGTGTCCAGTGCTCAGTCAATGAACTCGAGTCCTTTACGGGCACCAGCAGGCAGCGTATCACCGATCTGGACCGGTCCTGTGCCGTCCCTTCAGCACCAATCTTTAGAAGAGAGTGAAGCACCTGTAATAGAATAAAACAGCTATGAGTCACAGGCATATGCAAAAATGACTGCAATTCAGTCCATTCAGGAAAAAAAAGAGGATTCTAAACCCTCTGGGGATAATGTTATGTTGTTATAATAAAGTGTTAGAGAGAAAAATAGCTTTTTAAACTGGGGGCCACTTAGTTGAGGGCCCCTGGGTCTGTAAAAGTGGAAAACGCTTAAAAACTGCCCCTACCTGATTCATATCTGTCGAACCATGTGGTGAAGTCCAGCAGCTCTTGCTCCTCAGAGCTGAGATGCTCGTAGCTGCCCTCATCAGAGGAGTAAGCCGAGTGAGGAGACTCCGAGCCCGCCGAGTACGCGTTGGAGACCGACGGAGACGGGACCCCGCACTGCAACACGGCAGACACGGCGTCGTGCTCGTCCAGCAGCTGCTGAAGCGCTCGGATGTACTCCACCGCCGAGCGCAGCGTCTCCACTTTGCTCATCTTCTTGTTCGCCGCTCCGTTGGGCACATGCTGGCGCAGCGTCTGGAAGCCCATGTTCACCTGCTTGACGCGGTTTCTTTCGCGCTCGTTGCGTCTGGCCACAGCCATGGGCTGCTGCTGAGGGATGGTATAGCCGAGTCCGTTGAAGGTCAGTCTCCTCTTGCACCTGAGCAGCTCTGGGCTGCTCGAGCGCTGTCTCTTCAGCACTTTACACTCCCTGTCCTGCTTCGCTTGAGGTACGAGGGTCTCCGAAAAAGGCTGGTAAAACACATCTTGAGTTATTTGCGTCGTAGCGATGACAGCTGCGTCCATGTTGCGGGAAATAAATAGATAAATAGGGAGTTTGCGAGTAATGCGCCGCTCTCGTGCCTTTCGCGTGGCTCGCAAGAAGCGATTCACCTGTTCGGCGAATGATTTGAGGGTAAAGCAACTTGCTCTCCCTTTTCTACACGTGCGCCACACCTCCACCCCTTTCGGGCCGCACGCTCCCAAAGGAAGACCCGCCCCCTGCATGAATGCCCTGCTCGGGCTTCGCGCGCCGGGCGCGTGGCTTTGACAAACTCAAAGGAACTATTCTGTGCGCTCACTGCGCCACGCGTATGAGGCGCTGCCTATCTCTGTGAAATCATGCTCACTCGGCGCACGCCTATGTTCCGAGTTATGGAACGTAAAACTTAAAGTGTTTACCATTGATATCAAAGAAAACGTAGACGTTCAGGTTACTATAACTCACCTGTTGTCTATCTGTCAGTCTGCGGGGTGCTTTGGATAACCTGCTAAACAGACGTGGGTTCAAAACAGCATAATCACAAAACAAGACTGGCATGCCAAAGTGACAAAAACTACCATGTTACAAACATGTTTTTTTTTTTCTGAATATAGAAGAATTTCAGTATAGGCCTACTATACTGTGTATATTGAAATACCATAATTCCATCTGATACCATGACTATGTTACTGCCACAGTTTTGTTAGGGGTATTAGACAAACAAGTAAAAGAAAGCTTTGAATGCATATGTAACTTTCATCCTCTAGAATGCATATATGGATTAAAAAATAACTCTTTTAAGACGTTTTTGATCATTTAGATTGTGTTAATCAGGATTTTCATATATAATCAGGGCTAAATGTCTCCACAAGAATAGCAAAACCTGTGTGGATCATTCGATCGTAATATGGAAAAAAAAATGAATACAAATGTAATGTTTTCTTAATAAACATTTAACAATGCAGAATGGTTTGTCTGAGGGTTCTGTTTAGGGATAGAAATCATTAGCGCAATATAAACACAACAGAAGTCAATGGAAAGTCTCTACAATGTGTTTGTGTGTGTGTGCCTAACCTAAGACTGCTGCAAGTGAACTGTCATTAGTATATAGTAAGCACTATCAACAAGATCAACTGATAATGGCAGCTTGCTATGTACTTTATAATGAAGTAAAAATCTGAATATGAAAGAACAGATGGAAAATGGAAAGAAAGAAAAAAAACTGTTCATTGAGGCTTTTAAATATTTTTTAAAAAGTTTGTGAGTAAAAAAAAAAAAATAATGCAACACAATAAAAATAGCTGGTAACCATTTATTTTGATGGTCCCTTTTAGACATTCAGGTGACTATAAGTAACTACATGTCAACTAAAAGTCATTAGAGTAGTTAGTAGACTGTCTGCTTAATATCTGCTTATGCTTTATCTTTATGGTCCCCAACAGACATTCTACTGACTAAACTAGTTAACTTTGCATGTACATATCAACTAACAGTCTACTAATGCGCTGAGTTAGATGATGTGTAGTTGCAAAGTTACTTATAGTCAACAGAATGTCTAAAGGAGACTAGTATCAAAATAAAGTATCAAAAATCAAATAATTTAGACTTTAAACTTTATACGTTGCAATTTGTTAGAATATTTATATGTTGAGGTAAACATGTAGGCCTACTTTTATTTTTTTAGCTAATTCGAAACATGTATAGACTGACAGAAAGAGACTTTGGTAAATCCAATGATACCTTTGTATCTGGATAACTTTATTGAACAGTTCATTACATGTTCAAGCCTGGACTGCACAGCAACAATACTTTACCCTCCACAAATAGTCCTCATACAAATTGTGAAACGTAAATGTATAAAGATCACCCCCTAGCGGCGACAATATGTTTCTACAAGACAACATATCCACTGGCACTGAATTTTAACTTATGTATGTTCCCCAAAATAACGTTAGATTCCCCCATTTCATGCTAAATCAAGAAATATACATGAACTGTAGTAAGTATTATATAGGCTATGTTTAATATTTTGGAGCTATCACAATTTATGTAATAACGTGTTGAAAACATTACAATGCTGTTGTCTGTGCAAGTTGGTATTTTAATTAATTACAGTACGTAAACATATGTTCAAGCTGTGTTTCACAAAATTTAAGGAATGACCCATTTGTAGTCTGATGTGGGCTTTAACAGCCTTTCCCATCAAGTCAAGTGAGTTTTTATTTGTTTTATTTGTTATTATTGTTTGTTCCATATGCCCTGTCTTTAGGTCGAAGCATCTGGAGCTGAAAACAAAAATATTTAAGAATTATAAAGGGCAGAAGACTAAATGCATGTTGTATTTCTCTGTAAATAAATGCGTTTACTTCTAGGGAACAGCAACTCTGTCCTTCGTTGGTGTCCGTTAAGGCAAGTTTGTTTTTCCTCAAGTCCTCTATAAGACAAAACAGTGTTCACCTGATTTCAGTACATTTAAAACTAAGACGAGTCAAACACACTTTAATAAAATGAATATGTAATGCTCTGATGAGAACACACAAAAAGAGGGCAAATCACATGACAACTTACATATTAAATTTGCTTGTCCCTGAATCTTCTAACCATTCTTGCCAGTCGTTCCATTCAAAGTATTCGTCACATTTGCTGGTTTTACAGGGACTGTGGACAGTCAGGTACAGCCCTTGCCACTGCTCTGTCAGTTTGTTCAGCCGTATCATAATCTTCCTTATCACTTCCCATGCTTTCTGGATGTCTTCTGAAGTTTCAACTACAGGAAGGAAAATTATTAAATACAATGATTTAAATATAGGTTTAATAAATATATGAACCAACATACAAAACGACCAAACTGTGCTATAAGTTTGATCGCAACATATAATCATTGCCGTTAATAGTGGTTTTTACTGTACATTTCTGCCATATGTACAATGGACATCACCTTGACATAGTCACCACTGACAAGCTACTCCTAAATATATTGTAGAAACTATAATTTTCTGTGCAGAGAATTCTGTTAATCTGCTTTGCAATGATTTGTATTGTGGAAAGTGCTATACAAATAAACGTGAACTGAATTTAATTGAATGTAGAAGACAAAAATATCATCCCCTAGTGCCAGTAATATGTAGCTACAAGATGTCAAAAAACTAAGAAATACTTTCTTAGTTTTTTGACATCTTGACATCTAGATTTAATAATTATATAATTATATTTTAGAAAAAAATATAATAAATATAAATGCAGCCTTTGTAACCATTAGAAACTTCTTTAATAAAAATAAAAAAAATCTTACCAAGCCCAAATGTTTGAAGAGTAGTGTATGCATATTTAAAGTATCTGCTTGAGAGGATACAAATGTAAATCATTGCTATACAAAATGTAATAAAACAGGGGACCTTACGCGCAGTCTCTTTGCAGCGGATCTCAATGAACTGGTCCTCATCACGGCGTTCTCTGAGCAGAAACCGTCTGTCACCACAGCACAGCACACACTGGTCTTTTCCAATCCAGTATGGAGAGTAAAAGGAGCACACCCTGATGACAAGCCTGTAAAGCAAGCATCAGTTTTACATGTCATTACTAGTTATCCAAGTGTCAATACTAGTTACAATCAAATCAGTCTGAATTAACTTTTTGATCATCAGGGTATCTGGGTTGATGACACATGACCGCAAAACACAACAGCTAATAGAGTGAATAAACCAGGAATGTTCTTTAATGACATGCATTTCTTTATTTTCTCTGAAAGAGACAAGCGTAAGCATTCACCTGTGGAAGAAACCATGTGGTATCTCAGGTAGGAAGTAAACATGGATATATAGGTCCTCCAGATTGTCTGATACCCAGTTTTGCGCTACCTGTTTGTTGTCTGGCAGGTAACTTGGGAACAGACAAGCATCTGGCTCATACACAATCGGATTTGAGGGCACCCAATTTTTCTCCGGACAGAATTCGTTGGCTTTTGGATTGAGAGGACTGTTATGCTTGGTCGACAAGCATACATCAAAGTGCTTTAGTAGTGAAAGGAGACTTCCTTCCTTCTTATTGGACCCAACCACCTGCTCAATTAGCTCTTCATCAGTAATGCCATAATTCTTCTGGAGCTCAGTCCGCACCAGGATTCTGATAGCCACATTGTTTAAGGATGCTCTGTCTTCATAGTCGCTGATCCATCTTTTCCTCTCTACTGTAAGTGCATTTTCTGACTTCAGCTGCTCAGAGGAAATCTTTTTCAGTTCCTGGACTAGGTCATGTCTCACAATAGTCTGTGACAGAATTAAAAGAAAATAAACGATGAAGGATTTTATACACTGATTATTTCATGGCTGTTCAAATACATTTAATGGTTGTGGTTTAAAGGTTTGATGCGTGAACCTTAAACAATGAGATGAGGAATGATGGTTCTACAAACAAAGAACCAGCCAACTCTGGGATTTCCTTGTACCACATAATGACTCCAATTCGGTGAAGATACTGAAGAATTAACTTAAGTTTGTCATCGTCCAGTGTAACATGTCTGTTCTTCAGTTCATACAAGAGGGTGCTTTGACTCACAATTCCTGATAATAGGTGCAAATTTCAGAATAAAGAAATTTAAGAACAAATACACCAAACATTACAATCTACAAAAAAAAAAAAAAAAAACTGACCATGCTCAGCAATGTCACCATTTTTCTGAAGTTCTTTGATATCTTTCTCCACCTCATAGAAGCTTCTAGGTAACATCTGTTCTATGCTGGGGAATGTAGCTTTGTTCAAAACCTCATTTTTGATGTGAGTACGTAGCTTGACAATGTCCTCCTTTTTAGTGCAGTCTACAGGTACAAAGTCAAGTACCTAAAAGTAAAAGGAGATTAAGAAGATTCAATTCTATTCAATTCTATTAGATTATAAAACAGCAACTACAAAGCCAAATTACCTTTAGTTTGTACTCAGTCAGTCTTTCAATCTGATTTATCTGGTCATAGTACAAAGATGAGTCCTCCTTATCCTGTAGGTTCTTCTTCCGCTGCTCTAAATTAGTTGTATGTGTTTCAAGCATTTTCTTCAAGTGGTCTTCGATGTGTTTTTTCTTTTCGTTCACAACATTCTCATCTGTGCATTGGTCAACATGAGTGCCCACAGGCAGAACTACTGAGTCTGGTATCTTAAGCTGAAGATTTTTGATCCAGAATCCCACATTCTCTTTGAAACTCTGGGCATCCATGTTGTAACTGACAAAAAATAAAAAATAAATAAAAAAAAGTTTAATGCATCACTATTTGGTGGCTGGGGTGTTATACCAACTGGCCCAATAGTGAAAAAGTCCCCTAAATCTGTATAATATTCTGGTTTTGCCCATTTTATAGTCCACAATGCAAAAATAACACATCTAACTATTTAGTAATAGTGATGCTTGCTAATAAAATAATTAATTCTCAGCAAATTGTATATGTTTAGTGGTTAGAGTATATTACACTGTGAGATCTAGCTAAAAATGGCGTTACCTGGAAAGGTTGATGGCAAGTATGACAAAGGCTTGAGCTGTTATGAACACATGATGAGTGATGTAGTATTCCTCTTGTCCAGCAAAGTCCCAAAAGATAAATCGGATACCCTCATTATCAACTTCACTGATTTCGATCCCTATAGTACGATCGGCCTCGGCCACTGGTACAGGGCAACCCTGCTTCAGACTGCGGCACAGAGTGGATTTCCCTGCCATGGAGGTCCCCAGAAACATAGTCTTCACAGTTTTCTCATTTGGGACGTTCGCCTCAAGCATCGCAAAGTAACTCTGGATATCTCTCAATCCCCCTGCACAGACCTCCTGAGGGGGCTTTCTAAGAGGGTTACCAATAGCTTTAAACAGAGTTAAGCTACTGTTTTGAAAGAGTAGGTCTGGTAGGGCAGCTAACTGGTTCCTCTCGACATAAAGTTCTTTTAAGTGTGAAAGACCCACAAGAGGATCCAAATTCCTCAGGCAGTTGTTGGACAGGTTTAGGTAGTTGAGATGTTGGCACCTGTTCATGTCCTGGGGTAGCTTTTCAAGTCGATTGGTGCTCATCTTTAGAAATCGAAGTTTCTCCAAGAATGGAAAGACATTTTCTGGAATGGTTTTGATATTGTTCTGATTGATATAAAGTTTCTCCAACTGGCGTAACCCTCTAATGTCCGTGGGGAAATCAGTGAACTCATTCCTGCACAGGTTGAGCTCTGTCAGGTTTTTCAGTTGAGTGATACCACTAATTTGTTTGAGTCTGGTCCACTGTAGATCTACCTTTACTGCATCTCCACTCCTCTGGAGAAGCTCATTGGGAAGTGCTTTGAGTTTCATTCCAGCAAGGTCTTCTTCTTTTTTGGCATTTTGATTTGCTATGGTAATATTATTGTTAATGTAATAATAATAATAATAATAATAATAAAATCATTCTTATTTAAACTTTATAACCAACATATTCCCAACGTCTTATTCTGAACATTTTCATAGATGACTCGGAGAAGTATTTCAACATGAATTATAAATTAATGTGTTCTTTCTAGGCAGCAAAAATAATTAAAACTCTGTGTCAGTTTGTTAGGATTAGCAATTATATCCACTACAATGATACAGCAAAACCACAGGAGTGACCACTAACTAATCCTAATATACTGTGATCACATTTCTTATATTCAAGCAAATTTGTAGCATTTCTTACAGATCAAGATTAAAAAGAAGTGTGAACATACCATTTAAAAGGGACATGTTGATGAGATGTTGAAGAAACTCTTTCGCTTGTCTATGTGTCAAATAGGTGATCTACTTCCTTATGTCTCATAGAGCAATGTAGGGACAGACTTTTAACAGAGCAGTACAACTGATTTTTACTTTCATTTTCTTGAAAACGTAGTAGTATCTACTTCAGTTTCTGTCACGTGATTTACACAGTCATCTAAAAACGAGGCGGTACTGCCATCAATCTGGCTAAAATGTGAAACAATGTGCATACAAAAGAGAGTAGCAATGAAATAAGACTCACACCTAGTTCAAGGAAAGATTACATTTCTATCATCATTCATCGTTCACTCAGCTTAGAGATTTTGAAATGTCTCAGGCACCAATTTTTTTTTTTTTTAATCATTTATTTTTTATTTGGAAGAATGGTGTCATTACACACGGGGAGGGGGAAGCAGAGAGAAAGTTGGGGTGAGTTGTGGCCTAATGTTTAGAGTGTCAGACTTGTAATCCAAGGGTTGAGGGTCAGAGTCTTGGTGCCGGTAGGGATTGTAGTTGGACAGAGTGAATATACAGCGCCATTCCACCCTTCCACCCTCAATACCATGATTGAGGTGAAACCCTTTAGCAAGGCACAGAACTCCGGGTGTGTGTTTGTGCACTAGGCTACTCACTGCTGTGTGTGTGCACTTGGATGGTTGAAATGCAGAGCACACCCTACTTGGCCACACGTTACATCCTTTTCTTCCTTCCTTTCCACCAATTTAATCGGTGAAGGGCCAAATGGATTTATTCTTTTCTTTTTTCTTTTTTTTTTCATATTTTCATGCATTCTTTGCATGTTACCGGTTGTGCAAAGTTTCAGCTGTGTTTAAAAATGTCTTACCTTGAATCATGAAGGCAGCACATGGATGCAGCATGGATGCTGGTTTGAGCTGGTTTAAACTGGTCCTTAGCTGGTCATGTGCTGGTCATAAGATGGTCCCTCCTGCTCAGGACCAGCTAAGAACCAGCTTAAACAAGCATCCAAGCTTCAAAACCTACCTAACCAGCATATGCTGGTTTTTTCAACAGGGAAATTAGCAACCACAAAATATTGTCGGGAGAAATGAGAACACAGGAAAAAGGCAGAGAAACAAGGAACACTATAGAAGTAAATTAAAACACAATGCCTGTGTCCCAATGTGTATACTATCCATCCTAAATTCAATGTGATAGAAATTTTCACTACTATTTAGGGCAGATAGGGTGGAGAGTATGCACATTGGGACGTAGTGTATGTATCCGTATGTTAGCAAAGAGAACAATATTTTTAGAAATGTTGCTACAAAATGCTCTCATTATGAATTCTTAGCGGCAGGGGTGGAGCTAGGAGGTGGCCACCCTTATGAAAATATCCTGACTGCGCCCCTGTTTAGCAGATTTTTTTGACATGTAAAAATTTAAGGTAGTCACATTGGCTATATAGACACAACACTATTATCATACCAAACAAGGTGTGATGCAACAATTGGGCATTTATGAAATGCTATTGATTGGCTGCACCTATTATCCTTAAGACATGTCATACACCTAAACATTGAAAAACAACAACAGCAAAAAAAAATTTAGATTAAATTTACAGACTTTCTCTTTTAGAAAAACAGTCACTGTCATCAAATGTCAGTCACCATCATCGAATGTCACTGTCTAAAACAGGAGTTCTCAACTCTGGCCCTCGAGTTCCACTTTCCTTCACAATCAGCTCCAAAAATAAAACACACCTGAACAGGCTAATCAAGGTTAGTGAGCTTGAGGCAAGTGAATTTGATCAAGGTTTGAGCAAACTCTGCAGGAAAGTGGAGCTTGAGGGACAGAGATGGCAAACCCTGCCCAGAGATGCAAACAGGTAAGGGGGAAAAAAGGTGAGAACCAGGGGCATACTACACATGGATTTTTTTTTTAATGTGTTTTAAATGCTGATTTGAAGTTAATTTAAGGTATTAAAAAATAAAAAAAAATAAAAATAAAAAATATATATATATATATATATATATATATATATATATATATATATATATATTACCTTAAATGTCAAAAACTGAAATTTTTCACACAAAAAAAAATAATAATAAATAAATAAATAACATCTTGTTGCAACATTTTACAAAAATCAAGATTAAATATATTTGGTCAAAATCCCATGTTATAAAAGATTAAGTGCTATGCAGGCTATTTGAGACAATATTGACTGATTAAATGGCAATGCTGACCTAAAATGCAAAATGTTTGCCCTCTCTCTCTTCACTGTTCCCATATCTCAGACCTCAAATACTTAAAATATTACCCTTTTTAGACATGGCTTTTGAAGTAAAGAGTAAAGAAAATACTATACAAAACTTACTAGCAGTTGCCAAGTGGTTATCAGTCTTACTTTTCCAATACAAATAAGACCAGTCTACCTTTTCATAACTGAATACAAAAAGTTATGACCAGTCTGCAACCAGTCCCAGTTCTTTATTTACCCTTGTAAGACCCCCCACCCTCCCCTCTCCCCAAACTACATGGTTTGTGTGTTGGAGCAGCGTTGGAACTAAACTCTGCAAGGCTGCGGCCCTCCGGGAACTGAGTTTGACACCCCTGCTCCAGACAGATGGCCAGTCCATCACAGGGCTCAATTAAAACAAACTGTAAATAGAAATTATTGTTGAGATTTCATGGCTGGTTCAGGGATGTGACTGTCGCTATGAGTGTTAATGGTCTCAAGTAGAATCTTAGTAGAATCCTTAGACCAGAGTCTATATAAACTGAGTAAAACTGCAACTGTATATCAGTGGATGTACATAAGTAGCTAAGGAACAGTAGTTGTGATTTTTGTGACTTTCAGTGTATCACTTCATTCACCTATGCCACAACCATCTACCACTGGTAATGATTATTTTCAGGAAAAACCCTGGGTGAGTTCACTGCTTTTAAACCACAGTTTTACTTGAGATTCACCATGACAAAACATATCACCACTCTCATGTGATGATGATGATGGTGTTCTTTCATCTTCAGAGCAGAGGATTTCCAGACAAACTTTAATGTTGTTGTAAAATATAAACAGTTAAATAATTTAAATGAAGTTTTAATTATAAAATCAAACCTGTATAAGTATAAAAAAGGATTTGTGGTGCTAAATCTTAAATATGTTTTGATCAGTTGTATAATATATATGGAAATAAAAGTATTTCTGTGTTTTCACTTCCAATTTGTACAGTGGGAATAATAATAAGCTTAAAATCTTGTAATCATTTCTTTTTATTTTGGTAGGTTTTTAGTTAATGAAATATATGTAAATTGTTAAAATACATTCAAATGTTTCATAATTACAAAGACAGCACTGTATTTACATAGACTTATTTTTATGTTCACAAATGCATTTCACAGAATATCATACAAAAGAAAATATAATTAACATTCAGACAAAATGAAGTAGAAATAAAGTGAACAGTGAATAATTCCTCGAGGTTGTACTCCAGACTTTATCGCCATGATGTCTCTCTTGATGACAGGACTGCAAGACACACACACAAAATGGAATGAGGTTCTGGACTTCATGGGGGATGCTATATGTTGTTCAACACACTGGTGGGGATAATGTTTCACAAAACAGATATAGGGAAGACTGACAAATGGAAGAAATGGAAAAAACAGCAGCATAAAAGCTCAAAATCAAACATCAAAATGCTCCATTTATAGTCAGACAGCCTGATCTTGAGTCTGTTAAGACATTTCTGTACACCCACGTGATTACTCTGAACAGCATCCACCGGAGGCAGTTCCATAGAAGGACGTGAAAATTAATAACTACTTAATTTATTTCTACTTAAAACACTTGTTCCAGGAAGGAACCACGGAGCAAAGCACACCGGTAGCTCATGATTCACGTGAGCCTACATGAAAGAACCCCAAGGCAGTGCAGGTTTCAGCAAAATGGGAAAACGGTCTTTTTTTATTTTTTTTTTTTTTTTGTAGCTTGACAGTCACTATTAACACGCAGCAAGATGCGGCTATCTTGTTGTAGGAAACCACAGAAAACAAAGTGAGAACAGTGTTTTTGTTTTCTGCCTCAAAAAAATAAGAAACTCATAAATATACATGTCGGCAATCTGTCTTGTTGGCAGTACAGTTGAACTGTCTGATCAGAAAAATGCCCATTACAGTGCATTTGACAAGACAAAGAGACACCAGTGAGGACAGCAGGTATGCAAGTGAAATATTGTGCATTCTGGGAAGCAGGAAGAGGTAGAGGTGGACAAGCAGAAGCTTTAGGCCAGCAGAGGGAAGCGGTGTGCAAGCTGTGTGTCACACATACACACCCTCTGGATGAAGGCTGGAGACAAGTGGGTTCTGGAGGCTGCGTGGGTTCCCCAAGATTTGCTTGGCAGTGGTACGAGGGTTAAACTCCAAGATGGAGGAATTTGAATCTGTCATAAACACACAAAAAAACTACTGTTAAGCTTTGCCAGCTTCAGTTATTTGGTTAGGTATAAACAGTGTCCCTCTGAAACCACCAGATAGTATCTTTTTTCATTTGAAAAACACGTTACCCCCATGTATAGTAGAAAAGACCTTGTTAACTAGTGGCTTGTGAAAACCGTATGTAATTTTACACACCTTCATCACTCTGTCCATCAGGCTTGAGGAGAGCAAAATCTATCTCTTCGGTTTGCTGACTGGATTGTGCTGGAGTGACTCCTGTTTGCTGGATGAATTGTTGCAGGTTACACTGGCGTAGCTCCTTATTCAGATCATCCAGTTCTATGCTTTTAGCCTAAAGGGGAACATAAGAGAGATTTGTTGGGTTGGAGGAAAAAGCTGAAGCAGTGACTTTGTAAAACGGCAATGTTCCTTTATCACACAGTTCTCTTTTCTTTTAATGAAACACCCACACACACTTAACCTCTACAATGAGATCAAATGTCCAAGCAATGTGTCTTAAATGTCATTTTTCATACAGTACCTTCCTACCATGAACAGTAATAATTAACTACTGTGGTTCCTGCTTAATCATCACAAATGATTTCTTAAAGATGCTGCCTTTGCACTACTAGCGTCAGTCTTGTTTTGTTTTTCATAAACTTACTAATTTTTATTTCAACCTTTAAAGGTCTGACTAGTGTTGTTGGTAATGACAACAACCTGTAGGATGAATGAATATAGTACTGTCCTTGCTGATGGGAGTGAGACAACAAATGAAGCAATAGTAAGGAGGTGTGTATGGTGCCCCGAGGTTCAGTTAGTCATGGTGAGCACACAACATGCTTTTGTGTAACTGCAATTAATGTATGGGTGTGATTCAACAACTAGTACAAAGATGTTTTATTTAAGGTACACTGTACAGTCAGCAAGTCATTACCGCAAACTAAACCCTGACAGGGTGATCCAAAATACATGGACATGAAATGTTGAGTTGAAATCGTGTTATAATACCTGTTTATAATCAAAGCTTCTGCAAATAAAAAATGTACATTGCAACATAGCAACAAGACAAACACGGTAACAATATTACAGTGAGGTAATTTTCACCACAGACTCAAGATGGCACAAATTGTGGCTGTATGAGCCTGTTGTCTGAGTGCGAATCACGAAAGTAGTGCCAGTGTGAGTAAATGGGTGAGCTGACTGATATACAAAGTTGCCATGACGGTGGCAAATTTTACAAAATATCAGACCACGGAATACCAAAATTGACCAGTCAAGCCATGTAATAGTAAAGCAGAATATAATTTGTTTGCATTGCATCTAAAATCACATACTCAGTAGGTACTAGATTTGATTGAGAAATTACCATTAAAAATTTATTTACCATTAAACATACCATTAAAAAGGTATGTTTACTACACTTTGCACACTTTGTACTACAGTTCTTCTATATAGCGGCTAATGAATCTGAAGTCTCACACAATGTCAGAAAATGATGGCTTTACTTCCATGTTGCAAAATAAGGTGGATATATATTATGAATGTGTTTAGAATGAATGAAATCTAGGCGTACTACATCTGCCGTGTTGGCCGTGTCATGTGACCTATGGTTGCAGTTGTACCATTTCACTGTCATTCCTCTCAGTGGCCTCATGGGATAGTAAAGCATCAATCTGATCATTTTCGCCTACTGTTTTTCAGATGCTATTAATATGGACATACTACTCTTTTGGCGTACTGTTTTTATTTATTACGTTAGTAGGTATAGTGTATAACTTATTTGTCCTTTTTTGGAGACTCTAGTACTTGCTCACCCTGCGAGCCCATATTGTCTGCAATTCTGTCTCATAATATAAGAGAATACATAGGTTTGATTATGCACTTTTAAATGTTCTATACAAGAAAATAAATAAACCGTTATAATGAAACAATAACGATATAAGTGCATAACATTGTGAGTAATAAAAACAGAAATGCAGACCTGCAGTTGTTCTTCTGCCAGCCTTAACTCCTTTTCTATTTCTTCTATTGATGCCTGCAGTTCAGCCCCATGATGCTGATGGTTGTCCAGTTGTTCTTTTGCTATAACTACAGATTCTTCAACACTGTGTTTGGCTTGAAGCACACCGTTTCTCTTGGTTTCAAAAAGCAGCTTGATATCTCGCTCTAGCTGCTGTGATTGCTTGTCTGTGTCATGCAACCTTCGACTGTGTTTGTCTAGAGCTAAATGGAGTTCATTTTTTTGCCGTAGAATGTCCTTTTCTCTTTGAACCTCAGACTGAAATTCATTTTCCCAGTGCAATGCGTGGGCCAACTCTGCCTCGTTCCGCTTTAAAAGCTGCTGTAGGTGGTCCATTTCCTCAAGGAGGTCAGTGGAAAGGTTTGGAGGAGAAGCCCGCTCCCAAACACTCCGCTCCCTCTCTAGAGACTCCACCTGTCCCTGCAGAGACTGTAGCTGCCCTTGTTGTCTTAGTATCTGCTGATAAAGTGTGTCTTTGGATGGACCAGCTTGGGCAAGAGACGAGGGCGGAGTTGGGGACACCCCTCGTGCTTGGGAGTCTCTGGGTGGTTTTTCAACCTGTTTTACACGAGTTCGGGGTGATGTGGAGGGCCCCAGATTGAAAGTAAGAGCTTTTTTTGGCTCTTTGAGTTTGAGGGGCTCTGGATCTGGAGGTCTGGGTAATTGCGGGGCTCGACCTTGGTCTGAGGCTTCGCTGCTTGTGGGACCGGTGCGCCGTAGGATGAATTGCACTTCATTGCCTAATTGGCCCAGTTTAGCCAGGGACTCCAATGGGCGTTCATTGGCCACTAGCTGCCGTTCCTTATCCCGCAGTTTCTGGATAAGAACATAACGACCAGTTTGCCCTGGAGAGCACATTAAGAGCGAAGGTTAAAATACAAAGGCATTAGCTGTTCAAAGACCAAAACAGAGAGAGAAAGGCTTAATAACTTACCTATAGCCTGGGCAAGGGCAATGACTACATCCTGACAAGATGTCTGTTCTGATAGGCCACAGACGACACGTGGAATACCATCCACCCACACCTTCAGCTCCATGGCTGTGAGAAAGTCAGTAAGGAGCGTCTCTACATGACAGTGCTCTGCTGAACAGATACAACAATTAAAATATAGAACAATTACTTACAATAGACAGAATAACTGTACTTAGAAAACCACAAAAATACAATGAATTGTCAGGCATTGATTGTTAAAATGCTTACTGAGAACCGATTATCATACTCCTCTATGATTGAGGGAGATTTTTTAAAAAAGCCTTGCAAAGTGTATAGAGAAATCAGTGTAGATGTAAAATGTCTTAAATGGGTTTTAATCCAAGTATTCTGAAGATACACAATTGCTTTATATGATGAACATTTAATATAGGCTTTTATTCACATGGAAATATTGATCAATGCACAAACATACAGCACATGAAATATGGTAAACAGAAGTACAATCCTGCTTGCCTGCAAACATTATTGGTTTATGGATTACTTTTGCATTTTGAAACATTAACGTTTTGGTTGCATGAACTTTCCATGGAGGGACAGAAATCTATCAAGTTTCTCTACAAAATATCTTCATTTGAGACTTTAAGATGAACTACACTCTTAAAGGTTAGGAAAGACATAAGGATAAGTAAACAATGACTGAATTTTCATTTTTGGGTTTAAACTGGGAACATTCCAGATTCTGGTACATCAGAACAAGTTACTGAAAATTGTAACTTTTACTTAGTAATAGATCAAACTAACTAAACGAAACGAAACTATAATAAGACACATAGTGCAATAAACCACACTCCAAATGTTTTGGCATTCGATTATGAGGAATGCTGCTTTACAAGTCAGATAATGGCAAAGTGTGCCATGGATTAAACCATTGAATGCCATAATGTGTTAAAAACTTTGTTACTGTTAGATAATGTTTTTAGAGTACATCAAAGAGATGTGTTGTGATGAACATTCACATGTCATGTAACTGTAAGAACATGGTTCAAAAGAGTATGATCACTTTTAACCTGACACCACTTTTCCCTAGAAGTATGCATGCATGGTAAAATGAGGAACATGAGGATTTTAGTCAGTTCTCAGCTTCTAAACCAGAAAAACGTCAGCAATGCAAGCCAATAAACTCCTTCAACCAACACAATAATGAGAAGTCATAGATCAAAAAAGTCATCAAAGTGCTTTTATGATATCTGCCCTTGAGCATGTTCTGACAACAGCAATCAGCCCTTTTTTGCAAGTTATCATTGATTTCAATATGTACATTTTAGGGAAGCGGTGATATTCAAGCTGCTTCTGGCAAGTTAACAGGTTAAGACACTCTTAAACTGGCTGTTTGTTTTTAAATATGCTCTGTGAGGTGAGTTAGAGAGTGTCTCGTGTCCTCAACCTGCACACTGACTCCTGAGGCAATCATTAACCAACCTTCACATTCCTGCAAACCTTGAAACTGTGCTCACATGCTCAAAGAATGCGTGCACTGTACTCACAGTCACAACACTTCTGCCTGTCAAACCAGATCATTTAATTTGACAAAACGGCAATAACCATAAGAGATTAGGGGAAACATTAAGTTGTCTGTCTTTGGTGTCTGCACAGAACATGGCTCAGGTTTCATGGCTTGTATTTCATAATCCTTTACTATAACAAAGAAATCATGTCATTGGCTTGATTAAGCCACACCTATGTTAAATGTAATCATTGACTTATTTCAGCACAATGACCTTGACAGATTTAAACTCAATGATTATTTTTAAGATAGCTTTCACACATCAGCTGTAAAATATTAGTAAACTGTGATGTCAGAAATGACTCTTTCTTTATTCCCTCGCATATAAAGAAGTACATTTTAGTGTTTTTTTTTTTTTAGATGTGTTTTTATTTTTAAAATGTGACACACTGCAAAGCATTAGCTATGCAACCAACAAACTCTCTTGGCAATTCATAACAATTGTACATTTTGGCAAACTGGTGACTAATTTGTTTACACTTTTTAGATCTCATTCATATGCTTTTGTATAATTTGCTTTTGTTTTGTGTGGGCCTTCAGACTTACTTTTCTTCAAAACATTCCGAACAAATTCTTACGAAATTGCCACCTCGTAAAATAGCTACATTTTCTCATTAGATCAGGTTGTGTGAAACTGCAGAGCTGCAGCATTAATGAATGGAAAAGAAGTCAAGGTCTCGAAATGCGTTCTTAAAATGTGCCCATGCACAAAAGCAAGACACACCACAACGGTCCATCTAGTACATCTTTACATAGAAAATCAATTAAAAAGCAGCACAGGGAGTGGAACACAAAAAGTTTTGTGTGAACCTGCTCTAACTGTAAACAGTGCAAATTAACTGTGTTATCTTTGTCATAATTATATGACTGCTCCTATTGTATGTGTCATTAACAGTACTGAAAAACATTACATTTTCAGGTAAGCGGGTGTTATGATTACCGGGTTATTATCATTGTATTATCGGTATATTATCATATACAGCCTTATAATTATCGTACAATTGCTACAGTAAACACAATGCTTTAATGCAAAGGTAGCTTTTAGTTCCGCTTTTATTACTGCTATACACAATGTTCATTTGATTCATCAAGCATGAAAACTTGCTTCCTTGTAGTAACAGTAGTCCTTATTGTACCTTCAGAATTCACATTTGTGATATGACCGTGTATAATTTATGTAAAGTAAAACGTGGAAGTCTCTAAGAAATATTATCCACTGATCTTATTTTACTCAGCTATTCTACAAACTACACAGGTAAAGTGAAATGTTCTGTTAATATGTCAATAGTGAGTTCCTCACACAATGCCATTTAAATAGCTAAAGATTTCCTCTTCACTACATAAAAGAAAAATATAAAAAAAAGCAAATAAATATAAACAATACAATATCTTACCACATTTATACATTTGAAAACTATTAAAAAAGTGTTTACTCAGCAAGCTTTGTGAACTTCCTGTAGCAGATCTGATGATGTGACTGTAATCATACACCATCCACCTGCATTTGCAGGCCTGCAGTAGATACCAGTCTCTGTTCTCCCATTGTCTTTTAAACACAAATCTGCAATGAAGTGTGGAGACCCATGAAATCAGCCTAGTTTGAAACATTCCATTCCTGAAATTTAAAACCATTAACCCTAAACTAGCTCCATGAGCAGGAACATCAAAGATTCAGTGGTTCTAACTGACTCGACTAACTAGAGTAACTCATTATGTGATGAAACAGAAAACTAGTAATGAACCGGCATCAGGAATTACACTTTAAATCGTATTCTAAACATCAATTTCAATTCATGTTTCAAGTTGGAATTGTCAGTTGTTTGAAAATGATGTTTATGAAGGTGTGAAATGCAAATATGCTTAGGAAAAACATCCCATTTCTCATGTTTCCCTGTGGGCTTACAGGAGTACCCAGGAGGGCACATGCTACTAGAAACATATGGCAATCTAGAAATACAGGTTTCATGCTCTTTCTTCCGTCTGATGATGACAGATGTTGCATTGTGGTCATAAGACCTCTATATGTTTGACAGCTGAAGGACCTCTAGGGGACTCTCTTTTCTGACCTGAAATGTCATCTGAGGGTTCACCTACACTAAATAAGAGATCGTATGTTGATGGCATTCTCACTCAGTGAACCATGAGAACCAAGAAAAATGTTTAAACCATCTGAATTCCATTTGTTATGTGAACCAGCCAGAACCAGACTCAGGGATGTGTCTCACAGGCATTAGGTTTCTTGTGTTAAAGGGGTGAAACTGGCCTGCTTACGTAGAACAGCATATCTAAACCTTCCCCATTGTGTGCAAAAGGAGGAGTGTACTCTCTCCCTCTCGAGTGAGTTCATTGACGACTGCAGGTAAATAGTATCACCAAACAAAGTCAGACTCCTTTGGTATGCAGCATTACAGGTGCATCAACCTTGCTTTTCCTGCTAAAGAATTCCAGTTGAATTTTATGAATTTTTCTACTATTAAAAAAGAAAAAAAAAAAAAATACTTGTAAAAAGTTCAAGTAAGAGTCTGTGTTGGTTATCATAGTTAACTAAAACCATTAAAAAACATTGTTATTACTTTAAATAAATGCTAACGTCTCATTTTTATTTAGTTTAACTTTATTAATAAAATCTTAATTAAGCTTACAAACAATAAAACAAATAAAAATGACAAAAAAAGAAAAAAATTATTAAAACTAACTAAATTTAACATGAAAGCGGAAAAAAAATGTCAAAATATTAACAAAAACTATAATAGTATCTCACTGAAAATAAAGGTTGCTACTGTACATTATGGATCTATCACTTCTTAAATTAGAGGCGATATTGTGAATATGTTTCAGTATGTTTAACAAAGTAAAAAAAATCTCTCTAAATCGTCATTGGATTATGTGTATCCCTGGTTGGGAATCTCTAATTTAATGAAATTTCCACAAAGAATAACCACAAAATGTATGTTGGGAGTGGTCCTCTCTTTCAACCCATCCTCAGAGCGAGACAACCTCTCCACTAAATTTACGACATGATTCGTAGCCTTGAGCTGCAGGAACATAAATCATAGACTGTTCTTTCTGTCTTCTGTGTGATTTCATCACTAATACTTTTCAAACGTGTTTCAAGATCCGTAATTTAAACTGCATCGATTAAAATTCCCCATTCTCACCTGCAGGTGGTCAGTTATATGAAATCTAGCATTTGCCCTCACTGACATAGTTTGTGAACAGCAGCAGTCGGAATGTAGATTGTTTTGCATATCCAAATATGGTGACATCATTTCGTCAGGTGAATGAAATGCAGAAAGAATTTAAATGGAAACGTCCTTAAATTATTTAGGTGAAAGATTATGGAGAAGAATCTACTCATGTAGATTAGCAATTGATCACTGTGTTAATAAGAATCTTCGAAACATCAAGGTAAACTATTTGTGGCCTTGTTTATGTTGGGCACATGAGCATATTGTAAAGATACATGCCAGTAGAACCTGTCAACAAAGTATCAAAAAAGAGAAATGATTGTTTTTAATCTGGATTCCAGACTTTGCACATTATTTCTATTCTATTCTATTCTATTTATTAATGAAATTAAACTTCAAATATTCAAACAGTTCACAAAAAGGTCTTGTTTTGTAATGAATTTAAATTTCAGTTCACAAAAAGGTCTTGTTTTGTAATGATCCAGTTTCTCACACTTTGATCTTACATTTTCATGGAACAGTTGATCAGAATGTTAAGAAAAACTTGCTATTAAAAATATCAAGAAATACAGCCCAATTGCTAAATGGATCCTCGTCATCACTAAGCATAACTCACAAACACAAAAACTCACCAGAGTTGAAAAAAAAGTTATAATTTACTCAGGCATTATGCAGGTCTACATGTACACAAGTGACGGAATGAGTCAAAGCACCTGACCGCTGTAGAGACACACTGCTTATATCGGACAATCCACACAGTCCAACCATCAAGCAAAATACATGATCTACATTATCCATGGATAATACACAGTAGAATTATGACTAAACCATTATGACTAATTCCCTTCAGGCATTTTTCTTTTCATGAATAAAAGCAGGTTTTGCAAAACCTGGTAACCTCAATTAGTTATTTATTTTTTATTTTAACAAACTTCTTCCATATAGAAACAAAGTTGACAGGTTTCTATAAACTATTTTCTACTAATTCTTGCTATTTTATAAACTATCTCCTTGCTACAGATTAAAATCAAGGGCATAATCCAAACATAATTTCAGCTACTTTTCCCTTGTTAAAACTGCTTTCCTTTCCAGACAGGATGGAAATACTTGCATAAAATTTGGCACATTTTATTGTGACCTAACCCTAACCTGCTGGCCAGACGGAAAGCTTACCTTAGAGTTGAAAGCTCGCTTCTGTGTGTCCTCCTTCCTGGTTACCATGTTGAATATATTTCAAAAAGTACCATCCCCAAACGTGTCTAATGTAAAATCAAAGAGTTAACCTGTAACACAGATGTCGGAGTCCAACAGGTGTTGTTTTTCCTGTATCTACAGAAGCAGGATTAATGGCGCACTACTCGTTTCGTCTCTTGAAAGTGACTCTCTCTTTCCGCTCTCCACAATGCTGACACATACCACAGCCTTCCCATGCTCCTCCCCCTCCACAGGTAATACCAGCAATAGTGCTCTCATTATCTCTCTCTCTGTCCTGCTCTCCTTCTCTGTCATTATAGAGCAGTTTGTAAAACTGGCTTAGTTAGGACATAGTTAGTACTTTATTCTTATTTCTTTTTTTTTAAGTTCAATGGCCTGTCATTGTATATGCATGTATCTGTCATACTTGTGCTCATTGTATGTAGATCAAATGCTTTGACTTCCTCTATAAACTCAATAACTTCCTCCTATTAACTTTCCAGATATAATACATGCCTGTAAAAAATGTGAATGGTGTGACAATAAGGTGTTGTGAGCAGTTATACCAAGGTGTTGCTATGTCATATGAGTGGTTGCTAACTTGCTAGAGTGTTCTGGATTGTATCTTAAGATCAATATTCTCCCACTTTTTTTTTTTTTTACTGTAAAACTGGGGATCATTAATCTGCTAACTGCAACAGTTCAGATGTCAGAACAAAACAACAAAAAAAAAAATAGATTTACGGTTTCTGGAAAACAAAACATTGGTGGTGCTTTCCCATGCAGAGATTGCTGCTATGATTTTAGGGTGTTGTGTGTGATTTCCAGAGTCTTGCTATGCGGTTGCTAAGGTCTTCTGAGTGTTTTGTAACACTTGCTCTGAGGTTGATAAGGTGTTTTGGCTGGTTGCTAGGCAATTGCTTATTGGCTCAAGTCAGAAGAGCCCATCCCTAAACCCACATGATAATCGGAAATGTCTCAGGACAATTTGTGGGATTGTTTGCTTTTATTTTCGGCTGGGCAAAAAACTTACACTACCATTCAAATGTTTAGGGTCTGTAGGATTTATTTATTTATGTATTTATTTTTTGCTCCATTTATTTGCTCAAAAATACAGCAAAAACTGTAAAGTGAAATATTTTTACAATTCATTATTACATATTATTACATTTCTTATTACTATCAATGTTGAAAATAGTTGTGCTGCTTAATATATTTATAATATCTTAATATAAATGCCTCATTCATTCATTCATATATGAAATAGAAATCTTTCGTAACTTTATAAATGTCTTTACTGTCACTTATGATCAATTTAATGCATCCTTACTGAATACAAGTATTCATTACAAAAAGTCTGATCATTTAGGAAAGTAATAGCTTTCCTCAACAAGTCAAAAAATTCCATTCATGTCTATAACACACGTGATGCTAATAAAAAAAGGTAAAACCCCAAATCTCTAATTCAAGTATGGATAATAGTAATAGTAGTTACATTTATGCTAGAAATGGTTTAAACACTTGTTGTGCTACGTGACCTATTAAACTACTACAATAACACATGAAAGGCCAGCAACCCTCAATGTAAACCGAAACTCCCTGAACAAAGGTAAAAGCACTGAATAACTGAATAGAATTTACGTAGTTACTCACTTAAGCTTCGACCAATTATATTCCAGAACTGCATGGGCTCTTGGGCCAATATTTGTACATACAGCACAACATATCTCACAGAAATCATGTACATACAAAGTCTTTTTCTTCATATGCAACACAAGCAAATTCTGCTTTTCATAATTTAAAGATATTATACCAACTTGTTGCACAGGTGATAGAGAAGAACTGCAGAGGTACATTTGCCTTTATTTTATGCATTCATTATCAACATGGCCACCTTGATGACTCCATGTTTGCTCTTAATTTACATGACAGAGAGGGGAACAGGCTCACATCCCTCCAGAGGCTACAGCCACCGTTATCTACAATGGAACATCTTGTACTTGTTAGACATGGCACGAATAAAGTCTGAAAGTGATGAACGCCGGGATGAAACAAATGAGGAGACGCATAGCTCAAAGCATAATGCTTTTAACAAACCAAACCTTCCAAGAGATAAAGAACTGGCAGCTCAGCCACCATTATTCAGGTAAACTCTTCCATTTATATTCTTTGATGGCATACTTTGTTTAGCTTATCAACCACAAGCAAAGAAAAAAAAGTAACTTACCTGATGCAACATGTAAAATAAGTATAAAATGTCATGCATTTTCTTTCAGGACCCCTCATCATGTGTGATCCTGTCTGCAGCTTTTACTACAAGAAGCTTTCATTTCAAGCAAATATACATCTATGTTTGAACAGCACACTATCTCTTCTATTGACTTACCTCTTATAGACTCTTGAGATGCACAGGAGATGAGAGACTGAAACAATAAGCAGAAGGTAAAAAAAAGATCTGTGTGACTTTGTCAAGGCCTCACCAGACAAGTGAAGTGGGACTGCAGCTCTTGGTTGTCTTGACGACGGATGCTTTTTCAAGCAAATCAGCCAATGAAACGCGCACTGGTCGTCATACAAAAGGCCATGTGACTCTGGCTGCCTTTCAGCAGGAGACAAGAAGCGCTAGGATTACTGGCGTGGGACTGACGGCGGTATGATTTTTCTTTACACTCTTTTGACTCTGTTTTTATGACTGCAGTCCCATAAACAAAGTAGATGTCTGGAATATATTTGAGGTTAAATAGGGACTGGAAGTGTGAGCCTGAAGGCTATACGGAGATGAAAGATTGCCACCATGTGGACCATTCGGAGAATTACCCCAGTGGACCTCTATTTTGAATTTATTATTTCTAAATTTATATTTTGTATTATATTTTAGTATTTTGAAATAATAAATCACCCAGTGACTCAACCATGATAAATATTTATTTTAATTAAGTATGAAAAGAGAAGAAATCACCATCCATACTTGAGACATACAGTAATGACACATTTATATCACATGCTTATCAAATATTCCCACTCATCTATGGATTTTTTTCTTCTTCTAGGACTCTGTATTTTCTTGACGAGTGTGTGTGTGCGTGCGTGCGTGCGTGCGAGTGAGTGTGTGTGTGTGTGTGTTTGTGTGCAAGTTTATATATCCTGGTGGGGACTTAAACCTGAATACACACAGACTCATGGGGACTCGTGTCACGGTGGGAACCTAAATTGAGGTCCCCATGGGTACAAAAGCTTATAAATCATACAGAATGAGTTTTTTTTTTTTTTTTTTTTTGAGAAAGTAAAAATGCAGAAAGTTTTCTGTAAGGGGTTTAGGTGTAGGGTTCAGGCGCTCGCCTCACGCCTCTGTAACGGAGTGACAAAACAAAGAGATAATCCAGGTACACAAGCAAAGGTCCAGGCAGGAGCAAACAGAGTCCAAACGACAAGACGAAAGGGGTAATCCGAAATACAAAGGCGAGAGTCAGAACACGGGACATACACACATTTATGGTGTGTGTAATTGAGTGCAGGTGAATCCAATCCGTGCAATGCAACATGGGAAATGTAGTCCAGGGTGATGTGTAACAGTCTGTGTGGTGTGAGAGTCATTATAGAACAGTGACCTCTGGTGGCAATTGGACGGAAGGCCACGGACCGGATTCATGACAAATAATAATAATAATAATAATAATAATAATAATAATAATAAATGATTTGGAAAAAACTGTGCTTTATCATCTGAAAATTCATTGTAATTGTCAGTAATTTTTAATTTTTTAAGAGAGAAATTAATTGAAAAAAATAATTACAATTAATGTTTTAAGGCTCAGTCATCGAGTGTTTTCATGTTTTTATCATCTGAAAATTCCCTCTAATTTCAGTGGGGGTTTTTTCAGTGTTTTTTTTTTTTTTTTTTTTTTTTAATAAGAGCATTGTTGTGTATTAATGGAGGAAGGAATCAAAGAAGGAATTACAGTATTTATTCATTTACTTATTTATTTTTTCAAAGTTGACTCATTGAATGTGTTTTATAATCTGAAATTTCCTTCTAATTGCCAGTGTTTTTAAACTACTTGTTTGTTTGTTTGTTTGTTTAAGAAAAAAAGAGACTCACTGAAAAACAACTTGGGCATTGTTCTGTAACAGAAAGAAAGAAAGAAAGAAAGAAAGAAAGAAAGAAAGGAGCAGATGTTTTTGTGTTTTGTAACAGGCTAAGACAGCCCACCTGTATTGCAAGTAAGGCTGAGTGAGTGAGTGAGTGTGTGTGGTGTGTGTGTGTGTGTGTGTGTGGTGGTGGTGGTGTGTATTGAGACACACAGTGTTTGGGCGTGTGCTGTGGCTCTAAGCGCCCTCTTCTTTTTCTTCCCCCTGCACACACACACACACACACACACTGCTCGCCTATCAGTCGACGTACACCGGCAGCCCGTTGTTCAATGTTTGTGTTGATCGCATCTGCTTCAGTGGATCAGTACCGCGCGAGAAGAAGAAGAGCACGCGCTGTCTAATGACGGAAACAGTTCAGAGCAGCAGATCTGTGAGAGGAGCAGCGGGAAGGATGTCGACATATTATTGACTTGTGTTGAGTGTCGTCGAGACCAGCGAACAGCGCCGTGTGTTTTGTAAGTAGCCCAGCCGCTGTCTTTCTATGCTGTGTGTCGCGCAGGAATAACAGCAGCAACAAAATGTTCCGTCCAGCGTCTGCAAGGAACATTTTGTTGCTGTTATTCCTGGCGTCAGGACATAAATCATTTCATCAGCATCTCGAAACTGGAGAACTACTCCTAGTGAGCATGAAAAACGAAACAAATGCGTCAAATCAGTGAGCGCGCTTGAATTCCATTCATCTCTAGTTTGTTACATTGTAGCGAGCTGTGCAACTATCAAATACTCATATAGCCTACATACAGCGCTGTTCTGCATGGAAATAATGGTCGATGCAGGAGTGAGTTCATTTAAACCAACAGAGCCAGAGACGTTTGGCTAAGACTAGTTTTTGTACTCTGATGGGGTTTTTTAGGGACGTTATTGAAACTTATCACATAGATTGGTTGCCATTTATATATATTGTAAGGCTAGCAGAGATCAGCTCACCCAAATGACCACGTTGTGTACATTGCCCATCGTCTGAGAAATCAATAAAGGTGATGTCATTGTATTCCAGCAATAATGGGAAAAATAAATATAATTTTTTTTCTGTATATTACACGCACACACACACACACACACACACACACAGCCATATACATATGTATATATCCGTATGTATGTGTGTGTGTGTGTGTGTGTGTGTGTATATATAAGTATGGGTGTGTGTGCATTGTTGTTGTGTGTTGTGAAAGTCTTTAAAGGGTGACACCCCTGTAACAGTATGATCATTAATATTATGGGCAAAAATTGGAATTCAAAGCCTGACTAGATGCTTTACCATGATCCAGAGCCTAAAAGTAATATAAAAGTTGTACAAACTTCCAGCAAGAAAAAAGAAAATGATTTTCACAGGTAAGGCTACATGACAGGTGGAAGAGCTAAAAATAGATTTTCAAATGGAATACTTGATACTGTATCCACTGAGCACAGCTGAACCTGATGGCTTGACTGATTTTTTTTTTTAAATAGTGTACAGTGATTCAGATGACCCATAATTCCTTTTGATCTTCTTAGCAAATATCAGAGTTGTTTAATAATCTTTTTGTACTTTATATTTGAATTAAATATTATATGTTATCAGCTCCAAATGTCAGAAGATATCAAAAAAAAAAAAAGAAATTCAAGCAGACCATAGATGGTCAACTGTTATATGTTATAGGATCCATATTTTATTAAGTAGGTTGTAAGTTTGGAAAGAATGAAATCACACAGGTTGTGAGTGAAATAGATTCTTCTGGCACTGCACCAAGCATTTTAACTAATAACGCAAATAGATCACTGTCTGAAAAGTCCTGTATAAGTTTCCCCTGGCAACCTAAAATAGCTTTTCTTTTTATCTAGTGTTACGTCACACGACACAAGCGTAATATCATCTGTATTAGCCACTGGTGGCAGGATGAGCGCTTCACTCCAGGAAACTCTGGTATACTTTATATATAGATTTTGACTGGCTTCCCTTTTTTACTGTTTTCACTTTTGAGTTTTATTTCCTCGTCAGCTCATAAACAGACTTTCAATAATGATTCATCCAGAATTTCCCAAATTCTTTGTTTTCTCAAATTTCCTTGTTCCTTGTTTCCCCTCAGCTTCTGACACAGCAGCAGTGAGAATGACGGAATATAAGTTAGTGGTGGTTGGTGCAGGTGGTGTGGGCAAGAGCGCTCTGACCATCCAGCTCATTCAGAACCACTTTGTTGATGAATACGACCCAACCATTGAGGTAAAGTCACGCTGGTATTTTCAATCATTTGCCTTTGTTATTTATTCGTTTATTTATTTAACCTCAATTCAGAATAGAGTTATCTAATTTAAGATATAATATTATATGAATATGAAACATCAAAATGTCATCTGAGCGTAAAACATTCCTACCACTTTGGTCGAACAGGCCACAGTTTCCACTTTCTTTTCAGTAACAGAATACACTTCACTGTATATTGCAATAGTAATTGAGCAGTAGGAGAATTTAGAAACATTGAACATCTTACATTGATATTGATGCATTGCTCTTCCTCACAGGACTCATATAGGAAACAGGTGGTGATTGATGGAGAGACGTGTCTGTTGGATATCCTGGATACTGCAGGTCAGGAAGAGTACAGTGCAATGAGAGACCAGTACATGAGGACTGGAGAGGGCTTTCTCTGTGTCTTTGCCATCAACAATACCAAGTCTTTTGAGGACATTCATCAGTACAGGTTAAATGAAAGAAATCTGTTGCTTATTGAAAAATGTTTTATATATTATTCTAAATGTTTATTTGTTTCCATTGCTTTTAAAAGGGAACAGATCAAGAGGGTTAAAGACTCAGATGATGTGCCCATGGTGCTTGTGGGTAATAAATGTGACTTACCAGCACACACTGTGGACACAAGACAAGCCCAGGAACTTGCCCGCAGCTACGGTATTCCCTATATTGAAACCTCAGCCAAGACAAGACAGGTTAGAAACATTTTGACCAAATATATTCTGTTATATAACATTTTATTATTAAAATTATGTCAAGTGTCAAGCTGCCGTAATTTAAAAATAAAGGTTCTTTTTTGGCATCTGTGGTTCCATGAAGAACCTTTTTAACATCCATGAAACCTTTCCATTGCACAAAAGGTTCTTCATAGTGGAAAAAGGTTATTTAGAGTGCTAAAATGTTCTTCATGCTAAGACAAAATGGTTCTTTTAAGAACTGTTTGCTGAAAGGTTCTTTGGGGAACCCAAAAATGGTTCTTATATTGCATCACTACAAAAACCTCATTTTGGCGCTTTTATTTATAAGAGTGTGGCAGCATGTATAGCTCAGGATTACTAGCAAGCATAAAGTAAGAAGAAACGCTCTAATTAGTCTGTGTGTGAATGTTTCCTTTTAGGGAGTGGAAGATGCCTTTTACACTCTTGTCCGTGAAATCAGGCAGCATAAGCTGAGGAAACTGAACCCGCCAGATGACAATGGCCAAGGCTGTATGAACTGCCGCTGTGTGGTGTCATGATCCTGGTAAACATTTTTATTCTGTAAGCTGCTAAACCTAGTATATATTCATAAGATTCTCAATAAATTAAACATACAAGTATTTTAGTATATATTCATATGATTCATAAAAAAAAAATTAAACATACATTGTGTACCACTGCTTGTGTGTACTCAGTTCTCTCTTCTCTTTGCAGTGAATGTGCATGACGTGGCTTTTAGAGCGGTGCAGCCTTCCAGACCACAAACACTGCAACACCTACACAGATGCTGGACGTTTAGAGCAGACTGTGTAAAAGGGAAATCTTTAATCTGGCAGCCCTGCAGTCTTCTTAGGGATGTTCCCGTCTTGCTCCTTCACTGGAGATGAAATAAGCTGTACCTCATTTTAACGGTCTCAACACTGGAGTTGCTACGACAGGATGAAGCTGTCACACTTAAATATATTTACATTAAACAAACTATCTACTCTTAACTGGAAGTAATAGCTCAGAAAATAACCTCTCATATTGCTTTATCAGGTGTGGATGTTAGAAAAACACTTTATGAGATGGAAAAGATAAATACTACATCAGTTATATTAGCATATGTCTGGATGTGAGAAAGATTTGTATTGTCATTTGCTTAGAGCAAGTCTAACCTAATAAAATGTACATAATTCTTGGTGTTCTCTTGCAAAGAGGACTTTTAGTCATATGCAGTTTGTTTATCACAGGTTATGGTGCAATAGATTGCGATTAGAGGGTACACCTCCGATAAGTCTTTGATTTGCACAAGGTTTAGGACAAAATTTTGAAGTGAAGGACTTTATTCTTTGTTTGCTTCTGGTTTTGAATGGCCATCAGGGTCTATGAATAGTGGCTTGATATTCAGATGTGATGTTTTTTATTTACAATATTAGACAAATGCATTGCAGATAATTGCGCTGGCTGAAGACGACAGATTAATGAAGATCTCTTCAAAGAATAATCATACTTGGAAAATGAATGCAAAGCTACTATAAACTTAAAAGCTTGGACTGAAAAGCCTTGTTGATATTCTTGCCAAGCACTGTGCTGTACCCATGTTCAGGGCATAAGCTTGAAACTCTTACATGTATATCATATTGTCTAAACTTCAACTGCATTTCCCCTTTATGCCTTTCTGAAGTAAATTTTCCATGATTGTGTCATTAGGGAGTGAAGATTGATTTAGGTTTAAATGGGAAATTCAAATGAAAAAAAAAAAATACACCAGATTGTTTGTATACCCTTACTGTAAATTATCATATGAGGGAATCTTAATTTATGTGCACTATATTTATTCATAGGCAACATATGGCCTTGTAATTGCAGGGAAGAGCAACAGTCTGGACTTTCTCTTTCTTGATTGCTTAAAAGTAGCTCATGTTTCTTTGCAAAGTACAGATTTTAAATCTCAACAAAGATATAGTTCATTTATGTGAATCTGATGAACTCCTAGCAGTGAGTGTCTTCTCTGTCTGGTTGAAATTTGATTATTTTGTCTCTGTAAGGATTGCAGTGTTTTTTATTCCCTGACAGCCTATTGATTGTTCTCAAGGACATACATGGGTGGATATGATTCTCCCTTTAAATCACATGTCAGTAGCTATGGATATGACCTTCAAGGGTTTCTGTCAGAATGCTGTGGGCATCCAGATCTTTTTGATGGATTTACTGTCTGTGGTGCCTCAGAATAATGTGGGTTGATCAGGTGGCGTGGTTTGATTGCTGCCACTTACTGAATATTATTTTACTTTAATAATGTTGGTTAATGGCCATTTTCCATAACACTCTGATTAACATTATGTAAAATAATCCACAAACACGTGACCTATCCTCTGTTATTCTGTTTTGAACTTGTCGTACGCCAACTGCTGCTGCTAAATAATTTTTATGTTTTCTTTTTTATGGAAAAAAAAAATGCTAGAACACAGCGTTGTGATAGCGTTCCCACAAAAGAAAATTCCAAAAGGCTGTGTCGGTTCTGGTAGGCTATTAAATAATCAAATTGTTTTTTGCAGCAATTAATACTTAAAAATATGAGTATTTTTAAGAACTTGTTCTTATTTTGTGTCTATAGTGTGTGAAGACAACAATGAATTTCCTTTTAACAATATGTTATTATAGATTTGTGCCTACAGTTATTGTGTTAAGAAAGAATATCAAATAAAGAGGCTTGTTTTGATTTCCTGAGCATCTTTTTTACATTTGCATATTAAGAAATCATATATTACTTGGTTACTATATCCAAAAGGTGCATTTATAAAATTTAAAATTATTATTCTGTTCTAGCAGTACTTTTTTTTTCAGTGCTTTATTTATTCAATGCCACAAAAACAAGAGGTATTACATATTCACATGATCAAATAAACATTAGCTGCCAGAGAAAAAAAGGAAGAGAATTACAGAAATTTCAATGTTTTCAGAGCATTACATGTTTTCAGTGCTTTTTTGTTTGTTCCAAGAGATTTACATATAATTTAAAGTCATTTATAAAATGTGTAAAGTTTGGTTTACATTGAGCCCACTTCTTCTTATGTATATGGAATTTTCCTAGCAAAATAAACAAATTTATAATATGTTGTTCTTTACAATTCAAATTTTCGTTTTCTGTACAAAAAAGTACATCAAATATACAAATTTCTATCATACACTCCAATTTTCTGTTAATATAGAATTCCAAATCCTTCCAAAATAATCTTGAGTAAATACAATGAAAAAAAAAAATATGCAAAATAGTTTATTTTTCTTGACCACAAAATTCACAGGTATACAAAATGTTAAGCTTAAATCTTTCCAAAACATGCTTAGCAAGATAAATTCTATGAAGTATTTTGTAAGACACTTCCTTAATTTTGTTATTGATACAAAACTTATTTGGCAGTTTCCATGCTTTAACCCAAGAGATATTAACAAATAAAGAAGACCAAAAAAACCTTGCTGCAGGTAAAGACAGAACAAAGAGAATTCCTTATAATCTTATTACTACATTGTTCTCTTAAAACATTAACATTTTCAATGAAAATGTGTCCACAAGGATTAACCATGCTGATTTCTTCTGAGATACAGTTTTTTAAAAATAACATCACACTCTTTGGAATTGCGTCAAAAACATTAGCAAATTCTCTTGGTTTAACAGGTAATTGAAATTCCTGAAGAAATTCAGTATACGACAACAAATACCCATGGGAATGAACTAACTGTCTTACTAAAAGAATACCTTCCTTGAACCAAGTATGATAGAATAAAGATTTGTTTTTAAATAATATGTCCTTGTTATTCCGTATGAAATAGTTGTGGGGTGAAAAATTGTGCTTATACACCAATTTCCATGCTAACAGTGCTTGTCTGTGAAAACCGGCCAATTTAACAGGAATTTTGTCAACAGAAAAAATACATTTCAACAAAAAGTCTATGCCTCCAAGAGTATTAAATATATAATTAGAAAATGCATTCCAAGGACTTTCGCTATTCTTCATAAACTCTATCAACTATTTAATTTTAAAAGTGTCATTAAGAGTATTATAATCTAAGACCTCCAGTCCCCCTTGCTCTTTAGGATTACAAATTATCTTTTTTTTTTTTTTTTTTTTTTTTTTTAAATAATGTTTGTTTTTTTTCTCCAAATAAAATTATAAAGAATCTGATCTAAATCTTTAATAATCTTGGGAGGCACATCTAACGATAATGACCTGTAAACAGATATACCATCCGCTTTTGACAATAATACCATCCCAAATATTGAGATGTCCCTCATTAACCACAAATTAAATTTATTTTTAGTTTTCTCAGTAACTGGTTCAAAATTTAACTGACTCCTTTGTTTTTCATTTTTACAAATTATTACACCTAAATATGTTAATTTATGTTTAACTTTAATATTCTCTATTTCTGAAGAGGAGCAATCTTTGAGGGGAAATAATAGAGATTTATCTAAATTCATTTCAAGACCTGAAACACCTCAATATATCTAATTATTTTCGGTACTTCAATTTTATTTATTTATTTATTTTTAAAAAATACAGTGTCATCAGCAAACTGGCTAAGTTTAAATTGTACACCTAAAGCTGTGATACCATGAAATTGATTTATTTTCATATGCGATGCTAAAACTCGAGTGACTAACGTTAACAAAAATAAAAAGGAGAAGGCAACCTTGCCTAATGCCACGATTAATAAAGCAAGTTTGACAGAACTATTACACCCACTATATAATGTTTTAACAGCTTTCAAAAACATATCTCCAAAACCAAAGCATTTAATAACTTTGAAAACAAAACTATGAATCTGCGTCATCAGTCATCTGACCGGAAGTGACTTAATGCGTTTCAGCCGTGATTTCCTTGTTAGTTATGGATGCGATGATTTGATCCTTATGATTGTATATCCATAACAACAACAACATAATTTAACTAATAAAACGCGGTACAGTCGTTTTAAGTAGTACATTAGTTCATAGTCTTTTTAAGCATGACGGCAATTAACGAAAGTTCCCCGCGGAAAGTGCTGTCGAAGGTATGTTAAACACTTGCATACCAGATAAGTTATTTACAAAGTGTGTTTGTCGTGATATGGGTAATGTTTTTTCTTTGTACACAGATTTATAAATACAGGGATCTGACAGCACGCGACATAACAAACGTGACGTCTCACTATAAAGATCTTAAACCTGTGCTGGACAGCTACGGTAAGACTTCAAACTTCAGCCACATTTACAAATCTTTCAATATTGCCTTAGTTTTATTTGAAAGAAAGTGGCACTTGTTTTTAATAAGGATAAAACGAATAAAGATCAATTCTGCTGTATATAAAATAATATATACATTTTTAAATATAATTATATTGCTAAACATAAAAGCAAAAGTATTTGGACACTTTGTGCTGATGTAATGTGTTTAATTTAGCATATTTTCATATAGCTTTATTTAGACAGGGCCTATTAAATATATGCCATGTGTTAGAGATGCACATAAGAAAAATGATGAGCTTAAACATGTTTAGTCAGTGTGTTTTTTACATGCCACGTTAAAATTATTTTTATTTCAGTGCGAAATTCTATGAATTATTTGAGGTATTAGTCATGAATTATTAAATGCAGCATATTTCCTAAAGTTGCAGCTGTAGAGTAATATGTGTCAAAGGCTTTGGAAAGGAGATCCTGTTACATAAGTCTCATTGAACCTTGATGTTTAAAGAATCTGAAGGAGTACTGTCAAAGAGAGCCCCACCTTTCAAAGCAAACGATCAATGTTTTTTTACCATAAAATTATGTATTAAAGACGTTTGTAAAACTTCAAAGAGGGAATAGAATTTAATATTTCCTTACAAAATATATATAAATATAAATTGCATTGCTTTGAAGTATTGTGAATATTACACCTTCTTATGGCTGGTTTATAGATATGCTGGAGAAACAGAAAATTGTGAAGCCAAGCAAGACTCTGGAATGTCAAAAACTTGCTTTCCTGGCTGTACTGCATTAAAACTAACCGAGATTTGTCACCGCACTTATTATTGCTCTTTTTATAGCTTCTATTGTCCTCATTTGTGATTCACTTTGCATAAAAACGTCTACTAAATGTTGTTATTATTATTATTATTTTTTAAACATGCATGCTTTACTTAAAGGCATAGTTCCCCCAAAGATAAAAAAAATGCTTAATGTATTCACTCTCAGGCCATCCAAGACGTAGATGAGTAGGTTTGCATTACATCATTTGCTCAGCAGTGGATCCTCTGCAGTGAATGGGTGTTGTCAGAATGAGAGTCCAAACAGCTGATAAAAGCATCACAATAATCCACAATTGCTTTAAACATACTTTAAGTATTTCTTGTGTTATGAATAAATTCTGCCACAAGCTGTGTAAATGTTGTCTCTAATCCTCTAATTTTTCTGAATGACACCAGTTCCATTTGTATAGTAAATATACAGGTATGTATTATGTGTTGCCCTGCACTCATTTTGTTTTTTTTTATTTCAGTGTTCAATGATGGCTCCACCAAAGAGCTGTTGAGTCTCACGGGAACGGTGCCAGTAAGCTACCGAGGTACAGAGAGCACTGCTTTCAAGAAGCGTTTGAGTTTCTCCACTCCTCAAACCTATTTAGCAATCCAGTTGTATCCAGATGAGTCGTTTCTTTATGTTGGACCCTTTTCCCAATTTAATATATTCCTCTTCTATAGGAAATGTGTACAACATTCCCATCTGCCTGTGGCTTCTAGACACATATCCCTACAACCCTCCCATCTGTTTTGTCAAACCCACAAGTGCCATGATGATAAAAACAGGGAAACATGTTGATGCCAATGGAAAGATTTACCTCCCATACCTGCATGAATGGAAACCTGTGAGTGTCATTCTTTCCTTTTTTATCTTTGTATGTTTAATTTAGGAGGACATAAACCTACTTTTTGTTTGTTTTTGTCTATTTTAGCCCCAGTCTGAATTGTTAGGACTGATCCAGGTGATGATTGTAGTGTTTGGAGAGGAACCACCTGTTTTCTCACGGCCCGCAACTCAGGCAACTTACCCAGCATTCCCAGCAGCAGGCCCACCTAACAGTGAGCGTAGACTTACATCTGATCATTTTTAGATTCAATGCAGTATTTTGGATCTGATAGAAAACCTATTTTAAGGTTTATGTAACATTTGTAAGATCATTTTAACTTTGGGAATCAGCAATAATTATATAATTCAATGTTTTTACAGCTTCTTACATGCCAAGCACACCAGGGTTGCCTTATGGTCAAGGTCACTCTGCCAATCCAGGGTAAGTGCTTTCATTGTACCAATCACATATTGTGGCCATATGATCGACCAATTCCTACATATATACACTACCATTTAAAAGCAGTACGTATTCAGATATTACTGTTTTACTGTATTCTAGTTAAATAAATGCAGCATTGGTGAGCATAAGGCTGAACAAATAATTGCATTCTTGTGATATTGTGTATATTTCTAAGATATAGAACGTTTAAAATAATGTCAATTTTGGTGACGTTTAGCAACTTGTATTTACTACTGATAAAAAGTTCTAACTATGCTAGATCACTAACAGGCTTGTGACACGTGATTAATGTAAACACAGGCTGTTGTGTCTGAAGTGTATATAAAGAGATGAGACAAATTGTTGGGTATGTGTCATTGCGTTAAACCTTGCTATGTAAATGCCAATGAAATTTTACTATGTATATTTTCTTTCTTTCCGTCTGCCAGTGGATTTCAGGGCTACCCTTATCCTGCAGTAGGCCCTGGATACCCCACTACCTCAGGCTCCTCTCTCTACACCCCAGTGTCTTCTGTCACTACAGTGGGTGAGCAAGCATCTCGCATGTTAAATTAGTAGTGAAATCAAGAATCCAGAAAGACTCTAATAAATCATGCATTTCTAAACTTGCATCAGTCTCAAAATCAAGTACACTACTATTCAAAAGATTTGGGTCATTAAATTGATACATTTATTTAGCAAGGGTGTATTAAATTGATAAAAAGTAGCAGTAAAGGCATTTATGATGACACAAAAGATTAACATTTCAAATAATTGTTGTTCTTTTGAACTTTTCTATATATATATATATATATATATATATATATATATATATATATATATATATATTATATATATATAATATAATGTGTGTGTGTGTGTGTGTGTGTGTGTGTGTGTGTGTCACAATTTCCAGATAAATATTAAGCAGCACAACTGATTTTAACTGTAAAAATAAATATTTCTTTAGAAGCAAATCAGCATATTAGAATAATTCCTGAAGGATCATGTGACACTGAAGACTGGAGTAATGCTAAAAATTGCCATCAAAGGAATAATTACTTGCATATAAATATTAAAAAAGTATATACAAATATTTGCAACATTACTGTTGTTTCTGTATTTTTGATCAAATAAATGCAGCCTTGATGAGCATTAGAGGCTTCTTTCAAAAACATTAAAAAAAAAAAATCCTGACCCAGCTTTTGAATGGTAGTATACGTAAACCCATTCCAAAAAACAGTACTTTGATACACTTGCAAACATTTTTGTTTTTTGCTGTGTTTCAGGACCCACCCGTGACGGTACCATTGGTGAGGACACAATCCGTGCATCTTTGGTGTCTGCAGTCAGTGACAAGTTGCGCAGGCGGATGAAAGAAGAGATGGATCGAGCACAGGCAGAGCTGGATGCACTGAAAAGGACAGAGGAGGACCTAAAGAGAGGCCACCAGAAGCTGGAGGAGATGGTGACCAAACTAGACCTGGAGATGGTACATGAGACTTTTTGTAAATTTTGAATTGTACCTTTTTACCTTATTGATACTTGAGCTAATTAGTGACTTTACCTCTACTGTGTATATATACTTTCTAGTAAATCCTTCTCTTAACAAGGTATTGGCATGAAAACAATGTTTTTAAATATTTTATAAAATACAAAATAATAATGTTCTTTCCATTGAATTGCAGGCTGATGTGGACAAAAACATTGGTCTCCTTAAGCAGAAAGATGATGAGCTGACTGCTGCTCTGGGAAAAATGGAGAACCAGTCTGAGAACAATGATATTGATGATGTGATTGTGCCCACTGCTCCTCTGTATAAGCAGATTCTGAACCTCTACGCTGAAGAAAACGCCATAGAAGACACAATCTTCTACTTGGGTGAAGCGTTGCGCAAAGATGTCATTGACTTGGATGTCTTTCTTAAGGTTAGTCTCAGCTGTACCCTGTGCATTTTTTTTTTTTACCGTTGTCTAAGATGTAAAACACAATATTTGAGTATATATTAACTCTGAGTATTCTGTTGTGTGTGTTTGTGTGCAGCATGTGCGCCTACTCTCCAGGAAACAGTTCCAACTGAGAGCCCTGATGCAGAAAGCCCGGAAAATAGCAGGCCTCAGTGACCTGTACTGACCTGCCCAAATAAATCATTCCCCCTCTCAGCTGTAACACATGCACTATTAGGGTTGTTCCGATTCCGATACTAGTATCGGAAAATCCACCGATACCACAAATAATTCTGGCATCGGTATCGGCGAGTACTTGAACCCATGTACCGATCCGATACCATTTTATTAAACAAGACCTATAGTTATGCGCGCTAGCTTTGCTGAACGCTGCAAATCTGAAATCAATTCTTCTTCGCTGCTCAGAATGCAAACACAGGAAGTTGTGCTGTGTTGCCACATATGCCACACGCATATGCGACTAAATGATGTCTAATATTAGTGAGAGAGAGAGAGAGTCTTACATGTAGCGCGTCAATTCTGCATGGTATGTAAAGGATATTCTTTGTTGTACTTTCCTGTCAAAATAACGGAGTTCCTTTGAAATTCTTCAGTTTAACTGCCGGGTTCTCTGGAAGTAGGCGGAGCTAATGCGCAAACGACAATCTCATTGGCTAGCGCTCACCTGTTATCGCCCCGTTTTGATTTTAGCAAATCAGTTCGAGCCAATGCAGACAACGTGATTAATATTCATAAATCCAGCAGTTTATTAATCCTTAGTGCTTTTTATTGTTCTTAGTAGAATTCATAGTATGATTATTATCTTATCAGTATTATTGATAGTTTTTTCCCCATTTTTACAGAAACACTGAATGACCAAAAAAGCACCACCACCAGTCCTAAGTTCAGTTAAAATGACTAATATGCATTCATACATGGTTACTAAGTTTTAATTCTAATTGCTAAAGTTCTATCATTAAATAATACTTGATTATCATAATATATTTATAATGCTTGACTGACTGATGTTAAAAGTGTACTTTTAGATATTTAAAAATGTGCCATTTTCAAAACATTATGTATTATATTTTGTTTACTCGCTTATCTATCTATCTATCTATCTATCTATCTATCTATCTATCTATCTATCTATCTATCTGTCTATCTATCTGATGAAGCACACTATAAAATAATTGTATCAATTCATACAGGGCTAGTAGTACATACAGCTGTATAACCAGATACACACCCAGGTATCGGATCAGTACTCGGTATCGGCCGATACCCTGAGCCTAGGTATCGGAATCAGTATCAGGAAGGGAAAAAGGGTATCAGAACATCTCTATATGGCAAGGACCCTACATTTTATCCAAGAACAGGAGGTTCGGGACCCTCCTTTTTATAAATCACAGTCTTTCTAAGTACAGAAAGATGTGAAAGGTAACTAATATACCCAGGACCAAAATATTCACGTTTACATTCATATCATCATTATTAAAAACAACAAGTGCTTTGAATATATCTTTATGTAAAAAATGAAGTGACCTTTGAGGTCCTTCGCAGAGAGGAAAACAGTGGAAGGAAATCAAACATTTGCAAGAGATATTTTTGCTCAGCTATGGAGTTTAGCATAGCCTTATAAAAAAAAACAGCAACCATTGCACTTTTTGTAACTTGTGCCTCATATTCTTCTAAAGTGTCTTTTCAGAAATGGAGTAAAGGGAAAGACGTTTAACAATTCCATTCAATATGCTCTACCTGAATGTCTTATTTTTATATCGTTTAATCTCCTCTAATATGTACCTGTATTGAATAATTCTCTTAAAATCAGCACTTTGTTTTATTTTTAGTAAATCAATCTTCTTAACATCTCAGAATCTAATTATATCATTATGCTTTATCATTATCATTGTCCACTCCCTAACACACCTTTGCAGTCCTGCTTGTGATATATACAGTATATGTGTTGTCAATCATAACATTTACAGCTCTTATGCAGTCACTTTACAAGAATGTGCTTGGTATTCTTGCAGATTTAATGGCAGACATTTTTAGATTGAACTTGTATATCTATATGAGATGTGATGCATAAGCCCACAAAGTATGAAGGGAACATTTTCTTTTGTATTAGATTGCTGGTTTAATCATGGATGAAGTGTTTTGCTTACAATCGAGGGAAACAAGGGAATAACAAAATGATTGTGCATCTCTTGGAGGTATAAGGGTATTTAAAAATTAAAATCTGAAATAAAAGCAAGAAAAACTCTTAAATCTGGGTCTGCTTATCTAAATGCCTTACACTGCCACATTAGATGTTTAGCCTTTGCTTTAGGATTTTAAAAATGTGAAAACTATAGTTTCATTTCATTTTGTCTTTCTCAATTTTTTTTTTTTTTTTAGTTATCACAATATTACAAACTGCAGATAATACTTGATACTTGGTGTCACTTGAAAGGAGAAAAGAATGGCATTCTATGATTGTACATCGCGATTTCAAAATAAAAGTTTCTGCATGTGGCCAAATATTAAAATTGAATGGATTTAAACGTCGTTTAATCGCGCTGTAAAGTGAAACGTCACCAGGCCGTTGGCGCCCTCTGCAGGTATTTGTTATAATACATAATTTACTTAAGTTGGTTATGTTCATATTATGTATAGGCATATTACATTATGTATTTTAACTGTGCTTTTCAATAAAACCATGTAATTACTTGGCTTAGATATTTTATTTGAGCCAATTATTACTGCCTCATCATTAAATATAAATAGTAATTCTAAAGCCTGGTTTTCACTTAGGTCTGTTTGTGTTAATAAAAATATCAGATTACTCAACTGTCAGAATAATCAGATTACTTGATTACCAAAATAATCATTACATTACAGCCCTAGATCAGTTAAAATATTTCTAAATACAATTGCATTGTTTTACTTTTTGTAATTAAAAGACAAATATTTTGTCATTGAACATTTCTGAAAAATAGTATTAAAATACTGTCTCTTTCTAGTGAACCAAGTATCTGTATTTTGTCTCATCTTGTGAGCTAAGTGTATTGTCACACCCCTAGTGTCGATAAGCGGTGATAGATCTTAATTATCCAAGCTTTCATTCTTCAGGTCAACCATATATTCAGGAGAAAAAAAAAAAAATCAGTTTGAATAAGGAAAGCAATAACTTTGCCATAGTATCCTTTCAAATGTTAAAGTTGCCACAGTTTGCTTTGCATGTGCTGTCCTATCTCCCCCCACCGCCCCGCCCCATAAAAAAGTTCAGGCTCAGGATCTTTTTATTTTATTTTAATTTTTTTTTTTTTTTTTTTTTTTTTGCTTTAACCCCTGGTTTATGCACTCTTGTCATCTAGCCTTAGATTTTAAATATGTACGAAATATGTATTCTTATGTGCCATGTAAGTCTTCTGTTATCATACACAAATTTCACGTTTAATTCAATGTTACTTGTCGTTTCTTTGTAATTGTTTGAAATTTACTAGTTATTTCTGTGAAAATCATTTCTATGCGAATTTTTCAAGCTATTTTTATTTGAGGAACAGTGATTTAAAATTTTGTTCTAAATGTAAATCTACTTCTGTCTCCATTGCCTGATGCTCTAAACTCAACAAACTGATGAATCTTCATATTTGTGTGATATTTTGTGAGACACTATTGATTCGAACCCATGTCTATCGCTACTAACAACTGGGCTTCATACATTTCAACGAAGAGTATGTCCTGTTACCACATGACCGATAAATGTTTATCATCCTCTTCACATGAGCCTTTTAGCTATGATGTGAGACCTTGCATATTGTGTCCTGTACCCCTTTCTACCTTCTAACACTTGCATACATACAGTCTGCACCCCAGACTGTCCCTGTTCGACCATCTGAAATTTCATTTCACAGATGATGGGCTTCAGCCTCTAATCCTGCAGCTGTGAATGAGGGTAGGACCGGTCAACTGTTTCAACTCTAATCAGCTTTTATTGCACACGAGAGAAAGAAACAGCCTGCCACCACTGGAACCTGCTTTTCGTGATTCTGGTTTGGGTTGAGGGGGGCAGGAGATGTGTGGAGGCTGGATGTGATGTTAAATCTAATTCACTCATTGCTGCTAGGCGGTGATGTGTCAGCAGGTGGAGATGTTAGAGCTAATAGGCCTGTCATAGTTGCTAACCTCAATCACTAACCTTCATAACAGCCTGTGCTCCTTTTAACCCACCCCTCTCTGCCTTTTCACAATCTTGGTCAAAATTCAGATTTTTGTCGTATTTCTTTTTCTCGATTGCTTGAGGTGGTACTGCACTGACTGATAACCTTCTTGTGTCCTTTTTGAACCGAACAGATTACAACCCTTCTCAGTGTCTTTTATCTGAAAGGTGACGAAAGTCACGTTTGATTTAGTGTTCCATGTATTTGATGTAGTATCTCAGATCAGGCCCATAAACACTCAACAAAATCCTCGTAAAAAAGCACACAGAGCCTACAAATATTTTTATGGGGCTTAATGTGTCACCTTGGCATTGTCGATTTTTACTGCCCTCTGCGTGTGAGGTGGAGAAAACTGGAGAAAGTGTTTATTGGCTGTCAGGTCATTGCCGTTGCTCTCAGCTGGAGTGGCGGTCGTAGCCTGCAGTGACAAGACAAAGCTGAGACATTGATGGTCTGTCCGGTAGAAGCCCCATTGTATGGGAATGTTATAGGTTTTGTTCTCTGACAGTGTGTTGACCCTAGTTTAAGAAAGCTCTCTGGGCGAAACCCAGGGCACAAGGGTTTGACTGAACTGACCAATGTGGATTCCCAAAGGATCTGTATATCTGGGAACAGAGTGAAAATGTCTCATAGTGAATGCCTCAGGATTTGAAATCCACCCTCCAAATAATGAAAGACTGTTTGGATTGACAGAAAGCCAGTGAAATTTGCCCAAACTAGCGGTTGAAGGTCGTATTTGCTATTTTTGAATTTCTGAGTTTGTCTTATAAACAGGGTGTGATATGAGCTTGAGTGAGATGTACTTCAGTTATTGGAAATTTCCTACAGCAAGAATGTTGATAAGGTACACTTTATCCAAAATATAGTGCATATAAGTAAAAGATAATGTACAGGTAATTATTTTCTTAAAATAAGTCTTGACAAGGTGATCAGAGCCATGAAGTGTAAATACCTGGACATAAAATGTTGATTTAAATTTTAATTATTGTACAATCCATCTATTATTCTCCAAACCACTTATCCTTTGTAGGATCACAGGGATGCTGGATATTATCCCAGCGTCTTGGGCCGCAAGCGAGGAATCATCCTGTGTGGATGGTCAGTTTGTCACAGATTAATTTATAATTTTACCATTACAACATACAAAATAATCGGCCTAGTATCAAGACAAACACTGCAACAATACTCATTTTCACTACAATTGATATGGTGGCAGTTACATTTGTGTGAAATAAGAGCGAATGAGTCCACGGTGTGATAAGAGAGAGACATGAAAGTAGCACTGGTTTTGTGCCGAATTCCGACCCCCTGATATATTATTACCTCCCTATTTGAGGGGACAGCTGTTTGTAGTTGTGCCTGAAATCATAGTGGACATATTCAGTCCCATAATGCATATGTGTTCATCTGATATACAGTGCCGTGAAAAGGTTTTTGCCCCCTTCCCATTTTTTTTTTTTTTTTTTGCCTATTGTATATGTCACACTTAAAAGATTCAGATCATCAAACAAATTTTAATATTACACAAAGATAATGCAAGAAAATACAAAATGCAGTTTTTAAATGATGATTTCATTTATTAAGGGAAAAAAGCTGTCCAAACCTACCTGGCCCTACGTGAAAAAATAATTGCCCCCTCCTGTTAAATCATGAAAGAACTGTGATTAACCACATTATTTTAGAAAGCTGAGTAAAAATTTCACTAGCCACACCCAGGCCTGATTACTGCCAGACCTGTTGAATCAAGAAATCACTTAAATAGAACCTGTCTGACAAAATGAAGCATGCTTAAAGAGCAACATATCATGCCGTGATCTAAAGAAATTCAAGAACAGATGAGAAACAAAAGAGTTGAAATATATCAGTCTGGAAAGAGTTATAAAGCCATTTCTAAGGCTTTGTGACTCCAGTGAACCACGGTCAGAGCCATTATCCACAAATGGAGAAAACTTATAACAGTGGTGAACCTTCCCAGGAGTGGCCAGCCTACCAAAATTACTCCAAGATCGCAACAACGACTCATCCAGGAGGTCATAAAAGAACCCAGAACAATATCTAAAGAACTGCAGGCCTCACTTGCCTCAACTAAGGTCAGTGTTCATGATTCAACAATAAGAAAGAGACTGGGCAAAAACGGCATCCATGGGAGAGTTCCAAGGCAAAAGCCACTGCTGACCAAAAAGAACACAAAGGCTTGTCTCACATTTGCCAAAAAATATCTTGATTATCCCCAAGACTTTTGGGCAAATATTCTGTGGACTGATGCTACAAAAGTTTAACTTTTTGGAAGGTGTGTGTCCCGTTACATCTGGCATAAAACCAACACAGCATTTCATAAAAAGAACATCATACAAACAGTCAAATATGGTGGTGGTAGTGTGATGGTCTGAGGCTGCTTTGCAGCTTCACGACCTGGACGATTTGCCATAATTGATGGAACCATGAATTCTGCACTCTATCAGAAAATCCTGAAGGAGAATGTCTGGACATCAGTTTGTGACCTCAAATTCAAGTGCACTTGGGTTATGCAGCAGGATCCCAAACACACCAGCAAGTCCACCTCTGAATGGCTCAAGAAAAACAAAATTAAGGTTTTGGACTGGCCAAGTCAAAGTCCGGACTTAAATCCGACTGAGATGCTGTGGCATGACCTTAAACCATCCTTTCATACTTGAAAACCCTCCAATGTGGCTGAATTAAAACAATTCTGCAAAGAAGAGTGGGCCAAAATTCCTCCATAGCGATGTGAAAGACTCATTGCCAGTTATTGCAAATGCTTGATTGCAGTTATTGCTGCAAAGGGTGGCACCAACCAGTTATTAGATTTAGGGGGCAATTACTTTTTCACATAGGGCCAGGCAGGTTTGGACAGCTTTTTTCCCCTTAATAAAATAAAACATTATTTCAAAACTGCATTTTGTATTTACTCGGGTTATCTTTGTGTAATATTAAAATTAGTTTGATAATCTGAATCATTCAAGTGTGACATATGCAAAAAAATAAATAAATAAAAAATAAAACCCTGGGATGGGGGCAAAAACTTTTTCACACCACTGTACACACAAAGACTGGAGATGACCCATAATGCACTGTGAGGATTACACCGAACAGTGGCATCCACAGTACAGGTGTAAAGGTGTGAGACATTTGCAAAATTTCACAGGCAAATTGTCAATTATAGTGACATATGAAGTTCATACAGAAGCCACTTTCAAATCAAGCAGCTTTCTGTTGGTCGGTGTGGCAAATTTGGGTAGCCAACTGCGAAATCTGCATGGAGAAATCTTTCACCCTCATTTAAAATTCCTGATCATATGGATCATTATTATCTCAAAAACTTGCCAAACATAGGAAAATGTGATCGTACCTTAAGTACCTTTTTTAATTGATTGGGAGGGTTTAATTATGGTTTATACAAGCTAGTTAAATTTTTAAGACAAATCGTTTCATTACTAATAGAGGTTGCTAGTTAGCTAAGTGTCAAAAACGACAGCCATTTTATTGTGCACTGTATCTAAATTCGTTGCTTATTTTAAGTCACTCCTTAAAGTGGTGTATAGTAGTAGACTAACATAGGGAGTAATGAATGAGGGTATAGAGAGCGATTTCGGATACAGCCCTACTGTGCACCGAATGGTCAGGAACATGGCATATCAGCTGTTTAACTTACCCAGATAGACAAAGCAATCCCACAGTCGTAATAAAGAATGGTAAAAACAATAAGCATAAAATCAAGGCCCACGCTTTAGGAACAAGCAGATAATAAAGGGTAGAGGAGTTGTGTTCTACATTAAGTTATGGGTTAACTATGTAGCTTGGGTTAATGTAATTGCATTGATTTGAAGGGACTACAATTGCAACGCAGCATTCTCTGGTAGCCACTGTGCAATTATTTAAGCAGTGCAGATTTAATTATCTCTGCTTGCACCAGAGTCTTCTCCTAATTACTAACAATTTGTGCCTTATGTAGTAATTATTTACCCCAGAAACATTTCTCTCTAATTATAATTAAGGATGAGCAGTATATATTTATTCTCTCCTAAGCCTACTTTATGTAGTGGTATCTTAATGAGCTATTGTAAAGGTTCTCTCTCTTGCTCTTTAATTTTGAATTGGAGCGATGCACCTTATGATAGATTCACATACTGCTGCTTGGCAACCATCTGATTTCAGAAAGTAGGATTGTGTGACAACTTCTAATGAAAGTTTACCGCATTTCCTCCCACAAAGTGAGGCAGTCTAGAGTGCAGATAGAAAAGGCAAGCAGGTAGAATTTTTAATGGAGAAATCTGTTTGCATGTCATTGTAGGAAATACTCCTTGACACTGACTAGAACAAGAAGAAGAAGAAGAAAATTCATTTTAGGGCTGTCAAAGTTAAAGGATTAGTTCACCCAAAACTGTTAATTTGTTGAAAATGTACTCACCCTCAGGTCATCTTAGATGAACATAGAGACAATATAAAGAAGAAAAAAAAATCATGAATATGTTTAAACTTCAAAATGTTGCTTCAGGCTAAATTACGAGTTCTCTATCCATAATATTGCTTTCTTCAGTGAACTGGTCCAAAACATGAGAGAAATATACACAGACCAAGCAATGTTTATAGGTAAAAACAGTGTAAAAATACAGTTTTTTTTACTGGTGGAATAGTTATTATGGATTCTGGACTCATATTTTGGCCAGAAGTGATGGTTTAAAATTAAAAGGCATTTTATGATGGGTTTGTTTCTTACAAACATGCTTTTTTTTTTTTTTTTTACTTCACAAGACTTTAATTGATGGACTGGAGTCATGTGGATTACCTGTGGATTATTGTGATGTTTTTATCAGGTGTTTGAACTCTCATTCTGACGGCACCCATTCACTGCAGTGGATCCATTGATGAGCAAGTGATGAAATGCTAAATTTCTCCAAACATGTTTTGATATAGAAACAAACTTATCTACATCTCGGATGGCCTGAAGGTGAGTACATTTTTTGCAAATTTAAATTTTTTGGTGAACTATTCCTTTAACGTTCTATCTTAAGATACTGACTGAAATGACAACTTTTAAAACATTAAATGAATTTGATATTTATTTAATGCTTGAAACATATGCATCTTTATATTATAATGCCTTAAATTATTCTCACTAAATGGGTCTTTTTTATACGTGGGAAATATAGATGCCTTAATATTTTAGTTTTGTTTAGCTTTCTCAAACTAAAGTATCTTAAAATACTGTACATCTAACTTTATGTTTTACTTTACTTTGTTTACTTTTGATCAGTATTGGCAACACTGGAGAGCTGAATATTCTGTTGGAAATATAAACAACAAGGCACATAATATTTCAAAATGCCATTTTTTTTTCCACAACATGAGATTTCTTTATTATTGTGTTGCTAAATATAACAAAAATCTAATAACAATATCTTGGCTGGTATTGTTTCTGTCCTTTAATGCTCAGCATATCAGATAAAAAAGCATTATCCATGAGTGCAGATTGCAGTTGTGAGTGCCCTGTTTCTGAGGTGTCCTGAAGAGGGCATTGCAGCAGTGTCACAAACTCAGCAGCACAGCCTGACTTGGTCCTGCATGAGGAGTTATCAAACCCAGCTACAGCTGCTGCGGTCCAGAAACGCAGGACGTACAAACCCACTTCAGTTACTCAATCGGTCTGATTTTCTTTCATAAGAGAAGTTTTGTGCTCCTTTATTATATTTCCCTATAGACTTCCTCTGATTCAGGTCTCGTATATTGCAAAAGCGACACAACTAGTGAAAGTCACCTTAGCTGAGCTAAAGGTTAATCATTAAAATGGAAGGTGAATGAAACTAAAGAAACAGAGCGGAACAGTGAAAGAGAGAAAGAATAGCTTTGCGCTCTCTGTAGAGTTTCCTATTCATGCAGAAATTCATCTTTAATATAATCACGCTATATGATTTCCAAAATATGCATAGTACAGAACATAAAGAAACGCTAAATGTGTTGCATTTGCAGAGGCAGAGCTAATTTATCATTAATGGCCCTTGCTTGGTAGTATAAATCTGCTTCCATGGGAATATATTTAGCAGATATGTATCATCATAGAAGAACATTAACCTAATATCCTTTCTATCATCCCTGTCATTTGAGTGAGTGAGTGAGTGAGTGAATATGAAATGCAGAGGTCAGTAATTCCATGCAAATATGACAAGAAGGGAAACATTCACACACCACTAAATGGACTTATATTTACATTAATGAACCCGATGGTGGCAATTTCTACAAACAAATTATGTTGAAGGACAGCCAGCTGTTATTAAGAGGCACATTTTTACAATACAGCACTTGTATTAACTTAAAGCTGTATTTTGGGACTCTCACAACTGTTTATGGTGTTGGATGTTACTTTAATCACATCATATTTCATAATTCAAAACATAAAAGTGTTTGATATAGCTCTTTTTCAGACTCCTTTAAGTTCTATCGGAAAAAATGCCAAACTAATCAAACGTCAAGCAGGCACTTATTCATTGAGATGGAGCTTTAGTGTACACATCTCTTCCAGTCCTTTAATATATTTGATTTTCTTTGAGCGCTGAATGTGTCCAACCTTCATTTTAGACTGAGTAAAGAGACCTGCCCACCCTGCCATTTCTATTTCGCCCTTTAAAACAAACTTAAACTTCAGAATATTTTCAACAAATGGACTGGAGAACGATATGATTCCATAGAAATAGGGTAGTTTATGTAATGTTTTACCCTGAACAGATTTCCTGTAGTGTGAGCCATTGCTAAATGACAAAAGAAAATGTTGATTGATTTATCTGTCTGGTTATGGCTTTAGCAGCTTAGACAATGACTTAAATGAAATGGAGGAAGGGGATGCATTTAATTAATGGGAATTTGTGCTTGTAAAACCCCTGTTGTTATGGGCTCTACAGATCATCCGGTATAGACCAATGAGCTGTCATTCATTGCAGTAAGTGTCTGTCTATGTGTGAGAGAGATACCTAAAGGTCAGCCTCATCTGCCTTTTCACTGCATCTCCAGCTTCTGTGATAAAAATAAAGGCAGATGGTCACAACCACATTTGACCTCTGGTTTAATCACATCAGAGTGTCCTCTACTACTTGGAGCCTCAGACTGCAGAGATTTATCGCTGTAACAATCAATAAAACATTCATGAAATCATAAAAGTGACATGATGTTTTAGAATAACTAAAAAAATGAACTCTCAGTTCTGCATAGCTCTTATCCGTATATAGAGAGACAGATGCTTGTTTACAAGTCATACTCTCAACAAGAGAGTTAAAAAGGAGAAAGGGAGATGGAGAAAGGGAGAGTGTGAGATGATAAGATACAACCTGGCCAGATGTTCTGAGTGACTTCAAAGTCTTTAAGAAGCTCTGAAGTAAGTTACCTGGGGATATATTGAAACAAGGCCAAAATCTCTGCAGCACCTGATTCTCAAAGAGTAGCTAGGAGCCACGTGACTGGGTCAAAGCAAAAACATGTTTTTGTGTGTGTGTGTGTGTTTATGTATAGGCCTATATGTGATTTGAAAGTATAACAAAATGACAATTTACAGATAATTTCAAAAACAGATTTTTTTTTTTTTTTTTTTTTTACCAAATATTTTAAGTACCTGCTTGTAAAAAGTGTATTTAATTTAAAAAATGGCACTTTCCAGAAAATGTGTCCTGAAACTCTTAAAAACGAAGACAGTAAAAAACCTTAATAAATGAAATAGTAAGCAAATGAACTGTTTACCCTTCATAATGTTTGATTGTCAGGAGGTGAAACTATTTAGACATGAGCCATTTTATTTTTCATTAATTTTCTATTGAGTTTGCAACCCTGTTGCTAAAATTTGGGAAATGCAATTTTAAAATCCTTGTTTGTGTGTTTGTACAGTTCTCTAGCAGTAAACATTAAATAGACATTAAAAAAGACAAAATCAATAAAACTGATTGAGTGGCTAGAATAGTCAGCTTAATTTGTGTAAACACTGAGAAAATGTAATGAGGTTATTTTGGCCTACTTCCCCAATGCTGTGGAAAGGGTCCAAATTATGTTTTTATTTATGTATTTATTGTAATATCGATTGTTCATCAACAGGGTTGCATACAAAATATGGAACGTGGATAAATGGTATGTAAAATGAGTTATGCATTTTTATTTTGTTTATAATGATTCAAAAGGTTATGTCACAATTATTGATTGTCGTATTATTTTAATTGTTAAATATAGTCAAGAAGGTCAAGACCTCTGCGCTTTGTAAAAACTACCTACTGCTAGATTAATATGTCTCTTAAACATGGAATGCGTCGTGCCTCTAATTCTTCACACCCTGAACCGTAGACTATTCATAGAATATCTACTAAATTGGAAGTATATAGATGTTCATACGGCTCAGTGGTAGAGCATTGCGTTAGCAGCGCAAAAAGTCGTGGATTCAATTCCCAGAGAACACACATACTGATAAATATAAAAACGTATAGCCTGAATGCACTGTGAGTTGCTTTGGATAAAAGCGTCTGCTAAATTCATAAATGTAAATTATAAGTTCAATTCTCTAACTTTTCAAAAAAAAATCAGCACAACGGACGCATCAAAATCAAGGAGGTTTGTAATGTCTTATATGAGGCAGTATTATGACACTGATTATTCAGTCCGCGCTCTCAGCATCTGTGTGTTATGCGCGCACGCACGCACGCAGGAGCAGGCCGAGCTTCACACGCACGCGCGCGCGCACACACACACACACACACACACTGCTGTGAGATTATCAGAGCGCTCGGCAACAGAGAGAGAAAGAGGGAGACGCGGAGGAGAGCAGCAGCCCCACCGATCCTCAAACGAGAGAGAGAGGCAGCGTCTGGAGCAAGAGCTGGGCGGGGAAATAACTGCGGTACCGGAGAAATACTTCACTGCCGAACTGCAGCAGTTTGTCGGCACCGCAGCTTCGTTCGTGTAAAGCAAAATGTCATCGTCGGGAAAAGACAACAGCTCCCAGCATGCGAATTACGTGGGACCGTATCGCCTGGAAAAGACGCTTGGCAAAGGACAGACAGGTTTGTCCTTTTGTGTGCTTGAGATCAGGGATGGTGACACGCGCTATCACCGCTGCTCAGTTATACACTTGAGCGATGACTAAATATGATGCATGCGTGCGTGTGTGTGTGTGTGTGTGTGTGTGTGTGTTTGCGTGCGCTGACATGTCATTGTGTAGAGAGGTTTTCCGCAGATTAAGGACCTTAGCCTACTTTTCTGATCATCCGGTGAGATTTTATCAGTTGCAGAATGGTTTTTTGGTGGAACAAGTTGGCAAACGTTTGTATTTTCGTTCTATAAAAGGAACTTGTCTTCGCAAATGACAGTTTGGCTTTGCGGCTCCGCTTTGCTTCTGGCTAATGCCGTTAATCCCGATTTGTCAGACAACGGGATGTGGTTGCACTTGCAGGTCCCACTGCTGAATCCATTTGCTTTGTACAAGAGCTAGAATTGAATGTTTGACATCAGGGTACAGGTGGCCCTCGGATGCTGCTGCTGCTGATGATGGGATAGTTTTGCTGCATCCGTAGAGCACCATGTGTTAAACCAGATTCCCTCTGCGGTCCGGTGGTGCTGAAGTTTGAGAAACCATGCAGTCTTGCTTTAGTTTTGCTACAGGTCACTGAAAGGCTGTTGGCTGATTTGAGCTGTTGTAATAATCAATAATCATCTAGGTTTTATATGACCACACAATGAATGACAAAGATTATTCTTATGTTCATGTCGGTTTATTGCTGCAAATTGCTGTATGACATGGGAGTGTGGAAGAAGTATTGATCTGGCGGCAATTTTTTGTGCTCAATGTACTGTGGCCAGTGGCTTCTTCTGGTGTGGCTTTGGTAGAGAACAGTTATTGAGTCGATATCCCTGGCCAGACATATCCAAGTGCCTGCAGCTGTTATGCAACACGTGAACTGCAACTGTTAAAGTATAGATTGACTGTGTTTTGAAGAACATGGAGGCCAGAGTTTGTAGTCATGTCTTCAGGCGTTTTCCATTAAAAGAATCCAGTAAGGCTGCATTCTGTACAGTCATAACATAGACATATAGATGAATTGTTGACAATTTATGATATATTATTAGCTCATGAAATTGTAATTTTAGTTTTGTGGCTTTTACTTTGTGTCTGTTAGCTTTGAAGCCATTTAAATAGTGTCCTAAACATGTTTCAGTCTCTTCCTGAGTCCAAACGTACTACATGAACAGCAGTACATTGAGTGTGTTCTGTGTCTGCAGAGATTCTGAAGTGTAGATGCTTTGCTATCCCATAAGTCCCGTAAGTAGCTGAGGAGCCATCAGATTCAATAAATTGAGAACTGTTAGGCTGGTGCATCTTTTCAAGTGCTGTATATACCAGGAAATTTGTTACTAAGTTGTGCTTGAATTATACTTAACAATACCCGAGTAAATCATTTTTTTTGTGATTGCTGATAGTATGTTCCAAGTCAACTAAAATATATGTTAAAGGAGAGTGCCAGCATGGTGGGCATCATATAGAAATATACAGTAGACCTACATACTTGAAGAACACAATTCATCAATGGTTGAGAACTACGTTTAGAACATTAATTCAGTTCATACTCTGACAGAAATTCTTTCTTGTGAGAAAATGGGCCAAAAATGTTGATGACTCGCCTTGCACTCATTGTAGTCTCTACATTTTTGTCCAGTAAGAATCTCCCTGATCACCTGCTTCTGCCTAGCAACAGCTGTTAGAAGATCATGGTTCATAGCTGTAATAAACTAAAAGGTTTTAGCTATTCAAAAACAACAATCAGTCGAACGGTCGGACAATCAACCCCTTAATATGTCTTCCCCCAAATTCTTTTTTAATTAGAAAATACATTGTCACCTGAAAATATACTGCAATCATCAAGTCATTCCATGGGGTCTTAACGTGATGGTTCACTCAAAAATGACAATTCTGCCATTATTTACTCACCCTCATATCATTTCAAAACTGTATGACTTACTTTCTTCTGTGGAACACACAAAAAAAGTTATTTTGAAAAATCTCTCAGTGGGTCTGTAAAATGGAAGTCACCAAAATGGTTTGGTTACCAACATTCATCAAAATATCTTCTTTTGTCTTCCTCAAAAGAAAAAAAGTTGTTTGAAATGACATGAGAATTTTAATTTTTGCCTGAACTATGCCGAATTATGGTCAGATTTCTCAGTTAACCCAACAATATGCAACTAGTCCTAACAATGTTTATATGACGTGATGATTGTAAATACATGCATTGCTTGTTGTTCAACAGAAGAGATGGCACACACTGTTCATTTGCGAATAGAATGTTCTGTTGGCAATTAAACTATTGGCACCACTTCTTAAAATAAATCCTTGCGTAGCCCGTGGTTAGAAGAGCGGGCTGTTTCTGACTGGTTAGCGGAGGGTATTCCTGCTCGTTCTGTCGCCGTTGGCATGGCTGCTGAGAGAATACTAGCACAATAAACGCCGCTTCCCAGTGCTGCCGCTGCAGAGGAGAGCCCATATGTCATGAGAGAGACTCACACAGAGAAAGAGGAGCTTGGGGGAGGGGTAGGGATAGATTGGAAGGGGGGTGGGTTTGGGGATGAGGAAGAGAGAGAGAGTTCTCAGAGCTAAAGCGGGACCCCCATGGGAAACAGTAAAAAGGACGCTCTAGTTTAATTTACCCCCTCCCTCACCTCCCTAAATCAAAACGGATGTACGTGCCTGTATTTTTGCCTTCCCTGTTTCTTTGTGATGCTTCAGCCATCGCACATAGCATCCTCGCTGCTTGAGTCAGTTGAAAGTAGGCAGAGGAAGATTACAGGAGATCACTGGCTGAGAAAGATTGGACTGTGGCAGTGGTAGTGAAAAACAATAATGTTGCAACAATAACTGCTTTATGAGACTCATGCAGTTACTGTGTATTTCTTTCCGCTAATTCGTTCTGTTCATATCCCCACTACTCTACTTATACCCTCCTCTTCTCCTTCCCTCACTCTGTCAGGGTGTCCCAAAGGAGGCCCGTTAATGAAGCGGCAGAGTACCTGAATCACGCACACTGTCACAGGCAGAAACGGAGCCCTCTCGCTGGGTCAGGGTTAGATGGCTTGTATGGGCAGGCTCCATGCAGAGTGGTGGTTGAGCCCCAGGCCTCCACTGCACTTCCAGCATGGACATGGAGATAATCAAGCTATATATACACACTACCTCAGGGCCAGTGAGTGTCAGTTACTGCAGAGGTGCTGGTGCAAGGCGGATATGAAGCTCTGCCGGCAGAACCACATAAAGTATGGTCATTTTGCTGCAGTGCACGTAGGGTTCATTTCAACCCAAGGTAGTGCTTCTGCATATATGGGACGCCGTTGCTCCTCTTTGCCAGAATGTAGTATAGAAAAGCACAGTTTCAGCACTAGAACTAATCTAAATCTTAACAGCACCAAACAGAAGTGTGAAAGTAATGTCTACCATTGTTGGAACAAACAGCCCTAAACTCATTCTCAATGTGTCTCTTCCAGACTGATTGAGATTCTCAAACGGAGATGTTTTGATATGTTTTTTTTTTTTAAACAACTCAGCTTTTGAATATCTGACTTGGGATGGGAGACATTTAGATTCATTTTAAGCCATGGTCATATACTATGGAATTGAGAATATGCAAATTATGCAAGTTGTTTTGAAATATTTAAATCTCATATACTGTTATTCTCCAGTTTAAAGGCATAGTTCACCCAAAAATGAATATTCTGTCATTATTTGCTAACCCTCATGTCATTCCAAACTTATATATGACTGACTTTCTTATGCAGAACACAAAAAGATGAATGTTTAAACTGTTTTTGTCCATACAGTAGGCTAATAATCAGTAAGAACATTAGTCCCCATTGACTTTCAGTGTATGGACAAAAAAAGGCATTATAACATTTTTTTTTTTTTAATATATATTTTTTGTGTTGCTTAGAAGAAAGCTATATATGATTTATTAAATGTTACTTGTGTGCCTAATCATTTCTGAGTGATCTATCACTTTAAATACAGTGGCCTGTAATATCAAAATGGACCTGTATATCTAATTGGTTTCTTTGATTAATGGAGTGAGGTTATTGTTTAAAGTAATATAGTTAGGAGGGGAAAATTAAATTACGCTCTAAGAAACAACATCTTCATCAGCACAAAGAATGTTTTGTTTTTAGCCTGAAAAGCCTGTTTGAAATGTCAGCTGTTGACTGTCTTGCTGGGCTGACTTTGTGAACAATTTGTCAGTGTGTTTCTGTCTGAGGGGGTTGCAGTCTCCCAGACATATTCCAGCTTTCAGTTGGCTCTCATTTAGTAAGTGCTGGATAGCAGTGGTTGGTTGTCATGGCTGCGCCCCCTTCCCACAAGCTTTTTCTCACAATGGCCATGCTTTCCATCTTAGAGATCAGAGGCAGACAGCAACAGTCCTTGTAGCCCCTCTTTCCCACCCTTGATTTATGTAGATTACATTCAGTCTCCGCTATTAACACTGGAAGGTGTACACAGAGGAATCTATGGAGGAATACGCAGCCTTTGCGTCATATGCAATAAATTAATCCTTTCAGAAAAATGTTGAAGGAATGTGCGCTGGAATGATTGGTAAAGCAGAGCTGATTCCATTGATGGGCTCTTATGTGGGATTAGATGTATTTCTCATTTAAGGCTGGAATTAACTGCCAGAATTTTGTTCCTTGTTGACTAACAATTATATAAATATATGTGGTTTATTGCTCATTCTTGTCACTCTTCATCTTCACTCTGAATCCTTCCTCTTATTTCAGAGAGATTCCATGTTTTCCCTGCAAGTGTTTTGTGGCCAAACACAGAGAGAAATATAAAATTAGGTGTGCTGGTAGTGTTTTTGTGGATTATTATATTTGAGAAATTGGGTTGTGAATGTACTGTGCATACGGAGATCAAAAACTAAAGCTAAGTTTTTAAGTAACTGCTGAACCTACATAGCATTAACCCAGTAGCATAAGGTCATCCATAGCCTTCAAGGCAGAACAGATGGGCCAAACTTCTAATCTGGCAGATTTAACATTATACACCAATTAAGGTACCAGCTTATATTATGTGGTGTTAACTACTATGTACTTATATTTCAAGTAATCAATTGATACAATGCACTTATTGTGTATATACATGGTTTTACATTGTACTCATTTTTTTTTTAATACCAGCATGTAATTACATCTGTAATTAATTTCTGTGATTACATTTATAATTACAGTGTTGACCTATCCCTTACACCTTAACCCACCCTTAAAACATACCCATACCAAGTGTTTTCCAATACAATATGAACACAATAAGTACATTGTACTTATTTTTTGATGTAAGTACATAGTAGTTAAGGCCACCTAATATAAAGTGGGACCCCAATTAATAGTAACTTTGGTAGGACCTAACCCTGTATTTTTGTGTACGATTGTTATGGTTGGGGTCAAATTGCCCTTAAGCAGATTCAGTATAATTCAGACAAAATCACTCTATGAAAAATAAACTGTGAATATTATAAAAAGTTTTGTAACTATTTTTTGTAGCACTAAAATATATATAACATTTTACACAAAAAAACAAGAAGTGTGGAGAAGCTCTTCTCTGTGCATCCCTGAACTGCAAACAGTTGATTGTGGTGATAGCAATGCCAAGATCATGGGTTCAGTTCCCAGCGAACTGAACATGCATGGACTGATAAAAATGTGCGCCTTTAATGCAATTAAGTTCTTTTGGATAAATGACCCTAAATTTAGAAAAGTCACAAAATTTCAAGAAAAATACCATAGGTTGACCAATATTTCCATCAACTCAAAAATGAAAATGGGTCAGATTGACCCGCAACATAATGAAATTGCATGACAAGCACTATTTTCTTTCCTGTGTTGATGTATTTCCTATTGCATTTGATAGTTAATAGTCTATGGCAGGTGGTGTTGGGGGAGGGGCATTCACTTTCTAGAGAGCATTTGATTGGAATAAAAATCTGTGTAATGCATGATGAGTCATCAGTGTGATTTCCAGAATGGAAAGACTATAAACTTTAAATGTATATATTTGCTTACAAGTGAATTTTGTCTATGTTTTGGAGTACACTAGCTTAAGACCTCAAAGCGGACTCAAGTTTTGATTTCATGGTATTAATGACTAGATTTATAGTGTGATTCTGGTCTCTAAATGTCTTGAAAGCTAGTTTCTCTTCTTTTTTGGTGGTCATTTGTGCAGACAGAAATTAAGCTGTTTCATTTACGCTGCTCACATTGTCTGTGGCTTGGTGCTGTACATTGCATTGTGTAGTTTTGGTAGTCCCCTCCCCCTTGCCCCGTGCAGAAAATTGCTCCCTATAGTGCCTGATGCAGCTGTGAAGCCTTTTATCAGAGAAACACAGCAGAGACCCTTAACTCCTGGTGTTGTCCCTTCCATGTTCCTCTCTCTATCTCCATCACACCACCCCTGTCAGCAGTGTCTTCTACCTTTGCTGCCTTACTGTGAATGCCTGGTATCTGCTCTTTACAAAACCTATGAAAGTTTTAGCTGGAGGGTATTGACAATCCCAAGGCTGGAGTCACAAGACCCACTGGGGCAGTTCTGATGTGACTTGATTTGCGAATTGCCTCGTGAAGAAGCATCTGATCAGAAATGGGACAGCCGGGAAAAATAATTACCCAAATGGCAACCTTACTGTAGATTGTTATATGTATATAAGTATACTGAAATGTTACCAGTACATCTGCAGTGACACAGGAGTCCAAACAGTGGGCAACTGCTCAACAGATGGACTAATTCTGGGTTTAATTAGGATAGATGTTTAGCCTGTAGCCCATGTAGGGCGCTCTTGTGCCTATGTGTGAGTTCAAGTCAAAACAAAGACTGCAAGCACAAATTAATAGGAATATACTGATAGTACATGGACATGGAGAGAGAGGAGGGATAAGGGGTGAAATAAGTGAAAGGTGCAGAAATAGATGTGGAGGGAGAGAGCAGTATGAGAGAGAGTTTGAGTGGAAAAGATTGTAGAGAACTTGAAAGGGAGGGGAGATAAACATACAGTGTACGAGAGGGAGAGAGAAACAGTTTAAAGGGATAGTTCACCCCCCCCCCCCCCCCCCCAAAATCTGTCAGCATGTATTCACCTTTATATCATTCCAAACTAACACAAATCAAGATATGTTTATTGAACCCAGAGTGATCTCTGTCTCTCCATTGAAGGTCTATTCAACCAAAACTTTGAGGCTTCAAAGAGACTGTAAGAATTATCAGTATGAATCAGGTGGTTCAGTCCAAGTCTTCTAAAAAGACAATCACTTTATAGGCTGAACAGATTAAATTAGGCAAAAAAGCATTAAAGCATTAATCAATGCACATACATAGAGCACATCAAATATGGTAAACAGAAGCTCAGTGTATGTGCGTTGATCAGTGTTGAAGACAGAATCACAACAGATCAAAATTTCATTCACTGATAATCTTCCACTCCGGTGAGCTGTTAACAGTTGCGTCTGGGTCATTGGGTCATTGAGTCCAGAACCATATGAGTCCAATTTGATGAGTGAACATTTTGTGAACTGTTCTGTGATTCATTAAAATGATCCAGCTACCAAGAATGATTGATTCATGAAACAATCTTGGGCACTTTCAGTGAATGATGATTTCTATTGTTTTTTTTTTTTTTTTTTTTGTCTATTGCTCAGATATTATATAGCTTTAGAAAACTTGGAAAAAATGCATGAGTATGAATCATCTTTATGGTGCATTTTGGAGCCTGACAGCCCCAGCCTTCATTTACTATAAACATACTGAAAACAATGTCCAGTATATTCTTTAGACATGTACCTTTTATGTTCATTGAATCAAGTTTTGAATGACATATGGGCGAGTAAACAATAACAGAGTTCATTTTTAGGATTTTTAGGTGAACAATTCCTTCAAAAAACTGCAATTTTTGCATTACTGCAAAAAGATAGCACATATTCAGGCACACTTACCAAAAGAACATGTCAGACTCACCCAGCTACAAATGATTGAAGGCTAAACAAGCAATTTTATCACAAAGATTAAAAATAAAAAAATTATAATGCTGTGTTACAATACAAAATTTTTCATTCATTATTTTCTTTGGGTGTTATTGTGCTAGTACTGTATGAATGAAGTGAGGTGCCATGTCATTTTGTACGCATGATTGATTGGTAACGAACCCACAAGGGCTGAATATCCTGTCCAGATGGTGGGGTTTGGTGTCATTAGTCAGGTGGTGGCTGATGCTTGATGGCCCCTTTATTCGTAACTGAACGGCTACAGCTTTTCTTTTATTTAAGAGTAAATTAGAGGGGAGAATGTACAGGTGAAAATGAACAGAATTTGAGAGAATGTGTGTGTGTGCATCCAGCTTATACACTAGCTGTTTCACACTTTCACAGAGTATTAATAGTGTGGCAGTACTACATCTTTTCAACCAATCACTGCCTGCACAGCACAAACCCAGCAATAGAATAATAGCTACACACATCTTTTTCCTTCTGTCTAAGACAAGTTGAGGGTTTCTATGGAAACCGGGGGAGGCTCTGTGCAATTTTATACATATGTTTTCTTGACGGCTGTGCTGCATGGTTCCTCGGCCTTGCCTGGAGGGTCCAGCTATTGATTGTAGCTTCTCTGCCTGAGCTATTAGAATGTGAATGAGGATCTCCCCCATCTCTTTCTCTTAATGTGTGCTAAATAATGCCTATCAAGGCCGAATTTGAGCTTGGATCTTGTCTGATATTATCTGTAAGCTCATAATTTCACACATAATGGCTGGATCTGTACCGATGGGACTTTTTGAATGGCCAAAGGTTTCTGTATAACTGAACATACAGTTTAATCTCTGTGTGTACTTTAAAGCCTAAAGTGGCTTCAAGACCTGAAAGTCTTGCCTATAAAGTGTCCAGACATGTTCATACTTTGTCGCACTGTAATTTTCATGTTCATAGTGTTCAAACTGTCTAATCAATGGTCTAATAATAGCTGTTGTTTATTTTGCATGTAGCGGGTCATCTCATGGGGGTGCCATTTTTAGATCACATGACCAGCCAAATATTATTCGCTTTATCTTGGAAACTGCTGGGTTATTATACATGTTCACTTAAGAAATGAATGAATCATGCCATTTATTCAATGCCCTGAAAACTTTTGTGTTACATAACAATTTGTGTCTGTCAGGTCTATGAGGCCTAAAAGAGTTCATTCAGAAATGAGAATGCTGTTGTGTCATTCCAATCCTGTATATGACTTACTTCTGTTAAACATAAAAGAAGATATTCTGAAAAATGCTGCAGTGTTTTTTTTTTTTTTTTTCTCCATATAGTGAAATTTAGTGTTTGGACCACAACATTCTTCAAAATATCTGCTTTTATGTTCCACAAAAGAGAGAACATCATACAGGTTTGGAATGACATGAGAGTACATGATAACGGAGTTTCCATTTTTGGGAGAACTGAGTCTGAGGCTATACCGCAAAAAAACAAGTGTGTATATCACTGCATAGGTCTAAGACCACTGATATTGGAGGTCCAAGACCACAGGATATTGGCCAGTGCAACATCAACCGAAACCTGAAAGAAAAATGAGCACATTATTGCTATTGAGGAGGCTTTAGAAGCACTGAAATTAATGGCAAAAGTGTTTTCAGAGATTAAATTTAGAAATCAGTGGGAAATCAGAACAAAGGCTGCTTATTTTGACACCAACACAATACAGGGAGAGGGAGACAGAGAAAGATAGAAGAGTTATTTATAATGTAAGCGTTCCTCTCCAACATTTCTTTGAATGTTTCTCCGAGCAAACGCAGGTTACACACGTTATTTTTCAGTGCTTTCATTAGTTTGCCTGTGGCACTGCCTCATTAATTCTCTGCCTTTCAATGTACCTTGTGTTAATATAGTTGTAATGAAATATTCAGCTGTTTCTCCATGAGGAATGTATGAGGTTTGTTGCTCTGTCTACAGGGATCTATCACACACATAGTTCAGACAGCATAGCCATTTTCTATTATTACAAATTTGAATGTGGCTAGTAAATGGTTTTACAGGCTTGTTTTGCACATGATCAGTGCTGAGGTATAGGCATAAAGAAAGCAAGATTGTAGAAAAATCAGCCAGCGTGTGTTCTTGAGGACACTGGAGTCAAGCTTTGGTTGCCTCCACAGTGCGAACTATCCGGAGATAGAAGTCACAGAGCTTGTAGATACACGTGACATGAAGCACTGCACAGCAATTCTGTGCAGTTTCATGCCACATACACCATGTAGTGAATACTTACTGTAACTGGTTTCTCTCTCTTATTCTTATTTATGATGGGGATAGAACAAGACCATTGTATTTAAACTATTATTAGGACTGGGTAATGACAGCTTCCCGATTCAGTTCAGATTAGGTTTTGATTCATAATTCAATTTGATTCATTTTGCTATCATTTTTGTATCTTTTAGTTACTGCCCATGTTGTTATTCTTTCATATGAAATAATTTCTCTCTCAGATATTGCTGTGAATTATGTGAGGCAGAGTTTCAGACTGATTCACTCTGGTCTTTTTGAACTATTCATTCAAACAACCTGGTCATAATAGTAGTTTGTTTCGGGACTGTACTAGTCACATTTTACAATTTAATTCTCTAAAAAGAATCGGCTCATTAGTAAACTCAATATGACCCAGCCCTAACAATATTTTTAAAATCCATTTTTAATATTCTGTCATACTTTAAAATGTGAAGCGTTCACACTACAGGGTAGTCAGTGTGTTACTACTACTGAAATTAATTACATTTTACAAGTGTTATGTGTAACATGGACACAGTAATATGTCACCAGACTTGCTTTATTTGAGCTATGAAAGCTAATGGCTTGCAATAATTTGTGCAATTGACAAGAAATTATTCATCCGTTTCCATTTCAAGTAGCCCTGCTCCTGTAGTGACTTTTCTCATGCCTGAATGAGCTTTGTGTTGTAAATGACATCATGTGACCAGCCCCTCATGTCCATATGACCTGGACACAGCCAATGAGAGGTCCCGCTAACTAGATAACTGTGTCAACATGAATCATTGTTATTGATATTGCCTGGCACATCATACCAGGCAGGGCATACGGTTCAGAGACTCTATTTTGTCCCATTTACTCCCATTAGAAACTAAAATAATCCATCCATGGCGTAACTTGAAATCCATCCCCATATTACAGTAACACACACACACACACACACACACGCTAAGGAACTTGGTCATTCTTCGTCTGTTCAAAATATGTTAAAAACACAACTACAAGAGATAGCAGCGCACCGCCTCGGGCTACATCGGGGTTGTGATCTCTCCACAATGTCAAGACCCCTCACACCCCGCAGCATACACACAGATGGCCTCACGACTGCTTGTGCGTGTCTCGTGTCCACGCGTGAGATTCTCCGCAGCTTTTAGGCTTCTGATCAAGTGGCATATTCAGATTAGGGAGGTGGGGAGAGGGTGAACAGGCATTATTTTCACTTTGTCTGCAATGATGACAGGTACTGCCACAGGCACACTGAGAGAGACAGTTTGGTTGCGAACTAATTCCTCTGTGTGTGTGTGTGTGTGCGCACCGGGGTCTTTCTAATTTAGTTGTGCTCTGGACTGAGGCGGCTCAAGGAATGAGGCTGTGTTACTGCATTACAGCACAGCAACTGTTGCCAGACGTGTCTCTGTGGAGATGGTGCGGCACACATGCTGAGCACATCTGGCTTGGGCGAGTGCTGCCTGGTTCAGCATGGCAACAGCATCACACAGCCCTGCAGACCGTCACAAGGAGGGGTCAGGGCCTGCTCTGAGCTCAGATTTTACCCATCACACTGAGTGCAGATCTGCTGCCTCTTCTGTATTCATTTTTGAGCTGAGAGTCAAGCAGCGATGGATATGCTGATCTAATTTAGGCCATTATTGTGCTGTATTATTGTCGACATTAACTCATTAAACCCTGAATTGTTTATTAATAATCTATATAATTGATGACAGTTGTGATTACACTGGGACATAGTGTTTCTTCTTATTTTCTGCTGTGAGTGTTGCTGATATGTAGTTTCATAAGGGTGCCTATCTCTGGCCTATGTTCGAATGCAAGTGCATTATTGCTTTTTTGCGTGGTTTTATATTACCCATATTATGCTCGTGTAGTCCGATAATATTTTCTCCTTGCATTAGCCACAGAGTGCTTTATGAAAGATATTATTTTCAGCTGTACAGTTTATGCTGAGGAAGAAAAACCCTTTATTTCAGTACATTACATGTGGGCATCTTCCTCTGCTTTCAGCCCCGTCACTATGGTTACAGCAGTGTTTGACTATATGTGTGTGCATGTTTTGAGTTTATATGTTTAATGGATTGGGATTGTCAGCGAATAGCAGCAATAAAATAGCATGTTAAGCACAGCAAATGAAAGTTATTAGTTCCTAATATTGACTGATTGGTTTAGCCTGTGATATATTCAAAATGGAAGCTTTATTGACTTTTGTTCTTTTTTTAATGACTATGTTCAAATGCACGGGAAAATTTTGGTTGAAATCAGAATTTGGTCATATTTTGATTATGCATGATTCATGTGCTAACCTACTTCTGCCAGTAGTCTTATTTTTTGTTTGTTTTATTGGTAACACTTTATTTTAAGGTGTCCCTGTTACAGTGTAATTATATATTTAAGTACTGAGTAATATTAATTAACTACATGTACTTACTATATGGTTAGAGTTAGGATTAGGGTTTGGCTTAGGGTTACTTGCATGTAATTAAGCATAATTAATTGTTATTATAATAGTAAGTACATGTAATGTAATAAGGACACATTAAACTAAAGTGTTAACATTTAATTTAGTGAAGGCACATTAAATTAGTCAAAAGTGGTAGACATTTATGATGTTACAAAAGATTTTCATCTCAAATAAATGCTATTCTTTTGAACTTTCTATTCATCAAAGAATCCTGAAAAAATGTGTCATGTTTTCCACAAAAATATTTTGTGGAAGCACAACTGATTTCAACTTTGATAAAAACAAGTTTTAAGCACCAAATCATCATATTAGAATGATTTCTGAAGGATCATGTGATACTGAAGACAGATCAAATAAACGCAGCATTAAAAAATAATCTTACTGACCCCAAATGTTTGAATGGTTGTGTTAATCTGCACATGTCTGAATATTATTGAAGAAACCCTTCTTGGATCAAGGAGGAGACAGATTATTGTAGCAAACATTAGAAATTTACATACTGTAACATGAATGAATCTTCATGAGTTACTTAAAAATATTGAAATACAGGGCAAGAACGAGCATATCCTGTAGGCTATTTTCACAAGTAGAGTGGGAAAAGAATGGATTATTCAGAAGATTCTGATTGAATGTCTAAAGGAGTATTCCAACAGTTGTGAACTATGTAACCCAAAAATGAAGACCTGAAAATGAAAGGCATGTAAACGTGGTCAATGATAGATTGCAATAATGTTGATGCAGATTTAAAGTGGGTGAGGTATTAGGCATGTTTGGTTGGGTAGCTGGCAGAAAGCAGGTCATGTTGCCCCACTGTGTAACCGGCTGACCAGATGAGGGGGTTTGGGGATTAGTCAGGCCCCCCACAGCTGCAGCCACAGCCCTGAGTAGAACAGATGGCCGTCTGCATGTTAAGGCAGTCACCCCCATCACCACAACACACATGCACAAACACACAGCATATGACAGAGGCATCGTTGTGACATTGTGCTATACACAACTATTATCTCCATTATTCATGTTGCATGATTATGTAATGACTTGATTGTACATCCTGGTGTTGACCTATCTGCGGCCGGCACTCAGCAGACGCTCTGAGCTGGGCAGTGTCACTTTGCCTGTGGCTCAATGTCAAACAGATTCAAGGGCGTCTAACTCCTTGCTGGATACAGTCGGTGCTGGATGAGGTGAGGGGTCAGATTCACTCGCACCTTTGACGTGTTTGCTTTGAAACATCCAGACCTTGAAGTACAAAAGGCTTGTTTTGTGTGAACCATCTCTGTATTATTCATCATACCACAATAAAAACGACAAACATTTATGAACGTGACATGTTACAGTTATTGATTATAGTCATAATGATCATTTTGTTGTTCAAAAAGATCATTAAAAATGACAACGAGGCCACATGAATTGAATTGGAAAAAGGGTGAATGACATTATTCTGTAATTTAGCTGATCGTGTTTAGCAAATCATGTACAGAACGTATTGGATGTTCTGTAATGATGAGAACATAATGAAATATTTTTCATTATTTCCCTTCGCCAATGAATTGCATGAATATGCCATGCATATTTCAGAAATGGCCTGCGGTGTTGAAACTGAACTGGCGGTATGAATCTGACCTCTCTCGCTGAGCAAACACCACATCACCAGCACTTGATGTATGATTGGCCATATTTCCAGAATAATCAAAGACTAATGAGGTAACAATCGCAGATTACGTCATTTTTTTTGGATGACATCCCAGATTTCTGAAGACCCCTGTGTAAAAGCACTCCCACCCCCCAGCTTTCCATCTCCCTCTTTGTCTGTTTCTCGTTCTCCCTCCATCTTTCTCCCAGCGCTTCCTTTGTGTTTGGCTGGAGAGCATCCCTGCTTGAGGTGGTCTATGACTCATAGTAGAGCAGGACTGTATTTTTAGCACTGATTCACCCCTTGCCATGGTACTTCCTGTGAGGAATATGAAAACCCATGAAGCACATTTCTCGTAGCTCTATTATCAAGCATCATTTAACAGGTGCTAGCCGCACATTTACAGAACGCAGAGGGGGAGCATGGGAATAAATGTCAGGATGCTTGAACTTTGGTGTTTTACATCTTGGACGGTTTTAGAAACAACTTTGCAATTCATTCTATCTATTTTTGCCATTGCAGTGAGGAGGAACTGAAAAAGGAAGCCGATGTTGTGACATAAACGACTTGCTTTTTGACCCTTTCACTTTTGACGTGGTTTGGCTCTCGTTCTTCACTCTCTCTTACTCTCTCTACTTCCTTCTTTCATTGTTCAGCTAAACTCGGTCTTGGATTAAAGCCGATTAGCTTAGGCTCTGATTGCGGCGTGCTGTGCCGCCCTCCCCCATCTTTCTTTGTGCTGCTGTCTTGCACCTCCCAAAATATTGTGGAAAAAATGCAGCGTAAGTAGATTTAGCAAAAAATGGGGCAAATTTTATGCATGGATATGCAACAGTCAACACAATCTGGACAATGATGAAGCTGCTGTTTTTAGCCATTAGGAGTTTTTACCACCTGCTGTACACCAAGTTTGGCCCTCCTCTGACTATCAGCCCCATGGAGTAAGAGTGGCCTCAATTAAAGCAAATGGAGAGCCAGAAGTACCATTGATGTTTAATTCCCCTTGTGGCCGGTCAGTCATAATTTGCTTATGGTGGATTTCCACAAAGCTGTTTGTATGAATATACTCTAAATACAAAGTAGAGTATGCTTGAATTGCTCTCTTGTCAAAGAGCTATAAACATTTCACAAAGCATAAGAAAACACTAGGCCCTACACAAACTGAAGAGCAGCACATGTTTTTTTCCATACATTTTATGATTAAAATTAGACAATTTTGTAAATATGTAAATAATAAAAAGCACTTTAGTGGATGCTTGCACTTGTGAAAAAGAAGTATGCTTAATTGTATTGAATGTGTTGTAGTGTGCTTCAAATCTTAATAGTGTAAATTTTTTCTGAAAAAACTGTACTTGGAGATAATGTATTCCTGAAAATAACGGCCACTTTTTGGAACTTATTCGGAATTACTGTATGTGAAATCTTCAGTACCGTTTTAGAATGTGCATTTTATAGTGTTACATTAAATGTTTTATGTAAAAGTAAAAATACTTGTAAAAATGTATTTTTACAAAATATTTTATATTTTAGTACTCTGTCTTGTTTTAAAGAAGTATACTTGTTGTGTTGATGTTTTATTAAGCACATATAAGGTACTTATAATTTTATTGCATTTAAACTTGTAATTTTACATTAGATTCCAAACTAAATATATTTTAAATGTACTAAATTCCAGCTTCTTCATTACAATTGTGAAACTATAAATATATTTAAATACAAGTTTAAATAGAAATGACATTAAACACTGTATTTAATACAAATTTAAACTAATACATTTTAATTTAATTACAAATAACATGCTGTCTATGACCAAGATGGAAAGCAGCCCACTTTTATAGGGCAACTGCTAATCTGATTGTCGTTTAGCTGTTAGCATTAGCCTTCAGGATTTATAACATTTAAGGCTGGGGGTTTTCTCTCTGTCGATAATGTGTCAAGAAGAACTTTTGGTTGAATGTTAAGTTAGCATTTTTAGTCAGTACATTTACATGCTAGTTATAATTGAGCTACAGCATTTTTTGAACTATAGGCTTCATAATTCATGACACAATACGTAATTAAACATTAGAAGTATTTAGAACATGCTGTGCGTCACCATGAGACGTAACACTGTACTGTTACGTTGAAATAAATAATATGTTCTGGTTGGTTGCCTCATGATAGATTCTTGCCTCAGCTTTCTTCTGTTATACACCTGCCTTGCAGATCAAAACTCATCCAAGCAAATGTAAAAGAAACGTAAAAAAACACTCTGAAGCGACGCCTCCTAGACAGAAAAGAGGACAGGACGCCCCAGAGTGAGAGCTTGCTGAAGAATGAGCGTTCTTTACAAATATCATTCATGGTTGTATGTTAACGCCTCTGTCAGTGTCTGTGAAGAATAAAGCCATTTCATGGTGAATGCGTGGCTATGGCAGGAATAAGGAGGGAGACTGTCAGGATTCATTGATTTTCAAGAGAGTGAAAAACATCAACAACAGGCTTATCACAAAGGCATTTAGCCCTGACTATGAGAGACTGAGCTGGAGAGAGACGTTGGATCGTAGGGCATATTTCTTCAGATGGGGGATGCTGTTATAGCATTAGCTTCAAGAAACTTCTAGTGATTGAACATGTCTTAAAAATGGAAATGAAATTCATTTACTGCTTAAAAAACATCTAAAAAGCCATTTTGGCCCTTCTACTCGGGCTAGTCAATTAAAACGCACTGAATTGATTATGTGCCCTGCAGGTTAATAATAGTGGGTTTTAGCTTGGCAGGCATATGAAAATGAAAATGGAAAAGTAAAATCTAAATACTTAAAATCGTGCCTTCAGGGACTCGTAGATTTTGGACGATATTAGGCAGTATCTTGATCAAAAGACCCGTGAATATGGATTTTCTTTTCTTTACTGGAGCTTATGGACTTAACCCGCTGCTGTCTGCCGCCACAGGGAATCAGGAACACTGCGCTGTCTGTGGCTTTGTCTGTGGCTATACAGTAAGAGTATTAGCGTCTGACTTCTGCGGCTTGTGCAGTCGTAATGTTTTTTTCACATCTGCCTCCAGGAACCATGGTTTCCTTTGTGAATCCCCAAGGTTCATATTATAGGTGGGGGGTGGTATTGCAGACATCCAGTGTGAGGAAACGTACCAGCATGGCATGCAATTATTGGCACACCACAGTAGCTGCGTTTCATTCATCTGTAATGTATGATGTCATAGTGTTTCTCAACGCTGCCGTTGGCTTGACACTTTACGCATGTGTAATGATTACAGCAATGCAGTAACAATGGAAGCCTGTTCGTGAAGTGTGATCCCTTATACAAAGTGTACCATCACTCCCAGTATAATAGCAGTGCTGTTCAAACCCTGTGATGCTCGGACCTCATGCTCTGACACATTGAAAAGTGTGTGTTGTGTGAGATGTGGGATGCTGCTTTTGTAATACTTTGTATGCTTTGACATTTCATATTTCCAGCCCTTCAATCTCACTTTTGTTGCTGTAGATCAGTGCCAGTGGTTCTCAAACTGTGGTTCAAACCATTGATGGCCCGTGGAGGATTTCTAGTGGTCTGTGAGTTGACTGGCTGATTCAGGCCTAAAGAAAAAAAACAGGCCCGAACAAATATAGAATTATTTTAATTGACGGCATCAACATTGTATCAATTAATTAATACATTATTAATTGACTAATCAACTCATAACAATGAATACATATAAAAGATAAAGTGTTTCTATTGTTTCTCTGCTATACAGTATCTGACAATTTTAAGGCACGGTTGTATTAGCAAAATTCCTGCAAAATTTTGTGTTCAAAAATTGTCAATTGTATATTGATGTATGAAGCACTGCTCTCATAGAAGTCACTTCTGTTTCAAATCAAGCAGCTTTCATTTGGTCAGCTTGACCATCTTGAACTGGTGCAAAATCTTTCACCCTCATGCGAAATTCCAGATTGTCAATTAATCCAAAATTCTGTCATGAAACTCTAGATGGCGCAGTCTGATAGGCTGTAAGTCAGTCTGACATAATGACATCATTATTTACAAGGCACAGCTGATTGGTTATTTTCATATCAGCAGCCAATGAGCTTTGCTGCTTAACATTCAAACACTCAGTGCTTGCTGTAGCAGTTGCAGCATGCTTCAGAAAACCTCCACCTTCCCCAGCTCCACCTGTATAGCTCTGCTACTGGGTGATTTCATGTATGGGGGTTATTTCATGTATGTTATATGTGCAGCATCAGTATTTCTTACATGCTCACAGCCGCATGTCTGTGGATGTATTGGCAGTAGCAAGTCTCAGCACTTGCTCTGCCGCAGCAGCAGCAGCAGCGTAGCAGATCTATTCCACGAAGTCCAAACACATTAACATTGCCATGTATATTACCATGCTAAAATCTCATTGAGCTGTCATGACAGAATGATTGTAATGACTGGTTTCGCCAAACAAAGGTAAATATGACCACACGTTCAGTGTATGGAAGTCTTGAATCCAATTTTCTAGCTAACAAACAGTTGGCTGATTTAGGTTCATTAGCTAAAAGTAGAAATAAGAACAAAACCGCAGTCTGACAAATTATGGGTTGGTAAAAGTGAGTCTAGATAATAAACTAAGAATCATTTGTACACTACTTAACAGAATCACTGTTCTAGATGTATATTTGTGGACTGGAAAGGCCACATCAGTTTGACGACTCGGCTAGATCAAAGCATTGTATAGCCCTTGCCATAGATGACAAGGGACTAGTAATATCCCTTGGACACTCTTGTTTTTTTAATCTAAACCAAAATGTATATTTGCTGAAATGAACAGCATCAGGTGTTTGGGGACTTATTCGCTCTGAGCTGAAGTGGAAATACAAATGTCATATAGCAATAGCTTTGTATATCTAATATACTCTAAAATGAACAAATTTCACCATGTCAACTTGCCAGATGTGAACATGGCCTTTTTGCGGTTCCTTTTGTAAGTAACTCTTACCAACTGAAATTGTTGACACTCAAATCATAATATATTTTTAAAATACCAGAAGGATCTTGAACCAGCCATAGATATTAGACACTTAATCTTGTCTAAGCAAAACACCAGTCAAAACATTGAGAGTGATTAACATTTGATGCCCCACTAGATGTTACAAAGTCTTTGATTCCAGCTTGCACACAGTCACCCATTCCCAAATGCAAGGTCAACGGAGAGCCCATGGCTCCATGCACACAGGAAATTGCTGACTGCACAAGAGGAAGTATTTAACACTCTGTCACCCCCCATAAGGCCTGGGACACAATCAGGAACGGTGAAATTACTTTGCTGCTGATGCCTATCCGCTCTTTCTTGTTGATAAGTACTTTGAGATTTTCTTAATTATTTTCCCTTTTTCATTTTCTTTGCCAAATGCAGACACCCATGAAATAATTGCTGGATGAGTTTTTCTTTTTCTTTTTTTTCTTTTATCAGATCCTGTGCTGTAAGGACCAAAAAAAAAAAAGAGAAAAGAATATTAAAATTTCATAAAGCTATGCCAAAGGCTGTGCTTTTCAATATTTCAGTTAATATTTTGGTTATTTGGGGTCAATTTGAACCGGACACGGCAGACAGATATAATATGTTTTATTAGATTATTATTGAGTTTATAAATATAATATTTATGATAGTTCATTATTGTTTTGTTTCTTTTTTTGTTACAGAAGTTTTGTTATAAAGTCATTCAGATAATTCAATTTAGCATGTTTAACAAAAAATATTATGGGTTTATATCTACACACAGATTCATTTATACATATGCATGCATATAGTGTTGAGGAAAAGAAACCTCAGGCCTTGGATCAATAGCAACTGTTCCTGGCATGAAGCCATGTGTTGTTATGAGCAGTCGCTTGTGTTGTTTTGGAGGTTGTGTTTCGGGGCTGACTCCCCTGCCACACTTGTCCATTGCTTCACTTTCCACAGACAAAAGAAGGCTGGACCTCTCCACTCTCAATAGAGCAAATTGATCTTCTAGAGAAAGGAATACTGAACAATTTCAAAACAAACCCTCCCCCTTTAGCACTTTTACCTCTCGCTAGATTACTGGGAGGACATTACGGCTACTCTGCTGTAAGGTTTCAGCTTGGCAAGTGTGTGTTTGTCTGTTTGACTTTTGGCATAACCCCTCCCCTCCGGTTTGTCTCTGCAGCGAGCTCTACATCTCATTGACAGCATAAAGCCTTGCAGAAATATTTTTACTGACCCACTTCTGTCTCTATGTACACTAGAGGTGTGATGGTGAAAAGTTGGTCTTTTGTATTGAGGTCCCCCAGCAGTCACTTTCAGTTTTGTCTCTCAAGACGCATCTTTGATAAAACAAAATGAAATATTTAAGAATTTTTTGTTCACTACTAACTCCACTTTCACTTGGTTTTCTGAAGTAGTAAATGCTATGTAATGACAAGCATTATTATACAGGACATTATTATAAAAATTATACAGGATCATCTTCAAGTTGATGTGCCAGCATGTTGATGTATTTTATATATCGCACACGTAATGGTAATCTTTAGTCTTTGGCCTGACTACGCTCTCAAACAGCTAATAATGTGTTGCTAATGTTACTCAAACCATGTTCCTGCTCGCCATCTCAGACAGCTACCTTCTACAAATCAACATCCTTAGGTAGAATCACTTTGCTAGTGATATGAAAAGCCCCACCCTGCAAGTTGATGGCATTGGTTATGTTTGTAATGGTAGGAAATAGCTTTTTAAACCACATTTTTAAGACCGTAAGGAAGAAAATGCTCAGCAGTGACTGATGAATTTGCACATGGTTTGTCTTTTATACAAACCATGTGCAAATTCATGTGGTGCAAGTATATCAAAAATGTCAGATAGACATGTGATCAACATTAAAGCTTGATTTTCACCACGGGGATCTTTAAGGAAATGACAAAATTGGCTGTTATTTCAATTGAACGTAGTTCAATATTGGATGGTCTATATAATAATTTTTTTTTTTTAAATTGCTTGTCAGCAGTTTTGAGTGGGTAAGATAAGTCCTTTAGAATTTGACTGCTCTATTCATATTCATTCACGCTCAATTGTGTCTTCTCACGACTTGGACCTTTTCTGTTTCCATTCCATTTATCCCATTAAATTAGGTTAGAGACTATTTCGGTCCCATTGATCGATTGAGCCAGATTGAAAGTCTTGAGAATATTTTTCTCTTATTTTGACATCCTTATATGAGTTCACTTTCTCTGTCATTATTTGAGTAATGGCTCAGTCTCCTGTAGTAAAGGACAGCTCACGCTGACTTTAAATGACTGCATAAAACAGGATTCTGGGAAGTTTTTGGTGCTTTTTTCCCTCCCTCACACTGGGCTCTCTGATCTAGTGTCCCATCCAGAGCACACTCAGGCGCACATGTCGGTGGGGGTGCGGGTGGGTGTTGTGCCAATCCCAGCGTCCTTCTCTGTGAAGCATGTCTGACGAGATGACCGTGCCATGAGATGTAAAGGTCACATGAACCGTGCACTCTGTTATTCAGCTCCTTCATCCCTCTGTGTCTCTGTCCGTCCTCTTTTCTTTTTCTCCAGCCCTCTTGAGTATTTGTCATATAGCGTTCTGCAGATATAATTTGGTGTGATTGTGGAGGATTACAAAGGGCCAAAAGAGGATTTCGTTGCTCTGCGGTTTTATTGCTGTAATGAGCCGAGGACCTGAACTGTCTGTCTGAGTCCATCTGAGCGGCTCTGCAGACACATGCGGCCTCCGATCTTCCAGAGTTTGCAAAGAAAGACCATGAGACACTTAATAAGAGTAAAGCCCCATTCTTGCAGTAATAAAAGGAACCGTCATGCCGTCATTGACGCACATTGAGTCCCCAGATGACTTTCCCAAAACGTTGTTGGCAAAAGATTAGACCCATTTTCTTTCTTCAAAGGATCCCCAAAGAATATTTTGTGCTTTGTATTATATGTAAGTGAGCCACTATACAATATCTATCTATCTATCTATCTATCTATCTATCTATCTATCTATCTATCTATCTATCTATCTATCTATCTATCTATCTATCTACCTATCTATCATGCACCAATTGCATCATGAGATTTGAGATATTATTGTTATAGATTTTGAGATATTGAGATAATAATTTAAAAATGTATTCTAGCGTATTAATTTAAATGTAAATCTTAACTAACAGGTTTCTAAATATGGTAATTTTTATTGTTATTTTACATTGAACACAAATTAAACAGGTAATCTACAACAGGTAAAGGTGTTGGCATGACAACTGGAAGGTTTCTTGCTCAATGTAAGATCAGGTGTAATAATACACTTTGTTAAAATATGTATTTATAGTATTGTAACAATTACTTAAGATTTATGTTTCATACTAGTACATCTGAGATATTTTTGTAAAGGGTCACAGTGATAGAAATATTGCACTTTTTTTCCCACCTGTGCACCTTTTCTCCAACCCTTTTTCCAGAGGAAAGATATGTTATCTGTCAGGAGTGTTGGGATAGATGTTTGAAATGCTTATTAAAATGATGACATTTCGGCATAGTTGGCTTTATGGAGATTACCATGCTGAGGAGCCCATCCTGTGCCTGCATTTGAATTCTCTGTAGCAGAGGTGGATGTGATATTTTTTGGGCTTCCCTTTATTTGTGGGGTTTGCTTGGCGGAGGGGAGGGGATCAAAATGGATTAAGCCCCCCTTCTCTCCCTCTGCCGTGCTTCTGCTTTCCATATTTGAGCTCCAATATGTAGAGCAATGAGGACTTAACCCCTACCATCTCACCACCTCCCCTTTGCGCTTGATGTAATCCAAAGAAAATTGTTTTGTGTTTTCCTGAGAGGACCGGATACGCTGGCACAGTTTGTCCACCTCAGTCTTCCACATACTCGCGCTCACCTAATTATTTGTGTGTGTTATGAGTTTAGTCATGCAGTATGCATGAGGCTTGTCTTTAGGGCCCAGACGATCGCATATGTATGCAGTGTTTGTTGTCATTAGACTTGTGTTTTGCCAAATAGGTTTTCATTGGCATTCCACTGCAATACAATCAGTGTGTTCTGCTTACGCAGGGGAAACAGTGTCTTGGCCTCTATAGCCACTAAACACAAGGGTATCCTCTGTCATGTGCGCTGAACACTTCTATGTTTTCTAATAAAACAGGAGCTCAGCACAGCTGCAGAATGACCTTATGTAGTAATGCGTCTGTGAAATTGGCATCTTCATTTGTGGTGTCCTTAAAAATGAATATTCTGTCATTATTGACTAACCTTCATGTTGTTTCATATGGCGGCCCAGTAGTGCACAACAACAAAATCTTCACAACACAACAGAAACAAGCCGCAACACAACAAAATCTCCACAACACAATGATAATAAGCCACAACACAACAGAAACAAGCTGCAACACAACAGAATTAGCAAAACACAATGAAATTAGTTCCTATGCGTTGTGTTGTGGCGATTTTGTTGTTTTGTGAAGATTTCGCTGTATTGTGCACTACTGAGCCACCGTAATTTCAAACCCATATGACTGACTGACTTCTGTTGAAAACATAAAAAAGTGTTTTTGAAGAATGTCCATTTCCATACAGTATAATTGAAGTGAATGAGGGCAAGGGCTGTTATGCTCAAGAATGGCCAAAAAATTTAGCATGTTTAACAAAAAATATTATGGGTTTATATCTCCACACAGATTCATTTATACATATTCATGCATATATAGTGTTGAGGAAAAGAAACCTCAGGCCTTGGATCAATAGCAACTGTTCCTGGCATGAAGCCATGTGTTGTTATGAGCAGTCGCTTGTGTTGTTTTGGAGGTGACTTGTCCAAATTATTACAAGTCATTTATATGACTTGTATTCTACATTTGAACTCTTCTGCAGCTATGCAATGTCTTTGTGTGAGAAACAGATTAAATTTAATAAGTTCACTTAACAGTTATTTGTGTATGTACAAGTCAGTGGTGTTTGGTGATAAGTCTTTGGCTCAAGATCTGCATTTAAAGTCACACCAGAGGTGTTCAGCTTGGATTAGGACTTGGCTTTCTGCAAACCAGTCAAGTTCGTCCACACTGGCTGAATCAATCATTTCTTTTTGAACTTTGCCTTATACACAGATTTTTTGAATGTTTAGAATAGAAAAGGGTCCTTTCCAAACTGTTTCTAAAAAATTAGAAGCACGCAGTTCCCTGGAATATCATTATATGCTTAAACATTAAAATTTGTACTCGTGGAAATTACTAAAGTAGTCAAACCTGTTCATTAGAAGGGGGTGTCCCAATACTTTTGGCAATATATAGTATATATACACTATATTGACAAAAGTAAACTAGTAGTACTTTAAATGCAGATCTTGAGCCAAAAACTCATCACCAAACACCAATGACTTGTACATATGGGTACAGTCATTTTAGACACTTCCAAAACTTTTGCAACAGAGATGGAAATACAATTTTTAAATACATGAATTATGTTTCCATCTTTGTTGCCACAGTTTTGGAAGTGCCTTTTTCTGTTCTAAAGAATGGGGTGTCCCAATACGTTTGTCCATATAGTGTATGTACAAGTCATTGGTGTTTGGTGTATATATATAGCAGTAATGTTCTTTTGAGTCTTCTCAATGAATCAGCTTATTCTGTTCACAAATCTAGCCTGAATGATTTGTTTACAAATTAGAATGATTTCATTCTCAACTCTCTGACCTCAGTACTTGTCTTTTTCTCACACAAATTGAACATATTAATTCCGATTCCATTGTTATAATTTTTGGGTAAACTATTGTTTTAATAAGTCATGCCTTTGGCTGCTGTAGATGTGAGTTTTTATATATATTTTTCCCCAAACCAAGAGTTTGGTGTAACTGATTATGGTTGTTCTTAATAAATTGGATCACCACCAGTGTTTCAGCACTAAAGCTTTGTAAAAACTGAAAATTCTCCTCAGTTGAGCAGTGTGGTGGTGTATCTCAGCTGCGTTGCACAGAGAACAAGTGAGAGGTTGTCTGAGTGGGCTGCACAGACAGGAAGACGCGCAATCCCAGACCTTCTCCTCCTCCTCCTCCTACTCCTCCTGATGCAGTCTGGTTCTCTCTGTATCTTTGCAGTTGCACATCGTTAAGCATCACTCATGAATCGATTGCCTACTCTGAGTGGGAGGAACTCAAGCATAGTTTACATCTGAGGCACTGTGATGTTTCAGAGGCATTTATGCAAATGTTCAAACCCGAACATCCTATTGGACTGCAGTCTATAATTTTAGCATTGCTCACGGTTACTTCATGCGAAGGTCCTGATTGAGGACTGACGTGCAGTGTGTCGTAAAAACATCACTGACTCAGAAATGGGCAGTTATCCTGTTTGCTATCCCACTGGCTCCATGCGAATATTCTTCACAGGATGAACAAATGGCAAGTCGACACACAACGTGGCACTTATTCACCTGAGCGACCGACCTGCTATAGAAAGCACAAGCACATCACGTAGCAGCCGCAAACGTGGAGGCGGATGGGGAAAACAGCTGAAGTAATCAATGATGGAGAAGCGGGGAGACGAATGAGAGAGGTTAGCGGTGGAATGCGAGACATGGGATGAATAATTTGTGTGCATGTGTGTGCGAGCTGGGAGGGGGTTGCCTGTGCTGATTATACCTCTGTGATGCTGATAGGCCGTCTGACGAGAGGGGTCCGCCTGCCTTCATTATCTCCCACAGCAGGGAGAACTGTGATTGGAGCAGAGAGCCACACTGAGACGGAGAGAAGGGCTGCTGTGCGATAGATGCTCTCTGAAATCTCCAACCTGTGACCTTACACTGACCTTAACCACCTCAGTAACTGAGACACTGTATCTCTGTGCACATTCCTAATGGGCTGCCTATTTAGACAGCAGTTTAAAGCATTACAGGTGCTCTCCAGGTGTGGAGGCTTTACCAAATAGTACACAACGTAATTGCGCTTCTACCCTATTTGGCCAAATACGTGGGCAGTATTGCAGGTACACTACCACTAAAATTTTGGGCTTAGTGAGAATATTTTAAAAATGTTTTTGACGGAAGCCTCTTATGCTCATTAACACTGCATTTATTTGACCAAAAATACATTGTGAAATGTTGGTACAATTTAAAATATAACTGTATTCAATATGAATAAAATGAAATTTAATTCACAGTATTCCTGTGAAGCTGAATTTTCAGCATCAATTTCTCCAATCTTCAGTGTATTATGATCCTTTAGAAAGCATTCTAATATGCTGATTCACTGCTCAAGGATAATTTCTTGTTATTATCAGTTGAAAATATTTTTACATATTTTTCAGGATTTTTTTTTTTTTCAGAATAAATAGAAAATTCAAAAGATCAGCATTTATTTGAAATAATGTTTTTATTCTCACTTTAAAACAAATCAATGCAGTTTTGCTGAATAAAAGTATGAATTAATTGCTGAGTGTATATACATTGCAGTGAGTTTGTTAGAAATAAAAGCTTTCCAGATTGTGGACAAGTTGAGAGAAATGTTAATCATAAATTTGAACATTTTCAAAACGTTTTGATAGAAAAAATTAAACGAATGAAACATAACCTGTAGTCATTTTTAATATATTACACAATGTTTCTTAACTTTTACAATCAAAAGTCCACATTTGACATTTGTAATATTCATGAGGAGCGGTACTTTGGTCAAAAGAGTTTTTGTTGTGGGCAGGGCTAACCTGAAGACAGCAGAAATACAAGAAATACAACCAGGAATAACCAGAAATACAAACCAAAATGCAGTGTTGCTCATCTTATGGGCAAAAAGTGAAATTGTAGTCAAGTCTCCTATACTCTTTCTGTGCACCATAGTGTCATCATTCTATGTTTATTTATGTGTTAAAATATCTTAAATAAGCTTTATACTAAATTAGCCCTCAGAAATTTGGTAAATCTTGATGGTGCTTGTTTAGACTCAGCTTGAGTTTTGACAAATGTAAATTTTCTGGTTTCATGCAACTGACATTCATTTGAATTCCACATCACAAACACTGCTGGATTTTTAATTTAAACAGGATTAAGTGCTCTCTGATTGTTCAAGACATAATTTCATAATTTAAATCTAAATTCACTAGCTGCCTATACGAATAAGCAGAACTGAGACCCAACCGTATGAAATGCCATTCAACAAGGAAGTCGCTGTGTTGCATCCAATATTTAAACGTCAAGTTACTGTATGTAGTTTGGTATGTTGAAGACTGTTGATTTGTTGTTGATTATCATCAGCACACATTGTGACCATGAATAACCGAAGGCCAGAAGAGAGGAGGGAGAGAGGGAAGTGATGGCGCTTCATGTCGCCTGGAATGCAATATGTTCCACCTGAATGCTTCTTTCCACGGCTACATCATTTATCTGACTGCGAGGTCTCTGTGTTTGGAGAAAGGGCCTCGGTGAGGGATGGAAATGCTACCGTGAACGGACAGAAACACTTCCCCTTGTATTCATAATTTCCGCCTATTAAGTCACTTTCGCCGCCTGCGTTGCTGTCGTGCATCTGCTTCTCGGTTGATTTCTGAGATGTTTTGTGGTGTGTAGCTGCATTTCGAGGTCAATAGAAGGGTTTGTGTGTGTGCTTTTGTGTTATCGCACTTTAAATGTGGGTTGAAGAAATACTATATTTGCATTTCCTGAAGGAAATGGCAGTGCGTGCAAGGGAACAAAAGAACAAATGTGCTACAGTTTGGGTCACTTTGCTTTTAGGCTTTGGATCTGCGTAAATGAAATGTCACTCAACTGCACGCAAGAATCAACACATGGTCACCGTGCTGTGCTAAGGTGCCTATGAATGGTTAAATATGAATGGTGCAAGGAAAATTAGAACATTTACTGTTCAGTATGCAAATGATTGTAACAATTGGTCAACTGAAGGATTTTTTTTTTCTGTATACTGTTGTACAATCAGATGTTAAATGTGGAATAGAAATAGATTTGCTTTTCACAAAGAAAAAGAAAATGGTTGAAGTTTTTTAAACTTTGGTTCTGCTTAAATGAATTGCTGTATTAGAGTTGATTTGCCATTGTCATAAGATTTGTAATCAATCAGAATTCAGTTTGCAAATATTATGATTACATCATTACTCTGGCTTACATTTTTAGTCCAGAACATTCTATTAATGGGAGATTTAACGTATTTGAATCTTACCAAAAGTATAAAGTTTACAAAAAGCTATACAATTACTAAAACTGCTACAGCACACCTATCAAATTATTACTATAATTCTGTAGTAAAGTATTGTATTGCTGCCTTGCAAACACTGTTGACTATTAAACACCGTTTATATCTGATATTAACATGTTTGTTGCTGGGTCTGTTAGAAACAGGACAACAACAGTTTTATTTATTTATTTTGAATTAATAATTTTAGTTTAAATGTATGTAATCTTTTGTGTTTTTGTCACTTTTATTTGTTAATAAAAATGCTAGCTAAATGTGGTGTATATATAACTTTCATTTAATTTTTTGTCAGTTTTCGTTTTAGTACTTTACCATCAGCTTATTTGATTTTGGTTATTTGCTAAGGAAACATTTCTCATTTTAAGTTGAACTTTTTCATCTAATAATTATATGAATATTAATATTATATATAGTCATATTATATAATATTGATATATTTTATTTAACATTTATTTCAAATTCAAAATTACTTTTAATAGGTTAAGTTTCAGTTAATAACAGCATTAGACAACACTAAATTCAGGTGTAACATTTTTCCATTTCAGCCACATTCTAAGTTGGATAATTATTTAATTTTGGTCATGGTAGTAGTGCCAATGAAAGAAAAAAATATATAAAATATGCAAATCAGACAGCAGAAGATAATAATAGATATGGAAGGAAACTGTTAACTTGTCCCTTCCAAGATGAGCTGGAGGAGATTTTAAATACTTTTTTTTTTTAGCATATGTGATTTCAGAATTGCGTTGCTGTCCATGGTCCTGATTCTGAATGGATTCATCTGACTGCATCCTCTGCACAAGTGCACTCTCTGTGCACGTGCATTTATATCTTTATAAATCACAATTTGTTGTAATACAGCTACCAACATGATGCATGTAGAGTTTGCCAGCTAAAATTGTTTTTCATTTTAACTCTCTGTTGGTTGACGAAATTGATTTGCTTTATTCCCTTTCCCGTGGAGGGTTGTGATGTATTCTTAGCATGGGAATACTGACTGTAAAGTAGCTTAACACATGCTTTCTCACCAGTGTTTTTCCTTTCTAATCATGTGACTAATGTATGTGTTCAGCTGTGGTCAGATGTTGTGCATCATGTTAATAGGGGATGAGGTGTAAAAGCCCCACAGGAGACATGCCAGAGAGGTCTTCACTTAAAAGCTAATCAAACTGTCATTATCACACTTCCTGAGAAGGGCCGTTCGAGAGAGCCAGTGTGTGTGGGATTCACAAATCCTATCTCTGATACTTCCTTTCAAATTTCAGTTTACAAAGCTGATATTTGCAGCCAACTCCTATTGTGTTAAACTCCACTGGATTACATGAAGGCCGGGCACCGTGTAGAGTTGTAAAACGCTGTCAGAGGACAATATCTGCACACACACAAACGCGGAGGACCACGCAATCACATTTGCCCTGAAGGTGTAATTTGTCTTGTGCCATCAATCTCCCAGGAGATGTTGGAGTTTATGTAGATTATTGCCTAAAAGTGGGTTAAGATGAATGCCACCACCATGGACCGATACAAACACCATTACCGTCCTCTGATACCGACAGCAAAGAGGATTTACTGCTGATAAATCAGGCCACGGATAGATTGTATGTGTGAATACTGCTCACATTTTGAAGGTCGGGCGAGAGAAATAATGAAATATGTGTGAAGATTAGAAAGTCTGATAGTAAAATGCATGACATCAGCCACTTTTTTTGACGAGAGAAGCATTTGTCATGAAACGGCCTTCACAGAAATCCACTATTGACTGCGTACGCCCACAAACATGCATCCTGTTATCAGATTAGTTTTTCCCCCTTAGAATTTGACAGTGTAAGGAAATATAAGGGAAAGCTGTACAGAAATGGCAGGCATTTGGAGGAGGAACATTCTGCATGTGATGATAAGATGTAGCGGAGAACGCTTGCAGTTGAGAGAAAAGCGTCTCTGACCTTTTACTAACTTGTCAGGTCTCGTCCATCCTCACTGTCTCCCATCACAACACTGCACATCACAGTTTAACAGGCATAATTACACACACACACACACACACACACACACACACACACACACACACACACACACACACACACACACATGCGTTCTCCTTACTGTGCTAATGGAGACATATCAAGACAGAAAACAATACAGAGAACCTTCTTGAGATTTCACTTCTATACTGGATGAGTGGATGCATCACATTGCAATGTGACAAGCAGTTCACTCTTGTTATAATCATCTGAGCTGTATACATTGGCACACCAGCTCTTGTTGTGATGGAACTTCAGTTGTAGTTTCTATTTTTGATTCTCTGCATAGCTACTCCAGCCACGTTTTTCTCCCTTCAGTCTGATTTTATTTATTTATTTATTTATTTTTGGTGTATAAACCATACTGGTTTATATTGAAATTACCTTTGCCATGATTAAGGGTTGAAAAATCTAATTGCAATTTTTTTTAATCAAATCTGCAATCTAAAACAAACAAACAAAAAAACCCAACAACCTTATTTGCTGTAAAAAAAAAAAAAAAAAAAAAAAAAACTTATATACTTGTTTGTAGGGCTGCATAGTTTGGCTAAAATTGTATTATAAAAAGCTAATAATATATGAACAACAACAACAACAACAACAACAACAATATAATATTCATTCATAATTTAAAATGTTATTATAAAAACTAAAATTTTATTATAAAAAGCTAATAATATATGAATAACAACAACTACAATATAATATTAATAATTTAAAATGTTATTATAAAAAGCTATTAATATATGAATTATATGAATAATAATAACAATATAATATTAATTATTAATTAATATTATATTAATATGATGTTGTTAATTATTGAAAACAATAATTATTAATTAATTAATAATAATAATAATAATTATTATTATTATTATTAATAATTATTAATAATTATAATAATTATTACTTATTTATAACTATAAATATTACTAATTAAAAACAAAACAATAATTGTATTACGAATACTAGTACTATTCTTTAAAAATATTTTTAAAACATTAATAATTTATAATAATATTAAATGTAAAAATCCAATTCTCACAATTATTATCTGTATTTCATAATACATTTTATAATATTGTGATCTTTTAAAAATTTTAGTTTTCAGTGTTTTACATTTTTAATTTTAGACAAAATCATTATTGGTCATAGCATGAAAGTAATCTGCTTATCAATATTGGTCCTCTCTACTTATGGATATAGGCCTAATGAATTGATTGCAAAGAATTTGATTTATTATGTGTTTCAATAACCTGACTTTGGCCGTTACACCAATGCATGCAAGTGTGTTTTCTATTCTCTGGCCCAGTAATTGAAATCACTGTTTGTTTCTAACTACGAAACATTAAATTTTTTTTTCTTTTAAAATAGCCCCTACGCAGTGTGCTTTAATGTCAGTGTATTCCTCTTTTGGAAAAATGCAGTGTTGGTTCCTTCCAGTGTTGAGACTGTGAATGATGATGAATGATGTTTGCATTTTGTAGGTTTATGTATACTGTACATGGAATGTGTGAGATGAGCTAGTGTATTTGAATGTAACTCATTCTCATTCTAATATCCCAGTGAATCCAGCATGAGGGAGGAGTCATGCTTGTGAATGATTTTTTTGTTAAAGGAGACTGATCGTAGGGGGATAATACAGAGCAGCTTTACTCCAAATGTTTTGAATTTTGTGGACTTCTCCTCCCAGTCTCTCTCCTTTTCTCTCAGTGTGTCCCAGATCATCTCTAAGCTCTCCACTTCAAAGCCTTCAAACACGGCAGAGCTTTAATTTACAGCCAATAAGGTTTCTTTTCAGAGTGACAAAATGGGGCACAGTGTCGCCATTTCCCTTGAGAGGGAATGGAGAGAGAGAGAGAGAGAGAGAGAGAGAAGAGAGAGAGAGAGAGAGAGAGAGAATAAGACAATCAGTGAGGAAACCCTGGAATTTCTGTCTCTCTCTCTAGCTCTGTTCTTCCCGCCAGCCCTCACTTTAGAGGATTGAAGTCATCTGTCTCCATTAGGGTGTCATGGAAATATGAGACCTGCAGGGGTGGCCCTGCTCTAGAGCAAAGTGTGGACATCATAAAAAGTCCTCATCAATTTGTTGTAGCAAAAGCCTCTCTTCTCTCTGTCCACTTCCTTTAGGATGGTGGTGGATTGATTAAACTTCCAAAAAATTCCACATCTACATTTTCCATGTACATACATGTAGTTTTCAGAATATGCAAAGGAGATCTCTAGATGTAGACATAATGGTTATACTGTATTTTTTTTTCATAATAGCATTAACAAATATTGTTATATTATAGACATTATATAATGCTTACTTTAACTGTTCATTAAATGCACAATATTTGATCATTAGATCAGCAGATCACACTTTGATTCATATATATTCTGGGGGAGTCATTTTAATGTGTTAATTTAGTTATTTATAATTTATTGCATTTTTATCTTCAGGAAATACTGATATACTGTATACAATTGATCATGATAAAAATATATATTTTGTATAGATTTTTATCTATTGCTGATTTAAAGACATTATATACAATGTTTGTTTAATTAATATTAATAATACTGCATTAAAAAGTTCTTAAAATATTTTATCTCTGATATATTTTACATTTCATATATATCATCTAAGATGTTTTTGAAAGAAGTCTCTAATGCTCACTAAGACAATAAAACAGTAATATTGTGAAATATTACAATTTAAAATGACTTTAGTCTTCAGTGTCACGTTTCTTCAGAAATCATTCTAATATGCTGATTTAATAACCATATGATTTCAGTGTTGCTTAAAAAAAAAAAAAAAAAAAAAAAAAACTCAATCAAATCACATTAAACCACGAGGTGTCTTGTATTCTTAATATGGAAACAGCCTTAAAATGGAAAGAATATTACACATAATGAATCATACATGTCCACACCATCAGCTTTTTTATTGTTAGATCAATTTAAAAAGAAATCTATTATCATGTAGAAGGATAAAAATAGCTTGAAAAGTGAATTTGGAATCAGGCTTTGTTGGACAGAAGCAGTGTCTGTACAGTAAGTGTGTGTGTGTGTGAGTGAGAGTCTTACTGTAATAGTCTGTGTGTCATTCATTCCATTTAGCCTCCACTCTCTTCTCACACGCTACAGCACAATAACATTATTATTGATCGTTCTGCTGATGGGTGAGAAGATGGAGCCCTTTCACACACCCACATCTACACACACACACACACACACACACACACACACAACTCTTCTCTATCCCTTACATCACTCTGTCTACATCCCTTAAGCATTTTGTGTCACACAGTTTTATCTTTCCTCTCACTTCCTTTCTCTCCCTTTGTCTCCTGGCTGTAGTGAGAAGACAAAGGGCTGCTTATATCACCAGACTGATGTTCAGACTTCATCTGTGCTTGGAGCGCTCACAGTAATTAGTAAGGTGGCAGTGTTATATAATGGGTTCAGTGAAGGAGTACAGGGACTGAGTCTGACACCCACACCCACACACACACACACACACACACACACTATATCTCCATCATGGCGACTATCCATTGACTTTCATTGTTTTATCCAGAGCTTGTGGTGTTTTCGATTCCCTAAACTTAAAGGGATAGTCCATCCAAAAATGTAAATTCTATCTACTCACCCTCAAGTTGCTCCAAACCTGTATGCATTTCTTCTTCTGATGAACACAAAAGTAGATATTTTGAAGAATGTTGGTATCCAAACATTTTCAGTTCCCATTGACTTGCATAGTATTTTTGGTTTATACAGTGAAAGTCAATGGAAACGACTGTTTATTTAACAACATTCCTCAAAATATCATCATCTGTATTTCTCAAAAGAAGGAAAAATCACATGAGCGCAAGTATATGATGACAAAATGTTAGGGTGTATTCACACCAGGAAAGTCCGCTAGTTCACTTCCTTTGGTCCAGAACAATTTTGATTTTTTTTTTTTTGTTGTTGTTGTTTGGTGTGGTTCACTTTCACACTGTCCTTTTTTCAAGTGAACCAGAAACTGTAAACAAAACCACACGTGTGCTTGAGGTCATCCATTCATTGACTCATCCATTCAACCGTAGCAGAGTTCGTTTGGAAGCGGACCGAGACCACCTCTTCAGCTGGGTCTTGGTACGGTTGTTTTGTCTGCACCCGAGTGCGATTGCTGTATTCACACCTGCCCAAAAGATCTACACTAAGGGGGGAAACTAACTTGAGTTTGATTCAATCAAACCAAACAAGACCTTTTAGTTATCATTTAGTTATTTTTTAACATCACAATGTAGAGGAAATTGTGTCAGTACTTTTTCTTCCATGTTTTAACATACATCGAAGTGAATCAAGTTAGTGGGGACTTGGTTAAATTCATTGGTTGTTGACTGGATGAAGGCAGATCTGAATGCGAGGTCTAAAATGAACTAAAAGATTGGAAAAGTGTGGTAAACGTCACCAGAGAGAAATCTATAATATTCCGGAAGATCGAGCTATGACATTTTGATATCATTTAAAACTTTTCATTTATTTTCAATGAAATTTATGCATGGATAAAATTATTTACAATAAGATCAACAGCATGCATTTAGAAAATAGACAGTGAATTTTCATTTTATACCAGCTTTAAGCTGTTTTCCATCTCAGTGTTGGTGATTTCAGGTTTCACCCACCCACACACACATGTACATCCTTGTGTGGTGTTTTTTTTTTCTTTCTTGTTTTGTTTTTGGACGGGTGTGGTGGATTGCTGGAGGTGCATTGTGACAGGCAATAGCAAGGTGAAGTCACCTGCACACACTCTGGCCAGCCTCCAGAATGTTCTGACAGACTGACTGCAGGCGAGACCTCTGCTTAAGACACGTCCTCACTCATAGAGGTGGAGGGAGGGGGAGAAATATAAGAAAAATAAGAGAAGGAATGGTAAAACAGAAAGGCAGTTTTTGTGTGTTCATTTGAAAAGTTTACCTTGTCTTTTTCTGTTTTCATTTTTTCTATCTTTCTTTTTGTTGACAGCATGTGTCTGGCCATGAGGTCCTCACACAGATTCTCTCCACTTGGCTGCGTGCCCATCTGCTGTGCTGGGTGTGGGTGTCTGTGGTGTGTGGATGCAGTGCAGGGCACTGTCAGGTGGCACCAGGTGTTGCTTGGCCTTGCTTCACTGCACGCGGGGCGCAAATGCGTAGCACACCACCTCTCACATAACTGACACACACACACACACACACACACACACACACACACACACACACACACACACACACACACACACACACACACACCGCACGCCCATCCCTGAGTGCATATTGATGTGTTGTTTATTGTAAACGGATATAAAATGATGTAAACATTCTAGTTAAAATATGTAAAAGTCATAATAGCTAAATAATAATAATAATAATAATAATAATAATAATAATAATAATAATAAAAACATTTTGCAATAATAATCCTTTCTTAAAAAGACATTTGTAGCATTACAGAAGATTTTTATTTTAAATAAATGCTGTTCTTTTGAACTTTCTATTCATCAGATAATCCTGAAAACAAATGTTTCACGCTTTCCACGAAAATATTAAGCAGCGTAAGTGTTTTCAACAATGATAATAATAAGTAACGTTTCTTGATCATGTTACACTGAAGATTGGAGTAATGGCTGCTAAATATTCAGCTTTGCAATTGCAGGAATAAATACAATTTTTAAAATATATTAAAATATGAAGCAGTTATTTTAAATTGTTATAACATTTTACAATACTGTTTTTATTGTAATTTTGTTATTAATATATATTAATAAATGCAGCCTTGATGAGTATAACAGATTCTCAGAAACATTTTAAAAATCTTGCCGACCACAAACTTGTGAGAATTATTTTATTTTATTTTATTTGTATTATTTTTTTATTTTATTTAATTTATTTTATTTCCATATACTTAACAAATGAATAAATATGTGTGGATATGAAATAGTAATCCAAGTTAAATTATATTATAATTTGTTCAGAATCATGTACTGAAAGTATAAAATGTGTATGCAAATATAAAACTGTTACATCAGAAAGACCAGACATTGATAATTCTCTGCAAAATGCCAGCAAAGCTAACGCTCACAATACGCACACACACGTTTTTGTCTCTCATAGGCTTTTAGCTCGATCAGTTTGCAGTAAGTACAGGATGTAGGCTGCGTGGTAAACAGTCTCGATAATTTGAGAGAGAGAGAGACATTAGTTTGCAGAGCTCATGCTCAGACACCACGTGTTTTAGTGAAGTTCATAGCGGACAATTCGGTGCTCAGTTAGTGTCACTGCAGTGTAAGCCCTGAATGCATTTCCCCTTTAAAAGTGAGTTTATTAGCTCTCATTCAGGGAATGATGGATGGTATTGGAGATAAAGTTACATCAGGCTTTTGAGCGCATGTGTTCGTATGTCTTCTCCTCTATATTTCTGCCCTGGGGCTACTCTCTCCGTCTCATTGTGAGTGGAGTCTATTTTAAGAATTGCTTCTCTTATTGGATGAGAGCTTTTATGAAGACAGTCTTCTCCATGAGATGAAAGAACAGAGTGCTTTCTGATATGAGTGTTCTGCAGAAGCCCACGCCCGTGTCTGCGCACGTTTGCGCACATGTGCCTGCGTAGGTGCGTGAGATTGTTTGGAATGGAGAATTAGTCCTGTGACAGTGTTGCTAGAGCTAGTGGGAGCTGCTGTGGGTTTGTCTATGGGTTTTGAATGAGAGAGAGAGAGACGGCCATCTATAAATAGCACCTGCTTTCTGTGCTTGTGTTCTGTGCTGTGCTCTCTGCAGATGAGAAGAGGAAACTCCTGTAGAATACCAGATAAAGAACAGACGATTGGTCTACACAGAATCGGCGCACAAAAGCTTTGCAGATTTCGCTCAATTCATACTCCTGTACTTTATGAAGTTCCACTTGCATGTTCATGTTGTTAAAGTGTTGTGCTGTGTAACTTTTTCCCTTTATAAAAAAACAAAAACTAGAAACAATTTAAGCAATTCCTATTCTTAAAGAGTGTAAACATTGCGACTGTGGCGCATTTCTATAGCTAAACAGGAACATTAGCTTAGCTCTGTTTGACTGAACAGTGGCAGGTGGAGGCATGGGATGGTAGGTGTGCTTGGGATACTAGTTTAGAAAATATTCATGCAATTCCATTTGGTTCTACTAGTGATACCTAATTGCCACACTTTATCAAATTAGCCAAATGGCTAGAGCTAATGTTTTCAGATACCAGTACAAGTGTAGTATTCTCAGCTCTGTTTTGCAATATTTAAAGTCAAAGTGTGTCATTTCAGCGCCATTGGCATCATCAAAAAGTGATGGTAGTTTCAAACATGTTTGCTGTTTGCTATTGGTTGAACAAACAATTAATCCCTCCCCGAGCTCACACCATTGGTTGAGCCAATGCTGCTGTTGCCAAGCTGGTCAGGATGCTCAAACACTACAAAGTGTTTTAACTTCGTATTTGAGTTTTAGCTTCTACACAGTGTTGTAGAAGCTAAAACTTCAAAAGTTTGAGGTCAGAAAGATTTCTTTGAAAGAAATCAATATGTTTATTCTGTAAGGATGCATTAAATACATTACATTAAATGAATGAAAAATAACAGTTAAGACTTTGACATTTTCAAATAAATGCTGCTCACTTAAACGTTCTTTTCATTATAGAATCCTGAAAAATAAATCATGGTTTTCACAAAAATATTAAACAGCACAACTGTTATCAACATTGATAATAATAATAAATGTTTACTGAGCACAAAAGCAGCATATTAGAATGATTTCTGAAGGATCATGTGACAGTGAAGACTGGAGTAATGACGCTTAGAACTAGCTTTGTCATCACAGGAATAAATTATGTTTTAAAATATATTAAATTGTAATAATATTGTAAATTGTAACTATTTCACAACATTATTGTATTTTTGATCAAATACATGAAAAAGAGTTATTTTAAATTTAAATAATATTTCACAATATTACTGTTTTCACCGTAGTTTTAATAAAATACATGCAGCCTTGCTGAGCATAAGAGACTTCTTTCAAAAACTTTTTAAAATCGGTACTACATGTGTATAGCGTGTCAGTTAAAATGCACAAAAAGCATTTCTGCATTTCAGTTTGACATTTCTCCTCCTGAGTGGGTGAAAATATGTGAGGATGAAGGGGGAAAATTTCCTTTTAAATTCTGGTCTCTTTAGCTGCTTTTTCATCTTTCTCTGTCTCTCATTTTCTGTTCTAACAGAGGGAAGATAATCAGGAGCAGAGAGATTCATGGGAGCAAAGGGCATTTAGGTCATGTATTTCTGTGTATTAGAAAGATGAGAATGAGGAAGAGAGGGAGAAGAGCGGAGGCATTTAGAGATGCTGCATTTATAATACATGACACACCACTGTGGGCTAGTGGTACCTTGGCCCTATAAAGTGTGTGTGTGTGTATGTGTCAAAGGAGTGGGGGTATGTCTAGTGGTTCAAAGCCATAGTCTAGACTGGTAATAATGATACTATGTGCACCATAAACGTTTATGTTACTGCAGCTTGTAAAACTGGACAGATCATTTGCGGTAATATGAGATCATGATTACCTGCCCGCCGTGTGTGTTAGAGGCCATCCGTGTAACTCACAGTTGCATGTGTACCGTTAAATTGCTGTAGTCATTTTCTGTGTGTGTGAAGTGTGGAGTGAATCAGGGCTGTAAGTGAATCCTCCTAATCAAAGCTCTTCTCTTCGGTCTGTCTGTGTTGTATTGATCTCTGAGCTCTTGTATACGCCTCATACTCAGGCTGGTTAAGCTCCGTCGACATGCAGCGCTGCATGTTATATCAATGAAATCCACACAGCTACACACACGTACACATACTGTTGTCATCTGTATCACTCTGTCACCACAGCTGCATTGTAAAGCATGCCCTTGGGGTCCATGGGGCTGCGTCTACATTACACATGCCATCCGTGTGTGTGTGTGTGATTGTTGTGAGAGTATTTTACAGGGAAGGAAGTAATAAAATAAATCAGGGTTTCCTAAAGGGTTTAGTTTTTATGACATTTTCTTCCCTCAAAATTGAGCCTAACAACATATTAAACAATGTATCACAATTTTTAATTAAAAATATAATTTTGTAATATGCTGTTGTGTTCTTTTTTAGATAATTTTGAAATTTAGACTGATTAACATTTTCATTAAACTCACACATTTCCTTTTTCATCGTTTCGAGTACATACACAACACAGTAATGGTTCCTCGGTTCATGATACGAGACATTCGAGCGAGTTGACCAATACAGTCCACAATTCAGACATTATTAGGTCTAATTAGTCGATCAGTTAAAACTTTTAATTAAAAAGTATTAAGTGTTTTATTATTACATTTAATTTTATTGAGCAGAGATGCATTCAATTTACAATGTTACTAAATTTACAATGTTATTTTTTATTCATTAAAAAATCCTGAGAAAAATGTATCACAGTTTCTGCAAAAATATTAAGCAGCACAACTGTTTTCAATATTGATAAGACATGTTTCTTGGGCAGCATGTATCATTATATTATAATGACTTTTGATGGATCTTGTGAACTGAAGACTAGAGCAGTGTCTGCGAAAAATTCAGCTTTGCCATCACAGGAATAAATAATATTTTAAAATGAATTAATTTAGAAAACAGTTTGTAACATTTCACAATAATATGGATGTATAACCCTTCAAAAATAGACTTATACAAATTAAATTAAATTAAATTAAATTAAATTCTAGATTTGTGATGTTAAAAGCTGTGGAAACACGACATCACAGTCTGTGAAAAGGGCCCATTCCATCTTTCCTCTTTTCCATTTCTTCATGTCTGTTCCCTCACTCTTCAGACTGAGCATGCTGTCTAATTGAACGGATAAAGGCATGTCGTTGTTGGAGGGAAATGAGGTGACTGCTTCATGCATTCATTCGTAGATCTGTCAGTCATGTACCCCTCACAGCTTCTCCCTCGCTCCATCTCCCCCTCCTGCCCCAGCGTGAGGGTCTGTCAGGGTGAGGGTTTAAGGTGGGTTTCTTACTCTGTACGCTGCTGGTGAGCGACTCATATGCTGATAGCATCACTGCTAGCCTGTGGGAAAGAGCCGTTACTGCTGTGTGATACTTACACACGCAAGGACATAAAGATTCATTTATTCTATCTAGAGGTGGGTATGTGTAGGAATAGATATATCAGAAAATGAAATAATCTAACAGCTTTAATAATACGTACACTTCCAATTTATTTTTGCATGTATTTGATCAAAAATACAGTAATGTGAAATAATCTTACAATTTACAATATAATTACAATTTAAATATTTTAAAATGTAATTTATTCCTGTAACGGCAAAGCTGAATTTTCACCAGTCATTATTTTAGTATTCGGTGTCACATGATCCTTCAGAAATCATATTAATATGCTGATTTGGTGCTCAAGAAACCTTTCTTATCATTATCAATGATGAAAACAGTTGCTTATTGTTTTTTTGTGGAAATTTAGTTTTTTTTTTTCAGGATGCTTTAATGAACAGAATGCTAAAAAGGAACTGCATTTATTTGAAAAATGTTTTTACTGTCACTTTTAATCAATTTAATACATCCTTCCAGAATAAAAGTAAAAGTAAAAGACTGACCACAAACTTTTGAATGGTAGATACTTAAAGGGGTCATATGATGTGATTTCAAGTTTTCCTTTCTCTTTGGAGTGTTACAAGCTGTTCATGCATAGATAAGATTCCTGAAGTCGCAAAGACTAAAGTCTCAAAACCAAAGAGATATTCTTTATAAAAGTTAAGACTCGACCACGCCCACCTAAAAAGGCTCATTCAAACACGCCCCCACATGTCTACGTCACGGTGTGGGAAGATTTGCATAACACTGCCCAAATGTATACGCAAAGAAAGAGGGTGTTATTTTTATTATCGCTGTAGTATTGTTGTTGCCACCGGCGCCATGTCCTGGAGACGCTGTGTTTCGTTGTGAAAGCGAAACTACTTTGTTTGGGCTTCCAAAAGAGGACACAACTAGAAATCAGTGGTTAAGTTGTATTTACAACACTGTTCCAGAACAGTTCAACCCAAATATTAGAGTGTGTGCATCGCATTTTAGGGAGAACTATTTCCTGAACCTGGGAGAGTAGCCTGCCAGCTGTGCTCAAAGACTGTTTCTTTAAAGTGGGGCAATTCCAACTTTGCAAGGACAGTCTGGCGCTTCTGACTCACAGCCTGTAAGTACGTTTTCATATTTAAAGAATTTACCACTGACTATTCAAACGTGAGTTTTGAGCAGTGTAGAGTAGTGCTGGTTGTTTGTCGTTTCTCCGATCACAAATGCAGACATGGTAATGTTTGCGAGGCGCGATAAGTCATTATAATAAGTAAATATGTCCCCACTGGATGCAACAAACGCCTCATTTATAATGGGTTTTATTGTTTTTGTCTCGTCTCGCCGGGACACGGCATCACAATACGGTGAGGGGCGTAATATTTCTGTCTCACGCTTGAGGTATTCGGCTAATCACAACGCACTGGATAGCTGGCCAATCAGGGCATGCCTCGCTTCTCAGAACGATGAGCTTGGTAAATATCGACGCATTTCAGAAAAGGCGGGGCATAGAGGAGCAACAATAATGTACAGTCTGTGGAAAATAATGATTTTTGAACCTTAAACCGCATAAACACATTGCATTACAACAAATACACAAAATAATGTTCTTTTTAGCAACGTCATATGACCCCTTTAATATTACAAATATAGTGTTATGAAAGCATAATGAAAAGTTTGGCTGTTATATTGTATTTTTGAAAAATAAGTGAGATCACATTCAGCGATATGTAATGTATGTTTATGTATTGCACTCCACGTGAATTTTCCCTGCCAGATATCCCTAAGACTTTTCGTGAGAAGTGGAAGTTAGTTTTTGACTTTCATCAGGCAGGACTTGTGGTAATGGGGAGTCTGTGCGTAAATGAATGAATTATTAAAGCTGATGATGTGAAGGAGCTTCTTTGAGTAATCTCAGCCAATCAGAGGAGAGCTGCTGTCTATTTGGGTCATGCCATTGTGCTATCAGCTGAAAGAGAAGTAGACAGAGAGAGAGAGAGATTGAAGGAAATAAAAGACATGCAGGGTAGCATGTTTTAGTCAGCTCTGCATTTAAGAGATTCTCTCTTCTTTACTGCTTTGAATCCATCTTGTGCAAGTAGCTCATTCCCATGCAGCCACCAGCTAAATATTTAGCCTACTGAAGACATGAAAAATCTGAAATCTTGAGTCATATCCAAAAACCCATCTTTCATCACCAAGCCACCATAGTGATGAATTAATCATCAATAGCTTAAGTCAATCCACATTTCTCCATATTACTTAATCTCTTCCATTCCCAGGTCAGTCAGTAATTCTGACAGTAAGGAGTTTGGATCTTAGATGAGACTCGCTGACTACCAGTTAGCAGCTCTGTGAATCATATAGGAATCTCTTATGACAGACTGAGTGCTAGGAAAGCGTACGGATTTGAAATGAGAAGTTGACTTTCAACAAAGATCATTATCTTTGAGTTCTTGAACGGTTGTTAATTGTGATTCTCATTGATGTGGTGAACATCTGGGCTGCTGTCCAAAGGCTGAAGGCATGTCAGTCACTTGAATTCAAGCTGTCTCCCTCCATTTATCACCATAGCCCAATCACTGATTAAATGTTGAAGTCAGATCTATTCTGTTTTCCAGTTAAGAATATGAGATCGCTGAGAAGTAGCTATGAATTACTGACTTATGTTTTTTTTTTTGGCTTCTGTAGGTTTATGAGGTCACAGATGGTCACACTTAGGTAATGACAACATCCAATGATTTAGTTCTAATGGTTCTATAACTTGTTGTGAATTGGTTCACCCACAGTGTGAAATCTGTGACTTAACTGAATGTATAACTGGTTGAAAATGTGGAAGTATTCAGCAGAGCCTGAGGTTTCATGCTCACTGTGAACTCATTAGCATATGTGTTGTTTAAATTTGATGACTCTAAAAATGTCATATGGTGTAACCAAGGAAAGTAATAACATTTTCTGTACACTTTCAGTGAGTGTGCACATCTTAATCATTAATCCCCCCCAGTGAATGAATGAATGAATGAATTTTTTTTTTTTCAAGATAATTTTTTTTTTTTTTTTTAATTAAAAAATATCTTCCCTTACATTTTTGTGGAGGCACACAAAATGATGTTTTATAACTTGAGCTAACATTTCCTTGTCACAATAAGGTAAAATTTGTGATATTTTAAAAGACATATTGACCTTCACACAAAGGCATGTTTAGTGTGTTAGTTTCACCACATAATGATTTGGCAAATGTTAATAAGCAGTGATGCAGATTATTATTTTTTTTTAAATTAATTTTAATTAATTAAAAAAAAATATACACACACACACACACACACACACACACATATTTTTTTAATTATAGGTCGAAGAAAACTTGAACATCATATCATTGACATCTTTACCATGCAATTCTAATCCGATCATAATCCGATCTTTGTGTATTTCTGCACAGAGCACATTTATGTCATATGGATCAGTGGCTGTAAAAAATAACGGAAATGGCTGCATGCATTCAGAATTGAACTGAAAAGAAGAATCATCTGGAAACTTTACCGTCCAGATCCCTCTTGCAGTTTTATTTTGCATATCTGTGACAGCACTCTACCCCCTTCATTTATTGTCTCCGTCTTTAGAGTGCTGCCGCACAGAAAGTGCCCATGCCGGCGGCCAGCAGGGAATAAAACCTCTCAGTCAGTTTTTCGTTTTTTCGAGTGCTCTCACATATCACTTCTGTAGCCTGCCAGTACAGCAGCAGAGAGAGATGCACAGAAACAGGGAGGAGTGAAAAGAGACTATTTATTTTCTGAAGCCTCATGTACGGATTTCTGTGCTGATCCAATTTTTGCAGCACTGGAACAGAGTTATGGAGGTGGGAATCACCAGGGATCCCATGAAAGATACATTACATTCTGATTCTTTACTTTAGGGATGTGATTCACTAAGTATTGCAATATATTGTAAGGCAGTAAGACTTTTACGTGACACCGCTTGTAAACTGCATGATCCTTATCCAGCATGCTCTTCCCGTTAATGCTGTAAAACTAAAGTGAATTGATTTGAATGCAGACAGGGCATTTCAATCTGTGCATTTGGGATACATTAAATTACGCTATATTTTGCAGCCTATGCTTTTAAATAAAATAAAAGTTTCAGTATGCTATGTAATGGACTTTATAACCAGTGTGTTTTGTTATGAATGCCAAAAAAAGAAATCTGTAGGTTCTTGGCTTCAGTATATATTGATTTGATATCGTTACGAAATTACACGATATAATACAATATTGATTTTGTCCCCACTTGCACTGAGTTATATGCATGATTTCATCTACTGACCAGCTGCCATTTTTAAACATGCAGATATTACGTTAGTCCGAGCAAAAATGCAAAAATAGACTATGCTTTGCAGAAAGGTTATGTTTTAACTTCACGTATGATCAACATAATGTAAGACTGCTTTTAAATGTGATGTTTTTTTCCCCTGGCACCCTATTATTTGGAGCTGACAGTCATTTTCTGTGGACTCTGTACTTGAGTGATTGAACATATATTGATGCAATTTAGTTGGAGTGCTTTGCTCAAGGGCACTAAGGCAGCTTGGGCCTATCGGCGGTCCATTTCCCAAACCACTTAGCCTCACAGTTACTCTTTGACTTTACATGTCTTTGCTGCGGGGGATGTAGTATTTTCAACCGTTCCAGTGTCATCCCAAGATGAAAGAACAGGAAATTCATGCATACGTGCTCACAGTTCAGTGAGATTGCATTCTGTTTGTGCATGCTTTATTTTCCAACAGATAGTTTATGAAAAAGGGAATGTAATTATTGTGCCATTAAACTATGATCAGTTGTACTGGGACAGTTTTGTTTAATTTCATTTACTTGTTTAAATGTTTAAAAGGCATTTAGTAGCACCATGTTTAACACTGTAGAAATACCACAGAAATGAATAAAATCCAAAGGTAAAACGAATGCACATTGTACTATCCAGGCAAAAAAGCCGGCATCATCCTCCATGCTGGGTTTTGGATCTCCCTGCGAGCCCCTAGGGAATGACGCCCGGTCTCCTGAGACGGCCCCTGTGGGCCTCTGAGCTTGTCTCAGTTCTGGGCCTCCATGATGGATGCTTTGGCCCACTTCAGGGATCCTCGAGGAGGGGTCCTCGCTCGGAGCATAGAGAGTAATGAGGTGTTCCAGACTTTGACCGCTTACATAAGAACAGAAGCCCAGAATTCCCCTCACAGCAGGCGTACAGTAGGAACGTCCTTTACTGTACATGGGAAATTCTCATAACTAATATACCAGCGTTGTAAGGCCTCGGGCAGCTCTGCCACTCTTTTTATACAAGAGGGTTGACTCTTGTTGTTTTAAAAACATACAAGTGGACAACCTTTGGAAGAGATTTAAACAGCCTTCAGGGATAATGTGTCGTGGTGGTATTTAAAGGTAGGGTAGGCAATATCGGGGAGGCTAGCAATAGCAAGCTAGCTTTGAAAGCAAGATAGCACCCTCCCTGCATAATCACTCTGCAAAGCCACACCTCCTCCAAAAGACATGAACATGTACAGGCTGACCAGAGGCTAACCAGAGACATGAAGTGAGATGGTGTTGGTGGAGGGTTGATTGACATTACCTCATGTCTCGTTCACCGGTGAGAAAAAATTACACTACCAAGTACATAATATTACAATAATAATGGCATTCTTGCTCAGAATGCGCTGAAGACGTATCATGTCTGTGTGAAAAGGGTGCACGGAGGTATGCAAATACATAACGCTTTAGTGTAGGGACCAATTCTCACTATTAACTAGTTGCTTATTAGCATGCCTATTATTAACATACTGGTTGTTTATTAGTACTTATAAAGCACATATTCTGCATGACCATATTCTACAACCCTAATGCTACTCAATACCTAAACTTAACAACTACCTTACTAACTATTAATAAGCAGCAAATTAGGAGATTATCGAGGCAAAAGTCTTAGTTAATGGTTTGTGAGAATTGACTTTAAATAGTGTGACCAATATTTCTAGCTGATACATTTGGGGGAAATGACATTAATGGATTAAGAAAGTATTACTGAAATCTCCAGATACAAATTAAGCCTTGCAATTTAGTATATGTTACTGCGGGCATGTTTGCCAGAGTATTCATGTCCACTTCAATGTTTTGTGTGTTTGTGTCTTGGTATTTTGGGCTGCAGGCTGAGATGTCTGACAGGTTCTCAGTTGGGGGGAGACAGAGACCTAACAGCCTCAGGATGACCTATTACTGCAAACAGTGCAGTCCTGCTGGAGGGGAACCTTGTTACATCTCAAGCAAAACCTCAGCATATCTTATTCAGTGCTGACTTTACTATTACACACCTATTACGTTGTAGTCACAGTACGACTCGCAAGACAATGTATAATTGCATTTGACAATGTTCATAGTCTAAAATTACTGGTTAAAACCTCACCATACATCATGTATCTGCGTTTTGCTCGTAGTCTCACTGAATAGATGAAAGCAGATGCTGTGATTTACTCTCCTGCGTAATGTGAGTGTCTTTGTGTTAAAGGACTGAAATAAGGATGTTCTTGTTAATCTAACTATTCATATTTTATTGATAATTTTGTGTTTCCAGTTTGATAATTTCATATTTAAAATATTAATTTCTTGTAACTTGCATTTAACCGTATTTTGTGAGCTCAGTATATGTACCAGACTTGTTTTTTTTTTTAATCAAATCAATCACAGTGGCCCACTCGCACAACATGTGTAATGGATGCAATGGACAGGAGCTAAATGTTTACACACCGAAACTTCAGGATCTGCTTGGAGTTAATGGGGATTTTCTGGCTAGATAAAGCATTTGTTGGTTGCACATGAATTTGTTGTGCAGGTGTAATTGGCATTAATACGAATGACTGCCCCATGAATTCTCAATACGGCTGCCACGCTCTGTCTCTTTCTCACCTTTTGTCTTCTTTTCTCACCTTTTTTCTTCTTAAACTCATTATTAAATGCACAGACCACTCGGTTGCACTTTATTTTACAGTATGTGTACTTACATGTACTTACAGTGCACTTACAGTGTATTTACCTGAGAAAGTACTGGTAATATAAGGTAGCTACATGAGGTAGGGTTAGGTTTAAGAGTAGTTTCAGGGTTAGTAGTTATTACCTAGTTATGGTAATTACTATAATAAGTAGTACATAGTATGTACATGAGGAACAGGACTGTAAAATAAAGTGCTACCGACAAGGGATGCATGATACATTGCTAGCATAATGTTTAGCTGATATTTTTAATTTATCGGTATTGGTTGATACTGAAATCCAGTAATTTCAATCGGAACCTGTGCGATTGAGAGTGTTGCGTAAGGGTGAGAACTTCCCCTCACAGATTTCCGTCGAGTTTAAGTTGGTAATGCAAATTCGGCATGTCGACCAATAGAAAGCTGCTTGGTTTGAAAGATACTTCTGTGTGAGTGGTACTTCATGCTTCGCTTAACTATTGATAAAGTACAGTGAACACTTTTTCTTTATAAAATTTTGATTGTGCAAGTGTGTGTGCTCAGTTCCTCTTTTCTTTTCTTTTCTTTTCTTTTCTTTTTTCTTTTCTTTTCTTTTCTTTTCTTTTCTTTTCTTTTCTTTTCTTTTCTTTTCTTTTCTTTTCTTTTCTTTTCTTTTCTTTTAAATATAGATTATCTTTGCCATCATCTAATGCGAAGTTAAAGTTAATCTTTAAAAACACTAGCAATTTAATAACACTGATAAATGTAATCTTTAGTATATATCAAAATGAATGTTCGTGTTTGGTAACACCATAGGGACCAATTCTCACTATTACCTAGTTGCTTATTAGCATGCCTATTATGAACATATTGGCTGTTTATTAGTACTTATAAAGCACATATTCTGCATGACCATATTCTACATCCCTAATCCTACCCAATACCTAAATTTAACAATTTGCTAACTATTAATAAGCAGCAAATTAGGAGTTTATTGAGACAAAGTCATAGTTAATGGCTTGTTAATAGTGAGAATTGGACCTTAAAATAAAGTGTTACCTTGTATTATATTTATAATTTACTACCTGTATCATTTAAAATTATTGATTTTAGTTTTTAGTAGTGATGGTATGAGAAGGTGATTTTATATATAGAGAACAATGAAAAAGAGCTGTAAAAAACAAATATTTAATATTAAAGGAGGACGACTTCAAGACTTACAATTTCTACTCCACAACATCATTGAATGTTTTCCCCAATTAAATGCCATTTCGAGGAGCCTTGCAATTACTCTTTTCCCCATCAATAAAGCTACTGACATGAAAGCATTTCTAATGTGAAAAGATCTGTCATAAAGTGATGTTAGCACATCTGCAGTATGAGGCTTAATGACAATAGGAATGTCTCCTGCTAATGGCACCCTGGTCAGGACTCATTTCAGACATCTGAGAGGTATACAGTTGGGCTAATGTATTGTAAAATAGCACCTCTTGGCGTAATAGCCTCAAACACAAGCTGACGTGCATGATGATATGAATATCTCTTCACAAACCCACAATATCTCCACTCAGATGCTTTGAAAAATCCACAACATCTTTTTGAATTACAAAATGTGTTTATTTGTAAATGCATGCTTGTGTGGATGTAAGATTTTTGTATTTTGAAATCTGAGGACAGCTGTTTGGAGGTAATTAGAAGGGTAAATGAAGAATGTTGGGTCTTTCTTTAATTTAAGACACCATTGGATGTGGAGATCAAAGCAAACAGGCATGATGGGAAGTCTGTGGAGGATACTGAGCACTGGCAGCCTGTCAGACTAACACCCGTTCTGGTCACGTCCCACCCATAGAATACTACAGCGCTGTCTGTCTAGAAAATACATTGACATTATCTTCTCTGTTAATGTAGTCCTAAAATATTTAAAGGCGCTATAAACGAATCATTATATCAGTCGACTCTGATGCTCTCGGTTTCAGTTAACTTGACTGGCACTGGTTTGACTATTCTCTTAGCCATGCAGTTCCTGCAGGCATGGGGGTAGGTATGAAGCTGACTCAGCGCCGTTCGCGAAGTAATTAATGGTGTAGTATGGATACGGAAGGTATAGCTAGAAAAAAGGAAATGCAGAAAAAGGCAGCATATTGAAATGTGTATTCAATGGAAACAAGGATGTATCCTAATTCCATTCTGAATTTGTTTTCTTTTATAGTTGTTACAGCTTTTGGATGTGTTGAAGGTCATTATCAGGGCGGTAATATAGGACGCCGTCCTCTCAGACACACACAAAAAAAACATGGTTTTATATGCATTTCAAAGCATGATCCAACTGTGTCAGGGCACATTCTCTGCTTCCTCCTCTCTCTTCCTCTCCTTCAGATGCCAGGACTCTTTCGCTCTCTCTCTAATCACATGGCTGAGGAGGAAAAAACTGGAGCATGCTCCCTCCTGTGGCTTAATTAGTTTTTAAGTTGAGGAAGCAGGTTGAGCAGTGTGTATGTGTGTGAATGCGTGTGTGTGTGTGTGTGTGTGTGTTATATAAAAGGCTCGTAATTAAAGAGGAGATGTGCAGTTCTTCAGGACCTCTGGGAGAAGTCTGCATGATGGCGGAATTGCAGACAACCACTGCAATGTTGCTGTAAATTACAAATGGCCATATATTGGGAGAAATCTTGGAATAGTGCTGGAGTTTCAAGATTATGTCCCGTTTTTGCCAAATTTTGCTTAGGCAGTGAAACTGTAAAAATGCACATTTGTCAGGAAAGTTCCCTTACAAAAAAGTAATGTGGTGGTACCATGGTACAGTGGTTGTATCAGGATGCAATGTGGTACTATTATACTACTATACAGAAGTATTCATTTAGAGTAAATTTACATGGCTATCCATTTCAAAGAGCATTCAATATATTTTTAAATATTATTTATTTCTGTGATGGCAAAGTTGAATTTTCAGCAGCTCCAGTCTTAACAAATGATCCTTCCGACATCATTCTAATATATTGTAGCTGATATGGTGATGAAAAAAGTATTAACATCAATGTTAAAAACTGTTTTGCAGCTTAATATTTCTGTGAAAACAGGGAGACATTTTTCAGGATTCTTTGCTGAATATTATTTGAAATTTAGGCTATTTGAAAATAGATGAATAAGAGCATATTTTCCAGAAAGTAGAAAAATATTCAATAAACTGATGATTTATATGTGCAGTCAAGACAATCTTCTTTTAGTATCCTAAAAATAAATATTTTGGTGCATAACATTATTGCTAAGACTCTCTGCTGCACCATGTTTTCTTTGAAAATATTAATTGTATTTTTTTTATTTTTTTTTTATTCAGATACATTCAAGGACTGATGTGTGTGCCCAAAAATCAGTGTGGTTCTTGCCCACTTGTCTTTTTAATCTATCGTATAAGGATTCAGTCACTTGAAATGTGAAGAAACTTTGCTGTTTGTTTACTCAGGGTCCCCTTCACATCTTAGATGCATCTCACACTAACTTCCCCATTTGGTCTCTCTCACTTTCTTCTCTCTTCCCCAGGGGACTTGTCCTGCTTTCTAGTTTTTCCCTCTCCATTCATCATCTGCTGTGAGATAGTGGGAGTGAACCTCTTTTAATTAGCTGATTAATAATGAATGGGGCTGCTCAGTGTCTCCTTTTGCCCCAGTGGGGTGCTGCTGTGTTGGGGAAGATGAAGCGGATGCGAGTCTTCATCAGACGGCCTCTAACAGGCAGATGTCTGACTTCTATATTTTCTATGAAATGTAATGTATTTTTTTTTCTTAGTAAGATAAGTGATTGGCTCTTTAAAACAATTCAATGATCCTGTTATGATATTGATGCTGTTCACTTGATCGGCAGTAATATAAGAATGCTAATAGAATGCAAATTTAGTTCGATTTATTTAGCAACATGTTTTTCTCATCAATTCCTCTGTCATGGTTTGCTGCCTATGACTTTTCTCTTGCTCTGTCATTACAAATACAGGAGACTGAAACTGATTTGTGTTATCATTGAGAGAGTTTTGTGATTCATAAATCCTGAAAACAGGCTCTTCATCATTTTCCAAAATCACTGTGACATTACTTGTAATATACAGTAATGGGCAATTTTTGTCATTGTAGTTAAAAAGAATGTAAAGCCCTATTAAAGTATCATAAAAGTAGTCCATACTACTCATGAGAGTGTTTACTCACCAAACCTGTGTCTTTCTTTTGTGGAACATAATAGAAGATATTTGTGGAATCATGGTAACCAAACAGCTTTGATGATCATTGGCTTTGATTGTATGGACAAAAACATTGAGGCATTTCCCAAAGTATGTTATTTGGCGTTCCACAGAAGTAATAAAGTCAAACATGTTTGGAATGACATGAGTGAGTAAATGATGACAGAATTTTCATTTTTGAGTGAACTATCCTCAACCGCCTCAGTCAGTGATTTGAATTCGAAAATCAAATTAGCCTGAACGAATCATTCAGACTGATTCATTGTCAGTGAATAATTTTGTTCTGTAAAATAAAGCAATAATAAAACTTAAGAAAGCTTATATATAATGCCAAGGAAAAACTGACCAGTACATTCTTCCAATTTTCTTCTTTCCTGTTCCACACAAGAGGGAATTTTGGGTGAACCTACTTGAACTTGGGTGACTCGAAGAAGTTGGAGATCATGAAACTTGCTCTGTCAGCATTCATTGACATTTCTCCAGACCACCTATCCTAAATATGAACAGACACCCCTACTTGAGAGAGAGACTTTGTTTTGACTATTTTTTCCCCCCACTATGTCTGTCCCCTCCCTCTCACCCTGCTCATCTTTTCTTACTCCATTTCTCTCAGTCTCTTTCTTTGTCATTCCACTCTTTGTTTTAAGTGACTCTTTATTTGACTCCCCCTGTGAGATGTGAGAATCACAGAGAAACCCCAGAACACAGAGGTATTGACTCTGTAACCTCGGTAACCTTGTGCCCTTACACTCCTGCTGAACTAATCTACTACCACCCACTCACACACTCACATATACACATCCCGAAGGGACTGGCAAAAGTTTAAGAATACGAGAAAAATAAGACACCAGAGTGTGAACAGAAGATGCGTGTGTGAGAGAGGGCTGGTCTTGGTGCATGTCTGTCTGTTTTTGCCGTCTCAGTGGAATACTCAGTACGTGAATGTGCTGCGTAACAGGCTGCTCTGTCCTCATCTTTCCCCACGTGTGATGCTGTGTGAATACTCATGACTCTAGAAGGCATGTCTCTAGTCTCCTCTAATCTTTCTTTCTTTCTATTCTCATTCTGTGTTCTGGTCCCGAAGCGCACCTGTGCAGGCCTGATTGATAAACGGTGCAAGAGTGGAGGAAAGCAGAGGTCGTGTCACTGCTCTGATGGGGTCTCTAATGCTGGCCTGATGCCCAGGCACAGATCTGAGACTGCAGCAGTAAAACATGCTGCTGCAACTGCTGCACAGCATCTGATGGGCTTTTTACATTGTAGGGGTTTTTCATGTGCATATATAGACTGATATACAGTAGTGCTGTTTTTGAAGGATTAATACCCAATCTAGTGAGGCAGGTGGTACCACCTCTTACAAAAAAGTACTGTAGCATATACAATGTGCAACTGAATGAATAACACTAATTTATTAACGTTAGCACTGTAAATGCATGAAATATTGTGAACAACTGAATGAATCAACAGTATTTTTACAGCATTTATTCATCTAGATTAACGCTAATATAGACATACTAATATATAGATGCACAGTATCAGTTATTGGCAGACATTTGAGATTTTTTTTTTTAATTCATCAGTTGACAAAAGTCTACTACTACTGTACTACTACTAATAATTGTTTACTGTTAATTGTAATATTTAGCAAACATTAAAATAAATATCCATTTTACATCCTGCACATTTATAACGTTGTGATGCCTGATTTAACTTTTAAAACAATTGATTTTAATTTTTATTGAATTTTCAATATCGACCTTTTATTGGTTTTGGCCTTAATGTGGAAATAGTTATCAGCTTGTCTCAGTTCATCCCTGATAAATTACCATAAATTTAGATTAATAGATGCAGTAAAAATTTTGTTCATTGTTATTTTATGACACCTAATGCATTAACTAATCAAAATTATTTAAATTCTATTGAAAAGTGTTCCCACTTGTATCTTTTATTTACATTGCACTTAATTAACTCCTTGAAACACTTTCAGGACAGATTTAAACCTATTTGCATAATAAATGCGTTAACTAAATTATATGTAAAACACAAATCTTTATTGGTGCTGTTCGTCCTCCTCTGCTGAAGTGATTCCGTTCCCAGTGTCCTAAATCTCATCTGAGAAGTAACAAAGACAGTTAATCAATAGCCCATTGGCTGTAACCGCTTCAGCGGGGTGACATGATTGGCTGAGGTCGAGGGAGGAGGAGTGACAGCGAGCAGTCATAACAGTAAATAAGAAAGAAGAGCAGAGCGGGTCAATAGCTCTTCAGCGGAAATAAGTGAATGGCGTTAATAACCCTCTCGCAGCCCTCAATCACCAGACACATATGCGCATAATTATTTTAATGGTATGTTGCATATTAGAAAAGAAGCCTGCATCAGTAAAAAAAAAAAATAAATAAAATAAAAAATACAAATAAATAAATAATAAAAACCAAATAAAAGAAATGTAATGTTAATATTTTGGAAGTTTTCACTATAAAGGGATAGTTCTCCCAAAAAGGAAAATTCTGCAATCATACTGTAATATTTTCACATCTTTTGAATTTCAAATGTCTGCTTTTGTCAATATAGTGAACGTGGGGCCAGTGACTTTCATTTTTATTGACAAAACACTTAAAACTACTTTTTTTGTGTTCTCTAGGAGGATTTCGTACAGGTTTGGAACTACATGATGATAATAAATTATGACAGAATTTCCATTTTTTGGGTGAACTATCCTTTTCATGATGTACATTGATTTTTGAAAGCATAACAGATGCTAGTCTTTGTACTGTAAGACTGCGGTCATGGAATAATCAGGGGCAGTATTGTTTTCATTGCAGTGCATTTTGTATAATAACTGGACCATGGCTTTCTCCTCAACCTTTCTCCTCTGTTGTCTTTATCCAAACCATACAGACTCATTGTGCAGGCTGCTTTATCTGTAATGAATGAAGAGGAGAGGGGATCAAAAGGAAGAAAGCGAGACGAGCAGGAGTGTGAGAGAGCGAGCAGATGATGTGTTGAGAGGCAGAAATCCCCACGCATGACTGTTAATATACAGTAGGCAGTGGGGTAATGAGCGAGCCGTCACTGACGCAGCACTTGAATCAGCCAGTGCCTGAGAGAGATGTCAACAGCCTCTTACAGTGGTGACCGGTATAATGCAACCTCCAACAACCCCCTCTCCCCCCCAAACCTTCCCTTATACCCCCCCAAAGCACTTCTGCATTGCATTTCATGTGCTTCTGTAGGCCACTGCCAATTTAACAATTGGGTTTTGGGATTTGGGATTTGGCATTGGGTTTTGCTCTTAGATTTGATTAGATTGGATTAAGGACAGGATCAACGCAACATTTTTGTCCATTGTTTCATCCGTCAGTGCCTCCTGTCCAGTTCTCTGGGATGTCTCGGTCACTTTCACACCCCACCAGGAGGCAGCACTAACAGCTTAGCCTTTGAGGATTTATTTGGCTCCCCTTGGCTTTCATTAAGAGCAATAAGCACATGTTTAATGCCGTTGGCACACAGTCCTTTTATTTGAATCGGACCCAAGATACTCATGGAGCATGTGCTTCAGGGAGGGGCAGCTGGAGACATGTCTGCTGTCCAATCCTTCCTCCTTCGAGGGATCCTGTGTACAAGCTATGGGACTGGTTTTGGACATGGGCCCGAAATAAGCCCATTGATTTATTTTGGCCTGTAGGGGAGAAAATGAAAATGCTTGACAGAATATTGAGTGACTGTCTACTAAGCATTTTTGCGTAGTACTTTGACAGTCCCATTCACGTCTGTACTTCTCACCTCACAGACCCATTTTGCATCTGTACTTCTCATTTTGTTATCAAAAATATTTGCATAACCATCAAATAGTGCAAGGGTTGGCAACCAACACTGGCATGTGGGAGTGTAATCACTGGTATGTGAACAATAAAGAGAAAAGTGTGTTTTTCATTTGGATTTTCAAGTCGATCTACATTTTGAGATAATCATCACTTGTAGTAACACAAACTGGTTTTTACATTAGGAGCTATAAATACTATTAATCTGCAGGTGCACATCTCTGACATAAACCCAAAGTATACTTCAGTTTTGACACGAAAGCTTAGCTTATGTGTACAGTTGAAAACATAGCCTTTCGAAGTACAACCTGGTATAAAAATAGTTGGGATGGGGGCATGTTTACCATGGTGTAGCATCTCCTCTTCTTTTCAAAACAGTTTGAAGATATTTTGGCATCGAGGTTATGAGTTTCTGGAGTTTTGGTGTTGGAATTTGGTCCCATTCTTGCCTGATATAGGTTTCCAGCTGCTGAATAGTTTGTGGTCGTCTTTGATGTATTTTTCGTTTAATGATGCGCCAAATGTTCTCTATAGGTGAAAGATCTGGACTGCAGGCGGGCCAATTCAGCACCCGGATTCTTCTACTTCAAAGCCGTGCTGTTGTAATAGCTGCAGTATGTGGTTTTTCATTGTCCTGCTGAAATACTCGTCGTCTGGAGGGGAGCATATGTTGCTCTAAAACCTTTATATACCTTTCAGCATTCATAGTGCCTTCCAAAACATGCAAGCTGCCCATACCGTATGCACTTATGCACCCCCATACCATCAGAGATGCTGGCTTTTGATCTGAACGCTGATAACACACTGGAAGGTCTCCCTCCTCTTTAGCCCGGGTGACACGGCATCCGTGATTTCCAACAAGAATGACAAATTTGGACTCGTCTGACCATAGAACACTTTTCCACTTTGAAACAGTCCATTTTAATTGAGCCTTGGCCCACAGGACACGACGGGCCTTCTGGACCATGTTCACATATGGCTTCCTTTTTGCATGATAGAGCTTTAGTTGGCATCTGCAGATGGCACGGTGGATTGTGTTAACCGACAGTGGTTTCTGGAAGTATTCCTGGGCCCATTAGTAATGTCAATGACAGAATCATGCTGATGAGTGATGCAGTGTCGTCTGAGGGACCGAAGACCATGGGCATCCAACAGAGGTCTTCGGCCTTGTCCCTTACGGACAGAGATTTCTCCAGTTTCTCTGAATCTTTTGATGATGTTATGTATTATACAGGTGCATCTCAATAAATTAGAATGTCGTGGAAAAGTTCATTTATTTCAGTAATTCAGCTCAAATTGTGAAACTCGTGTATTAAATAAATTCAATGCACACAGACTGAAGTAGTTTAAGTCTTTGGTTCTTTTAATTGTGATGATTTTGGCTCACATTTAACAAAAACCCACCAATTCACTATCTCAACAAATTAGAATACTTCATAAGACCAATAAAAAAAAACATTTTTAGTGAATTGTTGGCCTTCTGGAAAGTATGTTCATTTACTGTATATGTACTCAATACTTGGTAGGGGCTCCTTTTGCTTTAATTACGGCCTCAATTCGGCGTGGCATGGAGGTGATCAGTTTGTGGTACTGCTGAGGTGGTATGGAAGCCCAGGTTTCTTTGACAGTGGCCTTCAGCTCATCTGCATTTTTTGGTCTCTTGTTTCTCATTTTCCTCTTGACAATACTTAGGTTCAAGGATAAAGGAGATCCGCACTCATCCAAACAGTCCCCTCTGTTTCTGATTCTCTATGGGGTTCAGGTCTGGTGAGTTTGCTAGCCAGTCAAGCACACCAACACCAAGGTCATTTAACCAACTTTTGGTGCCTTTGGCAGTGTGGGCAGGTGCCAAATCCTGCTGGAAAATGAAATCAGCATCTTTAAAAAGCTGGTCAGCAGAAGGAAGCGTGAAGTGCTCCAAAATTTCTTGGTAAATGGGTGCAGTGACTTTGGTTTTCAAAAAACACAATGGACCAACACCAGCAGATGACATTGCACCCCAAATCTTCACAGACTGTGGAAACTTAACACTGGACTTCAAGCAACTTGGGCTATGAGCTTCTCCACCCTTCCTCCAGACTGTAGGACCTTGGTTTCCAAATGAAATACAAAACTTGCTCTCATCTGAAAAGAGGACTTTGGACCACTGGGCAACAGTCCAGTTCTTCTTCTCCTTAGCCCAGGTAAGACGCCTCTGACGTTGTCTGTGGTTCAGGAGTGGCTTAACAAGAGGAATACGACAACTGTAGCCAAATTCCTTGACACGTCTGTGTGTGGTGGCTCTTGATGCCTTGACCCCAGCCTCAGTACATTCCTTGTGAAGTTCACCCGAATTCTTGAATCGATTTTGCTTGACAATCCTCATAAGGCTGCAGTTCTCTCGGTTGGTTGTGCATCTTTTTCTTCCACACTTTTTCCTTCCACTCAACTTTCTGTTAACATGCTTGGATACAGCACTCTGTGAACAGCCAGCTTCTTTGGCAATGAATGTTTGTGGCTTACCCTCCTTGTGAAGGGTGTCAGTGATTGTCCTCTGGACAATTGTCAGATCAGCAGTCTTCCCCATGATTGTGTAGCCTAGTGAACCAAACTGAGAGACCATTTTGAAGGCTCAGGATACCTTTGCAGGTGTTTTGAGTTGATTAGCTGATTGGCATGTCACCATATTCTAATTTGCTGAAATAGTGAATTGGTGGGTTTTTGTTAAATGTGAGCCAAAATCATCTCATTTAAAAGAACCAAAGACTTAAACTACTTCAGTCTGTGTGCATTGAATTTATTTAATACACGAGTTTCACAATTTGAGTTGAATTACTGATATTAATGAACTTTTCCACGACATTCTAATTTATTGAGATGCACCTGTAAATGATGAGATTTGCAAAGCCTTTGCAATTTGGCGTTGAGGAATGTTGTTTTTAAAGTATTCCACAATCTTTTTACACACTCTTTCACAGATTGGAGAGCTTCTGCCCATCTTTACTTCTGAGCAGAGTATGTGAGCGGAGTGGAGTGGCAACAGTTTCCCCTCTGCGCTCCAAGCATTCAATAATCACTCTACTCCAGCTCCGCTTCGGGTTCACCATTTCCCGTTCCCGCTCCACTCCTCTTTCACTGATATCAGAAACACCGCTCCGCCTTCGCTCTGTGGCTAAAGTATTTCAGTATGTTTAAAAATCACAGTTATGTTCACATATATTAAAAGAAAAAATAAAATAAATAACATAACAGGAGAGTAGTTTCAAAATGGCTTATTGGAAAACTAGTATGGAAACTTTTTTCTACCATATGCCAAGCTAATTACATGGTTGGCAGCATTAAAAGGTATCATTGCTGCTTTTTGCAATGCAAATTTTGTTTGTGACTGATGCAAATAACTACGTTTTCATCAGTTATTTAACTTACTGATAGAATTCCTTACAGATTTCTGCTCATTCTAAATCGGATACAAATGAAGTAGCACTGTAAGATTACATTTGTTTGAATGTATTATTGAGAGAGTGATTGCGTGTGAATAAGTGTCATACCTGTTTAAATCATGCTTTCATCCGAAAAATATTCAGTACCTTCACATTCTTTCTGATTTGAGTGATCCATCTGTATCAAGCTAGCTAAATATGTTTAACGTGAATTCTTGCTAAATATGCAGTAAAATTATGGGCCGTTGGCATGAATTGTACTCGTGATGGAGCGGTAGTGAAGCACTCTCAGAGCGAGTGAAAACCACGACGCTCCGACTTTTAAAAAATCCGCTCCTCGCTCCATTCAAAATCACACCACTCCGCTCCGCTCACATACTCTGCTTCTGAGAGACTCTGCCTCTCTAAGACATCCCTTTTATAGCTAATCATGTTACAGACCTGATGTCAATTAACTTAATTAGTTGCTAGATGTTCTGCCAGCTGAATCTTTTCAAAATTTCTTGCTTTTTCAGCCCTTTGTTGCCCCCATGCCAACTTTTTTGAGACCTGTAGCAGGCATCGAATTTGAAATGAGCTCATTTAGTGGATAAAAGTGTAAAATTTCTCAGTTTAAACATTTGTTATGTTCTCTATTTTCTATTGTGAATAAAATATTGGCTCATGTGACTTGAAAGTCTTTTAGTTTTCATTTTATTCAAATTTAAAAAACGTCCCAACATTTCCGGAATTCGGGTTGTACGCTGCATTTGATTGCTTGTACAAACTCAGGTGCTCAACACATGCACACTACGAAGTTTCATCCTTGTTCAGTGTATCACCAAAAAAAATGTAGTCTTTTAAAACTAGGAAACAACTTTGACGTTGAAATAATGAGCATGGGCAGTGTTGCCATTGTGAACACACTAATTAGTGTGAAAGAACCTACAGGTGCATGTGCACATGTACAGTATGTGTGTACTATGCTTATGACGAAATTTGCATCATGTGCATTATATGCATACCCTAGCATACATAAAAACCAGAGTATACACTGGGTTGAAAAAACTGCTAAAGGCACCATGCATGCACATCAGCAGTGCCCGAGCTCCGTTTTGCTTTGGTTGTGATGTGTGACTGAGTAAATGACAGTTCAGACCAATTCTCACTATTAATTAGTTGCTTATTAGCATGCCTAGTTGCCTAATAACATGTTGGCTGTTTATTAGTACTTATAAAGCACACATTCTGCATGACCATATTCTACATCCCTAATCCTACCCAATGCCCAATACCTTACTAACTATTAATAAGCAGCAAATTAGGGGTCTGTTGAGGCAAAAGTCATAGTTAATGGATTGTTAATACTGAGAATTGGACCTTAAAATGAAGTGTCCGATTAAGTTTTAAATTCAATACCCTTAACATTCCACACATTAATTGCAATGATTGTGAGTTCTTCATAAAGCTAATTCATAAAGGGAAAAGATCACACATAGGCAGTGGCGTTCAGTAGTAATATAGGAAATCTGTTAGTTTGTCTAATTAAAACCAGAAAATAAACAAGCTTTTAGGATTTTGAACAGTTTTTTTGGAAATTGCTTCAGAAACATTATAACTGCTGCTTCTATGTTACTAATCAAACAAGCAAATTTGTGGTAAAAATGGCATTTTATGGCACAAAAGGTTGCCAACCCCTGAAATAGTGTCATTCTGTACAGGTCACATGAGGACACTAAAAATCTGGGTTACAGTCAGACACTTACAATAGGGCAGATCCATAAACATTAACATACACACTGTTTCAATAATATAGAGACAAGATGTAAACAATGTGCTTGTTAACATCATTTTAGCATGGAAAATATGGCTTACTAAACTGTTCTGTTCAAAGTTATTTCCAATTTCACAAATTATTCACCATTAAAACACAATGGCATAAACCCTAAACTGAATGTGAAAAAAAAAAAAAAAAGATTCTTTACAGCTCACAAATAACCAAGTATTAACAGGATTAATGTTAAGTGCTTTTCAAAAATTATAAGCTTCATATTTCTGCTTTTTAAATTCTCTAAAAATGGGCCTCACCATAACCTTGCATTTTTTTCCTTAAGAAAGGGAGAGGTTAGTTGAAATTTACTATTTGATAATCAACATTATTCCACAAATTCTGTTGATTGAGCTGAACTTGTATTGAACCCAGACCCTTTTGCTACTGAAACTAAAACCCTTGCAAATCCTTGCTCTCTATTGTAATTCGCTTCTGATTAACCATAAAATGTTTTATTTTTAGCAGGGTTAAAGTTGCTTGTAGTGTTCATTTTTTTGTAGGCTGCTTTGGTTAAATTTGTCTGCTAATTGAATCAATGTTAGTGTTCAGACACTGTTGACATTCACTTCATTTTGCCCCTTTACCACCTTCATGGTGGGTCGACATTCGGTCATAATCGCTCCTGGCTCGGAGTACAGCATGACGGATGCGATTGGGAGGGAGTGGGCTTCAGTCTGTCTGCCTGAGGGGACTCCTTTTAAATCCTGTGTATTTGCAATTAGCAGATGGCATCTCAGATTGTTTCAGTGACGCTTGATAAATGCAACAATCTACATTACATGCTCACAAAGAAGAGTCACATAGGAGAAAGAGAGCGATCCCTTGCTTATTGAATCCCTCATGGGGATGGTTCCCTTGTGTCTCATGTAGCTACACATATCCCAAATGGACTACTATTTAAAGTAACTTTTCACTACTGCTATAACCAACTTGATTTCCATACTTTATGTATAAATGATTCATATTCAGATTTTAGGATCATCAATCATGCTTTTTACAGGCACAGATGGCACATTAAGAAATTTCCAAATGGCTTCTCTCTAAAAGCCAGTCACCTAGAAAACACACACACACATTTATGTTTTAATGGTGGTGGGGACTTTCCATTGACTTCTATTGTTTTATACTGAGGAAATAAGCTGAATTTTCACCAGCCATTACTCCAGTCTTTAGTATCATATGATCTTTTTATTTATTTTTTTTTTTTTGTGGAAACTCTAAATCTTTTTATTTATTTATTTTTGTTGTTGTATATTTTTAGGATTATTTGATGAATAATATGTTCAAAAGAACAGCATTTATTTGAAATGTGTATATATAATTCACAACAAATAAAAAAGAGAGGCACTCATAAGTTTCATGTGAAGTGTGTGGTGTTACGTTTTCTCTGCTGTGAGTATCTAAGCAACAGAGATACTTGTTTCATATTTATTGCAAAATTGCTCCCTACTGGCAGCGTTCTGATTTTTCAGGCCCAAACAATTTTACAAATTTCATTTTACCTTTACCACAACAAATCTATATAGATGAAACTCTCATGTCCTTCCCATGTGTGACAGTGAGGAGTATAACCTCATTTTTTCCTTCCTATCACTTATAGGAATCTTTGCACAGTAATTTACAGTTGTGGCCAAGCTGCGGCTAAAGTAAATGTCATAGGTTTGAGTATCTAAGTGTCTGTCAGCAGGTTCCAGGTGATAAGCACTCTAAAAAAAGAAGACCTATGGATGATCTGGACCGCTGGAACCCGCAAGAACAATTAGTGATTTGAAATGCAAAGTGACTCATTTATCTCCATCCAGCTGCTAAGTGGAGCCTCAGTGGCAAATGCTAAAAACAGCCTTTAAATAAAAGCAGAGCGCTGGTAGTTACAAGACAGAAGGAAGAGCAGTGGTGAAAGTGTGGGTGGTGATCTCAAGACCACCATTCCCCCAGGCAGAAGCTATAAAAGCACTAATTGAAGGATTTTTACAGTGCAAACAGTGACGGAGATGAGGAAAATAAAATAAACATAAAAGATGATGCCTGACTCCTAGGGTTTATGAGCTTCTGGCTGTTATTAGAGCAGTTTGTACTATTGTTTTCAGTGGTTAGCGCTCATCACCACTGAAGACACTCCTGCTGACCTGCTCTAAACAGCCTGTCAGAGAACACAAGCGCTCATCGGATCCCTGTGATTCACACCTGCCCTGCATCACTGTCAGACACTTTTGACTGGCTGTGTTTGGAGTCAGCACTCATTGGGTGAATGGAGATGTGGAGGGTCAGAGGCTTGAAATATTAGCATTATCTTGTTGCAAAAAAGTGATTTTAAGAGTAATGACTGTCAAATTGTATTTATTACATCACTTCATGGACATCAGATCAGTTATTTGTAGGCCTGCAAAACGATTAATCACGATTAATCACATTCAAAATAAAAGTTTGTTTACATACTATATGTGTGTACTGTGCATATTTATGTATATATAAATAAATAAATACACACACATATTTGTGTATATTTAAAAAATATTTGTCTGTATATATATTTATACTTGGGTATAATTTATATTATATATAAATATAAATATTTTATATATGAATTTAACATATTTTTCCTTAATATATACATGTGAACATAAACTTTTATTTTGAATGCAATTAATTGTTTTGCAGCCCTAGTTATTTGTATAATTTAATATAGTATATTAGTATAATTTGTAATAATTTAATATGATCTTTTATGGTTTTCATAAATTTTCATAAATTGCCTGTGTGATGTATCTATCCAGGCAGAATTGTTTTTGTTCTGAATTCCTTGCTCAAACAATATCATGTTCTCAAAGCCAAGGTCATGGGCTCGATTCCCAGGAAATGCAACTATTTATTTGCAATAAATAAATGCTTAAATGTAAATGTTTTTAATCATTTCTCAGTACAAACTTATATGTTAGCAACATTGACTATAAATGTCTAAAAATCATTAAAAAACAATTTCAATAGTACATTGAGTTTATTTTTCAGTCTGTTCAATTTTTTGTTGTATGTTGTGCTCAAGTTTTTTTTTATTAAATTTTTTTATAATCGTTCTTGCTGAACAATTTTAATGATCCAGTGAACTTGTAAATACCACTGTCAGTTCTGGGTTTTGTAGGTAAGTGAATAAACGCATGGAACAGCAATACAATACTGAATATGACTCACTGGTCTCTTGGTATCTCTTTTGTGTTGAGAACAAGTTCCAAATAACCAAATAAACCAAACGGTACATCGGTGGATGTATATGAAGAGCATTTGCATTTTCTTGTTCACTAGAACAGATTAATATAAAATAGAGGGAATGTATGGATTTTAGTGCCCACTTTAAATAACAAATAATGTTCTCAAATATTAATAGTGACTGTAGGTCATTGTTGTTTTTCATGCGTTAACAGTCAACTTACAGATTGTTGACAAAGTATGGTTAACATTCAGGTTGACTTTTACGAGCCACTTACATACATAATACCCGCATCAACAACATGCATAATAAATAAGCATAAGTAACCTTTTCCATTTAGCCTCAAACAGACTCCATTTGTTTCAGTCGTATAATTATGGAGTTTTTCTGCTGGAGCCCTGATGCTGCTACATTAATCAAAAATAGATCTGAGTGGGACTACAGGGCCTTGGCAAGAGCCATGGTTTTCTATTGTGTGCTCAACTTTACTGCCAAATATCATGCTACATGCTCTTTGATAAGAAAAGAAAAGAGTACTGGCAAAATAAATGGATCTCAACGCCTAACATGGGATTTATTTTTTGTAGTAGAGACACACAGTAGTTAATAAGAAACTTTACTGCATCTTTCTATGGTTGAACGTCGGCATTATAGCGAAGGGAGAGAGTATGTGAAAAATAGGTATGAGACCCTTCTCTGTGTGTTTGTGTGTACAACAGAGAAGATCTGACAGAGTGGTGGTTGATGGGAGAAGTCCTGGTGATTACTGATGCATGTTATTGCTGAAGGTCACCAGCAGGTATTTCACTCTAACTGATGAACTCCCACTTATTGATCTGCAGAGGCCCTGCGGCGGGAAGAAGAGGGAAGCCTCTGAGGACACATGCTGAGCCTCTGGGGATGCAGTTCCACTGTGAGAACATGATGTCATGCTGTTCCGTGCATGTTAGCGAATCAAAGCTGTGCTCTTTCAGTTTACTACTATGTAAGGAGTACATGTAAGTTGAAGAAAAATGTTGCATAATTACTGTTTTTCCGTCGATACTCTGGACTTTCTTGAATATATTGTAGAATTCACTGAGTATGTCAACTTTTACTTTAATTAGTGATATTTAAGGTAAAGATGCTGTAAATTTAAAGGTTATTTTTTGGTATCCTTGATTACATGGAGAACCATGGAAGCTTTTAAATGCACATAATGTTCTTTATAGTTTCTTCAGGTTATTTAAATATTCTTCAGACTAAGAATAAAAATGGTTATTTTAAGAACTGTTCCTGAAAGGATATTTTGGTTTTGCTGCAAAAACCCTCGATTGAAACCATTATTTTTAAGAGTATATTACTGTTGCTCACATATGAATAAACCCTTTAATGCTAATTATAAACTTTTGGTGAGCTCAAGTACCAATTAAACTCAATCAACTCTGTATTTTACGGTTGTTATTTTTTGTAACGTTTTGGTTTCTACTTTTCCCATTGCTTGCAGACATTTTATTCACGCACGCCTCCTTCGCAACTTAGTAACCTAACATCTTTTTTTGAGTTGTGTGTCAAGTGTTAGTTGAGAAATCTCTGATGGGCGAGTGTTGTTTTTCTCCGCAAATGACAAGAACACTGCTTGTTTACTTGCTCGAGAGACTCGAATGTCGTTGACTCATCCATGTTTATGTTTTTTTTGCAAAGATCTCTGACTGAAGCGTGCTAGCCTAACTTTAGCCTAGCTTTGATTAGTTGTGCTCTTGTAGGTTTCCATGGTTTCCTTTGCAGCCGAGAGAGTATTGCTTTAATGATTTGAAAGATTGATGATTTCTAAGGGAATTAATAGAAATTTTAAGTGCCTTTTGACATGAGAGCTTCAGCATTTTCAGATGAAATCATTTTGGGCTATAATTGCAACTCAGCAAGACTTTAACTCCAGTCTGTTCCTACTGACCCTGTCTGAACCGGTTTGCTTGTGTAATCTACATAAAGAATACAGCATGCAGATTTTAATGTAAATTCTATTAGTCAACATTAATAATCACGATTACAATATCAAGGGAAGTAATCTATATACTATGATTTTTGTCATAATTGTGCAGCCTGCACGTTGCTTTGCTGTAAACCTCTAAATTTTGACACATGCTTTAAACTAGATATTTCCTTCCTTTTAGAAGATTTGTCCTTTCTTCATCATGGACCTTCTAATGTGTCATTTACCTTTAGACTGTTTAATGCTAGTTTATGGACCATATGGCTTTTCTGTTTGCCAGCAGAATTTTACAGGTGTTGATGAAGCATGTTGATCAAGGAAGTCCTGCTGTTTTAGCTAGTTGGAAGCCTGCTGTGGGCGCTAGTGTAAAAGCATCCCACTCTGGTGACCAGTATCCACCTTTACATCAGGTTTGACATTCGCCATCAGAATTCAGTGTTTCTTTCTTAGTGTTTAGGCAAAAACATGATCTATTTGTATGCAAGCATTTGTCTTCCTAGAAAGTTCTCTTGGTGACTCACCTCACAATTGCATTAGCCGCCGTATGGCATTTTACCCGTCTCTGTGTGTTCATCTCAGCGCAAGGCAATTACGGCAAGATGAAATATTCATTGGGTCCCCGGACACTCTCCACTGCGCCCTCGAGCCCGGCGTGAAGGTGTAGATTGCATCTGCGTTGCGTCCTCTCCTGTGATACAACATCAATGACACATCGTGAAAATGGCGCGAGATGCCATTCGGACTTTAACGACATACACATAAAAGAGATCCAGGGAGCTGTCAGGTCTTTATATCCCCTCTGCCCCCTGGGTAAACCTTCAGGGAAATCAACAGTTTGATATGCAGAGGCATGCTGAAAAATGTATGGGGGTAATAAAGGCATGCACAGACGTGGCATTTAGCCAAATATGCTTGCTGATATATATACGTGCCCGTGTCAGCCTTTGAGCATAGTGACAGTCTTTTATCGTCAATATGACAAAAAGCCATTGAGGGGATCCAACGCTGATCTAGCCTTGTTTGTGTTTACGTATGTTCTCTGACATTTACTTTGCGACATGAAAAGTGCCCCTGGGTGTCACATTATGGATACCAGGGGGCTTTAGCGGGAGAATTGTCATTTTGCCAAAATGAAACTCACGCTGGGACCAGCCTTTTATCATCTAAGTGCTTTTTGGTTGATGTACTTTTTATGCTTGTTGACAGAATTTCTTTTCTTTCTTCTCTCTTTTTTCTTTTTGCTCCAGGCCTCGTGAAGCTGGGAATCCACTGTGTCACATGTCAGAAAGTTGCCATAAAAATTGTAAACCGGGAGAAACTCAGCGAGTCTGTGTTGATGAAGGTAAGATTGGGCTGTTCTTTCAGTGTACTGCATGAGATGACTAAAGTAAAGCAGTTTGTCGCTCTGCACTAAACTATTATGGAACTGAAAGTTGCGAATATGGCTGTTCATACCAAATGTGTCAGTTACATTTACACTGTTGTGGGTGAGTTTGAATGGTTAAATATATTTAGATTACTCACAAAGCTTATTCTATATGTTTATTTTTGTGCCAGCTCTTTCTGCAAGGGAAAGTAAGCACCGTTTCTGTCCTAATTATGCCGAGGTGCTTGCTACAGCAACAAAACATGAAAGAGCCTTTTGAGTATGAACAGGCAGCTGTCACTGTGCTGCTGAACTGCTGTCAGGGGATTGAAAGGATTACCCACAATTCTTTTACCTACTTTAGTAGTTGCCTAATGGTTCACAGCAGCATACTACCACTATTAGACTGGACATTGAATAGTAGGAGTTCAGTTAAGGTTATCTCTAATTGTTCATTATCCAGTTTAAATCATGCACAGTGAGTGTTGCTGTCAAGCTCTTCATCTCTGATCCTCTAATTGGGTATGTACTTTGCTGAAAGTGACATGTTTGTCACATCGTACGCAGCTCATGATATGTAAAGTTCCATCTATTCTGTTGTTGAAAGTCAAATGTTGGGGAGAAGTTCACTAAGAATTAATGGCATCCATCAATAGGATTATAAGCAAAGAATCAGGAAATTTGGGTTGTTTACACTATTCACAAATTTAATGCAGTTAAAAAGAAATTTTAGAGTTGTAATGCAGTGCATTTTTGAACAATGTGTTTTGGTTGGAAACCAATGGCATATGATGCAATTTATTATTGATTGGGTTTATAATTTTTCTGTGCATTCTTACTGATGCTTTCAAAGTCATCTTTGGAATTTGTTTGCAAGTTAGAAAATATTTTTGGATAGCAACTGGATGTTCCCGGGATATAATTTTGTGCTTCCATATAGTGCATATGTTGCAGCTATGGTTGTAAGGATGTTTTGTGGAATAAAAAGATAAGTACTGATAAAAAGACTTTTTTTAGCTGTACAAATATGGTAGTCACATACCTATGTGTTTATAACATTATCTGAAAGTCAGCAGATGTTCTTTGCTTTATAGAGTGAATAATTGAGTCTGTCCAACTGCTACTGTAGTATTAATTTAAAAAAAAAAATGAAAGGATGGGCTTAAGAAGTTGCTGATGTTGCGAATTTGCTTCATAAATTCAGTGAGCTTTAACATAAAAGTCACCTCAACTTTTGACCCAATCAACATAATTTCCTTTCAGTGTCCATTCAGCATCATATGGATTTCATTAAATGGTTAATGGCTCATTAACTCCTGGTGGATTGTGGGGCAGTAGTAATTTAGATGAGCTGATTGGTTCCTCATTGTAATTGGATGTGGGCTATACAGTCATCCGGTCCACATGCCGTCCCCAGACCCCCTGCTCGCTCATAGTGTTTGGACTATGGGGGAAATTGCTTCTCAGCAGGAAATAGACCTTAGCCTTATGGGAGTCTGATTGTGGATGCAAGCTTTTGTGTATCTCATTATCTTACTTTACTTTCCTCACCAGGCTGTATAATTTAGAAAACAAACGGGTGCTGTCGGATCCCAACATAGAGTTGGAGTAAAGCCGCCTCCATGACTGATAGTTAGTTGTGTTTCTCTGAAGGTCACCCTATAACCCATTCTGTTGTATCTCCTGCTTATTTTAGCTTCTCACAGGGGCTGTTGTCATGGCAACCTGACCTGAGGGAGGTAGGGGAGAAAATTATATGCTTATAGTAAAAAACAGCTTCAGATGTTGCACGCCTCCGTCAAAGTAGCTGAGTTTTTGCGAATGACGGAGGCAAAAGAGCGAGACTGCAACCTGCTGTTCTTATGCATCAGAGTCCCAAAGTCATGACTAATCTTCTCTATGGTGTAATTTCCCATGATTCCACCTTGATTTATCCCATTTAAACTAGACTTCAGTTCAGTTCAACTCATTGGACAGTCTCCCAGTCATTGGCTGCTGTGTTTCTCCTGGAGTTCCCTACTCACCACAGTCTTGACAGAATAAATAAACAATAATGACTTCATTAGCATAATTTTAGACAGTCAACGGGAGGTCACCTGTCATTCTGTTGATTTCCTCCTTCTTCTCTTTCCTCAGCCTCCAGCGAACCCCACGTTGGTTGGCATTTGCATAGCGTGGAGCCGGTGTGCAGCTGTCAGTGTGTGGAAGAGCATACATGGCTGTATGTAAAAAAGCAGGGGGTTCGGCTACTTCCTGTCAGCGTGTGCTGGGACACAGTATACGAAAGAGAGTGCATGTGTGCAGTCAGAGCCCAGGGTGAGCTCGTCAGGTTGTATTTGTGTGTGCAGCATGTCTAAAGCTAGGTGTGCAGTATGCAGTGTGTGTGTGTTCATGTCTACTCCCAGGGAGAGGCGGTGTTGTGTGTTAGGTCGTGGCACGCACAGAACAGAAGCCTGGCATTTGAGAACATGCTCCTTGCAGAGAACTCCACGGCCCCTGCCTGGCCCTTCCTGAACTAATGAAGTCATCTTTGACATTTTCAGACATGAAAAGAAAAGCTCTCTGAATTACTTTGCAGTCACACTAATGAGGGTTATGTCAGGAGGTGACCTCGGCCTACTTTGCCTCAGAGGATGTGCTGCAGATGCCTCACAGCAAGGTTTTTTTTTTTTCAGGGGAAAGATGTGTTCGTGTGCTTTCATTGTGTTGCATAAACACATAGGTGGTGATTTTAAAACCAGTGAATTTGATTAAAAATAGAGAGCGTTTCCACCCACGGCGCCACCATTGTTCCAACACCAACGATGTTCCAGTCCTAATGCCATTGCAAAAGTTAGAGCAAAGCATGCTACCTGTTCTGTCTTTGGCTGCACAGATGAGCACAGAACACTATTTAGAGTCCCAGCCTCAGAGGAGATAAGAGAGCAGAGGATTTATTGATTTATTTACTGTATATTACGCTGCTGCCACACAGATCTAATATAAACGTAATTTTTTTTTGCCTGCTCTTTACCTTCACAGACATAACCGACTGTTTTTGTAACTTATGTGTTTTTAACATAAACTTGTGGACAGAGGCGTCATGCCCATTCAAAGTGAGGGGGCACGTGCTCCCTCAGATTTTTGAGCCAAGTGGATTTTGAATGCAACTTCCAAAAGACAAAAAGTAGCCGAATAATATTTTCTATATTTGATACAATCACACCAGCATGATTAAATCGTTCAGCGCGTCATATCATCAGCTGCTAAATTCAAATCTGCATTCGCTGGCTGGCGCTGAGCCAGAGACAGACGAGTTTTTACAGCACTGCGCATTATAACCAATCACACACGATTCTGTTGAGCTTATGAATGCAATGACCAATCAGAGGTGTTCAGATGAGTCATCGCTAAAATGCCGGTGTTTTCTTCACTCGCTCGCTGACTGAATACCTCTTTCTGGAGAATTCTCTCGTCAGAAACAATAAAGTGCAGATGTATGTATGAATCTGTAAGTAAGATATTAATTTCACAGTGTAAACAGCTTTAGTGATTTTAATGGGAGTTTTTGAGAGTGCTTGAACTCTAGACTATCAGTGAAAATGTTCTTTGATAATGAAAATGTTCTCTGCTCTCTTTCTGTACAATGAAAGTGTTTTGATAAGTAGCCTAACTTACAATGTTTTTAATATTCACATTAAATATAAGGCAGCGGCTATTTACACTAAGTGCCACTGAAGCTGACAAGAATTGACAGTCTTTTGTTATGTTGACCAGCCCAATCACACGTTGGTGGGCGGAGTTAGTGTAAATAGCTTCTGCCAACACTTGCACTTAGTGTAAATAGACACTCCGTAAATATAAAGTCAGTCGTATTAAAAATATATCATGGCATGACACCCAAATCTGTTACTTAAGTAAACAGATAGGTTTTTATGCATAGTTAATATCACTACACTAAGTGTAAATAGCAACAGAGGATATTTACACCGTGCAAATAGCAATGGATTCTATTTACTTTAAGTGCAAATAGCATATTTTCTTAGCGATAGATGCTATTTACACTAAGTGCAAATAACAATGGATTCTATTTACACTAAGTGAAAATAGCAGGATTTTTTAGTGATATGCTATTTACACTAAGTGCAAATAGCTATAGATTCTATTTACACTATGTTAAAATAGCAGGGTTTTCAGCTATTTATACTACTTATTGCAAATAGTGGCAATTATCTGCACCTCAGTATTGTAGTACATTATAAAACAGTATGCAATAATAACTTATTGAATGTAAATTTTAATTTGAATTCAAATTATTAAATGGATGCCACGTTATATTGGGACAATAAAGCCCTCCCTACACCTACCCTAACCCTACCCGATACTTTAACTTTTTGATTATTTCCTTCATTTTTATTGAAAATAAATGCTTTTCTGATGTGATTTGAAATTTGAAAAAGGAGAAAAAAAGTTTGCCAAAAAGCGGATTCGAACCCGGGTTGATCGCGTCAAAATGAGTACGACACACATTTTACCATCTGCGCCACTGAAGCTGACAACAATTGACAGTCTTTTGTTATGTTGACCAGCCCAATCACACGTTGGTGGGCGGAGTTAGTGTAAATAGCTTCTGCCAACAAGGCGGGCTATTTGCACTTAGTGTAAATAGACACTCCGTAAATATAAAGTCAGTCGTATTAAAAATATATCATGGCATGACACCCAAATCTGTTACTTAAGTAAACAGATAGGTTTTTATGGATAGTTAATAGACTACATTATTAGGCTACTTTGACCATCATAATCTATGTGACAGTCGAGATATTTCATGATATAATTAATGCGTTTGGGAATGTTTTGAATAAACATTGCCCCCTCAAAAATAATGAGTGATTGACACCCCTGCTTGTGGGTATTTGACAGTTTAAGCGCAATAAGACATGAAAAAGAACTTAGTTTTTGTACTCACATGCCGTGTGACAGCCGCTTAAAACCTTATATCAGAAGTTTAAACTAATATGGTTTAACACGCATGATTTCAGCGCAATAGACATGATAATCAAAACCAAACAGATGTTTTTAGCAGAGTATCTGAGGAACGAGCTGTAAAGGCAAGCCCTATTCTGGGAAAGGGGGAAGGGGGGAGCAGCAGTTCAATTGCATTTAAAGAGACATGCATAAAAACAGCATGTTTCTGCTTCTACTCAAAATAGGCATTTTCAAAATTTTATAATAAATGATCTGTGGGATATTTTGAGTTGAAACTTCACAGACACATTCTGGTGACACCTGAGACTTATATTACATATTGTAAAATAGGGCATAATAGGTCTCCTTTAAAACACTGGAAAAGCTTATTTCATTGTGTTTCCACTCCAGTCCCATTTTAATGGTGTTGTGGAAAAGCTGTTTTAAAATGCTAAATAGTGTGCTTATCGTTCAGTTTCCCTTGAGGCAGGCTACTCAAAACTATTTATGACAAAACCATGCAATAAACATCATTCCCTCCTAATGAATGACTGCCTCTTGACACTGCAGGGTGGATCCCAGTAAACATTTCAAAAAGGTATCACTCTTTGTTTTAATCAAGTCTTGGGTGGTTAATGGTAAATGCCCCAAGGAATGGTGGGTGTGAAAGTTTCTCTCAGCGTGCAGTGTTGAATCCAGACAGGTCCTGAGGGGAAAGCTAACATTTCTGAGACCAAAAACCCAGTGTTGCCCAGGAGACTGGCTGCTGAGGAGAAGGAGGGACATGTTGCGCCCCTGCCGTGAGGAAATAACTCAAGCTGTGGATGAGTGCCAGTACACACACTATATGTTACACAGTGAAGGTGGAAGATAACCTTAACTATATATTTTAACTAAACTATATTTTAAATGAGAAGTGTACAATTTTTACACCTCTAGCAGCACCAAACTGTATTGAAAAAAATATTACATACATATGTATGTGTCTATCCATCCATCCATCCAAAACTGTTGAACAGTGTTCTACAACAGTGAAATTTCATCCATTCTAATATTTAAATCTCACTTATTTATTTTCTGATTTTCCGTACTGTCCAGCCAGTCAAAACTCAGAGTTGATGCATTTACCTTACATTTTGTGGTGTTACCTCATAACTTTCCTTTTCAAATTGAAATAGCAAAATGGCTCAAAAAGTTACCAGTTTCCCCTTAATAATAAACATAATTACTATCAATGTTTTCAGGTATGTGCAACCACGAACCAGTATATATGTGTTTAAAACATAACATAAAAAAAGGGTTTCATGATCCCTTTTTTTGCTGCTCTCTGTTAAGTATGGAAGTATTAGTATAAACTTTTTTTCTTGCAATTACGAGTTCACATCTCACAATTCTGACGCTTTTTTTTTCTCAGAATTGCATAAGACAAACTCACAATTCTGACTTGTTTTGCAGTTGCAGGTTATGAAGTCAGAATTAAGTCAGAATGAAGTCAGGATATAAACTCGCAATTGCTAGCTATACAGCCAGAATTGCAAGTTAAAAACTCACAATTCTGATTTTCTCAGAATTGCATGATATAAAGTCAGAATTGTGAGATATAAACTCACAATTGCGAGTTATAAAGCCAGAATTGTTAGCTATAAAGTCAGAATTACAATTTCGTAGTTTATATTGTGACTTTATAACTCGCAGTTGCGAGTTTATATCATGCAGGTATGGGAAAAAAATGTCAGAATTGTGAGTTTGTATCATGCAATTATAAAAAAAAAAGTCATTGTGAGAATAAAATTGAAGAATTGATAGAATTGTGAGATAAAAAGTCACAATTGCCTTGTTTATTTTTTTTATTCAGTGGCGGAAATGGGCTTCCATAGTTAAGTCCTTTACTGTATTTGTTTTTTCCTGTTTTCCTTTGTCTTGTCCTGAGGTTCTGAAAGGCTATGTAAAATATTTTATTATTATTATTATTATTATTATTAGTAGTAGTAGTAGTAGTAGAGCAGTATTACATTTTACAGATATAAAGCAACACATTTATGAACACAATTTCTTCAGAAAATTAATGGTGTACATTGCAACATGTTACTGATTTTGTAGTTTTCAACACATTCTTACTAGTGCTTTCAAGATTATCATCATATTTGCAACTTTGACAAACCCTCACCTGTATGTTGGTACGTTAGAAAACACTGGTAACAAATCAGTGGAATTAGAGAATACCAAACATTTTGTTTGCAAAGCATAACATGATGTACAAGATAGACAGAAATTTTTTCTGAATCAGTGCAGAACTGGTTCGAATGGGCAAGAGGCTATTTTGTCCAATGTAGCAAAGCTCACACTGGTCCCCAGGCCACTAGGCCATCCTTATATTTGAGCCTTGAGAGACTTTATTTCTAATAAATTATTTCTTTATTTCTAACCTCTCCTGGTCTTCAGAGTTGTGTATTAGCTCTTGCTGACCTGGAGTACTTTAGTGTTTGTGTGGTGCTGACCAGTGTTCGAATTGTGTCAAAGCTCTTGAGGGGTCCCCCTAATCAAAGATAACACAAGTAAACACAACATGCAGTTTTTAAATGAAGTTTTTTATTATGAAGGGAAAACAAAATCCAAACCCACATGGCCCTGTGTGAAAAGTGCTTCCCCCCTAAACCTAATAACTGGTTGAGCCACCCTTAACAGCAACAACTGCAATCAAGCGTTTGCAATAACTTGCAATGAGTCTGTTACAGCGCTGTAGAGGAATTTTGGCCCACTCATCTTTGCAGAATTGTTGTAATTCAGCCACATTGGAGGGTTTTCCAGCACGAACCGCCTTTTTAAGGTCATGCCACAGCATCTCAATAGGATTCAGGTCAGGACTTTGACTAGGCCACTCCAAAGTCTTCATTTTGTTTTTCTTCAGCCATTCAGAGGTGGACTTGCTGGTGTGTTTTGGATTATTGTCCTGCTGCAGAACCCAAGTTCGCTTCAGCTTGAGGTCACGAACAGATGGCCGGACATTGGCCTTCAGGATTTTTTGGTAGACAGCAGAATTCATGGTTCCATTTATTACAGCAAGTCTTCCAGGTCCTGAAGCAGCAAAACAGCCCCAGACCATCACACTACCACCACCATATTTTACTGTTGGTATGATGTTCTTTTTCTGAAATGCTGTGTTACTTTTACGCCAGATGTAATGGGACACACACCTTCCAAATACTTTTTCACATAGGGCCATGTGGGTTTGGATTTTGTTTTCCCTTCATCAAAAAAACCAAAAAACCCTTCATTTAAAAACTACATGTTGTGTTTACTTGTGTTATATTTGATTAATATTTAAATTTGTTTGATGATCTGAAACATTAAAGTGTGACAAACATGCAAAAAATTAAAAATCAGGATGGGGGCAAACAATTTTTAACACCACTGTAAATATATACATTTTCTGCCCCCATATCTTGAATATTGTCAGCATTCTAAATGCATTTTATTAGACTGAATCATGCAGTGAAAGAACACACTCTAAATGAGCACAGTCAGTCTAGTTAGTGTTTAAGCACTCGTAACTCCTCTTATAATCTGTATGATAAATGAATCTCTTTACTTTTATCGTACGTACATCAGCACTTTTGTTGCTTATGATGAGGGAATTCGCGAGTTTCAGTCTAAACAAAATTCAGCGATGACTAATCTGAATGCCTCTGATTGACCAGTGCATTCCTAAGCTCAACAGAATCGTGTGTGATTGGTTATGATGAGCAAAACAAGTAAAAATAAAATACAATGTAACATGAGCTATTTTTAGTCTAAATTTAATACAGCAATCGAATCCTTTAATTTCATTTGAACTAGTTTCATGTTTCAAGTATTATAGTTTTATTGAAAAAACAGGACCCAATGCTTATGGGAGGTCCGGGACCCCCCAGCGCCCCCTCAGTTCGAACACTGATGCTGACGCTTTGCTGAGCGAGATATGGAGTCAGCTCTTCACACCAATGCTCCGGAAGAGCTGATGAACTGTGACGCCCTACACAGAGAAGTAGCTCCACATCTGGGTATGACTTATCCTGCTCTGCCCCCCGTGATGTTCGCTCCATCCATGATCTCTCAGTCAAATGAACCACTGCCTCTCTAATGGTGCTGCACTGAAGTGATTTAAGATGGTGTTTGTTTAATCCACGTTCACAGGCTCTTTAGTCTGGGAAAAGAGAGATAGATGAAGGTCTTAATGATGTGATCACTGAGGCAGTAAGGCAGTGACAAGGCACAGTGCAGAGATCCCGAAGCAGATATTTTGTAATGTACATTTCTCTGCTCTGATTAGATTTTTTTTTGTTGTTTTTTTTTTTTAATATTTGTATTAAGGCTCTCAATCAATTTTAATCAGTTTAATTACGTTATATTTGTATTACTCAAGTTAGTCATTATTTTTTGCATATTCACTACTGTTTAAAAATTTGGGGTCAGTAAGATTTTATTTATTTATTTTTTTTTAAGTGAAATAATACTTTTATTCAGCAAGGACACATTCAGTTGATCAAAAGTGTCAGTAAAGACATTTATAATGTTGCAAAATGTTTATATCCAGCAGTAAAACTGTTTTCAATATTGATAATAGCAAGAAATGTTTCTTGAGCACCAAATCGTCATATTAGAATGATTTCTGAAGAATCATGTGACACTGAAGACTGGAGTAGAGTCTGCTGAAAATTCAGCTTTGTCATCACAGGAATAAATCACATTTTAAAATATATTCAAACAGAAAACATTTATTTTTGTAATAATATTTCACAATATCACTGTATTTGTGATCAAATACTGTAAATGCAGCCTTGGTTAGCATAAAAGACTTGAAAAACATGAAATGTTGTATTTTATTTTAAATATGTTACATATAAATATATATATATATATATATAGCTTACTATATATTTTGAAGACAGTCGTTTTTGTCCTTGTAGTGATAGAGAAAGAAAAAAAAAAGGAAAAAAAATAAAAAACAAAAACAGGCAGGAAGGGAATATAGCAGGGAGGAAATAAAAGATGAAATCTGCAGTCCAGCACAGAGGCAGAATTGGAGGCAGAGTAAATGGCTGATGAATGATGGCTGACCCTAATCCTGTTATCCTGCCAGTGATGACAGCCGTGTCATTTTCTCTCTATATACGTTTCTCTCTCTTCTTCTCTAAATGATTATGGATCATGCATCTTCTCCCTCGCTCTACGGTAGATTGTTGTGTTTGCAAGGGAGATGTTTCCCTCATCGCATGCAGAGAGAGGGACACAAAACAAAATAAATGGCTGTCACACGCTTCCCTCCAGCCCAGTGCATCTTCATCTAATTTGCATATATAACTCTTTGAAGATGCCAAGCTGATTTGATAAGGTTCGATTTAATTGATGACCCAAACGAGCCCTGTATTGTTACTATGTTAAGTTACAATGTCTGTCTGCTGTTCACTTCAATACACATGAAGTGCTAAAATCTTCTGTCTCTGTGTGATCTGATTTTTTTAAACAAATGACCAAAATGCATCATGCGTTTCAGTTTATGGCACTGAGTACATTTGAATACATTAGTAGCTGTATTATCATGTTCATATATAATTCAACTATACCTGTAGCTACCCTACAGTGTTAAAGGTAATAGAATAGTTCACCCAAATATGCTGAAAATGTACTCACCCTCAGGTCATCCAAAATGTAAATGAGTTTGTTTCTTCATCAGGACAGATTTGAAGAAATAAATCCATCATTAAGCCTTCTTAACTTTAAAACATTGTTTCTAATGTGTGGTAATACCCCTACACTATAGTACATTCGATCTTTTCTCTGTTTCACATGTACTTCCTTCTCAAATGATTAATGTGCAGCTTTGACCCGAAGTCTCAGCACTTCGTTGGAGGACTTCTTGTTGAGTGACCAGATATATAGTTATTTTGTTCAGTCCACAGCATGGTAGGGACGATCTTGAGTGCTGTTCCTCTGGTACAGTGTGAAAGTCATCGAGCTGTTCAAAACAGTGGTGTTTTTGAGAGCTGGTCATTTACTACTGCAACAAATGGAGATTTGATTTACACTTGGAACTCTGCAATTAATTTGATTCACGTCGACATTAAATAGATGCATGTTTCAATGAAGATATGTTGTTTGAATCAATGCAGTTTTTCAAATTCAAGATGAATTATTCGAATTTGTGAGAGGACAGGTTAATTAATATACAGTTTATCTTTTTCAGTAGGACATACTCTCAAAAGATTTATTTCTATACGTATATTAATGCTATTTTTGTGATTTATATGCTGTTTATCTCGGGCTCTGTGTGCTTTTTATCTATATTGAGCCTTTCCGTCATATTGGAGTGAGAAATGGGTACAGGTTGTTAATTACTTTTCATTTATCATTATTTATTTTTAACACACACTAATTACAGGAGCGATCCACCTGTCCTGAAGAACCTTATTCAAGGTTATAATAGTGATAGAGCAGTAGCACTGATATTGATAAATATATGTTTTATGAGTCACTTCTGCTTGGGGTTGAACAGGCAGCATTTGTTTTGTCAATCCTTAACTGTTAGTGAGCACAGAATCTGTCAGGGATATTTGTCCAGTCGGCCAGTCGATATTACAAAATAAATAAATAAATAAATAAATAAAACCCTAGCAATGTTAGGGTATTAACCTGAATGGTTTAATTTATTGTGGACTTAATTTTGTGATATAATTTTTTTGCCAAGTTTCTTGGCAAATTCATAAATGAATCAACATAACATTGATTTGACTTTAAATTATTTTATTATGTGAGAAAAAAGAGAGACATAGACTAGTAACACTAGCAAATCTGTCTTGGACCGCTGCCAATGGTCAATTATTTCTCATTATATGTTTTCATTATAGAAATATATTTGATATCATAATGCTGTGTTTGACCAGAGTGATCAGAATCAAGTATTTTGGAGAGCTGTGTAATAATGTTTAGTTGTAATAATGTTATTTGTGAACAGTTTCAATGAGTTGTGTGGTTGGTGATTAATTAGGGATGATTTGGTCTCTGAGATTCTGAGCTGCTGAAGTTCATCAGCATTAAAGCTTTTCCTCCCTCAGTCCATTCAAAAGCTGAATGTTCAGCTCTATAAGACATTGTCACTTCCTTTATCTACTCTTATATAAGAAAGATCTTAATTGCTGTAAAAAATGTCATAGGATAATAAAGCCCATCTTTTATTATCAGACAGCTTTTAAGTGCACTGTGGTTCAGAAGTTTGGAGTTGGATAGATTTTTTTTTTTTTTAATGTTTTTTGAAAGTAGTCTCTCAAAACAGTAACATTAAAAAGTAATTTTGTGAAATTTTATTGCAATTAAAAATAACAGTTTTCCATTGTAATATATTTTAAATTTTAATTTATTCCCATGGTGGAAAAGCTACTTTTTCAACAGGCATATCTCCAGACTTCAGTGTCAAATGATCATTCATAAATCATTCAAGAAATATTTAACAGTAGAAACAATAGTGTATATTGCTTATAATGATAAATTACATATAAGGGACAGTTTAAGAATGAATATATAACAGTGCAATTTTTTATTAAGTATAATATGTCAACTTTATGGGACATGTGTTTACTGTTTTAGCTGCCACAATCGTGTTTTTCCATGAGCTTATTCCCCTCTGTCTGATACTCAGTGCATCAGCTTTGACTGATCATTTGATCAAATGGAGAAGGCCCTGAGGAATCAGGAAGGAGAAGATAAAGGAACGCCGTTACCTTTTCATTTGGTCCCTTGAGTGACCTTTAACCTTCCTTCCTTCCTTGCCAAAATCATTATGGCTGCACTGAGACAGGAGCAGTAGAGAAAATGTCCATTATGTGAGATTTATAACTGTGGTCCATGTCCACTGCTGCCTACAATGACAGATAAATCAATTGACGTGGACACCTGTGTTCCATGATTATGATTGCACAGATGCCCTGAGAGGATGTGAAGGTGAAAGATGTCTTTGTGACGTTAACAAACAGATCTGTCTACTTAAAAAATGGTTTCACACCTGTCTACATAAAAACTGGTTTTAGTTTTATAGCCTAATAACAGATTGCTGACCTTTCTTGAAAGGTTATCCTTAACGCTCTGTTTAAGGAAAGTTCAAGGGGTCTATTCTTAGGGCTTAAGAATGATCTGAAAGGTGATTATAAACCTTACCAGCCTGACTTATGAATTAATTAGATGGCATAATGCAATCATAATTAATTTGCTGAAAAACAAAGTTGGTTGTGTGTTTGTTTGTTTATTGGTTTGTTTCAGTGTTGAACATTTAGAACGGGGTACACATTCACTGTTAACTAACTACTTTTCCCTCAATAAATTCCTAATTTGCTGCTTATTAATAGTTAGTAAGGTAGTTGTTAAGTTTAGGTATGGGGTAGGGTTAAGTAAGTCATTAATATGTGCTTTATAAGTACTAATAAACAGCCAATATGCTAGTAATATGCAAGCTAATAAGCAACTAGTTAGTAGTGGGAATTGTTCCTTAAAATAAAGTGTTACCTTGTAAACTAACACTATTAAGAGTCATTTCTGTTAATTGAAATGAAGATGAAATAAAATATAAATGTAAATGTAAGTTTAAAAACTTCAAATTCGTTCTTAAAAATTTGTGTTTTGAAAATTAGAAATTAGAAACTAAGTGAAATAAAATCATTTGAAGTACTAAAAGGATTAAAACTGATATAAAAAGAAATTAAAATAAACAGAAATATGAAAAAAAATGACAAAACACTTGAAATTACTAAAGCAAAAATTAAAATGAAAACAGGAAATATAAAAACAAAAGCTAATTCAAATGATTAAATGCTATAATAGTATATAAATAATACCAAAATAACACTGTCAATGCAGCTTGGTGACAGAATCTTGCTCTTGACCTTCAAACTGCCATTTAATGCAGCCACCTACATTTTTTGTCACACTGCAGCCAAGCAAAACAAAGCTCTTAAAATGTAATGATTTTTGCCCAAAAAGTGGAGTATAATCAGAATCAGAATCATACAAGGAATTTGTTTTAGTGTCACAGCTTCCAATACTCAGAAACAACAACAACAACAACAACACAGATAATAAAAATAAGATGTGAATAACACACACACACACACACACACACACACACACACATATATATATATATATATATAAATAAAAAAATAGATTAATAATAATAATAATAATAATAATAATACATTGTATGTACAGGTCTGCTATAGATATACTAGAATGTAGGGTGATAAATAAATATGAGGTTATTGCACATATTTTTATTGCACAGTGGGAGAACATTTAACAGTTCATGAGGTAGATTGCCTGGGGAAAGAAACTGTTCTTGTGCCTGATTGTCCTGGTATTCAGTGCTCTGTAGCGCCGAGCAGATGGCAAAAGTTCAAAAAGGAGATGGCATGGATGTGAGGGATCCACAGTGATTTTCTGAGCCCTTTTCCTTACTCTGGATGTATACAGTTCTTGGAGGGTGGGCAGGGGAGTACCAATAATCCTTTCAGCAGATCGAACTGTCCTCTGTAGTCTTTTGATTTCTGATTTTGTAGCTGAGCCAAACCAGACAGTTATTGAAGTACACAGGACAGACTCAGTGACGGCTGAGTAGAACTGTGTGAGCAACTCCTGTGGCAGGTTGAATTTCCTCAGCTGACGAAAGAAGTACAACCTTTGTTGGGCCTTTTTAGCAATGGAGTCTATGTGAGTGTCCCACTTCAGGTCCTGAGAGATGATGGTGCCCAGGAACCTGAATGTCTCCACTGCAGCCACTGTGCTGTGCATGGTGGTGAGTGGGGGGAGTGCAGGGGGGTTTCTCCTGAAGTCCATGATCATCTCCACCGTTTTGAGCGTGTTGAGCTCAAGGTTGTTATAACTGCACCAGACAGCCAGCTCTTTAACCTCCTGTCTGTAAGCAGACTCGTCGCCGTCCTGGATGAGACCGATGACTGTAGTGTCATCCGCAAACTTCAGGTGCTTGACAGAGGGGTCTTTAGAGGTGTACAGGGAGAAGAGCAGTGGGGAGAGAACACAGCCCTGAGGGGCACCAGTGCTGATGGTGCAGGAGTTGGATGTGAATTTACCAATTCTCACTAGCTGTTGCCTATCTGTCAGAAAGCTGGTGATCCACTGACAGATAGAGCTAGGGACAGAGAGTTGGGTTAGTTTGGTCTGGAGGAGTGCTGGGATGATGGTATTGAAAGCGGAGCTAAAGTCCATGAACAGGATCCTCACATAAGTCCCTTGTCTGTCCAGATGTTGAAGGATGAATTGCAGTCCAATGTTGACTGCATCATCCATGGACCTGTTTGCTCGGTAAGCAAACTGCAGGGGGTCCAGTAAGGGTCCAGTGATGTCCTTCATATAAACCAACACCAACCTCTCAAATGTAAGTAAGTGTAAGTAAGGCTGTGCCACACACCTCTAACCCAGCTCTCTGTTCCTAGCTCTATCTGTCATATAAACCAACACCAACCTCTTAATGACTACAGACCTGTTGTTAAAGCAACAGGTCTGTAGTCATAAAGTCCTGTTATCTTGGGTTTCTTTGGGACGGGGATGATGGTGGAGCGTTTGAAGCAGGTAGGGACTTCGCACAGCTCCAGTGATCTGTTGAAGATCTGTGTGAAGATGGGGTCCAGCTGGTCAGCACAGGTTTTCAGACAGGCTGGTGTGACACTGTCTGGGCCTGGTGCCTTTCTTCTCTTCTTCTTTCTGAAGACCTGGCGCACATCATCTTCACTGAACTGAAGTGCAGGAGTGGGGGAGAGGGGGGTTGCTGGAGGTGTTAATGGTTGTGTGGAGAGATGTTCAAAGCGGGTGTAGGGTGTTAGACTGGGAGTTTTAAATCTACAGTAAAACTCATTCAGGTCTTCAGCAAGATTGGCCTCAGTGCTTGGGGATGGTGTCTTGTAGTTGGTGATGGCTTTCAGACCTTTCCACACTGAAGCTGGGTCATTGGAAGTGAACTGATCTTTCAACTTTTTAGCGTAGCTCCTCTAATCTCTTTATTCAGTGTGTTCCTGGCCTGATTGTTCAAGACTCTGTCCTCCTTCCTGTAGGCATCCTCTTTGGCCTGACGAAGATGTCCGAGTTTTTCTGTGAACCATGGCTTGTCATTGTTGAATGTTAAGTGAGTCCTGGTAGGGATGCATATATCCTCACAGAAACTGATATATGAAGTTACAGTCTCTGTGAGTTCGTCCAGATTGTTGGTGGCAGCTTCAAAAACACTCCAATCAGTGAGGTCGAAACAGGTTTGTAATGCCCGCTCTGTTTCGTTGGTCCATCTCTTTACAGTCTTTACTGCAGGTTTAGCAGATTTAAGTTTTTGCCTGTAAGTTGGTATAAGATGAACCAGGCAGTGATCAGAGAGCCCCAAAGCTGCCCGTGGGACGGAGCGATATGCATCCTTTATTGCTGTGTAACAGTGATCCAATATATTACTGTCTCTGATGGGACATGTAACATGCTGTCTGTATTTTGGCAGTTCACGGGAGAGATTTGCTTTATTAAAGTCCCGGGGAATGATAATAACAGAGTCCGGGTGTTGTTGTTCTGTCTCTGTGATTTGATCAGGGAGTTTGTGTAAAGCTGAGCTCACGTGCGCTTGCGGATGAATGTAAACTTGGGCTGTCAATCAATTAAAATATTTAATCGCGATTAATCGCATGATTGTCATGAGTTAACTCTGAATCCGTGCTGCCTGAGCTTCACGAACGCGCCGGCTCGCTTCCCCCGTCTGCGCGTCCTGAAGCGTTTGATCAGTGCCGCTGCTCCGCCGACTACAACGTTCAGCAAAACGTATGAATAAACGAAATCCGGTAGAAGACAGTGTGGTGTGTTCTGCTGAATGTTTAGCAGTTCACCCTTGGTAAAGCTGATCGTGTTAGACAAACAAAAAACTGGAAAAACAAAAACAGTACAAAAACTGGAGAGCAAGACACTGAGGCTGCCATCTGTGGCGCCATCTTGTACCAGACTAATGCATCCCCCCAGTTATAATGGTTGCTATTCCCCTGGCGTAAGGTATAGTGTAAGTTTCCAACGCATTGTATCATAGGTAAGCTATGATTTATGGGATATCTAAGCACTTCTTTAGTACTACAGATTCTCTGAGCCAGAATGGAGTCAGTGGGGAGTTTTTCCTTCATACAATAAATCTGTACTTGACCACACAGCACAAAACTGTGACTAGTACTGCGCTATTGAACTATTGATTTAAATACAGCATGTGAGGCTGTGATTGGTGTGTGAGATCAAGCTGTCTCTCCAGGATGAGTGAGTGATGCAAAAGATAGATCATAATTACTTTTCTCTAGGAGCACGGGAGTCTTTTAGCGTGTGTGTCCCCGCTCACGGCAGGGTGAATGTAATGGCTTCTGTCATAAATCTATATCCACAGAACTGAGCTAGGTTTAACGTTGCCATATCTGCAAGAGTACATATTTTTTCTTGTTTCTCTCAGCAGTGCACAATTGAGGGCTTTCCACCCTATATATAATCTCATACATCAATATCCAAATGAAAAGAAAGTGAGGACTTAACATATTGACTGTACCACTCTTTTGTTGTCTTGGGAAATGGCTGCATTCTTCCCTAGCTTGTTCTGCTCTAAGAAGAAACTAAAGCTAGAGGGTCAAAAGCAGCACAATGAGATGCCGAGAGTGGATTTTTGAGTTTATAGAGAAGAGCCTCTCCGGACAGAAGTTTTTGATCAATTAAAACACATTCCTTTCGTATTTAAATCAATGTTTTTCACATTTCTTCCTCACTGAGCCCAGGGCAACTAATTTCTGGAAGGTCAAAAGGCATCAAAGCAGTTGTTTACTGAGGCTAGGCGCTCTTAAAGCTCCCAATATTCCTATGCAAATGTGCGTGCATAAATTTGAATTCATGACAAGCAGTGTTTCTTGTTTTGACATTGGCATGTAAGATATAATTTGCAAAGTTTACTTAAGGGAAACAACAACATTACAACCAGCAGTATGTGCATAGAGGTGATGTTTACTGTTTAGCTGAACTAAAGCCACGGTTTATGAAATTGTCCCGGGAGACTCTGTATTGATGGGAACTCTATCAGAAAGTCATCTTTGGTGGACCCAGCAAACGATTCCTCCCTGTAGATCCTCCAGCCCATCATCTTAAAGACTGCCTCACTGCACTCTATTTCCAAATCCAATTTCTCGATAGCAGACATGCTAATCACACGCCTCTAAAATGGGTTTCCTGAAGCAATTTAGGGGTGAAATTCAACCTTTTCAGTTATAAATATTCAGATGCTGTTATGTTTATGTGGCCTTAGAGCAAGTTGGGTTTTATTTTTAACACATCGTGTTTGGCTTTAAGGGAGCAGAACATTGTGAGACCAAACGCTGCGTGTGTGTCATGGGTCAAGCAGCAGATTGGTTGTGAACAGAACGAGGCTTTGTACCGAATGGAGAGCCGCGGTTATCTGCTCGGTCCAGACGAGAGGACAGAGCAAGACCAACAGGATTGCATGCAGAAACATTTTTTGCTTGTTCAAACTTGAGGCCGAAATCTGTGGCTGAGATCTCTTGGATGTCAGCAGTGCTGATTTAGTAGGTCACTCAGGTGCCTCTTTAGACTGGAAGTGTTTGAAAGGATGGGATGAGGTGTGTGGCACAGCCTTACTTACATTTACTGTTATACTGTACCTCTGCTTTCACACTACTGAACACAGAAATTCAAGATCTCTGAGACATCCAGACATAATTTATTTTAAATTTATATGTTAACAAAAAAAAAAAAAACTGTATGACTTTATTTCGTCTGTGAAACATAACATATTTTGACAAATGTCTGTTTTTTTTGGTCTATATAATGAAAGTCAGTGGTCACCAACATTCATTGGTTACCAACATTCTACAAAATATCTTTATGTTCTGCAAAAGACAGAAAGTCATATTTATGAGTAAATCATGACAGAATTTTCATTTTTTGGGTGAACTATCCCTTTAATATAACACAACATTCTGTGTGAACGGTTACTGTACACACTAGTTGTGTTTCTGTCTATGCTGTGAATTTTATTAATAAAATAAAAAAATGTTAAATGTGATCATTTTTTGTGGTTTATAAACAAAACACAAACTTCTGGGGGATGATAGTAGTCAAATTTTCTGAGCAGATTATTTAGTCAATTTTTTTGGTGAGCATGTACAAATGTACTTATTGGATATGTTTCCATTGTTTCTTACTGAATGAAATATTGATCCACCTGAGGTGAGTATAAATTATTTTATGACCAAACTCTGCCAGACAAGGGGCAGAAGAGGAGGAAGCAGGCCTGTAATATTAAGGGGTTCACCTGAATATTAAATAAAGGGTTCACCCAAAAATGAAAATTCTGTCATTAATTACTTACCTTCATGTCATTCCAAACCTATAAGACACCCGTAAGGAACACAAATTAAGATATTTTTGATTGACTGACAGGAAGAAAAGAAATCATTGAATAAAGTCTTGCCTTGACCGTGGTAATTCCGCTGCTGTCTATGCAGGGTCAGAAAGCTCTCAGATTTCATCAAAAATATCTTAATTTGTGTTTCGAAGATGAACGAATGGGTTTGGAACGACGAGGGTGAGTAATTAATGACAGAATTTTCATTTTTGGGTGAACTCTTTAACATTCAGATTACTGGTCAACCAATATAGTGTTTTTTTAAAGTAATGTTTGATTCTGAAACTATCCATTTTGTCCCCTTGTATCCTGAATGTATGTGATCACATAAATAAAGACTTATTTTCACACAATTCTTTCACAATATTGTGTTATGATCTCAAAATAATTTTACCATCATGCGTGATTGGTAAACTAATACATTTTGATGTTTGTATTGCACAACTTGTTCCATATGAATGGCTTTTCTGACATAGTAAACTTGCTCAGTAGCTCACCTGGTACAGCCTTGCAACCACCAACATAAACATTCCCAGATTCACATTCATATTCGTATTCATAATACTTAATCCATTTTCAGCACCACTCAACTGGACATTTCACTTTGAAAGCGTCACAAAACATTCAAGAACCAAATCTAATATCATTCTGCAGAAATTTCCACACAGGCATTTTTTTTGTTTGTTTGTTTTTTCAAAGAACCTGGTTTTGAAATAATCATTATATTTGAAATTTGGTCCTGTTAGTGGCAAAGGAACTCCACCTTTAATTATGAATTTCATTGTCCTCTTTCCCTGTTGTTCTCCTTTCCTCCTTTCCACTGAGCTTTCACTCATTTGACATCCAGCCATTTTCAGACCTACTCACACCTGATGGATCTGATTTGAGCCACAGCTGCTGGTTGATCGTGTAGAAGGATTGGCTATCACCGAGGGATGGCAATTGTGTTTAATATCCACCGATATCCTGTACGGTGTGTCTCTGGAGGTATTAACTAAGCCATGATATGCCTCCCAGCGCTCTTCGTCTAAGCCTTCAGTGAGACGTTAAGGTCTGCTGCTTTAACCCCCTCCTCCCCCTCGTGCTGAAGTGTCTGTTTCCACATGTGTTTGAGTTAATTAGTTACAAAGCCACAGCAGCTCCCAGGAGGACCGCTGCTACTGAACAGCCTCCATCTTTATTAAAGAAGCGCAGCTTGAGTGCTTTCCTTCCGCTTTTCTGTTTTTATGGGTTTCTTCATCTGCTGCTCTTCCATTGCTTTGATTGGGAAGTTGGTGTGTTGTGAGAGAGCTTGAGGAATTAAGATGGATTGAAGGAAAGAGGCATCAATGATGAATATATCAGGGAACTGGCAGAAGGAGAGGTGATGGTGTGTCAGGTGTAAAGTCCCGCTCACGCTGACAGCAATTAAACCCTGGAGGTCAGCGAGTGTCTGTGCTCTTGGTTGATTATTGGTGTTCCTACATGACTGCTGTATCCAAATGTTTCAGGTGGTGCATCACAGCCTGCATTTGCATTGACACACACACACACACACACACACTGGTTTCCATTTTTTGTGAGGAATCTCCATAGACGTAATGGTTTTTATACTGGACAAACTGTGTTTTCTATCGCCCTACACCCAAACCTACCCCTTACAGGAAACTTTCTGCTATTTCAGATTTTCAATACACTCCATTCTGTGTGATTTATAAGCTTGGGGACCAAGAAAATGTCCCCACAAGGTCAAAATTTACTGGTATTACTATCTTTGTGTATTTGTGGTATTATTATAACGTGATAAATACCAGGTACACCCCCCCCCCACACAAACACACACACATGCATGTATGTGCGTCTGTGTGTATATATGTGTGTATGCATAATGCCCATTCTTAGTTATAAAATTTTATTTTCCAAAAAAAAGTTTACCTAAAAAGTCCAAAGTTCTATATTCTTTAAATGAGAAATTTAATTTTAAACACATTTTTATAAAATTATAAATTGTAAATAATTTTTTTTTTAATATTTAATTTAATTTATTTATTTTTTAGTCAATAATGTGGGCCCCATGATCATTTGGCTTTAATTTATAAGCAAAAATATATCAGCCTTTTTCAGTGGCTGCATTACCCATAGTTAGGCTACTCATGTTTCTAGAAATCACTAAATCTCATTTGCAACGAATGACTTCCAGTTGCTTTGTCACTGCAAAGTAGTGTTGCTCCTTAACTCTGCTTGAAATTGTCTGTGAATGCACGTTTATGTATGGGTAAGAATGACTAGGTGTGTGTGTGTGTGTGTGTGTGTGTGTGCGCGCCAGGGCTGCTCAGCTAGTGGGCACTGGAGAGTTTGGACAGAACAGCAGAGCTCTGCAGACAAGAGGCAAACACCTCTCCCTCCATCTCATCATCACTTCATGAGCTCTTCACGCACACACTTTTGCAAATTGCCAATAAAACACATTGTTGCAAACATCCATAAAGTCACGCATAACATATAACCAAACCTTTCAACACAACAAACAGACAGCTGTGTGGTTAAATGTGTTGTTATTGGGTAAAATCTGATGCCTCTCCAATACATTGGAGTTGTGTCCCAGTCCCAGCTGTGAGAACATGAGCTCTGCCTGCCTTCATTCATTTGCCGTGTGTTGTGTGACCATCCACACAAGTGCAGTTTTATTAGCATGCATCAACACACCATCTGCAACCTGAAATCACACAATAATTGAGCATAATAAATTATGTTAAATCCATTAACAAAGGCAGAGGTTGAAAGTTGTTTGTTTAGGACGTGTTGAATTATACACTGTTAAATATGCTGGCTTAAATTGGAATGTTCTTAATTAAATCTGAATTGCAAAGGAAAAAAAGTACTCTGTGACACACACACATTTTCACACATTTCTTTTTCTCCTCCATTTGCTCTCTCAATATCTGGGATTAGTCATTCATTTTCCCTCTCTGCTCAAAGCCAGTGGAGAAATGAAATCTCTGTCTAAAGCCCTGCGTGTTACCAATTGAAACCAAATACATCAATGTCATTAATGTCATTGACTTGTGGCCATTTAACCTTGTAATTTTATGTCATACCCAAACTGAAATCTTTCTCTCCAGGGAAATTAATCACTTGATAATCACTTTTGTTGGCAAGAAAGATGCTATTACAATGATGCTAATTGTTAAACATGGAAACTCAATGAAAAAGGGCACTGAGGTGAGCCAGTCTCCTCTTTTATAATGAGGAATGATGCAGATCACTGCTCTGCTCCTATCTGTCTGCATAATCAGAAGAGTGTGTGTGTGTGTGTATTTTTATTGGATCATTAAAATCATAACAAATACCTGGTTTGCTGCTGTCCCTGTTTATTTAACTTGCTGTAAGTGTTAACTCTGTATTAGAGTTGGATTTAACTCATTTGGATTCAGACAGGATTACTGGGGTTTGTTGATAAGATGAAGTCTCCATTATCCTGTGATCACAAGTGCTATTTGGCAGAGATCTGATGTGCAGGTAAATGGTGTATGTTTGGATTTCCCTCCTCCTGTCTGTGCCAGCACAGCTTTACACCTGCTGTAGACAGATGAGTGTGTGTGTGTGTTTGTGTGTGTGTGGGTCACGTTTTGACTACATTATGAGGGCCAAATGTCCCCATGAGCGTATAAAACCTGAAATATCCCACACTGATGAGGAAAGCAGCTTAATGAATATATAAATAGTGTCTTAAAGAAACAGTTCACCAAAAAATTCTGTTATCATTGTATGACCTCTTTTATTCCATACAATGAAAGACAGTGGGGTCCTACGTTGTTAGTGTTATCTAAAAGTAAAATTATTAAAAATCATTTTTGTTAACTGAAATCAAGCTGACATAAAATAAAATATAAATATTATATGAAAAATTAAATGAAAGAGTTTCCTAGCACCACTGTAATAGCATCTTACTTGCCAACAAAAGTGATTATCAAATGATTAATTTCCTTAGAGAGAAACATTTCAGTTTGGATACGACATAAAATTAAAAGGTTAAATGGCCACAAGTCAATGACATTTTTGTTAACTGAAATCAAGCTGAAATAAAATAAAACATAAATATTAGATTAAAAATTAAATGAAAGAGGTTCCTTTGGCAGATAACTGAAATAAAATAAATTTATGCTGACGTTTTAAACTTACTAAAATTAAGATTAAAATAATTTAAAGCTGAATATACTAAGAAACATTACAAATACTAAGAAAATGACAAAAGCACATATCAAAATTGCCAAAACTAAAATTGTGATACTTTTTTTTTTTTTTTTTTTTTTTTTTGACCTTGCTGACCCAGTGAATTTCTCTGTCCAGTGTCATGATTTAATTTAGCAATTTCGGTATTGCACTAGTTTTAAATATTTCTAATGGGCATGTAAAAGTTTTGACTTTTCGGTGTGAGTTAAATCTCTTTTTTTGTGCATTGTACCTGAGAAAGTAAACCTGCTTAATTATTAAGCACACCTGAGTATAAGGCATTTTTCATTTCCAGCCCTTGTTAACAATTATATATCACTTATAAATGGTTAAATGCAAAATTAATAGTAGTTATTAAGATTGATGTTGTTTGGAATTGGTAAAATGTGCTTGGAAAAAAAATATGACCAGAATATTGTAGCAAATTAGCTCCAAAAGGGAATCGTATATAAATAATTACAATTAATTATGATTAATTACAATTATTTATATCGGCTGCAGAGTTAAACTGCCATCAGCTGATCTGTTCGTCCAGCGAACATTCAGTGTAAATTCATATCAACTCTAAGAAAGGATATTTCCGTAGCCACAGAAAATACCTTCCTATTAATGCATTAGAGCATGTAGCAAGGGTCAGAATCGTAAAGGGACATTAATATGCAAGGCAGAATCAGAAACTCATGTAATTTTTGCACAAGAGTTTTATTAACTAAACACTAATGCAAACTAGTCTAACAAACAAACAAACAAACAAACACACAAACGTACAATTGCTCATACATGGGGAAAGGACTAATGAGAGTTGATGGATGAAACCATCAGGAAAACCAGAGAATGCAGTTATGGAAAAAGTAATTTAACCACCTGAGTAAAACCATCAGCGCCGTTTATAACGGGGTCTATAACTTGTACTAATAACCTCTGTTTCATTTAGTTAAATGTACAATACTTGCAATGCATTTGGTCAGAATGCAGTCTCAGATGAAGGTCTTAATGGTTTCAAGGTTTTGGACTCCCGATCATGTTCTTCCGGGTTGAAGAGTGATGAATTCCAAAGATGTTCTGAGGTAGAAATGTTCTTCCAGGTAGAGAGTGGAAAAAGAGCTAAGAAAGAGATTTGCTGAGGTCCGAGAAGCTTTGGTTGAATGGAAATACAAGCCCGTAAGCACAATAACTTAAGGGTCCTGAAGAGTTCTAGCTCACATCTTCCTCATCCTCGTAGGGTCTAACAGAACCGCCGACTGGGTCTTTGTGGTCAAGAGTGATCTCCCAGGCTGGGGAGATCACTCACGGCTCTATGTTGGGGCCGACCGGGTGCGCCCGCACCGGTTCAGGCTCTCCGTGAGTCCTTCACGGAGCAATCAGAAGATAGCAGAAGAGCTTTTTTGCAGAAGAGACTTTTTGCAGAAGAGAGAGGCCGGACCTGTGTGTGAGAGCTTTATCTGGTATAAAGGTCACACCTCTGGGGAGTCAAAGAGCCAGTGGAGGGAAGGTTTTACGACTCTTTGTCTCTAAGCATGGTAATTTGCATGGGGATGGATTGGAAGTTCATATACAAACTATTAAAGATTCTTAGAACACTTATATGTTGCATAGGTAGAAACATATAATATACACTCTCAATTAGATCATCCGAAGACGAATTGATAGAGATCAAACATGATATAAGTGAGGTAATATTAACTAGTGATCTATCATAAGCATGCATAAAACAGGATACAGTACAAAAGACAATGTACACGAACAGTAACAATCTACACAATGACCTGAGGATATGTGTGTTCATTCAAAGAAAGGTTTTTCTATGAATTAATTAGAGAAGAGTCCATTTTTATGGCATAATTTCTCTTTCCTAAGGGAAAATGAGGTGAGTGTTGCTCGGTCCGCATTCCTTAGAGCAATACAACTAGTGTTATCGGGTTAGTTGCTATGGAACCGGGGGCCTGGAGTCATCCACAGACATACCGGCACCCAGAATGTGTGTTGGGTGAGGGGTCTGTGATTATTTGTTAATCTAATAACTAATTTGATTTGTTAAATCTGATGAACAATTGTGTATCTGATTGGTCCAAATGCTACAATATCAACTTGTATAATGATTAAGCATGCACTGCATGTAATAGTAAAGTAATATAAATAAATAATTTAAAACAATTGTATTAATAATATCAAAGTAATACGAAAATAACACTGGTTGGGTCCAAAAACATTCTTTACAATATATTCTTTTGTGTTCTACAGAAGAAAGAAAGTCACATGAGTTTGGAATGACATTTCTTTTTTTAATGTAAAATTTGAGGAAAGATTGTGAGGGTTTTGGAATGAAACATATCATCAGCTCATTCAAAACAGTTGAAATCAATGAAAGTAGAAAAATGAATGTACTAACCCAACCAGTTGAAACACACATATACTCACACACTTGAGCTCTGTCATTGTTCCTTATTTGTCGGGCTTGCTACTTATTCATTTAGAAAAGGTCATGTTATTCTGAGGGCTAACATTGGAGGAATATATCCCGGCATTATCATGTGACAAAGCAGCTCTGACATGGGCCAAGAATGGCCTGCGGGATAAACCAGATCGTACAGAGAGTCTATTCTATTTAATATGTGATCATTAAACATTTTTTCGCCTTTGCGCTCACTTCGAGCACATATTAATTTTGGGTCTCGGGCACAGAAGATGCTTTATAAGCAGTTTGTTCTTTCCAAATTGGCAAGGACACATAATGCAGGTGCATGAGACTAGCGGTGGCAGCATAGGGAGTAATCAAAGGCTCTGCCAGGAGCAGAAACAAGCATCCTGCCCCTGAATGATTACAGTGATTGTGTAAACCCAATGAGAAAGATCATGTGCTGTGATAAGTCAGGGAGAAGCTCTCTCTATATAGTTCAGGAAAGCTGAGCTTAAAGCCATCTGCTAAATAAAGAAAAAACACTGAGAGAATGTGAGGACAAGAGAGAGATGTTGAGAGAAGCTTGCCATGACAGGGATTGATATGTAAGGCAGTCAGTGAGACACAGATTAAAGAAGGAAATATTTCATTATTTATTTAGCTTTTTTTGCTCTGTTGCAGAGGTCCAGATGATAGACCTTTGAAGAACTTGGGCTTTGATGGTGATAAATTGACATCTCTCTCTCTCTCTCTTTACTTGGGTCAGCCGTGTTCTGGTTTTGGAGTGACATACGAGATGTGGGGAAGAAAGGCTGCAGCCACATGGTTAGAGAGATAGTGTTTGTATGGAACAGGGTGATTGAGCCCAAAGAAAGACCTGTGTGTGTTTGTGCTTCTGCTCTTAGATCTGAGTCTAACTCCATCTGTAATCGTATTGGATGTTTTTGATGGTGTTAAAGTATCCCATCAGTCAAAAGTCTGGAGTCACTCGACAGTTTATGTTAGTCATGATCTTTCATTTTGTCCTCAAGTCTTGAAATTAGTTTTGCAGAGAAACAAACTGTGCCTGTGTATGGATTTCTTCACTACAAAACATACCATTTCAATTTATATTACATCCATCCATCCATTCTCCAAATGTAGGGTTGTGGGAAGACTGGAGCCGATCCCACCCGGACTCGACGTAGGGTTATTATATTAACTAAAACTAGTAAGTATGCAAGTAAGAAGTAAACAAATATATACTTGAAATGAAATAAATGTTAATTGAATTAAAATATTTAAAAATAACTATTTTTTTTCAGCTAGTTGCCAAGGAAACATTTTCATTTAGTTAAACTTGATGTACTAAAATAACTTAATCTACAGCGTAAAAATAATAAATAGAAATGACAAAAACACAACTTTAAAAAACTTGAAAATAAAATAAACTATAAAACTTTAAAATAAAAATGAAAATGGAATGTTAATTAAAGCTATAATAGTATGTCAGTGATGCTTAAATAAAATAAATATACTGTTTTTTTTTGTTTTTTTTTTACTAATAAATTGGGCCACATTGTGAAAGAAAAGTACCTAAAAGTTGTCTATCATACATGGAACCTCCTTCAATTTTGTTAAAAATGTACAATATTATATAAAAGCTGCATATTCAGTGCTACAAATCGACAAATTCTGATGTTTGCATCGATCAGTCCTGACCAAAACATTGCCCTTTGGTTTATAACACCTCTGCTTTATATAATTGTTTTTGCTCCGTAGAGTATTGATTGGCTGTGTACAAATGAAAGGTGATTGGGTCTAATAGGATTGTGGCTCACTTGGACACTGTACAAGGTTAGTCTCTGAGCAGGTGTATGATGGGAGACTTCATGCAGCGTCGACTTCAGCAATCCAACTTTCATTAGTGTGGGATTATCCTTATTAGCTGTTCCCATATTCCCACCGATAATGAAGTCTAATTATTTCTGGTGCTCCCCCAAAGCAACAAGAGATGGATTTTCCCGCAGCAGCAGCAGGAATGTACACTCCCTAAAACAACACAACTGCACGTCAACACATCGGTGAAGCACTGTATGTTCGCTAATTACCACCTCTCAATATCTAATGTGGGACAATTCATGACAGCTGTGATGATGGATCACCATATCATGCTACTGTATCCCTTTCCAAAGACTAATGCAATTAGAGTCCTGTCCACTTATAATTCATCTGAACTCTTCATCAAAGGCATCTTGTTATGAGGCCAGGCACTTGCACTAGTGTCTTCTGTTTATTTTCTACTTGCCAAAAAGTGATTAATGGGTTAACCACTTAATGAAAGTGTTGGGATGCTAATTAGGCATGGCTAGGCAAGATAATACGATACAACATCATTCTGCTAGCACAGACTAACCAGAGGCTGTTATTGTCATTGTCTCCTTGTCTTTTACTCTGACCTTATGTTACTGAATGTAAAACTGAAACAATTCTAATAGTTTTTTCTCTCTCTGTCTTTACAGGTGGAAAGAGAAATAGCTATTCTGAAGCTCATAGAACACCCTCATGTTTTGAAGTTGCATGATGTCTATGAAAATAAGAAATATTTGTGAGTATACACCATTTTTGTTTACCCATGCATCATGCAGTGTTTAATCTGAGTGTGTATGAGTGGCTGGTAAACTATATCTGTACGGAAGAGCAGACGCGCTGATATCCCTGGATATGTGTGCGCTCCAGTGGCTGGGCTTAATGTAGTTTTCAGTAATTGATAAAGGAGCCGCCACGGATGTAGCTGAGGAATTTGTTTTCTTAATATTCAGATGACACAGATGTATGGGCCGCATGCTCGTAAAGTATTTGCCTATGAACATTTTTACACACACAAATCAAGTACGAATCCATCCTTAATTTAAATAACGCTGACAGGTAATCGCATGAGAAAATCCTTTAATCGACTAATAAATCAGATGTCTGGTGTGTCAGTGAGTGTGTTTGCGTGTGTTCAAATGTGACTGTTTGTGAATGGGAGTCTGCGTGTATCTCATGAATACATGAATGCGCGAGTATGACATAAATGTGTTTTCTCATCAGACAGGTCGATTGCAGGAAGACATTTCGCACACATTTACACATTCACTCAAACGCAGTGGGGTCCAACAGTCTGATACTACATTGAAAATGTGGGGTGTATTTATTTATTTATTTATTTTCCATTTATACCATGATGTGAACTGAACGTTTTGGGAATTTTAAACATTATGATGTTTAATAGATGATTCAAATTGTTATATTGTTAGTACAAGTTGTAATTAAAGGGATATTTCACCCAAAAATGAAAATTATGTGATTTATTACTCACCCTCATGTCATTCTAAACCTGTAAGACCTTCGTTCATCTTCGTAACACAAATTAAGATATTTCTGATGAAATCCGAGAGCTTTCTGACCCTGCATAGACAGCAATGCAACTGACACATTCAGGGCTCAGAAAGGTAGTAAGGACATCGATAAAATAGTCCATGTGACATCAGTGGTTCAGCCGTAATTTTATGAAGCTACGAGAATACTTTTTGTGCACAAAGAAAACAAAAATAATGACTTCATTCAACAATTCCTTCTCTTCCCTGTCAGTCTTCGACGCATGCGTATGATGCTATATTACTGTTATCAATATTACTGTTTTCACTATATTTTTGATCAGATAAATGCAGCCTCGGTGAGCATAAGAGACTTCTTTCAAAAACAATTGGCATGATAGTAGATCTGTCATGGGAGTTTCAAAGCTGTGGTTTGTCAGGGTTTCTTACTTCCACTGCTTTTCTTCCACAGATATTTGGTTCTAGAGCATGTGTCAGGTGGAGAGCTCTTTGACTACCTGGTAAAGAAGGGCAGGTTAACACCCAAAGAGGCTAGGAAGTTCTTCAGACAGATCATCTCAGCGCTGGACTTCTGTCACAGTCACTCTATATGGTAAGAGTTCTGGACTGTGTTAAAATCTCAGTCTGTTTTATAGGAAATCCTTAATTTTTAGCATTTAAAGCTTGGCACACTCATTAGTTTAGTTCAAGAAAGTCAAATGTGTTGGTTTGTTGCCGTCTATTTTCATACGTCATGTACTGTATAACCATCAACTGTTGTTGTCCGGCGTGTTGTACTGCTGTTGTCTCATTTATTATTTATAGTGAAAGCCACCTCAAGTGAGGCATTTTTCAGTCATTACTAAGCATTGTTGGGAATACGTAATAACATTATATTGAGATATTACTATTTTGCACATTTGCACAAGTTTCAAGCCACACACTCACTCACACTTTCTGGGTCAAAGATTGATAGCTCCCCTCCAGTGCAACTGCAGAAAAGTACCGTTTTTATCACAGAGTGTATCCTCAAGCCTTTTCTCTCCACATTTTTGAGATATAAATGAAAAATGTGCTCAAATTTTCTCTATATGCTTTCTCTCTGTCTTTTCTGACTATTCAGCCGAGAGGGTTTCAGTTAACCATACAACAGAAAATAATGAAGATTTTTGCCTTCATGTACAGTTCCCTAAATTTTTGACCAGTTTTATGTTGAAATACTGAGAAACAAATCCTTCATCTTCACTGCAGCGTAGTTTCTCATTATCGAAACAATTATACAAATGATGCAGTAATTATGTGTGGTAATGAGGTGACCTACCCCAAAAACACGAATAATGGGGGCATTTTACAGAGGTATTTAAAAAGAATTCAGTTCAGTTTTGTTAATGAAAAAAGCAGATCATTCATGTTTGAACTTCCCTTGCTAAGGCAGAATAAGACTTATTTCATTTATTTCATTAAAAAAGAGGCAGCCAAAAGTTGCACCAGTTTTTTTTTTTTTAATCATTTATGTTTGGAGTACCATTTTTATGTACATTCAGATCCTTTGAAATGACATATATTATTTGAAACAACATACATGATATGATGTTTTATTAACAAGTTTCGGGAGGAGCACAATCAGATCATCAATCAGTCTGGCCCAGGTGGAGCTCGTTAGCTAATCACCTTAACAAGCACAATACGTATATACATATACAGCCAACTTACTTCTGTTCCACGACAGTTTTCCAGCATCCCGCCTCCACCCCAACTCCTCACTCTTAATCTAATTTCATCCCATTCTTGGGATGGGGGATGGGGGATGGGGGGGGGGGAGTTCTCTGGGTTCGGGCTCTATCCCAAGCTCGGAGCTTCCCTCTGGACAGCACGCCAAATATGCTTACTAATTGCTCAATCATATTATATGTTAGTGCCAACTCGTGAATTGTATTTTTAAAGTTTTAAAGTGTTTTGCTTAACTGTTCTAATTTTTTTACCTGGCGATAACAAGTTAACATTTCACAATTGATACTGAAAATTCTTTAAAAATCTGAATTAATATATACTTAATGTGGTCAATTTTTAGAATTTCCTATTGTTTTCATGTAGTTTATTGTATATAAATTCTTAATGAGTTCCCATATCAAGATTTAATTTTGTGATACAGGTTACATTGTGTTGAATTCTCAAATTTTACTTTCAAATTATGTAAATTAAAATGATCCTTTTTCAGCAAGTTTGAACCCATCCGGCTAACATAGTATTACTCTACAGAACTTCATAAATTATACATCAGAACAGTGACAAACTAGACATTTGGAGAGCAGCCTTTGTTTTCCACTGTAGTCCTAAATGTACATTAATTTAAAAGAAGTTCACTTCAGCTTTTCACAACTTTAAGAGCTATCGCTAGTGCTAATAATGTTTCTATTTGAATTCTCACGACCATATCCTCTTCATATGCTAATATACTAATGCACTGAAGGGGCAGCCATTAGCACAATATTTGCATCTGTTTACCATGCGTTTCAGCAGGCGCACAGCCTAATGAAGAATGCCGCATGCTTCCAGCACAGCTCAACTAGCTGATGGATGGTTTGAAGGCCTTTCTCGATAGGTGATGGAAAGCACTGAATAAACAGCATAGCAGGGAGGCATCACTTGTTCTCTCCTCTGCTCGTTCACAGCCATTTTCCTCTCTGGGGTTTGAAACCTCCACACAGATAATATGCTCTGTTGATGGCCTTCTGCTATCACTGTATTCACAGGGATAAAATTACGGCTTTCTAGCCCCACTGTGAGGACAGGCAGAAAGACTAAAGTCTGAATCAAGCCTGTCAAATTCTCCAGTCTTTTACATGATACAAGTGCTGTCAGGTACACAAGGTCATTAGACACGAAGAAGAAAAAGCTGAACCGAGTTAACTCATGTCTAAGTAACTGAGCCTGAACATCACATGGGGATTCTAAGTTTATGTAAGCAGTTGCCAGTGTCTGGATGGGAAGACTGATATCTTTTTGGAGCATTTTATGAGGAACGCTACTGACGACATGCATTAGCAGTGTGAGTGCTGTTTTGCTCTGTTGAATGTGTGAGAGCTGATTTGATGATTGGGTGCATTTATGTAACCTTGCTGCTCCATTCTAGAATAAAAGACAGACATAGAGGTCAGCAGTGCAGTCTGGAGTACATACTGGGGTTGCATTTAATGAGTAGCCTATGCAGGTTGTGATGAACTCCAAACAGCATTCTTCAGTGCCAAGATTAACAGCTTTTTTATGACAATAGTTATTGGTTGGCAAAGGATGAACTGTGCATACAGAGATAAATGTGCAGTTCCGGGGACATAAAAATTAGGAGGACACATAGAGATGGAAAAAGGCACAGAGAGATATTGGTGGCCATTAAAACCTCAACAAATGGACCTCAATAAGGGTAGACACCGTATTTCATTTGACGTGAATGAGAACAAGGCTGTGATCTGTGTTTCTGTCACAGGGTTTCTGCACTTTTTTTGTTCACTGGAAATTTGTTTGCAAAGACATATTTTGTCACCACCAGGTGTACAGTCAGTGTATTTGATTTAAGCATTCTTCTTGTCTATTTAAGATTTTTTCAGTTGTGTTATATACTGTAGTTTAAAAGCACAAGTGTTTACAGGATCTGTAATATCTCTAGTTCTAAAGGAACCGTTTTTAGGAACATTAGGCTATAACAGCAATCTCACAGCGGGACACTAGTGCTCTCCTCAAGGAGGGATTGTGTTTATTGGTTCCATGAACTTGTGCTTCGTCAGGGAAGATGATGGTCACCCATTTCACACAGCTCCATACCTGTAGTACGTAAAGCGTAATGATGGAAGACCAGAGAAAAAGTGAGCTAATGTGAGCAGAATGGAAGGCCTGCTGGACACCTCAATTTCCACAAACCCATGAGCTGTTTAATGCCATGTGCACTTTACTAAAGGGGGAAGAGTCCAGTGTTTGGGAGTTGGGGAAAGTTGTGGAAAACTTAACAAATAATTTAATAAAATCAAATCAATGCCTATTCCTTGTGTTTTTTGCTATATTGATCTCTCAAAACATAAGGTTGGGACAGAGTTGGTGGCTGGTATGTTTTGGTAACTAGTTTGCCGTATAGAACAAAGGGTCTCCTTTCTGAAGCTGTTCTCTTTCATTTTGATGCCTTTTCATCCAGAGCATTCATAATTAGACATCACATAATGAGACTTCCTTGCACTTCAGGCATTATAATGAGAGACGGAGCAGCAAAATGGCTTTAGAGTTGGGGGTTATGTTTTTATAGCATATTTGCAAGCTTGAATTGTACAGCACCTGGTTACTTTGTTTAAAACAAACAGATGAGTTTATTTTAAAAGGATGTTTGTGATTGTGTCTGGCAATACTAACAGTTCCTGATACCCAGAGATCATTCAGTTGGTCCTGCTTTACCCATTCGGTCTCTTGCTGGCAGCTAATCAGAAAAGCCTCTCAGTAAACACACACCAGTATTGACCAGGACTCCCATGCTATCTTTCCATTACCGAGAGCTCCTCCTTCTCCTTGGTTGCCTTGGCATGGGAAAGATGAATCAATTGTTGTAGTAAAGAACTTTATTGCTGGTCTGTGTTTAACCTTTGCAATAACTTAATTATCGCTGGGTGAGGAGACACCAGGTCTTTTATAGCTGGTGCTTCCAGCAGTGACATTTTTTGCATCATCTCCAACATACAGAGCCTTTTATAGATGGAAATGTGTGGTTTGTAAAAGCTACACTTGCTACTAATAATCTATTGATTGTGACGATGTGGTGGTGCTTGAGAGTTGACTACCATATTGACAAGATCCCTCTCTAACTGTCTTCCTATCTCTTGATCAAGTAATTAGGTGCCTGGCAAATGTTTTTGTTTCTGATGTTGTTTACTATGGTTGCAGATGGTTGATGAGCTCTTAGAACGGTTAGGGTTGCTTCGGTGCAGTTATTGCGGCAAAAGGAGGAGGACAGTATTTCTGGTTCAAGTCACGTTTCTGTCCCACCAACAATTATTGGCCAGTTGTTGTTGCCAAACCATCCCAAATGATAAGCTTCAGTAAATGCTCATTGGCTCACAGGTCACGATCAGCTGCCTTTGAAAGATACTTGAAATGTACAAGCTGCTTTTTGATCTCTTGGGCCTAAAATGGTCTTGTGTTCCTCGATCACTTACGTGCCCGCTCAGGATGAAAGAAGCTTCGCTTCTTGACACTGGCAAAGAAAGCTCTGAATTTTTGTCTCCAGATCAGAGGATTTCACAGTGGTACAAGGAATCAAGATGTTTCCCATGATGTCTGATCAGGAGATTTGGGGCTGAGTCTGATACTGGCAGCTTAACCAAGTAAAATAAGAAATTTAGTTAAGCTGGATCATTTAATAAAAATAAACACAAACATCTTTGTAGATACATGTGCCCATTGGAGGTTTATGAGTGAACTACGAGTTCAGTTTTTCAAATATCTTTTTTTTTTTTTTTCAAATGTTAGTAAGCAGTGAAGCACTTTTGTTAAAAATATTTATTTTATGAGAAATAATAGAGAAACCTAATGGAAGATAAGGCTTTTTCTTAATTTTTCTTCATCATTTTCTTCATTCTTCATGTCATTGATACTTACACCATAAAATATTAGAAAAACCTAGAGATACTTAAGAAAGCTGCTAATGTGTAGATGTTTATATCTTAAGCATTTAGTTTTTCATGTTTTGTAGCCACAGAGACCTGAAGCCAGAGAACCTGCTGCTGGATGAGAAGAATAACATCAGGATAGCAGACTTTGGCATGGCTTCTCTACAGGTTGGAGACAGTCTCTTAGAAACCAGCTGTGGGTGAGTCATGCTCCTTCTTCCTGCAACAATTACCAGTATACATGAAACCTGTTTTTCATAAAGCAAGGGAAAACTTTCATAATTGGGTACAATTTTGTAAAAAATAGTGCATGCTCATGCAATTGTTTTATTCTGTTCAGATGAAAAAAATACCAGTCAAAGCATATGTTTTGATTTGCATAGACAGTCCCTTCACATTAAATGGCTTTTGACAAGAATATCATCATCTTGAGATGATATTGAGAGATGTGTGACTTGAAAACTAGTGAAATCACTCTCATTAATAGTCCAATGCACAAATGCACCACTTGCCATTTGCATACTTCATTATGAAAATAACTGTAGAAATGGTTCCATATTAACAGCTGGTAGCTATATCTGAAGGACTAAGTCTTGCATTGAGACACATGACTGGGTCTGCTGCCACCGAAGCACTTCCTGAACTGCTACTATTAGTAAAAAATATGAACATGATGGCCTGACCTCACTCAAGCTTTCATAGTCCCTGTGAATGTGTAATGCATGCCATTAGAGGCCCCATTATCAATGAAAACGAGAGGCTAGGTGCCACAGAGCAGAGCATATTATCAGAGATGGGGATTAATCAAGACTTTAAAATCCACCCCGAGTGACCAGACCATAGCTTTGACTTCAGTCTGTGTACTTCTGCTTCCTATTAGCCAGCACTAAAATGGTGCCACGGCTTTGATGGTTTCCTTTGACGGAGGCATGCTGTAATTATTGATTGCGACTTCCCAAATCTAGGCACAGATATGACAGTTTTTAATTAAACACATTCATCTTTAGCCTTCTCGTATGCTGTCCGCTTGACACAAATGTATTCTGTTTACCACGGTTAATGAACTCCAATTGAATTTGAAAAGGGCAGACCCCTTACGTGTGAACGGAAGACCAGCACGGAGCCTCCCAGTCATATCTCTGTGCCAGGCATTCATCATTTGTATCTGAGGCTCGTTCCTTGCTTAGCAGATGGGCTGACCTAATTTTGAAATAGGTTTAGTTTTGAAAAGTTTCTGCCATGTTTGCAACCCAATGGTAATTTTGAGCGAAGGGGTGGTTACATAAAAACGTCCAAGGCTGCTTGGAAATCCAGTCAATTTAATTAGATCCCCCTCCAGAACCTTCATTCGAGTGAAACTAGATTACCCACAATACAGTGCAAAATTCCCAAGTACCGCTGGTCCTATTTGGACCATTACTCTGGGTCCCCTAAGCTCGCAAGTTTGATAATAACATCAAAGAAACCTTTCTTTGCCACTTCTGCTCTCTGAGGCATAACCAGCACTAGCTAACTAGCACAAAGTCAGATTAGCTCAGAGTGAAAACCATGCTAATGTCAAAAGAAAAACAGTTTATTTCTCTGTTTTTGACTATTTAACCAGCTTCCCTCTAGTCAGACCAACAGCGCTTGAGATATAACAAAAATATCTTCAAAAAATCATGAACCGCATCTTGGACTAGATGAGTAATTCCTCTCCATCAGGGTCTTTGCACAATAGCTTAATCACCCCCTGTGGCTTCCCTGATTTGCCATATCAATCCTCCCTCATGTTCCTATCATAGGGGATATCCATGACACACAGACAGAAATCAGGCTTCTGAAGAAATATTTTTATCTCAGTGCTGGAACTCTTATTGTGGTTTAGTTTGCACCATTATGAGGTGGAGAGCACTGTATCTGTTTGTAGTGCACACATGAATTTCTTAATATGATCGTCTAAACATTTAATTGCTAGGGAGTAGCATTGTAAGGTCATAGCAATTAACATAATCCTCTGTCACAGGTGATTGGTTTTTAAAGGGCAAACCAAATATACTATTGCTAAATATGGAGGTTTTTTTTTTTTTTTTTTCTCTCGGTAACACTTTTCAATGCTTTTCGATTCATATTCATTAATACATTAGGTATCGTAAACTAACAATAACCCCCCATTAATGTTAATGGTCACACTTTATTTTAAGGTTCAGTCCTTGCTATTAACAAACCATTAACTATGACTTTGGCCTCAATAAACTCTTAATTTGCTGCTTAATAGTTAGTAAGGTAGTTATTAAGTTTAGGTATTGGGTAAGATTAGGGATGGCAAATATGATCATGCAGAATATGTGCTTTATAAGTACTAATAAACAGCCAATATGTTCATAATAAGCAACTAGTTAATAGTGAGAATAGGTCCCTATACTAAAGTGCTACCATGTTAATTTATAAATAGAGTAATACATTTTTAACATATTAAGTTGTATAAATTATGCTAAATTTACACTGCAAAGGTGGCACAGAAGTGCTTCAGAAGTGGCATTTAAGTGTCTTTACTAAGAGATGGAGCAAATGCATTTACAGCTGTATACTCTGATACTAGAGGCTGAAGTGGATCAGAGCAGGCATCATTCAGTCTGGCTTTTATGTGGCATTCTTTACACTGAATTTTGCAGGCATAGAGACTTAAATTGGTTGTGTAAAGACACCTTCAGTTTACATGTTATGGATAAACATTAACATTGAAAAACAGTATATTTATAAATTAACATTAACCTAGATTAATAAGTGCTGCAAAAAAATGTTGTTCATTGTTAGTTCATGATATTTAATGCTTTTAAAAAATGTTAAGAAGTTGAAGCTTATTGTGAAGTGTTACCATTTTTTATTATGTTGTAGTGGATGTTTGAAAAATGAGTGTACAAAACAAATGCGTATATGACATATTCACAGAAACAATATTACTGTTTCATCACATTATTTCAGTAGTAAAAGCTTATATTTCTTTCCACCGAGAATGATTGAGGTACCAGCTATGTATAAAATGGGCACAAAAGCATTGAAATTACTGAGCGGGAGCATGTTGCATTACCCACTTAATTTAGTATAAAAACCTTGCAATTTGGCGTTGAAAAACAGCAATAATAGCTTTCTCTACAGTGAGCAGTAGTTATGTTTTTAAAGCAGAGAAGTCAACCATTAAAATTAATGTGTTATCAATACAGACTCAATCTACATAATGGTATATGACACCTGCAATGAAGAAACAGGCATTTATAGAAAATTGGTGTTGAAAAATAGAGAACTGCTTCTGATGATGTGCCATGCCTTTAAAATACGGTACGCAATTCAGGTGATTACAAACCTGTTTTACACACTTCCAGCAGAAAGTCATTACAATTTAGTGTTATATTATTGGATCATTTGACAACAGCATGTATAGGGTGGTTAGACAAAGAGCTGTTTGTCAGAAAAGATGGTGTGAAGATCCTCATGCAGATACAAGGAGTTATTACTAATTTAGTGTACTGCATGTTTCTTCTCTAATGGGTGTTTTTGCCAAGGTTGGGTAAGGATGATGATGATGACATATTGTCCCGTTTTCTTTCAGATCCCCTCACTATGCCTGCCCAGAGGTTATAAGGGTAAGTACGTGCTCTCAGTGGCATCTCTCATTATGAATCTCTTTCTTTCCACATCTAACTTCTCTCTCTCTCTCTCTCTCTCTCTCTGGTAGGGGGAGAAGTATGATGGCAGGAAAGCTGATGTATGGAGCTGTGGAGTCATTCTCTTTGCACTTTTGGTGGTGAGTGAAACCTTTTTGTGGCAGAGACCTCATTTTGTGTCATATAATTCTGCTGTAATTTGGCCCTCTGCCTTTATGACAAATGTGAGCCACAGTCTCTCTCTCAGCAGCATGCATTGGAAAAAAGAAATCCCCTGTGTTTGAATGAACTATCAGATCACAGAGCTGTTGTGAATGTCTATCAGAGGATGTGGGAGAATCCAGACAAGGATATTTCAGTGCTAGCTAATCGGCAAGAGTTGGGCTTTAAGAGAATCAAGGTGTTAAACCGGCTCTGTAGTCAGAGCTCAAAAGACTGACAACACCAAAGCTCCAATATGGTTTCTCACTCCAGCCGGTGATTCATCTTTATATCAGACATGAGTGAGATCAGCCCATTTTATTCATCACGCTGAGCATTTTATGAATCCACTTTTATCTTCTTACTCTTCCTTACTTAGACTGTAAAAGACTTCAAGTTCTTGGAGGGAATTAAAATAAAATTTGAGTGTCATGCTCTTGTCAGACATTTAAAAATCTCTGTTTGGGGTAGACTGGATTTTGGATTTTTATGCTCAACAAGTCTGCATTTATTTGATCAAAAATACAGTAAAAACAGAAATAGTGTGAAATATTATTATAATTTAAAATAACAGTTTCCTTTTTTAATACATTTTAAATGTAATTTATTTCTGTGATGTCGAAGCTTCAGCTTCAGTGTCACATGATCATTCTAATATGCTGATTTGATGCTCAGAAACATTTCTTACAGTCTTTACAGTTAAAAAGAGTTGCGCATTTTTGATAAAATAAATAAACAAACAAACTTACTGGCCCCAAACTTTTGAATGCTAGTGTGTATATGTATTCATTAGTTTCTGAATTGCCAAAGTGTACATATAATATCAACTTAACACACTTTTGCTAACCTAACCAAAATGAAAGCATCTGAATTAAATACAGTAATGTGCAAGTATATGATCTGAAACCACCAAAAATACTATCAGCAGATTTTGAACTGCTTATGACAGGTGTCACTGCCTTCACCTCAAAGTGATTGGCTGCCATCCTGCATTTTTTGCCTCTCATTTGTATCAAGTTAAACGTTTCTTAACTTTTTGACATTCCCACTGCTTATTCGGCTCGGCTGTCAATCCCACAGTCCCCCATGCAAGCCTGAATGAAGTGAAAATGCCCGCTCATCTCTGTTCAGCTCCGCGCCAGTGGACACGTATGGTCACACCAAGCTGTTGATCAAATTTAGAACTTTCTTATCCATGCTTGTTTCGTTTTTCCAACATCAAATAACAGACAAATGGCACTAGCTTATAATTAAATCATTCTCAAACCAGACAACAACTCTGATTTTCTGACAGCAGACAGCTTGCTTTGAGTCTGGTAATTAAGCTGGTTCAAGTGTAATTACTATTCAAGACCATGAGCCCAACACAATCCTAAACCCAGAAGAACGGTTTGCCCCAGTGAAATGGAAAAGCCAATTGTTTCCTTTTTCTCTTTTGTGTTTGTGTGCTCCATTTTAACTGAATCCTATTCACAAAACAATCAAATTATTCCTGTGTATCCCAGGAACCTGTTCTTTGATCTTTCAGTGCTCAAAGACCTTTCATTAGAGATGCATCCTGCATCCTTTTTTATTTATCATCTCTCTACTTTGCTAGTTTTTTGCTAGATTATATCATCTATTACGTGGCCCTGTCGTCAGTCATGCTTGTGAATTTTCTGTGTCATTTATCAAGCGCTGACATCTCAGTAGTGTCAGGGGCCCTGATGGGTCTCTCTGATGTGAAAGTGATGAAGTGTATCTGGCACAAAACAAAGCTAATTATCAAAGCACAATCATCTCTCTATGCCAGCCTTTTCTTTATTTATTTTGCGTCCTACTTCCTGTGTAGATATCCTTCATAAAACTCTCTAAAATATGGTGGGGGTGTTTTATTTTTATCAAAGCATTTATCACTCCTGTTCCTTCAATTCTCCCATTATTTGTTTAGCTATAAATCCATGCCCCCCTGTAATTCCAACTCTCAAGAGAAAACATGATTACAACGTATTTTATTTCTTTTAATTATTTTTTAATAATGTGCTAATATTATTTTCAGTTAATACTTTTATTCAGCAATGATGCATTTAATTGATTAGAAGTGATAGTAAAGACTATTACATTGTTACAAAAAAGTATATATCAAATAATTCCTGCTCTTTTGATTCCTCAAACAATCCTGAAAAAAATAAATAAAAAAAACGTCACAGTTTCCACAAAACTGTTAAGTATTACTATAGTTTTTAACATTTACAATAATAAGAAATGTTTCCTGAGCACCAAAGCATATTAGAATGATTTCTTAAGGATCATGTGATGCTGAATGTAATCGCTAATGAAAATTCAGCTTTGCCAACACGGGAATAAATTCAAATTTAAAATATATATTAAAATGGAAAAAGGTTATTTTAAATGGTAATAATATTTCACAATATTTCTGTTTTTACTGTATAAAAATATATGTAAAGCAGCCCTGGTGCACATAAAAGATATGATAAAAATCTTCTTGACTCCAGACTTTTGATGTTAGTGTATACAGGATTAGGGCAACCAAAAATAAATTAAGAATCAACCATTGAAAAATAAATATTGGCTGACATTATTCTGAAAACGGTGGTTGGGGCTAATTTTGTCCCGCACAATGATTGATTATAGTACTGACATGTAATATTTCTCTCTGTCAGGGTGCTTTGCCATTCGACGATGATAACCTGAGGAACTTGCTGGAGAAAGTGAAGCTCGGGGTCTTTCACATGCCCCATTTCATTCCTCCAGACTGCCAAAACCTCCTAAGGGGGATGATCGAGGTGGACGCCACCAAACGATTCACGGTCAGTGTCCAGCATCGTCACGCTCATATTTACAGTTTTATCTCATAATATCATCATTCAAACCTTGTAAAACCTGATGCCTGAACAAAAGAGATGATTTATCTCTTAAATGGCTCATGTGGCCTAAGGAATCATAGGTGGAGACAGCGTTACATGTGCACTACACTGTTGACATATGCTGGTTGGCTTCTCAGTTCCACAGACATCTACAGTATATTAAGCTGATTTCTATTAAATAAGTGTTATGGGTCTGAGAGATTTTCTGCTTTTGAGCTGTCGCTTCAGGTCAACACACAGCAGAACTAATCCAACCAGCCTGTCTGTCCGGATCTCACACATTAGCTTCAAAAAGCTTGCGTGTCTGCGCTTCTGTCTATCTCTTTCTTTCTCTCTTTCATGGTCTCCTCGTCTCTCTGCTCTTCTCCCTCAGCTACTATTTTCATTGCTCTGCTTCGGAGCTGCCACCCCCCCTTTTTTCTCCTGTAACATGCTGTAGTGACGAGAGGTTTATAAGCTTGTCCTAATACCAACCCTTTGAAATGCTCCAGTTTCCTTTTTTGCTTTCCAGAGAAAACAGATAGCTGTCTTCACTGCCCACATCTCTCGGTGATTGAAAACAATAGCGCTCTCCTAGGAAGGATCCAAACATAGCCCATTTCCTGTGCGGTTTGTCAGTTATATAAAAGAGATCTTTTGTATGATTCCAGAGTGGGAAGGAAGTTGATACTATCTTATTGCCAGTTTGAAATATTATCTTATAGATCCAATTAAAACTATCCAATAGAGCATTGCAGAGTATTAAAAGTTCTACAGTTTTACAGACATCTGGACAATGTGTCGTCATTGTTTCTTAAACACTGTCAGCACATATTCAGTGGGAGTTCACAAAGAATGATGGGACCAGTTTCCTGCACCGTTTTGTTGTAACACCTGATTCTCTAAAGGAATTTAAAGGCCCACAAAATCTGTTCTAAATACAGTTTGTATGGCACAGTTTATGGATAGCTGGAATTCTTGCCGTTATATTGCTGATCGCAATCATTTCATCATCATTTGATTAATTACTGCTGCCATCATCGATAGAAAATGTGCAAAAACATCTCTTTTAAATCAGTGGTTCTAAATCTTTTTGGCTTGTTTTCATGCTTGTTTTGTCTTATTTTAAAGCAATTTAAGTCATCTTAAGACGCCATTGGAATTTTGCTGAGTCCCCCTAGTCGGCCTTGGTCCCATGGTTCAGAACCACTATTTTAAATAAAATTGCATTTCCTGCCTGCTTTCTACATCACATCAATCGTGGTAACTTTTGTGAAAAATAGCTACAGTAACCCTAATTTACATAGAAAGGAGCACTGAAAACAGAATTACAGGTGGCTAGTGAATATGGCAACGGTTTTTGAACTGAAATACTGTGTGCTGTAACTATACAGGGAATTTTTTTGAATTTTTGAATTTGAATTTTTTTCATAGCCATAAAGTAAAATTCTTTTTGCTCTCAACCGCAAGCATTTATTTGAACATTCCAGTTCAGTGTGTCATTCCTCACAGTTTCTTGATAAGGTCAAGTGCTGAATGTTTATAGCTCCTGAAAAGACACACACCAGACACACATCTGTTGCTAACAGCTATAGAGACTGATTTCAGTTCAATCCTGCTGGTACAGTATTATGTGAACAGGCACAAAAACCATTCACTCTGATGGGGCTGCTGCTGCTAAGGCTGTTGTTCTTGTTCGGCGGGCCACAGCTTTAATTAGCTGCTGAAATGTACATGTCTTTGTAGCTTCCACACTTTAAACCCGGGGAGATCAGAGGATGTGACACGAGAGAGAGATTAGAGACGGCCAGCAGGAAACTGCCTGATGTTTAGAGATGGATTCATTGCTTTTATTGTCATGCTCTGCTGTCTTGTTTGGCTCTGTAAATGGATGAATAATGGTTTGGCTCGTATTTTCCTTTCTTTACAGTTAGAACAGATACAGAAGCACACATGGTACATGTGAGTATAAACTTCACTTTTGTCTTTCGTCCTGTGGCTGTTTTTGCTCAGTATCTGTCTGTGTGTTTGTGTCTGTGCACGTGTCCTCACTGCAATAACTAAGAACATACGGTACCAAAGAAGACGCTTTTCTAAGTAATGATATGACAGCAATGTGTGTGTGTGTGTGTGTGTGTGTGTGTGTGTGTGTGTTTGGAGAAGACCCTTAAGCTCTAGCGGGCTGGCTTCACTCAATGTTTTTGCCACCATAAGCAATGCCTTGTTTTTGTCTTGAACTGTTTAATTTTTAAACACACATTTCTCCAGTATCCAACATTTTGTGTTAGTCTTGATTCGTGACTGTTGGCCAGGGTTATAATAGTTTTGAATTTGAATTTGAATTTATATTTGAATTTGAATTTATTAAGCTATTTCTATTGAGTGTAGTTTAATTTTAATGTTTTCTAGTCTAACAACTGGTGTAAGTAAATCATTTATCAGTGTAGTCTTATTTTATTGTCTAGAGGCACTTTCATGTTTAATGCAGGTGGGTTGTAAAGGTTTCAAGTTTTATAATATATTGTGTATCAAAAACTACAACTTTTAATTTAATTTTATTTTGGTTTTGAGTCAGGAGAATGTATTTTATTTTAGTTTCAGTTTTACCTGGTGATGCTACCTGGCAAGTTTTCATTTCAATTTTCATGCATGATAATAATACTACTGGGTCCAAACAGTGTCTGTGGACTTTTTTATAATACCTCAACTGAATGTTGGAGAAAATTGACTAAAATATTCTGAATGGATTTAAATATAATAATGTTTTAATTAATGTGTTAATTTGAACAGAGAGTCTACTACACTCTTATTGGTAGAAGAAAGCGTTAATCAAATTTACCAAAATATTTAACAAACAAACACATAGAGAGGTGGTTCATTTGTAGATGATGGGCGTTTTAAATCTCCAGAGCTTTCTGTGGGCGCAGATTGCATGTGGGTCTGTTTGTGACTTATACCACCAGCAAGGATCCTAGAACACGCCAGAGGCGATGACCATGTGTGCTCAATTAATGAAAAATAAACAAGAACACTAGATTATTTCACATGCTCTTGTTCTTGATTTTCTATTCAGAGGAGGAAAGAATGAGCCAGAACCAGAACAACCGGTGCCACGGAAAGTGGCGATCCGCACGCTACCCTCCACTGAGGACATCGACCCAGATGTGCTGGAAAGTATGCACTCGCTGGGCTGCTTTCGGGACAAGAACAAACTGATGAAAGACCTGCTGTCAGACGAGTGAGTAACTAAGAACGAGACGCTCACCTCAGTAAGGTTGTTTCCCGTGATACCAAAGTTTTATTGCCTGTGATTAGACAGGACTGACTGCTTTTGCTTTTGGACACCATATGTGAGGGTATTATTATTTTACATCCTTGTTTCTTAGGGTTAGTAAACACGCAGTACAGCATCTTGGCTGTGGGCTATTAGAGAAGCCCATTCCCTCCCGCTCATCTGTCATCTCCTGTACTTTGCACAATTACCGCCCGCACGCTCCACTGTGTGCGATCAACTTCGTTAGCCCCACTGATAGATGGCCTGGGTGTTCCCTCCTAAAACATTGCGGCCTCTGTCTCTTCTCTTGCCCAGCATTTAAACAATTTAGATGGTGCCTGCAGCAAAGACCGGTCATATTTACTTCCCGCTGTGTGGTCCGGGGCAGAAAAATTCAGCACAAGGCCTCTCGCTGGGAGAATTTGAAGACTTTTTGAACTCGCCCAGACTCTTGTCGGATATTTTATGTCTTCTTGCATCATTAATGAAATAAGAGATATCCTGTGATCTCTGCAGGATGTATTTTAGCTCTCTGGGAATGAGGTGCATGCTACTCTTTGCTCTTTAACTAATGAGGTTAATTAGTCTGAGCTGAGGATTATTCTGGAGATTCTACTGTATTTCAGACACCTGTCTTGACCACACACGCATTTTGTTTCTCCATGCTTTCTCGACCTCCAGTGATAACCAGGAAAAGATGATCTACTTCCTCCTGCTGGACCGTAAGGAGAGATATCCCAGCCATGAGGATCAGAATCTACCACCCAGAAATGAAATTGGTAAGAACGATTCAGTCAAGTTGTCTGTTATGTACTAAATCTGTTCGTTTGTATTTCATCCTTAAATACAACATGAAATGGCATTCACAACAGCTCTGTGATGACATAATTTCCTCGCCCACACATCCTTGGAGAACTAGTGGAAACAAAAGGTTTAAAAGTCATAAAAAAACATTTTCTTGAAAGATCACGAAAATATAGTTTTCTGTCGAACAATGTGTTTACTGATGAATCATATGCAATAAAGACTAAAAACATTATTAAAGTCAGTGGGGTAAAAAAAAATTTCATGTTCTTTTAATTTACACTACTATTCAAATGTTTGGAGTTTAAGATTTTTTAATGTTTGTGAGAAATGTTTCTGATTCTCACTAATGCAGAGTTCACAGTGCACGATCACTCTGCACGAAATCTCCGGCAAATGCCCGAAATCTGAGGCAAATCGATGCTCGTTCACGCGAGTGACAATCACGCAGTGCATGTGAATTATCAAAGACGCAATCAAAGAGAATCGCCAACGACCGTGAAATATTTGGTATGCTAAATATCTGGACCTGTCGGCGAACTGAATGCTACCCCAGATAGTCATGCAGTGTGAAAACAGCGGTGATCCGACGACTTTGAGAATTGTTGCAGTGTGAACTGTTTATTTGAACAAAATACAGTTAAAAAACTTAATATAGTGAAATAATACAATTTTAAATACCTTTTTTCCCTCTTTAAATACATTTTAAAATGTCACTTATTTCTGTGATGACAAAGATACATTTTTAGCAGCAAATGCTCATTAGTCTTCCGTGTCACATTATTCTTCAGAAAACATTCTAATTTAGTGCTTAAGAAACATTTCTAATTATTATCAATGACGAAACTGCTTCTGCAGCTTAATATTTTGTGGAAACCATGATATTTTTTTCAAGATTTTTTGATGAATAGAAAGTTTAAAAGAACAGAATTTATTTTGTAAGAATTTAGCTCTGATTTAAGCTTTTATTTTGAATTTTAGCTTTACGAAATCGAATCGTAAAGAGTAGATATTGATTTGATTAATTGATATTAATCAAAACGTATAATTTATACCTTTTAACGACTCGTCCAGCGAGACATTAAAGTCAGTATATGTTAACAATTTTGTTTATCTTGCTTTGTGGCCAACAATAAAAACAAACAAAATAGTAATTTATCAATTTTGAGCAAGGTAGCAAAGGGTCGACAGCTCAAGGCAGTAACTGATCAAATACAAAACACAGACACTGCTCTGTACAATGAGACAAGTTTATTGAACTATCTCTAAGATTACATGAGACTAAGACTATCTAAACACACACATACGACCACACACACACACACACACACGGAATTATGCAGAGTTATGACGGAAATCTCAACTTCGGTGGTTATCAGAAAGTCAACAAAGCAGAGCTTAGTTCTATCTTTCCCATTAATAACAACTTTGCGCCGTTTTCAGGCAATAGATAAGAGATTTTGTTTTACTTGTTTAGAAGGTTGCGGCAGAGTCTCCTCCTCATCTCGTTGAGGGAATCCCCAGGCTTAGTTGATTGGCTGGCAAACCCTTGTTTGTCTGACGTCTCTTAGGGAACCCCTGGCCGTGATTGGTGGGGTGCCTGGTTGGATGAGACGCACTAGAAGTTCTTCTTTCCTTTCTCAGTTGCAGAAGTTGAAGATTTCAGAAGAAAGTTTTCTTGAAGAGCTTGAAGTTTGGAATGAGGTGATGGTTTGATGCGGCGTATGAACGCTCAAGTTGAAGCAGTTTTCAAACCATGGCAAAGAGCGCTGTTCCTTAGTTGAACATTAGAATTTAAGCAGCCCACGTTAGGCCCACCCCGGAGCTGGGGTACCAATCTGCTTGTTGCAAGGAGGAGCTCAGATTCCTAGGCTCCGTTTCTCTGCTTAAATTAACGAGCTGCCCATGTCATCACATGACCAAAAATCCTTTGCAGGGTTTTGTTAATAATCTTGATAAACGTTATAACGTTTGGGAATTTACCTAATTTCTACATTTCATCCACACAGAGTTGTTGCAAATAAAATATACTTTCGTTTAACATCAAGCATGAAACACACACATATTCATACCCTCATAATACATAGGTTAAAATGGTACCGACCTTATAATGGATAGATTAAAATAGCGTATGTTTTACTAACATATCAAGCATATCTAAGGCGTAACACACATAATTTGGGAGTACATTTTCATTACTTAAAAGTCCTGAATATTGTCTTTTGAATTTTCGGCGCACTTTTGCGTGTTTTCTTTGTCTGTCTGAAAAGGCAAATTTGCAGGAATGCACCCGAGGAGGGGCCGCGAGTGTCTGGGAGGGGAGTTCTGGCAGATGTTTAAGTCAGGCCTACAACTGTAAATCCATCGCGCGTTTGTTGATAAGTTTGTCAATTTATACGTTGTCTGGTCAAGGGTCCATTTACCATCTGGATCTGGTATCTTTCCCGCCAGAAGTTTCCTTTGTTCTGCGTTGGTGAAGTTGATTCTCTTTAGCAGTTCTGATCTCTGGAGGGATAAGGATTAACAAGACAGGATCTTTGTCCATACACTTAGGCATCGTCTTGGATCCTTAGTTACTTTTACGACTCTCAGAGGTGAAACCAGAGATTCACTCATTCCTCTGGAATGAGTCTGTTCATATGTGTGTCCGTTCAAGGATCTCCTACAATTTGAAAAATCTTTTGTAACATTATAAATGTCTTTACCCTCACTTTTTATTGATTTAATGCATCCTTGCCGAATAAAAGTATTAATTTCTTCTAAAAAAAATCAATCTTACGGGGATTTACATGCTTTGAAGGGCTGAGAGACATAATGAAAAAGATTCACTGTTCAGTTTTTCCCATTATGAACCCCACAGGCTTAATGGGCTGTTTTCATGTGTTATGGATCATTGAATTTATCATATGCTGGTTTCTTCAGATCCTCCCAGGAAGCGAGTGGACTCTCCACTCTTGACGAGGCACAACAAGAGGAGGCCAGAGCGCAAGTCTATGGAGGTGCTGAGCGTGACAGAGGGCGGATCTCCTGTTCCTGTGAGACGTGCCATTGACATGGCACAACATGGACAGAGGTACAGCAATGCGTCTCTCTCTCCTCTATTATTTATGAAACTCTACAATCGGAGCAGTGAGTGCCACAGTAAAAAACAGCTGAAAGGATGTCACATTTTGTGGAGCCTTGAAAGGGAAAATTGAAGACAAAAAAAAAAAAAGAAGAAAAAAAACTGCTAAAATAAACTTTTGATTGCCAAAATGTAGTTCACAGTTATCAGAAACTGCATACTAGCTTTGAAATGCATTTTACGTTGACATAAAGAGTAAAAGAAATAAGATCAATGAGCTCAGCTTAATTCTTTGGAAAGGGAAAACAAATGATTTCAAAAGCCGAGTGTTCTCTGAAAATCCGTTTCACAGCTAGTAAAGCAGCATGCTGAATGTGCCATATGGTGAATTTTAACTTCTCAAAGTGGTTTTAAGGGGAACAATGGGTTTTCTAATGTGCCTTTCATTTTTCTGTATCTTTGACATTTTATTACAAATTCTTTTTACTTTTTTCCCATGTCCATTGTGATCCATTTCATCAGCCCCATGTCCTTTCCATGTGTAGATGCTTTGACTAAACTCCATGATTACTTTTGTAAATTACTCTAACTTTACTCTCTCTTACTGTAGTAAATCTGTTTTCAGTAAAAGCTTGGATATCTCAGATGCCAACCCCATACTGCAAAGCAAGGAGGAGAGGTATAAACCACCACCATGCTTTCTTTTCTGTTCTGAAGATGCAGTGGGGTTTTTAACACTCAAAACATGCCACAGAGAGCACTGGCCTGTTATTTCAACCACTGACATTTAAGATCTTAAGAGCTTAGTTTGTTTGAGAAGGAAGTTAAAAAAAAAAAGTGGAGGTTGCACGTGTAAATAAGAGTTTTTTCCTCCTGGTTTGGCCTCTCAGTTTTGGTAAAGCAGCGGCCCTCTGGCTCCCTCCACACACATCAAAAGCATCTTATCTCCCTTATTTTGCCTTTCATGTTTCGTTTGATGTCTGGCATTTTTGTCCCTTGGTAGATCCCAAATTGTTAATTTCTTCCCCTCGCTCTCCTTTTGCCTTCATGCTTCTCTTGCCTTCACCCTGGATCTTTGTTTTTCTTAGAGTGATGTGTACACTTTCAGTAGGTGAGAGACAGAGGTTATCCGATTGTTTGTGTTCATCTGTTCAAGCATTTTTCTTCGACCTTGAGTTTCACAATCCTGTTTTTTACGTCTGCATTCACTGAGACTGTTTAGTCTGCCAGATAACAAAATGGGCCTTGAATATTTTTTTTTTTATTTCTTTATTTATTTTTATTTAATCATTGCATTGAAGAGGTGCACTGGGTTAGGTACTGGTAAATGAATATTTACTGACAGGCTAGATAGATCAAATACACGTTTATGCATGTTTGCAATTCAAAATGTAACGACTTAAATGAACTGAAAAGCTCCCCTGCATCTTTCATACAATTTTAACCAGCATTTTTACAAGCAGCAGTTATCTTAATATAGTTATAGCTTCATATTAACGATCCACAACATATAAAATCTTTACAAATACTGTACAATGCTTAAAGAGTAGAAATATTAGCTCATATAGTTACTGTCCTCTAGTGCCTGTCCTTTCCTCCCATGAATTCCATAGTCATTTATTACACATATAAAGAGCTCTCTTCCTGACGCTGTGTTTTGGGTAAGCCAATTAGCTGAATGCAAGAGGCATATAATGAACATCAGCATTGCTCTGAATCAGGCCGCAGTGAATTTGGTGTTGTGATTTTAATGCTTGAATGATTAAAGACAATTTGAGACCATCGCATAATTCTCATCTATGTAGCCTTTGCAAATGCAATTGATCAGTTTATGGATCAAATCCTTCCTGGAGTCAAATTGTGTGAGTCTGAATGTTGACACCGTTAAGGATGATTTACTGTTTCAATTTGCCTTGATGACAAAACCCATTGTGTCCACGGTCAATTAAATCCCAATCATTTATTGGAGAATTACTGAAGCTCACTATCTAATACACAATGAAGTTCGGAAGAACTCAGGGCCTCATACAGAACCTCATAAAAGGTTGTGATGACCTTTTACATCCTTAGGATGAGAAATGATAAATTGCTCAAATTTAATAGCAGCTCAAAATGTAAAAATAGCATAATCAACAAAAATACCTAAAGGCCTACATAGAAAGTTGACATGTAATTAACAGAAATGCAAGATTTATAGTAAAATATGGAGGTCTGATGTTATACTGCTGTCTCTGTCCAGGAACAAAATCGATTATTAATCATCTTTCACCCACACAACATGCTGAACCTCCTATAGAGTTACGACAGTGTGCTATATGTGAGGCAGAAATGTCTTTACTATGTATGTTGTGTAACTTTAGGTCCCGGTCCATCAGCGGAGCCTCTTCTGGTCTGTCCACTAGTCCCCTCAGCAGTCCTCGGGTAAGCCTTCTATCCATACTAAAACATTGTTTCACTCAGAGAGTCTGGTTGTGTTGAATTCCATAGCCAGCTGGTGTGGCATCTATCTATAGAATATGAATTGATGAGAATATCATGGCACATGCCACATCTGTTTGATCTACAGCATGAATATATGCATCGATTGCATAATGCAGGGGTCTTCAACAGGTGGTACTGCTGGGTATTGTAGAAGTATGTAAATTCAACAGTTGGGAATCATTTAACAGTTTGGGGTCAGTATGATTTTTTGAAAGAAAAAAATAATACCTTTATTCAACAAGAAAGCATTGAATTGGTCAAAAGTGACAGTAAATACTTTTACATTGTTACAAAAGCTTTCTATTTCAAAACAGTGCTGTTCTTTTGAAAATTCTGTTCATCAAAGAATCCTGAAAAAAATTTATCATGGTTTCCACAAAACATTTTAAGCAGCACATTTTTTTTTCAACATTGATACTAATAAGAAATGTGTCTTGAGCGCCAAATCAGCATTTCTGAAGGATCATGTGACACTAAGACTGGAGTAATGCCGAAAATTCAGCTTTGTCGTCATAGGAGTAAATTACATTTTAAAATATATTCGAATACAAAGCAGTTATTTTAATTTGCAATATTATTTCACTTTTTTTAGCAAATAAAAACAGCTTTGGTGAACGCCTTTCAAAATCATTAAGAAATCTTACCAACCCCAAATTTTTGAATGGTAATGTATGTTTATAAAAATATTTGAATGCATTAATATGGTACCATGCCCATGTTATTATAGGACAGGTTTAAAGTGCAAATTTTATAAAATATGTAAAAAGGGGACCTTGTTCTGTCTTTCTATCCACCAAGTGGGTTCTTGAAGACCACTGGCATAATGCAACATTAAAGATTATTTCTGAGAATTGTTAGTGATGATGGAGCATTAATGCTAATTCTGTGTTAGCTATGTTAAACAAGACGTATATTAAAACGTATATTACCTATAAGCTGAAATGCTGCAGCAGCATTGCTGTCCGCCCCCACCGATCCACTACTTCTAGCCCAATCAGTCTACCATGCTTAGCATAATTACTGCTAATCTATGCCCAATTCACAGGCTTGTTGCCTGGAAATATTTGAAGCCCAAGTCACTAATGGCTTGTTAAAATCCCTTGAAAATCCCTTGTTCCTTACTAACAGTGAAGCCTCTGGATGTAGCCAGCTTTTACAGTTGATTTGTTTAAAGAGGCTAACCGATTACAAATCCACTACTAAGACCTCTCAATATGCAGTCCTTGAGTTACATCAAGGAATTCCCAGCAGGATTCATCCCAAAGTCAATTCCGAATCCGACCTGATCAAATATTCTGCAGTCTGAAATGTTCTACATTTGGAGAATGTTTGCAGTGGTGACCTTTCACTGATGAAAATGACTCACGTAGAGAACAGACTTGGTGGAAGTAATTTGAATTAGTCTGTGAAGAACTCCTTGATACAGCTCATCTGAGATTAGTTTTACTGCTCAGACACAGACTTAAAGGTTTGTCATGGAAGACTCTTCCCTGCAGTATGAAAGAGCTTTAAAAATCCATTTTATTGCATTCATGCTCTTCTTTATGCCGTGCTATGGTTGCAGCTGGTACAGTTAACACTCCATTGATGTTTTACAATATGCTTGATGAGCTTTCACGTCACTGATTGTAATCACACTCTTTACTTTTAGTGGCCTGTTTTGAATCAATCCCCTATTTCTGACCCAATTATTATTATTATTAGCATCATCTGTCAAACAGCATCCTCATATCATACCTCCAACAGCAGCATTGTATTCTATGCTCTGTTTAATGGTCAACTGCACTTATTTCCACGAGCCATTTTGATAGTGTGGCGCTATTGTCTTGAAAAACTCGTTAATTGAGGCAGTATCACTGTCTGTATCACGTTTTATGTCATTTCTACCTAATTTATGATGATTATTTCAAACTGTATGAGGTATTCTGACAATAGCGTCCTTTTACAGCAAAGCCTTGTTGTGCAAAATAATTTCCTGCTTGCTTAGTCAGTGCTGACAACACCTCTTTTATTTTCATCCCAACAACAACCCAGAGCTTTTTTGTTGCTAATTTCTGTTGCTGATTTTGGTTTGTTTTGGGAACACTGGTTTGGGAACATTTTATTTCCACTGTCTTGTTGCCTCTTGGCTGGTTGTGCTAATGGCATGTTTTTTTCTTTCTTTCTTTCTGCACTTCCTCCCTCACTTCTCATCACCGGTGGCTTGTTTGCCATCTTTTCATGTTTGGTGTTGGTGTGTGTGTGCGTCTGCGCCGTAATGCCTGTTAACTATGGGGCCGTGTGTTGTGTGTATGGGCTGTGTTGGCTCTTTTTATGCTGCTGGCTCTGTGCATGCGCTCTTACAGCCCATGCGGCGGTTCGCCGTTCCTCCACAATCCGCAGAACTCACGCAGTCGCCCAACCACAGCCCCACCCACGCGCCTGTGTCCCGGATGAACGGCACAGGCCCCCACTCCTCCAAAACCTTTCAACCAAAGACAGTTGCCCATCAGCCCAACGACAAAACCCAGACCCTTCCAGCCAAGCCCAAAGTTGCAGACAAGCCCCTTCAGGCCACCAGGTCCAACCCGCTACCTAACACGAAGGCCGTGACATCTGCGGCCAAGTCGGAACCGTCTACGCCCTGCCAACCCCTGCCCCCACCGATGCCCGGTAGCCCGAAAGTACGCCGGCCACCACTCACGGTGCCGCCCAAGCTCTCCGTTCCCCTTTCACCCCTTTCGCCCATCCGGCTTCACCACCTTCACCCTCTGGCCGGGACTGACCACAACGGCAAATCTATCCCCACCATACAGGTTACGCCCCACCCCTCCCCCAGGGGCAGCCCATTGCCAACTCCGAAAGGAACGCCGGTGCACACGCCTAAGGAGAGCCCAGCGGGGACCCCTAGCCCCACGCCACCCCCCAGCCCCTCCATTGGAGGCATGCCGTGGAGAACACGCCTCAACTCCATTAAGAACAGCTTCCTTGGCTCACCACGCTTCCACCGAAGGAAACTACAAGGTACCAGTAGTGCTGGAGACATCTCAAAGCAGTTTTTAATAACCTTTTATATCAACCTTTTTTTTCTTTTTTTTTTTTTTTTATGTGTAATGTCTCTGATTAAATAGACAAGGGATTAACTTATTAAAAATTAAAAATCAGAGTTAATTTATTAATGACAGATTATTAAAATTCTACTCTGTTTTTGTTTTGTGTAAATAAATTAAAACACGAAAACCAAAATTAATCATTTTAAATATACAAGTGAATTTAGAATTTATTACAACATTATAATATAAAGTGAGAAAAATTGATATTTATTTTGAAATTTACAAAAGATAACATTTAACAAATTAGTGTGTTTAATTACTGAAGGGATCCTTTGCTCAAAAATGAAATTTCAGAGAAAAGTCGTCTTTTACTCTCCCATCAATGTCGTTCCAAACCTGTATGACTTACTTTCTTCTGTGGAACATAAAAAAACATTTTGAAGATTTTTAATTAAATGATATTTTTAATTAAAGTCAAAACAATGCTGGACCCCACTGACTTTTATTGCATGAAAAAAAAAAAAAAAAAAAAAAAAAACCTTCAAAACATCAGCTTTTTGTTCCACAGAAGAAACAAAGTCTTACATGTTTGGAGCAACATGAGGATAAGAAAATGATGACAGAATTTTAATTTTTCGCTGAAGTATATTTTAACTTCAACTGTATTTGTTAATTTTAAGGTTAATCTAAAAGTAAAAATGGCAAAAAGAAAAATAATGAATTACAAGATGTCTAATGGTACCAATTTATTATGCATCCCTTATAAAACCCTAATTTTATATGGCTCTAAAACAATGATATGCAGGATCAAGTGTAAAATAAAGCACCATAGCCTATGTACATATATAGTAAAAGCATTTAGGAGATAGAATGATGCTTGCTAATCCTTTTTTATTAGGGTTTTAGGTTGACGTTCCCCTCTTAGCGAGGGATATTCTCTAAGGACTGATTTTACAGATCGCTGGGTAATAAACTCAATGATACTCCATTATCAGCTATATCTGCTGATATATCTAGTTATGATAATGAAAACTGCACAAGCATCTCCCCTCACCTCCAGCTGTTCCTCTTTCCCTCTTCTACTGGGAAGAGGATTAGATGAGCTGATAGAAGGGGGTTGAATTACTCTTAATCTCTGCAGGTTTGGAGTAATTAGCTGTGGTTAATCAGCATTCCCCTCCTCAGGTTGAGAATGTCTAATCTCTCAGGATATAGAGTATGATGAAAATTTCACTGAGGCTTGTTCGCTTTGTCTCTTTCCAGTTCCCACACAAGAGGAAATGTCCAGCCTAACACCAGAGTCTTCTCCCGAGTAAGTATTAACAATTTTCGAAGACAGTCAAGTAAAATATGTAGTTTTATTAAATCCCAGAGTGTGAAAGAAACATTAAAATAATACTCAATTATAATTGAATTAAAATAAATGTTAGTTCAATACTCATTATTCTACTAGATGTGGGGCTAAATGTATCACCTTTTGAATTAACCTGAGCTTTTGAGAGTTAAATCACCAACACTCAATTAAAGCTTGCTTAATTAAGACACTTAACTTTTGCTCTTTATACTTACTTTTTCTCCAAATTTTATTATAATTTGAAAGGAGCTCTGAAAACTCTGCAGCTAAAGTTAATGTGGTGTCCAAACACTGTTCCTGGCCCCATTAGCCTAGTTTGTTGCTGAAGACATTATCAGGGAATAGTTCGGCATGAATAATTCAGTGTTTTAATTCCACTTAGCTTCACAGGCATGCAAAGCAGCACCACGGTGGAAACTTTCTTCTGGAGTGTTTTCCTCTTATTTTGCTGTTGTTTTGTTAAGTTCTTGGCTCAAAGATGGCCTTGATAGTCACTGACTGTGGTAAAATCTCTGCGATTTCAAGCAGGGTTGAGAAATGAGCCATATGCCAGGATTCAAACCTACACACAGGCTTTTGTCATGAAATATTTTAGAAACTTTTCAGTCCTTTCAGTTGTCAGCAAATCATGTATCATGACAAACCCATGTCATGTTAATCTAGTTTACCAATATCTCTATGTTAACTCACAAATTTTAAATTCAACGTGTACATTAAAAGAAAAAAAAAATAACATAATGAAAAGAAGAATAAAATTGATTTCATTGAAATAATTTTTTTGAGATTTGTTTGGTGCTGCACAGCATTTGATCATATATTATGTAAGGTTTCAATTGTTTGACAGCCATGTAATGTCACCTTTCTAAGTCATATATGTTTTCATTTCTTGCGGTGTCTAAGAGACACCATCGTTTGATAGTCTGAAAATGGTCTGCCAGCTTCTCTATTGGTGAAGTTGAAATGTATACACTACATTTCAGAAGTTTGGGATCAGTAAGAATTTACTTTTATTCAACATGAATGCATTAAAGTGAAAGTCGTGACATATTGTCAAGTATGGTGACCCATACTCGAAATTGGTGCTCTGCATTTAACCCATCCAAGTGCACACACACAGCAGTGAGTAGTGAACAAACGCACACACACACCATGAACACACACCCGGAGCAGTGGGCAGCCATTGCTCCAGCACCCGGGGAGCAATTGGGGGTTCGGTGCCTTGCTCAAGGGCACCTCAGTCATGGTATCGAAGGCAGAGAGAGTGCTGTTTGTTCACAATCCCCACCTTCAATTCCTGCCGGTGCGAGAATCGAACCGGCAACCTTTAGGTTACAAGCCCGACTCTCTAACCATCAGGCCACGACTTCCCTATCATTAAAGTGATCAAAAGAGATAGTAAAGACATTTATATGGTTACAAAAGCTTTATTTGTAACTTTTTTCTCTGTGTCTTTTGAACTGTTATTTCATTAATCTTGGTTTCCACCAAAAAAAAAAAAACAAACAAAACAAAAAAAATGCAGCACAACTGTTTTCATCATTGATAATAATAGGAAATGATTCTTGAGACCCAAAACAGCAAATTAGAATGATTTCTGAAGGATCATTTGACACCTAAGACGGAGTAATGATGCTGAAAATTCAGTTTTCCATTACAGAAATAAATTACATTTTAAAACAGAAAACATTGGTTTTAAATGTTTCACAATATTATTGTTTTTACTGCATTTTTGATCAAATAAATGCAGCCTTGGTGGGCATAAGACACTTCTTTCAAAAGCATAAAAAACAACCTTACTAACCCCAAACATGTCAATTGATGATATGATGTATATGAAGAGCAGAAAATGTGTTATTTAGATTTATGCAAATGTTAGTCAACATTTGTGAAGAAATGTCAGTTCTCCATTACAGTATGTTTTGTCTGTAACAGCACGCAATGAGACGTAAACTTGATTCATGCACAGTTTGTGACTTGAGTAATGTTTGTATGTATTGTGTTATCTTGTTAAATCATGCTTTTCTTTTTCACAGACTTGCCAAAAAATCTTGGTTTGGAAATTTTATTAACCTCGAAAAGGAGGAACAGATTTTTGTGGTGATTCGGGACAAGCCTCTGAGCTCCATCAAAGCAGATATTGTACACGCCTTTCTCTCTGTAAGTCTCCAATGAGTATGTGAATTCTGTCATCATTTACTCACCCTCATCTCGTTCCAAACCTGTTTGACTTTTCTTACTATCGTGAGGCTTTTAAGTTTCAAAAATGATGCAAAAACACCATACAAATATCAGAAGTGTCAGACTTGTGTGCTATATTCCAAATCTTCTAAAGCCAAGCAATTGCTCTGTGTGACAACAGAGCCATATTGAAGTTATTCACTGATAATCTTCTGCTCTAGTGGGCTGTTAAGCTTTGCGACTGAATCACTGAGCTGAATTGAACAAATCATTCAGACCAGTTTTGTGAACTGTATCAACTGATTGATTGAAAAGATTTGACTCAAAATAAAGAATCATTGGCAAATCTGATATCATTTAACTCATGAATGCATGAAAGAGAGCTAGGATGGATGTCAAGATTTTCAGTGAATAACAAATTTCAATCACTTGCACAAATCATATGACTTCAGACAACCTAAAAATGTAGCACGCAAGTCATATGGACCACTTTTAAAGACTCCTTGCGGAGAACAATCTTACTAATATCAACCTCAAATTTGCAACACAACTTGTTTAGATTTATGGCTCTGATTTTCTTGCAGTTTTTAAAACATGTTTTAGAAATTTGGAGAAACAGAAATTCATTTTTCATAAAATATAATTTATTACCATAAAATCCCCTAAAAATATAAACTATTAAAGAAAACGATTATTGAACTAAAATATAGTACATTCATTACATTGAAGGAAAAAAAAAACATCAAAAGGCTAAATATTTACACAATGTTCATTTTGGGGTGATTTTTTTATTTTTTTCTCTCAGATTCCCAGCCTCAGCCACAGTGTGGTGTCTCAGACGAGTTTCCGGGCAGAATACAAATCCACAGCCGGCCCCACCGTGTTCCAAAAACCAGTGAAGTTCCAGGTGGACATCACCTACAGCGAAAGCACGGCTGCCACCAAGGAGAACGGCATCTACTCTGTCACTTTCACACTGCTCTCAGGTAACCATGCCGACAGTGAGAAGCCCATTTTGATGTCATAAACTCGCTGGCAGCCAATAGAAACACAAAGGGATGTGTGTGTGGGTGATGGAGAGGCTGGTTGATGATGTTGAACTTTTGTCTTTCGCAGCGGTGAGAGAATTTTTTTCTCTCGCTCTCTCTCATTCCGCAAGCAATCCCCTCCTCCATTACACTCCCCCTCTCTTACGAAGACTCTGAAAATAGACAGACTGCTCGAGGGGGTAATGGAAAAAATTAAACTAAAAGAGGCCTTTTTGCCTCCTGGTAATCACTATGCATTTTCAACCTGCTGTGTTTCAAAGGACAATCCAAAAAGATCCCGCGCTGCTGGTGCCATTACTGCAAACCCCGTCTCTCGCTTTTCATTCTCCCTCTCGCTCTTTTTCGTCTCTTGGCTACACAAAGGGGATTGAATCTTGTTCTTAAAGTCACACATTTTAAAGTGCGTGTGTGTGTGTGTGTGCATGTGTCACAAACTCAGCCGTGGGCCGAAAGCGCCATAAAAATCAGCCTCATCCCATTAGACTTTATGAGGCAGCCGCTAGGGGGAATAAACCCAGGATGTGTCAGCATAAATGTACATTCATTTCGAAAGACACGCAATGTACTAGTTTGTACAGGATCATTGCGAAACATTTATATGGGTTTCTGTGTGTGTGTGTGTGTGTGTCCCTGGCAGGTCCCAGCCGACGCTTCAAACGGGTGGTGGAGACGATTCAGGCTCAGTTGTTAAGTACACATGACCAGCCTGGTGTCCAGCAGCTGTCTGGTGAGTGGCCAATCACTCCACTGACACACCTCTTTCTCTTTCTCTCTCTCTGTTTCTGCTCTCTTACACAGCATCCTGAACATGCATGGCGCCTAGCCCACCCTTGCAGAGCACTGAACGCTGCACACACCCATCAAGGTCAAATGAGTCTTTCCAGTGTTTAAAATGGTTGTTAGTGGTGGTTTCAAAGACATTTTAGGCCATCAGATTGTTAATATGAAAATGAACTTCTCTAGATGCAATGTATCCAATGTTCCATTAATGTCGGATGTGATGTCTTAACTAAAGGTGCTGGAAATACACGTTTGACCTTATCAGAGCACATTGCACAGAATTGCATTGCAAGGCACTGGCACACATGCACACACTCTCCTTAGGAGTCACACACTCACACACAGAGCATGCTAGAGCACACTCGCGTGTATTAACAAGGGTTTATAACCACATATCCAGGAAATTTCTTGCTGATATCTAAATCAAACCTGTGTCCCAAGTAAATTAGTGTGGCCTCAAATTGTTCATTCTACGAGCAGAAATGTGATGGGCTAGACTGTGGTTCCTGCTGGAGATGATGAAATGAAAGAACAGAGAAATCCTCTGCCTGTCTTCTCACATGGCTGTTTGTGCACATGGTGAAGAGCCTGTTACAGCTCCCTCTGCTGGACAGCCCCAAATCCTTACTATCCAACAGTATCAACAATATCACTGAGTAATACAAAAAATGGAGTTTGGCATTTCATAATACCATAATATCATTCTGTCTACTGTGCACAATAAGCACATTTTCCATGTGCATAAAATACCTGGATGACTTCCAAATCCAGTTCATTGGAATACACAAAGGGAATATAGGTAGTATATACATATATTCAGTTTTTTTTTAGTTTAGAAATGCAAAATAACAATTTAATCACTGTCTGTAATGTTTAGAGCTGCATAAAGGCTGGAATACAATACAAAACCTTTAATATCTTATCAGAACTGAAGTGAATACTTCACTTGTCGGCTTTGTAAATGGTTAAAAATAAAAACTAGCCAACATACACAGGATTCCCAAACTTTTGAGTAGTTTGGAACACAACAAACTCATGCAGAAACATGCACCTTGTTGCATGTATTTTAAAACTGACTCAAAATATAAATGTCTGTTGTCCTTTGACTGAATCATTGTCAGAAGCTAAAACATCAGAGTCTGTGCCCCATAATACGCTATTTTCTGTGAAATCTGTCAGCTCAAATCTGCAGACTAGCTCTGACTTTGAGAAACTAGTGTTGTATTGTACTGAATTCCAGCTTTAATGCTTTCTGTTTCATGTACGTCTTTTGAAAATAATAGGCAGTGTACAATTTACTGGTAATTTGCTAGTATTCATTCATTACTCTTCAAGGTACTGCATATTTACATTTTGGAAAACAGGTCATCCATGTATTCTATGTTTCATACAGAAACTTATTGTGCACAGTATAACCTACATTCTGCATACATCAAATAAATAAATAAATAAATAAATAAATAAATAAATAAATAAATAAACAAACAGTAGCCTGTATGATAGTATGACATTTCAAACAACCCCCCTCTCTCAGTGCCTTATACCAAAAATATTCCTAAAACATGATATGTAATTATATTCATATTGTGCATTTGGACTGTCTTAAAGAAAAGAGCTGTTATCAGGATCATGTAGCTTTAAAGATGTGCCATCCTCTCACCCTGTCAATCACGCTCTTCCCTTCCCCTGGCTTTGCCCTTCACCCCCTGCTCTCCCACGGCTGTTGAGTGAATGGGCATGAGAGCTTGAGTGTCCTCACTGACCGTGAGCAGACCTGCACAGCGCTGAGCACCAGCATGCTTCACTCTCAACAGATGTGGCCACGTAATAAACATCTGTGCAAGGAGGTTGAATCACTGAGTTCATATTGTTACTGTAAAGTCAATGGGGTGCATTGAGAATGTCATTTTACGCTAATTATTTGATTTGATTGGACATGTTACAGTAATATGTCATGTTCCTTTGACAGGAAAGCGTTCAAAGGGTGGTAAGAGGTCTATTTTAACTCTTTTGCCACAGTGTACGTCACTTTATCATACACACGCTGTCCAATGCGTGGCACTTAAACACAGAGGCCCTTTAAAGGGATATTTCACCCAAAAATTACATTTCTATCATCGTTTACTCCCCCTCATGTCATTCTAATCCTATAAGACTTTTGTTGATCTTTAAAACACAAATCAAGATATTTTAATAACACCCTCTCCTTTTGGTCCATGCAATCAAAGCTACTGTAAAAAAGAAGAAGAGACACAGATTCACACAGACAAGAACAGACTTGATTTAGGCTTTTGTGTCTCTTCAGAAGAGATGTAATGAACTCCTTGATTCATATGAATTACCTCAACAATCCCTTTTAGTACTTTTGGTGCATTAGAGTTTTGTTTGCACAGGTTTTCATAAACATATCTTCATTTGTATTTTGAAGATGAATGGAAAGTCTTATAGGTTTGAGACGACATGATGGTGAGTAATTGATGACAGAAATTAAAATTTTGGATGAGCTATCCCTTTAAATTTGAATGAGATGATTTTGAGAGATGTGCGTGTGGGAGTGTGTGTGCATGAACTCACTTGCTAGGACAATCCATGAAAGTTGAAATTCTCTAGAGTGAAAAGACTTCATACATTCTTCATGTTGTTTTTCTCTGCGTATTCAATTCTTGCATCATTTTACTTTGTTTTTGTGGGTCAACTGTTGCATCTGAATCACTTTGGTGAAAGGCCTTGTTAATTTAAACATTTAATCAGCAGCGCTTATGAATCTGTTAAAGCAGGTTTTTTATTTGAAGATGATGTCTGAGCTTTTATGCTAGCATGTTTCTCAGCACCTCTTTTCTCTAAACATTTCTTTCATGTTGATCATTTGGGACTTTTACAGTAGAAGTAATCATCTGTAGAATTGTTGTATAATGAGGGGCAGAATCCTAACGGGACTAGTTTTCTCAGCGTGACCTACTTATGTAGAGCCCTATAAATACAATATGAGTATTAAAACAGGCAACAGTGAAGTCTGGTAAGTGTTTGCTATTGAATTAATAGTCATTTTAAAGGAATACAGTAATTATTAGCCATTATTTGACATGTAATCTCACTAACATACACAAGATCTTTGCAAAAATACAATAAAGCCTTAAATGTATTTGCAATTTCAGCTGCTTTCTTACTTTATCAGGATTATTAGATTCCATAGCTGTGAATCTTAATGTTATGTCATTTCAGATTGACTTAACCTAGAGGGGTTAAATTCAGAAATATTGTAGCTACAAATTTAATCATGCGGGTGAGACATAAAACCATTGTCTTTAGCCCAGAGCTATTTCGCTGGAGCTCAGAACATGCCCCGTAAGAGAAAAAATAGCCATGCTGTACTGGTCGTTTTCTGTGTCTGCAATAGTTTACCCAGCATAAATCTAAACGGAGATGAACATTTGTTGAACAACAGATGAACAAATGCTGAAGTAGTGTCCTGTGTGTCTCAAAGCTGCCACAGCTGTCATATCTCTTTGAGAGTCTCTTAGGCTGTGGCAAAGCAGCCTGTCTTCTAGGGAAGCGGCAGTTTCGAGCTTTCTGTCATGATGTTGAGAGGAGTCCAGATTGTATTGAGAGACTCAGAGACAAGCTCTGGAACTAAAGCAATCTACTCTAGTGTTCACATAGGCCACGATCTGCCATGTTACAGCTTGTGCTATCGGGCCGCTGCTGCTCAGTCACTTATGAAATTGGAAAAAGAGGTGATGGTTTGCAAGCCTGTGTTGGTGTCAAATAGGGTGTGTAGTTAATCCTTCTGGGCCGACTGTCAGGGGTATTCAGAATCTGCAACAGTTTGTACCACTATATTTCAATCCATTTTATGAGATTTCATTTTTTCCCTTTGATTTGAATCAGAAATGATGAATTTAGCATAAATATATTTAGCTGTATATGTACCAGGGTGTAAATAAATGCTCTGACAATGATTTTATATAATTATGAGTCTTCACTAGATCATGCAATACATCATGAAATCTGAAATTTGTTCATGACTGCATTAATTTCAAGTTTTTAGCAACATTTATAGGGTCACTAACATATGCCACAAAGTGTTGTCCAATTCCTGAACAAATTCCTGGCCGTTATAAACCAGTTCTTTCAAGCGAATCAAAAACATACAGCATCACCAGTGTAGTCAGATTGGCAAATGAATGATTGAACCTGTTATTTCAAGTGAATGAAACACATAGTGTGTAGTTTTATTTGATGAACAAATGATTTTCATGAACCAGTTCTTTTATGTGAATCAGAAACATACAGTGTAACCAATGTAGTCCAATTCCTGAACAAATGACTAAAATTAACTAGTTCTTTTAAGAGAGTAAAACGAACATATATGACTAGTGACTAGTGTTGTTAGATTGCAAACTAACGATTCTCATGAACCGGCTCTAAGTGAGTCAAAAACATTTTGATTTGATCCAATTTGCAAACAAATGATTCTTATGAAGTCATTCTTTTAAGTTAGTCAAAAAAAAAAATTAAATAAATAAAAAATACAGTGCATCCAGTATAGTCTGATTCACGAATGAAGCTTATGAACTGGTTCTTTTAAGAGACCCATGTAGTTCGATTCCTGAACAAATTACTTGTATAAATAAGTTATTTTTAGTAAATCAAAACCATACAGTGCAACCAGTATAGTCAGATTCACGATTGAATGAAGCTTATAAACTGATTGTTTTAAGTGGATCAAATAGAGCACGACCAGAGAATCAGATCGGCCAACAAATGTTTCCTCTGAACCAGTTCTGTTAAGTGAATCAAAAACATACAGCAAAAAGAGTTTGTTTTCATAAACCAGTTCTTTTAAGGGAGTCAAAAAATACAAGTATAATGCAAGACCAGTTTAGTCCGATTCTATAATGAATGTTCTCATGAGACGGTTCTTTTAAGTGAATCAATCACACAATTTTCATTGTCAGTTGTACTAATGCATTTTACACCCCTAATTTATATTATATAGCTTACAGTATTTGTTAAATTCTTCATTGATGTATATACACACACAATTTGGGATATGCATCCCGAATTTGAGGTTTGATGTCTAATTAAGAACAAGTTATTGACCATCTACCTTGAATTTCTTTGCAATGAATCAACACTATCAAATCTCTTTCCATTCCATCCAGTGAAGATCACAGATCAGATGGAGACTGCTCAGCCACAGATACTCACTACCACAATAAGACCTTTGACCAGTAATTCAGCTGTACTGTCAAACAGTTGAACATGCCTGCAGATGTGTGCTGTGTCCGTGTCAGTGTGTGCTGATACATGGCTTATTGTCTCCAGTTAATGCAGTCTCGTCCTGCCTCTCATCATCTCACCTTGCCTCATCTGTGATCCTCATTGTTCATGTATTTGTTCTCTCTCTCTCTTTCTCTCTCTCTCTCTCTCTTGTTTTCTTGTTCTTCTCCTCTTCTCCCGTCTGTGCACCCAGGCAGCCCATTGAGTAACTTCTTTGACGTAATTAAACAGCTCTTTTCAGACGAGAAGAACGGGCAGGTGTCCCATCCGCCCGGCACGCCCAAGCATGCCAACAGCAAGAGACATGAGCCTGACCCTAATGACTCCAAATGTCCATCTGGCCAAGACAAAGCCAAGATGGCACCATCAGTTGGGACACAGGAACAACCTTAAAACCAGGAGAAATACTAGATACTAGTTTTAAAATAAAATAAAATAAAGAAAAGAATCCAGTCATGGTGAAAGGATGTTGTTGACTCAAGTTGGTTTTAACCAAGCCTCTACAAAGTTTTATATAATGGAATGAATATTGAAGTACTGTATGTACTGATCCGACACTTTACAAAAGGCGCATACAGACACACGCCTATTTTTTATTATTTTTTTTCTCTCCAGTGTTGTTTGTTCTTCACTGTGTCTCGTTATGTTCTGTTTTATGATGCCTTTATTTATTTCTGCTACCAGGAATTATCCAGAAAACGTGTTAAAGCCCCAAGTCCTGCTCTTGCACAAGATTCATGTATGGCACATTGATGGAGGGCACATTACACAGGAAGTTCAGTACAAGCAGCTGAGGGAAACTCCTCATTCTGATGCATCTAAACACCCCAAACACCAACAAGAGCTCCAACCTATTCCTCAACTCCTTCCTCCTGCAGCTACTGTACATACAGCCACACATGTCCAAGGATTTGGAGTGAAGCCTTAAAATAAAGATGTTTTTGAATTCTTACTAAGCTAACCCACAATTCATCTTTTTATTTAAACACAATTTTTTTTTTTATTCTTGCTCGTCTTCTTTGCTCCCCGTTCTCTGCTAATGCACACACAAACACACAGACGTACATACAGGACATCGTTACAAAAGGACAAATGGCGAATGGAACTGTGGACTTCATAACGCACGTGTTTGAGGAGTTGCCCTCGAGGACAGTTGTTGGATTGTATTCTTTTCAATGTAGTCTTTCTTTGTGAAATGGAGAATTTAAAACATTTTATGGACTCAGTGTCATTGCTGTACAAGATTTGGAGAACCTATTTGAAAAATGGTGGGGATGAACTTTTGGGGTTGTGGACTGGGACACGGGGGTGGGAGGGGGACGTCACAGTAAATGATCTATTCTGTTGTACAGACTGAAAATATTCCTTATGTAACAAATGTCTATCAGTGACATTGCTTAGATGAATTGTGTTGCCACATCCTGTTTTTTTTTTTCTCATGTAGCGTTCATGAAATGTTAGTTTTGAATGACAATTATGCTTAATGTATTCGAGGGTTACTCATGATGTCAATTTTCGATTTGTATTTATTTTGTGTTTAATTTTTATTGAGAAACATCTGCAGGATTCAGAGACCTTTTACCCTTTTTTTTTGTAATTTATTATTTATGTGTTTGTCTTTTTTAATTTATTCGGCTGGGGAATATTTATATATACAAAACCGGGTGGTGGAGATTTTATTGTTTGCATCAGGGCGACTCATCAGATTGTTTGAAGGATCTTGTGTTTTGTGTACAATAACACTTATCCGATTTTGTGAATGAAGCACTCTTTCTTTCCCGGCTTTGACCAGAGCTTGTAGTATATGTTAAATTATTTACTGGTAATTTAAGAATGTAGACTAGCCTCTTTAGGGTGGGGGGTGAGGGATAATGAAGTATTGATATTTGTCACTCATCTCATTGTGCGTGTAAAACAGGTGGACGAGCTCAAATCACATGTTGTAAATAGACAACTTTGGGCAAACGACTTTCTTAAAACCATCAAGGGGATCCTGCTGCTCCTGACTCTATCTCTCGTATTGCATGTCCGACATTCGGCTTTAATTTGCATGATGTTGTGGATGTTAGATTTCTCCTCCCCTTCACCTTTTTCATCATCGACTTGTTTCCCCCGTTATCACGCCTTCATTTTCAGTTGGTCGTTTTTCTCTCATCTCCCTTATCGTGAACGCTTTCTCGCCACATGCTCTGCTGCATCATGCTCTCGGGTTGTGGGTCTGGAATGTCATAACACATGATCACTTATGGGAACATACAGCGTGGAGAATAAGCGGAGATGGAATCTAAGCAATACACATTGTTGTCCTTCCTATTTTGTACTTTGGGAGCAAAGCTGGATTGTAATGTATCACGGATTTGATTAATACCAAGCGGGAAAAATAGAATCGCCGCTAATGTATCCCCTTGTAACTACTGTGAACAACTTCAGTGCAACGGAAATAAATCCATTGACTTTGGGATGCTGTTTGTGTTTGCGGTTTTCTCTGAAACGTAGGGTGAGAGGTGCAAAATGACCCCCTAGCTTACTTGTTTTCTCTACCAGATGGCACATCTCAACACTTGATGAATGGCTCTTTTTAATTTTTTCTTTTCATCTGAATATCAGTTTTTTTTTTTTTTTTTTTGGTAAGATTGTCAGTTGAAACAGTTTTGAGGCTAAGTGATCTAATTTTGTCTCTAGTGATCTCAGACATTTAATGTTGAAAGTCAAGTTTGTCTACTGAGGGATATGGACATTAATGTTTTTAGATTTGTGGATTAAAAAAACTGAAAAAAAGTTAGACCCTTGGGGTAAAATGGGTTTGGGCTTATTAGGACATATTTGCTATTCATTTAAATCCAAAGTAGGCTAATTAAGTGAAATCAATCATTTAGAATGTACAGTGTTGCTATTTGTTCTATACTCTGTGTGTGTGTGTGTGTGTGTGTGTGTGTGTATATATATATAAAATATATATAAATTTACTATCTAAATTTTGAAAAATATATAATTATTTAAAAATGTAAACAATTTAAACATCGTCCTAGATCTTTACAAATTTATGCACATAATATGCAAATGATTTTGCCGTCTGATACAAATATCTGGGATCACAAAAGAATGAAAATGATTTATTTCATGTTTATTAGCCATTTAAAAATTACACGTGCCATTCATTTGTTGCATGAAAAATGTTATATCAAATAATTTATTTTTATTGATCCCAACATATCCACGTACCTTTGCCTTACTGCATATTAGAAATATATTTACACTTTAAAGTGAGGTGAGAATACAAAAGTATCTACAATACTATGTACATTTTTGGGAAGTATTTGAATGCAGGCACAGGATACTTTTGACCACTGGAGGGCGCTAACACTGCAGTTTACAGCGCTCCCTCTCTGAAGCACATGGGTAGGCCTACTTCCTTGTAGCTTGTAAAATAACTGTAAAAAGCATATCTATACTGGGTATAATCAAACACCTCATAAATCAACATATAATTTCATTATTTGTGATCAAAGCACAATTTAGGAAAAAAAAAATTTTTTTACATTATGATACAATTTAGTCTTGAAAAGTAATAACTAGCTCACACATCCCATTAAATCATTGTCACTGACTCAAAATAAGAATTACGAAGGTTAACAAACATCTAAACACTGTGTTTGTATGGGATGTCACACGCCTGCCTGCACATCACAGCTTTGTTAACCATGTTTTCCAACAGCATCGAAGTCACATCTGTCATTTCCAATGGTTTTCCTCATGCGCCCAAGCTCGACGCGGCCCACAAAGTGAGTGCAGCCATGAGGCCAGTGTAGCCTGAAGCCCACCCAGAGCATCTGGATCCAGTGCGGTGCTGCAGTCAGAACCCAGCAGCAGCTCCTCAAACTCCTCACAGTCCAGAAGATCGACCATGTTCTGCAGGAAGAAGCCTTCACAGAACACTGCCAGCTCCGCCGCCTCACACACCTGCTCCATAACACACAACAAAACACACAGATGACAGATCAGAAGACTGAAGCTTGATGCTGGAACAATGAATAATATGTTAGTGTAAGCTGTATGTACGTACTTTGGAAGTCTGGTAGATGCTCACAGCATTGTTGAGGTTTATTCTCTCTGAGCAGAGGATTTCACAGTGTCTCTTCAAAACTTGAAGCTGGAATGAGTGGGCCACGGGCAGAAGCTGTACAGGATATTAAGTTGACTGTTTTATTTTCATTTTTATGCCTACTCTTTGAATTTCATTACAGAAATAAATTTAAACGGTACTGTACTGTAAATGTACTGTATGTCCATGTCTTTCTTACCTCCAGCAAATCAGACACAGACACGTCTAAACATTCTGCTCCTCCACAGTACAGATGTGCCATCATCATCTGAAATAAACATTTACAAGCTATTTTAACGGCATTACATCTTATAAGTTTGTCGTGTATGTTCAGGCCGAGGATTGTTGATTACCTGGAACGTGCTGTATTTTATGTCAGTGATTTCAATAGCCATGTGGTCTGATGTGCCATTACTCCTGTAGAGGCTCAGCAAGTCTCTGAACCTTATATGAAACAAGAGGAGCATATATATATATATATATATATATATATATATATATATATATATATATATATAGCATAACCAATCACATAACTGATTATATGGCGCTACATTCAAATCAGTCTGAGTAAGAGACCCACCTCTGTGAAGCAGACATGAGCAGAACTCTGTGGGCATAAAACGGCCTTCCCTCCACCACAAATATCACATCAGACATCTCAGTGTTATTCAGAAAATGAGCATCTGTGAGGGCGATAAGGTACCTATTAACAATCACTTTTAGATGCTAAATTGCATATAGTGAGATGTTACTAGTATTTTTATGACAGCATGGAATACTCTTGTTTAGCGAGGATGGACTGAAATAATCAAAAGTGTACTATACTATATTATGTGTCAGGGGCATTTCCTCCGAGGAGGCAACGGAGGCAGTGCCTCCTCAAAATATTAAATGAGAAAAAAAATTGTAATATAAAAATAAAACATCAATATTACAAAATTGCAAAATTTAAAATTAAAAAATGTATAAATCACTTGTTTTTCTGAAGAAATATTTTCCAACAGCGACAAGAGCAGGTACAGTTACAGTGGGAGTCCGCTTCTGCCTTGCCTCCCCTGAGCCCATTGAGTTTTAACAGACACCCTAAAGCAAGTTTGGTGGGGAGTAACAGAGAATGAATAGGGAAAAAAAAAACTGAGAGGAGGCAATGCTTCCATCGTGATATAATGGGCATGACTGGTTATGTTTGGCTGTGATTGGTTTATACAATAATTCCCGCCTCTTGTATTCTGCTCATTCCAATCAGTCTGAATAAACAATATAATGGTGTTAATGACAAGACTAATTTAAAAAAGTAAGTAAACAGCTCTGACACACTTTTGATCAACTCAGTCCATCCTTGCTAGATATATATACCTGTATATAAAAACTAAAAACTACGTAAAAACTAAAACATGTCACTGTAAAAATTTCATTTTTAACTGATATTGTTAATGTTCATTGAAAAAAAAATTATCTTTCCAACCCCAAAATTTTGAATGATAGTGTACATAGGTAAAAGTATGGTGTGTGGTGATCTGCATTACCCAGCTGAGCTGTAGGTGTGTCCTTTACTGCCAGAATACACGGGGCAGCTGTAGAGCAAACACAGTGGCTGAAGATGACTGCCAGCTGCTTACGGATATCCACACTCTGTATTAAAGAAAAGAATTTCAAATACAATATTTCACTTGGCTGACAATTCTTAAAGCATTCACATGATGTTTTTGGTGATGGATTTGTTAAGCAAACCTTGCTAGTTTTAAAAATGGAGAAGAGGAGTGGAAGACCCTCTGAGAGAAGCTCCTCGCAGTATTTTTCATCTCCAATAGTGGTGAAGTCTTTAAGGAGAGAAAGTGTGAGTTCAGTCCTAGACTGGAACTGGCCACTGCGCACTGACTCCAGCCATATGTGCAGCTTCCACGGCACTCCTGAGAGAGAACAAGAAGCTTCTTAAAACACTGTAAACATTGAACAACAGATTACACAAATAATCTATTACTTCGAAAACTACCCGTGCTTGTGCTGTAATGGTGAAAAAAGTTGGTAGTTTTAGTTATCTTAGTTGAGAACCGCTGTTTAGAACCTAAAAATTGCAGGTTAATCTTACCAGTGGTTCATTAATAATCTCTCTTTATGGCTTGACTGAGCCTGTAATCATAGACTTTAATACACTTTGCTGTGCAGTGTGCACATGCCAAAAATATCTCACTGTTTATGCATATCTAATTCAATTTGTTGTCCATTTTCTTTCATTTACTGTAAATGAGTCAGATGTGTACCCAGTGCCCTGAGCTCCATGGTGACGTCCAGATATCCGTGCTCAGCGCTGTGAAGGCTGGCTTCCTGCAGGGCTCTGATGCGGGCCTTACACAGCCGAGGAGTGCAGACAGACTTTGCATTCACTCCATCCTTCATTTCCTGTTTCTCCGGCTCCTCTACTCCCTCTGCCAGGATCTCCTCCAGAGAAAGCACGTCTTCCTGCAGCCGCTGGGGCTGACTCAACAGCTTCCTCAACACATTCCTGGGAGAACAGACAGTATTCAATACATAATAGCCTAATTCAGTCTTGACCAGTGCATGTGTTTGTGTCGTTGAGGGGTCAGTACCTGTGTCCATGCGCTGCAGCGTGACTGAAGCAGTTCATGCCCTCATAGAGTGAGGATGTCAGATGCACCCGCAGCATTGGGTCAGCACCACGGGACAACAGCAGACTCACCATCTCGTAGTTGCCTGAACACACACACACCAGTAAAACTGTGTTTCTAACAAAGCATGTTGAGGAAAGTTGTCCAATAATTTAAAAGAACAGTCCACCCGAAAATGAAAATATTGTCATCATTTACTCACCCTCATGTCGTTCCAAACCTGTATAAGTTTCTTTATTATGTTGAACATAAAAGAAGATATTTTGAAGAATGCTGGTAATCAAACAGTTTATGGTCCCCATTGGTTTCCATAGTATTTATTTCCCTACTATGGAAATCAATGGGGACCAACAACTGTTTCGTTCTTCAAAATTCTTCAAAATATCTTCTTTTGTGCTCAACATAAGAAAGAAACGTATACAGGTTTGGAACGACATGAGGGTGAGTGAGTAAAGGATAACACAATTTTCATTTTTGAAAATTCTGAACTATTCTTTTAATAATGTATACACTACCATTCAAGGGTTGATTGAAAAATATGCTGCATTTACTTGACCACTATACAGTAAAAACAATAATATTGTGAAATCAAGAAAGATTTCTTATTGTTATCAAACAGCTTAATATTTTTGTGGAAACCATGATAATTTTTTTCAAGATATTTGTTAAACAGAAAGATTAAAGGAACAGCATTTTTTTTTTTAAATGGAAATATAACATTGTATTACTTAGAAAATTATAAATCTCTTTACTGCCACTTTTGATCAACTGAATGGGTCCTTGCTGAATAAAAATATTGATTTCTTTCACAAACTGATCCCAAAACTTTGAATAGTGGGCTAGTGTATTGCAAATAGTATCTGTCACTATTTGCACCAGGGTGAAAATATCCTCTGCTATAGTTTTCTGTGTTAAGAATACATTAAAACATAACTCTTTAAAAGAGAATAGATTTTAAGGATGACTTTGTGCTGTTTTTCCCCACCTGCAGCTGATGCCAGCTGGAGGGGTGTTTCTGCTGAGCTTTGGTGGCCGTTTCTCAGGGCTGTGCCCTCCACATCTGCTCCCACATCTAACAGCAGCTGGAAAGGCCAAACAAAGTTCATTTAACATGATAGTCCTCCAATGGCAGTTTGTAATGTCAATGTAGAGTAGATAGATTGGAACTCAAAACATGCCTTATTTTGTAAGCCATATTTAAAATTAATGTGTTATTAAAGTAAATACATAGACTATTCATGAACCACTACATGAAGTAATAGTACTGTACATGTGCTGTAACTAGTGTGCATGTTCACCTGCACTACAGATATGTGTCCATGCAGCACAGCAAAGGTAAGGGCCACCCAGCTGCGGCTCTCAGGATGGACAGAGGGATGTTTTGGTGAACAGTTGGGCACCTTAAAAGAAAAACAAAGTTAAAAAAAAAAAACATATGTATTTCTAAGTAAACCACCAAAATGCTTCTGCATATGTGTGAATTCCCAGAGTATTACACTACAATAAACTAGGTCAATAAACAATAAAAGGTCTACAGGATTACTGGACATTTTCACTGCAGGACTGGACACCTTGGTATAGATAAATAGGTAAAAAAGACATAATGTGCTGAATGAGTAAAGTGTCATTACCGCTACATCCAAGTTTGCACCAGCATCAATGAGCATGTGCACCAGAGCCTCATCCCCTGCTGAGCAGGCGTACATCAGAGGAGTCATGCCCTACACACCCACAGAGGGAGAGAGAAAGAGGGTTGAACATACCTCATCAAAAAAACACTTGTATACTCGGCAGTTGTAGATGTTAAATATACATTACTGCATAACTGCATTCTTGCATAACTCTATTAAAGGGACAGTTCAACCAAAAATGAAAATTCTGTCATACTTTACACCCCCTTAATTTGTTCTGAACCTGTATGAGTTTCTTTTTTTTTTTTTGCATTGAACACAAAAAGATATTTTTTTATATTCTTGAAAAAGATATTTTCAAGAATGTTGGTAACAAAACAATTGACGGTATGAAAAAAAAATACTAAGGAAAAGTCTATGGCTATCATAAACTGGTTATGACATTCTTCAAAATATCTTTTTCTGTGTTCAATGGACCAAAGTAGATCATACAGGTTTGGAACAACCTGAGAGTGATAAATGATGACAGAATTTTTATTTTTGGGGGACTATACCTTAAAGTCATCCATTTTCATTGTGTCATAATTCAGAAGTTCAGTATAGGTTCACCTGGTCATCCATTGTGTTCACCCCATCTGGGCCCAGAAGCTGGATAGCCTGGCCAATCAGATCAGTGCGGCCACAGTTGAGCATGCGGAAGCCAAGGTCCAGATTAAACTTGTCTGTGGCAGCCTTTGAATCTAGACGTTTAAAGGAGGTGAAACAGCACTCTGGCCTGAGAAATAGAAAAGGAGAGAGTGAATTTAGAGCTAATTACATTAAAAAATGGTGAATTAAAAAATACAGCAATAACTTATAAGCAAAATATTCTGACAGATGGAGAGCCAAAGTAAAAAGTTAATTAGGAAAATATTGAGAGAGGGGGAAATTTTGGACATGTTGCTGCAGTATGTGTATATTTTCTTCTCCTTTTTCTTAATTTACAGTTACAGTACACATTTAGCGGATGCTTTATCCAAAGCACATTCAAAGTACTATTTGTCAGTATTGAGCTACAGGAACATCTTACTTGAGCTGTCGAGGTTCACAGTCCAGTCCAGGAAGTAGCTGTCGGGCAGTCTGTCTCACATCATCACTGTCCACTAACAGGCTCCGTCGATGCTCCGCATGGACCATAGCGACTCGCATCCACTCCATCAGAGGAGGAAGAAGAGGAAAAGGCCTGAGAGAGACATAGTATTACTCAGCTATTTACCAACATCTCTCACTTTCTCCTTGCCAAAATGCACACACACAAACACACTTAAATCCAAAAAAGGTCAGGGCAGATCAAAAATGGCATAAAACTGGATCAAAGAGAAATGAGGACAGTATAATTACAAATGCTGCTGAATTTGGCTCGCCAAAGCCTCTTTCAGTCTACCCTTTCATTACCACAAACAAGCCTGGCACTTCATTCTTAATCATAACAGCATCTGCCGTCTTCAACAGACATGCCGTGTCGCTGGAATTCAAATCAGTGTGATATTACAGAACGAATCCTCTACGGTTTTCTTCTTCTCAAGTATCTGTGCCAGAAGCGCAATGATTGTGAAGCCTGCTCACAACCATAACTGTCCACCTGCTAAAAACATTAGTATTCATTATCTGACGTGAATGCAGAGCAAGGTTTCCACATAGAGTAAAGTCGCCTCATCTTACTAGAACAGACCTAAAGTAAAATTCAAAGTATGTCTATAATCTAGAGGGAAAAAGTTCATTTCAAAGAAGATATCTCTACTGATAGAACACTAGAAGAAGAAGACTAGCATTTAATAAAAACAGCATTTATTTCCAAAAAGCTTTTGTAATAGTATATTGTAAATGTCTTTACTGTCACTTTTGATCAATTTATTTCTATTAAAGTATTCATTTCTTAAAAAAAGGAAGTATACAAAAAACAACAATAAACCACTGATTGTGTTAATTAAAGCAATAAATGAATATAAGTTTAAGGCTCTTTATGAGGTTTTGGCCCATTGATCTCACCTTTCTTTGCTAAGGGCTATCCTGGGTGGCTCAAGGTTGGGGTTCTCCAGTGACTCCATCTGTGGACTGCGTAGGTAGTAATAGAGTGTGTGAAGAGCATCTGGAGACCAGGAGATGGGCTGAAGGCAGAAAGGACGTCCAGGGCTAAGACTGGGACTTGCTGAAACTAAACGCTGCATATGGTGCATTGCACGTGAGACCAAGTCACCTGGAGGACACATACACACACATTTAAAGCACAAATGATATAAAATATCTCATACAGTCAAATAGTTTCTTTCAAGACACATATAAGTAAAAATAGCCTGCAGAAAAACAATGGAATTCAAATAACCTGCAATAAATGCCTTTAGTTCTGAAAGCAGACAAACGCCAAAATCACAGTGTGCTGCTGATATAGAAAAGCCATCTGTGTTTCCAGTTCAACCCCATAAACTAAAGACAGTAGCTGTGCAGCCAAGCACAATTGTGTCATTTTCTTTTAAAGTGCTGACAACACACAACACAAAGCATATTTCAACACAGCAAAATATATCTTCAGACCCATCTGTTTTATGTCCAAATGTGGAAATGGATGATGATTCGGATAAGCTCAAATGTCTAAGAGCATTATTCTAAATTACTCTGAGGGCCTTTAAATCTGCTGTTTTTGCCTCTCGAAGCGGAAATCCAGACACAAGCTGTTCCCCAAAGGAAGAGAAGATATGATGAGGACAGGCCAAAGACTTACTCCTTAAAGTCAGAGAAGTCTACAGTAAAGACAGTGGACACTGTACTCCATATGTGAAAAGCATCATAGAGGAAAGAAATGAGACTGAGAGAACACAGTGACAGCGGAAATACATCTTTTCATCCTTGAATGGAAATTCACTGCTTTTGTACTTAGTTATTGGTGGATAATCTTTAAATAACAGCTAGTATGTGAATGAATAATATGTGAATGAAAGAAAGAAAGGTGTGGGAAACAATCTAAGCAATCAGAGTACATGGTCTACATGGTCCTTAATGAACACTTGTGCTCCTTGGTTGTTAAAAAAGGGCGATTGCTTTAGAGTCTGCAATCATAAAGCATAAAGAAGGTGCTTTTTACTCCTTTGACCCAAACAGAAGGTGCTCTTGTACCAGCAAAACAACTGCAGGAGTGTTGCTGGTCCCCTAAGGGAGAGTGTGTTTCCCTCTCTGGTGAATGCGAGCAACGGCCCCCCTGCCTCATCCTGAACTGCGGTCTGCTGCGTAAACAAACTGCCCACAGCTCAGGCGCTCACACACCCCTAGGCCGGCCTGCAATGTCGAGTTGTTAGAAGAACGGCACTTAAAATGTACAGATGTCTCTCTCTGTCTTACCATGTACAAACACTCATGCAAAAATAGCATTTCACTAGACAGTAATAGACTGAAATGAAAAATTGACAACAACGGGGGTTTATAACATTAAAGGTTTTAGCAAGAAGAAGAAAAGTGCATTATGGGTGACCTAATTCTTAAAGAGAACAGCTGTCTTTTACTAGACTGAGAAAAGCTATTTCACCTTGGTTAGTTCACCCAGAAATGAAAACTCTGTCATCAATTACTCACCCTCATGTCGTTCCAAACCCATAAGAAATGTATTCATCTTCAGAACACAAATGAGGACATTTTTTTAATATTCTCTCATCCTTTCTGTCCAATCCTTTAAAAGTCCATGCAATCATGCATTAAAAAGTACAAAAAGGTATTGTACAAGTAATCCACATGAATCAAAAAGTTGAATCCAAGTTCAGGCTTGAACTGCTCAATTTAGATGGATTACATTAACAATGAAATTTTTGAAGCATCAAAGTTTTGGTTCTGTAGACTTTCAATCGAAGACAGAAATCTCTTGGGTTTCATTAAGAATATCTTTATTTGTATTTCAAAGATGAGCGCAAGTCTTATATATAAATGATGATCGAACTTTTATGTTTTGGGGATGAGTTCTTTTTAATCATTTATTAAGAAAAAAATCAAGAAGGTTTGAAGTTATTGCTTTTAGTTTCATCATAAAGGCTAGATCATGATAAAACAGTGTTAATACACAAATCAATGACTCTTATGAACTAGTTCTTTTTAGTGAATCAACAAAAATATAGCACGACCAGTGTAGTCTGATTCCAGAACTATTGACTGTTATGAGCTGGTGAATCTAAAACATAATATACAGGCAAACACTTTAGCTGTTTACATGAAATGAATGGATCTTATGAACCGGTTCTATTTAGTAAATCAAAAACACTTTATTATTCTAAATGCAAAATTATTTGTCTTTTACAGTTCTAAAAGAACCATCACTGGAACACTTGCGTTACTGGAACCAGAATTGCTAATTTCTTATGATTTTCATCCATGTGGCAACAAGCATTTATTTGTTTGTTTAAACTAATGATATACAAAACATTGTCACGGTCCTTCAAAAAGAGATGAATATGAATTGAAACGCTTTTAACTTACTGAGTTCAGAGAGGCTGCCCACACAGGTGGCCAGCAGGGCCTGCTCCAGCGTCCTGAGCTCCAGCTGTGCGTAGGCATTCTCTCTGCTCTCCACCGCTGAGTCTGGACCCTCAGCATACGGGCTGAAATGAGCAGGCAGGGATAGCTCACCTAGTCATAAAAACACATTTACAGCAAGATTAAATCATTAGAACTCAAAGCACCATCCAGTCTATTTAAATTTGATCTGTTTATTATCGTGTCTCTAAACGTGAACTCTTGCGTCAGTGTTGTGCAACTCTAATAATTATGGGGGGAATGGGGGAAGTCAGACTGCCAGGCGAAAGTCAATCGTTCCCATATACAGTATGTGTCTCTGCCAGAGATAAGAGGAGGAAGTGTGGTAAGTCATCATTTCCTCTGCTCAGAACATAGCTCTTTCTCCTGACTTTAGTCTTGTCTTCCTTGCTCAATTATTTATGCTTTGTCTTATTGCTTTTCTAAATGTCTCTAAGTGTCGATTCCACTTCTGGAGATGATTTTTTTGCAGATTAATTATTAATTATAATGTACAACAAGGATGATTTTTTTAGCTATGTCTGTACTCATATATTGTCATTGGAAACACTTGGCTTTCGACAGAAGGGTGATCTATTTTTTCTCACCACAGCATAAGTATATACTTCACAAAGAATATACCAATCCCCACAGAGTTATAAAATGTTATCTGTTTTATCTTGAATGCAGAACTGATACCTTGGCAAGCTTTCGGAAACAAAGTGCAAAATGATAGTCAGTAAAAATAATGAGCAGATCATATGTTTGGCAGCTGATTTATCAAGACCAAATGCAGGATATGTTTTTTTGCTTCCTTTTTTATTTGATTTGAAATCCATGCCTTACCCCTGGATACCTCTTTCAGTGGGTATCAAAAGGGGATCAAATGAGGGAGTTGTGTGTGGATTTGTTTTCTTCATCAAGCTAAACGATAAACCATTCATAAGGTACAGTACACACATTCATCTGTGCCATGATGACTCAAAATATCTCTCCAGATGTTGACCCCCTGATTTATTGGGGCCATTTTTATAACATCATTATAACATGTTATTGAACTGTATTTCTCTTAGAGCTATTTTGGTGAACAAACTCATTGTATAGCCACTTGGTGCAGTCGAGTGAACCATGGCCTCGCTTGACCGCTCCCAATCTATTGTTTTTGCTACAACAGCAGATTCTCAGCATAGTGTGCTATGACTGAAACACAAAAGAGTGATCATCAGAGCCGAACAATATTCAATGATATAGTTTTTATGAACAGAATCTGATGTTAAAAATATCTATAAAAAAAGAAGTTTTGCACATAATACTGAGTCTAGTCAGAATATAACTACATTTTTTATAACCACATATGAATATGCCCTGAACTGAGGCAGTCTGGTCTAGTTGAGGTCATTTCACATGTGCTACAGATCATATTATTATCTAATACAGTGCAGCTGAAAATACAGAAATATGTCTTTATAGAGACCCCAAATCTAAAGCAGGTTCGCCGGTCTGGGCTCTGCAGCCAGATGGGTTTGTATATGGGTCCGGGTGAGCCACAGGGTGTGTGATGCAGCTGGTCAGGCTGTGGACCCACAGACCCAAACCCCTCTATCCAGGACACACCCGTTCCCTTTCCCACAGCTAGCCGTGTCTATACTGGCAGCCGTGAGGCTATGACATGCGTCATAAGCAGCCGCACGCTCCCACAGACACACATACACACACATACTCTCATCTGCTACCATCATTGCGGACTGAGGAAGAGGGGAATGTGTGTGCACTGCCATTATGTGGAGAGAAATAGAGCTCATGCACACCACTGATGGGAAACTGGGAAATCCATACGAGTGTCATAGGCCTGACCAGGAGTTACTTTGCCAATGAAAGAGAGAAGCTCTGGGAGATGTGGCAGAAAATACTCTTGAAATGAGATATAGAAGCAATATTTGCTGAAGGGAATCCAAGTGTACCTGGTAGGGTAAATTGCATCTATATAATGGACCTCTACTAAAGTGTTCATGTGTGCACTGTAGAAAACCATCATAAAACCAGAAAGATGTCTGCCAAATTATAAGGTATCTGCTTTCAAAACTCTATCGGAGACATCTAATATTGATTTTTAGAACTGAAAAGTGCTTGTTTACAAGGTGCCAGACTGTTAAGGGCTTCCTTTGGATGTCTATTACAAAAATTCTCAGGTTTGTGTAACACAACAACTGTTTTGATCTTTTGAGACAATTTTGGATCTAAGAATTAAAAATATGAGCACGTCACTCAATATAAGTGAACAAAAATGTCAAAAGTAATGCTCCCAAGCAATTTTAACAATTTTGGTAAAACTTGTCTTAAAGCCTTTATGTATAATGCATTATAAAGGGGATTATAAAGGGGTATTAAATGCATTATAATTATTCATAATGTGTGTTGTAATACATTATAAATAATTATAACCAAATTTAAAATGCATAGTGTAACAATGAATTGATAAGTGTTATAATGTATTAACTGTGGTTACAATTATTCATAAGATGTGCAATGCATTATAAGGTGCATTACAAGGCATAATAAATGCATTAAAACTACTTTTATAATGCATTATAAATAAAGGCTTTAAGTAATGTGTTACCATTATTTTAATTATTTTTCAATTATTTTACTTTCATTACTAAACATTAATTATTGTCATGATATGCACAGTAACCAATAAATGACCAATTGAAAATAAATTGAAATCAATTGTTTTAAATGCTAGTGATTTAGGCATCATTCGTTATCATTTATGGATATTCATTTTGAGATTTGCTAAGGTTACATTTAACAGTTAAATTCTTTTTATTTTAGATGATAGAAAACATAATCTAAACCTAAAAATAGGTGTGTAAATGAGATAAAATTAAAAGTAAATCCAATGTTGATTGATACAGATAATTTAAATAAATCTTTAATATCAGGCATAGTTACCTGAAATAACAATTTGCTTTACTCCAATGCTCTGCAATGTGTTAAAATGACCTAACTTTAACTTTAATACCATTTCACATTAAGATTTATTATCCATTTGTTGTGTTCAATAACTGGCCAGTTCTTTCGTTCAAAAGTGTTCTCCAACAGAGAACAAATCCCTTAAGAAACTGCTGAAAGAAACCTTTCAATTGCAAGCCTGAATGTAACCACACTAATTTGCTTAAATATGAGTGATCAACCTATTTTGCTTGCCTGATTTGACTCAGGTAATACGGTGTATCCAGTGCTCCAGTCACTCTGTCACACGCTCCCACAACACCACCATTCTACACAGGGCACAATGGCACAAGTGTGCTGAAAAGCCAGAGTCAATCGGCCCTTGTGTTACAGGTGCTGTACTGGAAGTGCTTGTTGATTGAGGACGTGGAGCGCTGACTGCTATCTCTAAGTGGTAAAGGGGAGGTGCCCAGTTAGTTGTGTGTGACTGTGCACACGGACCATTTCTGCCAGAGGGCAGACCACAGAGTGATGATAATAACAACTTCCTGCATCCCGTTCTGCTACTGATTTAAGACGCAACCCCGAACTCAGTGGAAGAGCTTTGCTTTTACAAATCAAGTCAACAGGTAAATACAAGGTCAAAAGATTTACTTCTTTATAAGCTTGGCTTACTTTCTTTGCTTTGCTGTTTTCACCTAATAAAAGAGTTTGAAGGTAATAAATCCAATATATTTCCAGCATCATGTAACTTTTATTGTAATATTTCATTTAAAGTTTATGATATATCCAGTAAAAAGAGAATGAACTCAAGAATATAATTGAAACAGTGGGTGGCTCATAAAGCAGATGGCTCTCCTACTGTGGCAAAAGTAACCTGAGTGCAACAGAACCTTCTAGAACCTCTGCAAATGAGAGGCTCCTGGAGTTTAACAGTCTTCATAATGATGAAGTTAAAATCATGCAGATCTTGGCATGGTGCCGCTACTCCAGGTGTTCACATATTCAAATGCAAGACTGAAAACAGCGTTTCACCGGCATGCTACTGCCAAAACATCACTTATTCAGATCAGCTTCAAAGAATATGAGGATGATTCTTCAATTAGGGGCACTTGTTTTGACTACTTGAAATTTAGAAAAATAAAACCATTTTCGGTCACACTTTATTTTACGGTCCAATTCTCGCTATTAACAAACCATTAACTATGACCTTTGCCTCAATAGACTCCTAATTTGCTGCTTATTAATAGTTAGTAAGGTAGTTGTTAAGTTTAGTTATTGGGTCGGATTAGGGATGTAGAATATGGTCATCCAGAATATGTGCTTTATAAGTACTAAAAACAGTCAATATATTAATAATAGGCATGCTAATAAGCAACTAGTAAGAATTAGTCCCTATTCTAAAGAGTTAACCTATTTTGCAGTTACAGTTATAAAACTTTTTAAAAATTGCACAAATAAATACCAAATGACTTGATAATATAAAATAAGTGCAAAGTCACCTTTGGTACTTTATACAATACAGATTGTTTCAAAGTAGCTTCACAGTAATAAATAGGAAAATAACAGAATCAATGATGTTTTAACGTTTTTAAATCGTTTTTAAGACAAATTCAAATTGTGCCGTAAATCAGTTCTAAAAAGACAACAATGTCATAGTTTGTTTCAAGCCAGTTCAGTGTTGATTCTGTTCAGTTCAATTACTGTAAAGTTCATCAATTATGAAAAAAGTTCAATTCAGTTATTATCAGCTCTAGAAGATGACTGTTATTCAGCTCAAATCAGTTCAGTGTTGATTTAGCTCAGTTCAATAATAGTTTTGATGTTTCAAAATTCATTCATAAATTATGAAACAAACAGCTCTACAGAAGACAACAGCGTCTACATTCAGCAGTGTCAGTGCAGTCAAATCAATAATATTTGTGAATATTAAGTGTCTCCCCAGTTGTAAATCCCAACTATTTAGAGGTTTTTCTTTAGAGATATCTTAGGGGAAAAGCTCCACTAACTGAAGTATCACCCATTTGTGGATGATCTCTGTGACTGACAGACAGGTCACTCATCACAACCTCTCACTTTAGCCTTTTGACACCACTTGCCTCCTCAAGCCATAACTAAAACAGATTGACAGCCTGGTCTGTATCAGAGCGGCCTGTGTGAAAGCTACAATCTAAAGCCAAGAATTCACTCTGAAGCCTCATTCTTGTGAACGATGGAAAAAGCAGAACTACAGTAACTCTACACAGGATCTCCATCTGCCAGCTTCTCTCACCCATAAACCCCTGAGCAAGTTTCCACCGAGGCATTCATTTCAATCGCAAAGTATTTTTGTAGCAGTTCTTCAAAACATGTCATGGCTATACAGTGGATTTCCTGATCTGGGGGTTGAATGGAGGACACAATCTCTTTCTGATGATAGCTTAATTACTTACGGATTATTCACTGGGCTTCGCAGACTAACAGGGTTATCGCTGAGTAGGATTTTAATGTAATTTAGCTTGTCAGACTGCAATATTAATCAAAGTTGGAGGGTTTGGTAAGTATGGGATATGTTGAGGAGAGACGGCATTATAACATTAATCATGCAGAGCTAATCCATAAAACATGATGGGTGTCAAGACTCAAGGCAAACAGATACTGCTAAATAAATCACTCTGTGTAATTACTGTGATGACACACACTTGATTAAGTTGCGCTCTGTGGTAAAGAATCCACATACTTCATTCAAGGAACACAATGTGGATGCTTAATTATCCTCTATTAACTCTTTAAAATAACTTTTCAACAAGGAGTTGATTACATCACATTCAATTCACACAAGATCCTCAGCTAACAACATTATATTCACCCAAGCTATATGATAATAAACCCCTGTTGGAGAGGCTAAAATGTGTTTGACACCTACTTTAACAGTTAATGGTGGAACAAAGAGGTGTAGAGCAACTCAAGTTAGATTATATTCTTAACTGATTAGCAGTGATTTTTATGGGTTGTCAGGAGCTATAGTGTTCCCCAGCGTATACTTATTCATGTAAGTGCTTTTTCTGTGCTTTATGAAAAGCTCCAAGGAACATTGTTCTTTGAACATTAGCAATGTGTAAAACCTTTAGTCTTGCACATATATTTGGATTAATGAGGTGCTAAAGGGAACAGTTTCTTTCAGTTGTGAATGCTCTTTACGTGAGCATAAGTGATTCGGTGCTTGTTGTAACAAAACAATGAAACAGCCCCATAAAATATTTTATGTTGTATCATAAAATGCTACATTCCTACATACATTTAGATCTTGTTTGATGTAAATCAAACTGCAAGTGTTCCCTCTCTCTTCTCGTTTAAACAGAATTGCACATGGCGCAAATCTGATCAGAGCTAAAGGGATAGTTCACCTAAAATTGAATATTCTGTCATCATTTATTCACCCTTATGTTGTCGTTTCAAACCTGTATGACTTTGTTTCTTTTATAGAAACAAGAACAATATATTTTGAGCAACCAGATATAACAAAACACATTTTACGAGGTGATGATTTTTCATGAATGTGAATGTGTGAATGAAATCATATGCATTCATGCAAACAACCCACCAATTCGCAAAATTTAAAAGAGTTATGAACTGTGATGAGACTGTGATTTTGATAAATGTCTCATTGTTTTTTGTCCATACAATGGAAGTCAATGGTGATCAAAATGGTTTGGTTATCAGCGTTCTTCAAAATATCTTCCACAGAAGAAAGGAAATCATATACAGGTTTGGAACAACATGAGTAAATTTTGGGGTGGACTATCCTTTAAAATTCAAACAGAAATCAGTAACGAAAATTTGCTTGAATATTGATGAATCTGAAGTCAATGCAGTGCAACTTCTATGGCCACCCTGAATTTAGACTAAATAACACCTCTTTGGAACAGATGCTAATGGATCTAGGCAGGCATGCTGGGGAGTTGAGGAAGGTCAGCTCGCACACAGAGCAGCTGTCATAGCATGTTCTAGGAAGGCACCTTCTCCTCTCCTTATAGAAATCATTTGTCCACTCTAGGTGCTTGAGGTCCCAAGTAAGACCCTCAAGACGATGTTTATAATAGCGCTCAAAGCCTACATGCGCAAACACACAGCACAGGCCTCGTGTGAGATACTAGCTTTTCTGTAGCAGCTTCTGTACATCCTGCACAGAAAATGTTTACTTCTAAATATTCCCAGAGGACATTTTGGACTTCTGAGAAAATCTTAGTAATGTAGAGCGAATAATCTTACTTAAGAAAAAGGTTCAGCCTTTTAAACACACTTGAGTTTTAAATGACCATGGCTGGGAAATGCTCTAATTTCTGTGGTTTGTAGTCAAGCTCAAAGAAACTGGGCTGTATGGGCGGAAAGTTTTATGAGGATAATTAACCAATGATGATTACAAGGCTCCACACACACACCAAAATTCAACACCCCATTCTGTGGGACTGCTCTCACGCTGCACAGAGCCAATCTGATGTGAACTGTGTCTCACCTGCATCCCCTCATTTGACCGGCTCTTTTATGTCCTGTCTGTCATTAAAGCCAAGTGGGGACCTCAATTAAATCAGACTATTTATTCAAGGCCCTATCGCTTTCCTTCCAGAAGAATAACAGGTTTCCGTTTGACATCTTGCATGGCTGAGTCATAATGGCCATTATTAGCTTGTTTATTGTGAAGGCTTGTCTGTGACTGCAGTTGACCTCCGCCTAAAATTATAGAGATAAAATGATCAAATACAATCAAAAATTGATAAACAGTTATTTTAGTAAACTAGCTTTAATGGTACAAAAGTTGTGAGTGAAAGCAAGATCTAAATAGAAGTGCGGTCCATTTATGCAATACATTTTGTGGCTATTTATGCAACATTTTCCAAGGTTCTCACTGCTGTGCTCTCTCATTCTGAAGAGATGCTTGTTTTTTTTTTAAATTACCCCCTGCCAGCCACTGGTGGGTTGTATATATTTTCAGGTGGGATTTTCCCAATGGCCTGCCACAACACTGTTTTAAGTTCATAAAAACCCAACAAACTACTTTGCTATGCCGACCTAATAATATATTGAATAAACAAATACATTTAAAGCAGTGGTGTTTTGTGTATTAAGTGACAACCTACAATGTAAATTCATCATAATTCACATTTCTAATGCCATTTGCTCAAGGCAGTTTGTGTGGACAAATGCATAGTGACCAAAGAACAAGACCACAGCTTTCACAATAGAAAATGGCCTTTTTCTGTCATTTAAGCTGTACAGCACTAAACAGTTAAAGATGTGGTTCTGCTCAGCATGTGAGACAAGAGTGTTTGACATGAAAGCCTATATGTAAGCCTTCAGTCTCTTCTCGCTCTCTCTAAATAAAAAAGTAGACTACTATTTCTGTTACTCAAACGTCAGATTTCCTGGATGAATGCAATTTGAAATTGATACACCAATACGTGTATGCAAATAATATTTTATACAACATATTTTACTCCGAGAGCTGGATGTGAAGTGTGCTTCAAAGAATGGCACGTGACTGCTGAGTATCTAAGCCTCAGTTTCACACAGGTCAGCTGTGTCTCAGTATAAGTGTGCAAAACAACTTTACCAGCTTTGGGTGATTGAGCACGAGTACTGTCACATCAATCATGCTGAGTGTGTACATGTGAATCGGATTAATACATTTCTAAGCCTATGCCTTCAGAAGGGGTTTCTGAACTACACCTACCCTCTTAAAAATAAAGGTGGGTGTCACATCAGTCATTGAAGAACCATTTTGGGTTTCCCAAACAATTCTTAATTATTTTCTTAGAGTAAAGAAGATTTTAATAATCTAAAGAACCTTTTGTGCAATGGAAAGGTTTCATGGATGTGAAAGGTTCTCCATGGAACCATACATGCCAATAAAGAACCTTTATTTTTAAGAGCGTAGGGTGCAAAGTAAAAAAACACACACAGCAAGATGTTAATAGCTACCACATTCAGATGTACAAAGTGTAGTGTAGTATGTAGTTTGTGTGCTGCTGTTGGCATTACAGCAGCTTGATGGTTTCTATTTCAATCCCATGAGATTTCAATAAACTCTTACTTTTCTTCCTGAAAGGCAGGAAAATGAAAACATAATTTCCTCTCTTGTCCCCAAAAGACATTCTTTCTGCACAGTGCCAAGCAGACCAGCTTCGTACAGGCTGCCCTGTCACAGACACGATCACCAGACTGATTTAAACCAGAGGGAGAGTATGTGATGGCTTTCCAATCTTCTCACTCTGGCCTCTCTCACTTGTTTCTGCTTATTTTCCACAGCTTGCCCGGCTCGTGGATGGCTTAGAGCAGAACAATGGGCTTTTTGTGCACTTCTGAAAATGTGTGTGCCTATTCGGATGTAAAGCCATAGCTAAACCTTATTTATAATGTGGAACCTACCATTTAATCAATTAAGTTCTGATACAGACAGGTAACAAACATAACACATCAAGACTGAATCATTAAATGTTTAGCTATAATTTAATAAGTATTACTTATGACAGTCTGCAACAAAATTATGGATGCACCGGTTTAATAAGCCTATCTACTTGTGCCAACAGATAGCAAATATAATTTTCTTGTATTCGCCCAACGACACACCACAGGCAACGCATCACTGGGCCTTGAGTTGTCATGCATAATGATCAGACTTGTGGGGAGACTTGCGTTTCTGACATTTATTTATGCATAATTACGCAGAGCTGACATCCCTGATACAAGATGAAAGTGGAAACGATAATTAGTATTTTCACCAAGACCAAGATCAAGGTGCCCTTCAAAGACTCAGAATCTAATCAAATCACACATTTGTCTCTGTATCCAAAATAATAATGAATACATTTAACATACAGAGATCATGTTACATTACAAATGGAATTATTTTTGCAGCCTTGCAGGGCCACTTGCAATTATAAATTAGTGTGTGATATTATAATTACTTATAAGGTATCAACATGCACTATAAAACAGATTTTTAAAAGAATAAGAAATTAAAAGTGCAACAGTGAAAATGCATTAATTCGTCAACTGTAACACATGCAGTTGTTTCAAACGTTTATTTTGAACGAACCACAGGCCCTAAATCCATGACCACAACAGAAAGTTCCCAGGAGAACCGAAGTGCTCCGGATGCTACTTTCCTTCCGGGTTTAACGCTACAAACTTGAATGGACAGTGTAAAGTGATAACTACTCTTATATTCTATTAATTAGCGTCTTACCATTGGCGTTCTTCCCGCAGATGAGATGTTCGTAGTTTTGAACGAGACCAAATATCTCCGCGTCATTGCTGACGACAGCCTCCAGCGCCTCAGGGGTCACTGGAGAGGTGTTGATCCCGCTCTGCGCCGCCAGCACACGGAGCCCGATCTCCTCCACTAGATTTTCAATGCAAGCGGTCAAACAGATGGCCGCGTACTCGTGAATGCGCACTGAGATGCGAGTGTCCACCATCCAGCGGAAAAAGCGCCCGACAGACAGACTCAGTGTGCAGCGGGAGGACTTGCTCTTGCGCAGGACCTCTCCGGCGCTCATGCTGTACAGCGAGATGGCTCTGACCGCGGCCGAGACGCAGCTTTCCGCCAGCGCCCAGCTCATGACCAGTCTCATCGCGCTCTGCACCTCGAACCGCGTGCACCTGCAGTGCACGACACTCAACCGCTGCGCCTCTCTGGAGATCCGCAACAAAGCTCTGCGCATAAGCAGCGACAGACACCTGACGCTCTCTGGAGTGAAAGGCAGTCCCTCTCCAGCAACTTTACGCAGGACAACATCGACCTCCTCATCTGTCCAAGGGAACTCTTCTAACTCTGGTAACCTCGGACATTTGGAGAAGATGTCCTCTGGGTCTTCAGGAAGCACCGTGTTCACTGTGTCCCAGCTATTGTTTCTGCTGTTCATGGAATCCGTGTAGCTCCACCAGGTTCCTCGCTGTGGAGAGCTGATGAGCGCCTGCGAGTTGGACTTGGAGGAGGACAAGCTGAGGGATCTGTAAGAATCACCGGCTCCATATCCAGAGTCCAGAGTCAAATCCTCCAAAGTCTTCATAGTAGTACTGCTCAAGGCTGCCATATCTTGTTTGTTTCTGCAAGTGGAGTGATTTATTCCACGTTTTCCAATATGTAGGACTTAACAGGGGGTGCACTTCTTCCCTGGTTAGTAAACACGCGGCTCAAAGACAAACTCCTTAACTTAAGTTAACGCACGTCCATCGTTAAGCACAGCGCTTGATTTAAAGGTCTGCACACATGGGCAATCCAGTGCCGTATGACCCACGCCTGTCAGAGAAACTTTTGACAGCTAAAAGTTTCGTCCAATCAGCACACAGCTTTCTCTCAGCCAATCAGGCACGCGCAACGCCGCGCAGTTCAGTTCAGCGCAAAGTCAGAACATAGGACAAAAGAGTTCGATCTTTTTATTTTCTTTATTTTATTTTTTAAAATTCTATCTAAACACAGTCTACCACTAATTTATATCACTATCGATACCTCTAAACTTTAATAAATAAATAAATAAATGTTGTTTGAATCACCCTGATTAGTTTCAGGTTACTAAGCAATACATAGCAGCTAACTTAAATTAAAGTGGTATACTAATTCTATAGAGGTGAAATATTCCTGCATCTGTTTGATGCACGTTTATGCCCTCGTGTGGTGGTTAGTAGAAGGGTTATGCTGAAATAATATCTGAGCAAGATTCATTTTAATGAACTTCATTTATTCTTCAAAATAAGAAATTTTAACAGGGAAAATACATACCTAAATCATCTACAAGCAATTTCACAGAAATTATCCCTTCATCAAAAGTTGTCTGTATTACTGTGTAAGTCTAACACTCTTTATAATTTGGCACCCTCTATTGTAAGTATTTTGAATAAACCTCTGCTATTTTAAACTACTCATTAAGTTTGAAATAAAGAGACAAACTGCGGAATATTAGACAACCCCCTCTCTTCACATTTCTTTTCAATCTTAAAATTGGCAAAGAAGCATTTTAAAATGTCTCTTGTGCATGTGCCTTCAATTATCCACTCTCAGCGTTCTCCTGGTTTCTTCATAGATTCATATTTTACCCATCAAGTTGAATGAACTTGGCAAAGCCCTTAAGAGAATCTTGTTCATCAAACTCCAGCACTCACATCAAACACAATGTGGCAGGCTTATGTTCCCCTGTGCATCGTCTGGGGCAGAAATGGCTACCACACACACTAAGCCAGCCAAAAACAACAGCAGGGTCCTCTGTGCTCCTCTGTTATCCTTAAGATGGTCTTTTAATAGGAATGTTCCACATGCCCCTTTTGGAGTGGAAATAGTGGTAAAAGTTCCTCAGTCGCAATCTCTCTACCTCTAGTCCGTTCTGCAGAACCCTGAGAGAAGATGTGACAGAGGAACAGAGACAAAACACAGTAGTTACACCAACGCTGGAACTGAGACTTGATTGGTCTGATATTAAATTTCATATTCTCATAGTTAAGCTGCATAGTTTATTAAAACATTATCATACAGTGTTACCAGAACAAACTACCGTTCGCAATGGAATTAATTAGTTACCTGTCCAGCAGCTCCCAGTCTTCTCCTCCCCAGCGGTCTTTAAACTCCTCCGTGTTCATCCCACCAATTTTATCAAAATCAGACTTATAAATTCCAAACAAACCAAAGCCATTCACTTCCCAAAAGCCTGTGTGAGAAAATCAGACATCAGATAAACGTACACAAACAGTGGAGATCTCCCAGTCTCTTAAAAATGCATTCTAAACAAATTTAGAAAAAACAGTTTTGATGAATTTCATGCCAATGTGCATAACCTAGAAGATGCATAAAACAACTGCAGTACCCTAAGCGAAAGAAATCACTTCCAAAATGCCAGAGGAGGCTAAGAGCCTAATGCATACAATATATTGACCAATCAGAATAAATATGGAAATTTGTTTTTGACTAAAATGTGTCTGACAAAGGCAAATAAGAAAATAAATTAAATTAGCCTCTCTCATAAATAACCAATTATATTCCGATGTAACCTTTTTCAAACAATCATTCCACTTATTCTTCTCATATGACATATCAATCCTGCTTGTGGTAAAATACAACTGGTGAATAAATAAAATGTTGAAATTTTCATATTTATTTCGGTGAATAAATTTGCTATAAATTAGTCTACACATACACTATGGTTCAAACGTTTTGGATTACTATGAACTTATGTTTTTGTAATAAATGTACGCTATTATTCACTAAGGTCCGTTAAAGTGAAAAAAAGTAAGAAGTAAACTGCTAGACATTATGTCTAAAGAGAGCAATACGACTCTGTTTAAAACAAACAGGATATGCAAGAAATAGAATCAGACACATTATGCACAACTGGTGTTTAAACATATGTGTTTGTATGTACTTAGCAGCTGTCTCTAAAAGTGTCTGTGTATATGTTTTACCATCAGGCTCCAGAGGTGAGCTCCCACAGTCTAGCCTCATGACGATGGGTGCGAAGGCCAGTCTGCCTTCCACACAGTGCTTCCTAATAGTCTCCAGGATATTGTGAGGGAAGTGGATATGCAGGTCACACAGGAACACTATGCTGTGACTGTCCTGGAAATGATGTTACACCGTCACCAGTGTTGCTTTGTGCAACCAGCTTTCTTGTGAAAATGTGTAAATATATTACTTTTTAAAATTACAGTTATGTTTTGAATTATTTGTCAATTTTCAAATGTCTAAAAAAAATCCAAAAACATCTTCTAGACAAGCTTCCATTCTGGAAAAGAGAGCTCTGCAATCAGCTATAAAAATGCATTATTTTCCATTAAAATTAACAAGGCAATGTAATTACATTTTAAGGTGCACCACAATAACTTTAAAATATTGTTCCCAAACACTGATCACCCCAGGTATTGTACATATTTACAATAGAAAAGGCCTGTATAAAATCTTTTCTCACCTCTATGGTGTCTACACCCATCTGTAAACCAGATGATCTCTCGAAGTTCCCTTCACGTCTCAGATACTCATACCTATACACACAGAGCCAAGAACAAAAAAAAAAAAAAACAACAAAAAAAAAACAAAACAAACAGAGACAAAGATTGTTTTTCTCAGGTACAAACAGTATGTGAGCCCAAAAATAGGACTCACATCAAGGTAGAGCTTCTAATGCAGGAATCCTCCTGTGAAGATCTATGCAGGGTCTCTGCTCTGTAGGTGCTTAGCTAAAAGTGAAAAGACACAAGAACTCAGTACTCACCTGGGCACAGTGCTCTCCTTCAGTGCCTGCTCCACATCCATGTCATCGCTCTGGAAGTCTACGATGATCACGCTGAAATTCTCATCCTTGGTCTCACGGTGCAGGAGCTCCATATCTGAGATAAACTGCTGCACCCAGCGAGCCTGATTCTTTACTGTCACAGAAGGCAACTCGGATGAGTAGCTATGAAACTGCAGTTTGCCAAGCTATTCATAAATTAAACTAGTCATATTGCTCTCCTAAAATCAATCAATCAATCAATCAATCAACATTTATTTATACGCCCTTTACAACACTCAAGGTGAACCAAAGTGCTTTCCAGAGAGCAATAAAAACAGAACAATAAAGAGAGCAATAAAAACACAAATATAAACAAACACAAAAATACACAAAAATGTCACAATATTGCTAGATATTAAAAGCCAGTCTAAATAAATGAGTTTTAAGCTTAACTTTAAAAAGGCCCAGGTCAGTAATGGTGCACATATCGGGGGGAAGCTTATTCCAGAGTCTGGGCCCAGCTACAGAAAAAGCCCGAAAATGTCCGGTATCTGGCTTTATTTTAAAATTGACATGCTCTCTTCAGTCCTCATACGTTTATGTACACGTCTTTGCATTGCTTTGATAAATATGCATAAACAGGAGCTCATATTAGTTTTACATACCTGGTACTACAAAGTGCACCATCACATCATGTCTCCATTCTAACATGGTCGGCTGACAGAGCAGGGGTTTGGCCCAGCTGGTGCTCCAGGGTGTGGTGTGTGTTTGGGTACTGGAGCCGCTGGGCGGTGGGTTTTTAGAGGGTGTATGGTGGGATGAGAGTAAAGTTCCCTCTCTGCTCTCAATTCCCTCCTCATATCGACTGCGGTGCAACAGCAGATAGATGTAGTCAGACAACCGCACCACTCTTTTTCCTCCCTCCATCAACAACAGCTCCATCAAATAACGGTTGCCCCTGGCTGAATCTCTCCTCTTCTCTACATTTACAATACGGACCAGAGTGTAGATCCTGATAGAGAGGTAAGAAACAGTGAGGGAAAAAAAGAGAACAGTTTCTGTAAATAGAGTGTATTTAAATGAGACAATAAGGAATATAAATGATACATATAAGTACATACTGTAACACCACGTATCCTGTTTAATCTAGTTGTGTCAGGAGTAATAAAACTTTCCCATTTGTTATGATAAAACTGCATAAAACGACCCACTGAGGGACTGCTTAATAGCAGGAGTTCAGACTGTCTCAGTACAATGTTAGAATTAAAAGATAGCTCTACACTTGAGCTGCAGGCTCAGCAGGAAAAACCTACACATATATTTAAAGGGGTCATATTTATTCATTTTTTAATTATATATATATATTTTCACTGAGGTCCATATTATTAGTAAAGTTGTCTACACCTTAAATAGTCTTAATTTAAAAAAAATAAATAAATAAATACTGTTCATTTTCTGTCTTCTCTATAATTATTCATAGTGTTAAAAAGGCTGTTTTTCCAACTGTGCCTTTAAGCCTACTGTATGTAAGCGCTTTCTTTATAATTTTATAATAATATAATATAATTTTGACGTCACGGTTCGGAATGGTTTAAATACAGCACAGCGACAAAACTAAACATAAAATTGCATTTTTTTTTTAAATTAAACAGTGGTTTACTGAACAAATTGCTCTTTAAATTCAATTATAATTAACATTTTCTTAAGGATTAACAGAAATACCTCAGTTTATGTTCTAAACTATAGGGAGCCCTTTTACATTACTATAAGGTTACAATTAGAGCAGAAAACTTGAGCTAAAACAGAGCTAAAATTTGAATTTAAATACTATTTATTTTTAAAAATAATAAACACTCAACTTAAAAAAAATGTATGCAAACATGTAAATTGCACAAACAATGCTTGTTCAGTACACATGCATACTGAACCGAAAGACCCTTACCGAAAATTTTCGGTATGAATGTGTGTAACGTTAATACTGGACTAAAATTATCAAAAGAAATTTATACTAGTTTGGATCAACACGAGAGTGGGTACATAATAATGTTGAATTTTTGGGTGATCTATCCCTTTAGACATCCTCTTTTGCATTTTAAGATCTCACCCACCCTCCATTCCTCTCATTCAGCCTCTCCATGTACTGTGAGATCACATCAATGACCTCGTTCTCTGCGAGCTGCAGGTTCCCCGAGACGTTACACCTCAGGTCGTTCCAGTCTGACCTCAGCAGCTCAAAGTCCACAGGGTTCACGCTGAAGGTCCGCTGCCAATTTATGGCCTCCTCTGACAAGTGTGGCCTCACATCAGTCTCCTCATAACTGTACTCTGACATCTTTCCTTCCTCAAGGCCTCTGCTCTGAGGAGCCATGTCCGATCCCTCCGGCATCTCTGAGACCTTTGTTGGCTGCACCTCCGGAGGTCGGCTGTTCTCAGACGAGTTTAACCCAGGGTGGTCCCTCTTTTCTGAGCTTGAAGGGGGCAAGCTGTCTGGATCTGATATGGAGGCTGTAGGATCACCCTTATTATGAGGCCCAGGCTCCGTAGGCAAGGAAGGATGACTGTGCTTTAACCGGGCAGATTGGGTGGAAGTCTTAAGCCCCATTAAGGGGAAGTTCTGCCAGGGGAGAGAAGCAGCTGCTTGTGTTTTTAAGGTCCTCCATTTTGAACTCAAGTCCACAAGCCTCTTGGTCTTTCCAGATTGATAAAGGAACACACCAGGAAACACTTCCACAGGAGGTTTTGGTCTGCTTACTGGAGGACGGGGTCTAGAGATGTAAATTTTATTGGTATTAGTCTCTTTTTCCACACTGGTCCCAACCACAGGTTTGCCTGCATTACCTAAAATCCGATTGGCCAAGACATAGAGAGGGGACTTCTGAGGAAGCTTAAAGGGGGATCTTCCTTTCACAGGTGGGCTAGAAGTTTCTGTCAGTTTACTCTGGTTTGGCAGTCCTGGGTCAGGCAGTAGCCATGTTAAAGAACGCCCTCTCTGAACCAGCGCGAGTGTTTGGGATTCCCCTTGCTCCTCGCTCGCTCCCGTCTGTTCATTTAGAGACCCATTTTGAGGCTCTAATCCACCTGTACCACCCTTTGCCTGTCTTATTTCTGTCATTTCATCATCCACCACCAGAGAGTGTTTATGAAACCTTTCCCCTTTCATTCTTGTACTCCCCTCTCGCTCTTTTAACTGAATGTACTGCCTTCCTTGCTGAAAGATGTAGCTCTTTGAACCCCTGTCTAATCTATCAGGCTTGGAGGAGGCAGTGGACGCTGTAATTCTTGATGTCTGATAGCGTGGACTAGTCCTCTTGACTGGCCGGTTGCTGGAATTGATTGTCTCCTCTGGGTCAACGCCTTCTTCCTCCTCCAGGAAATCTGTCAGAAGAGACAAGTCCCATCAAACCAAAGCCCTTTAAATAATTCATGTAATCTGAAATGAGAATTGCTTAATGACATGATTAAAGAGTCAGTGAGGCTGCTGCAGTGTTGATGGAAATCTACAGCTAATGATTATCATCTCCAGGCCTTCCATCCATGTTTTTACACACAGCATGTTGCAGCTGTCCAAATGCACACACAAGGTCCAAAATTAACTATTTGCCACATATGCCAATTTGACTTTTACATTGACAGTTTATCAGTTCTAAATATTTATTACTGGTCACAAAACAGTACTTTGTATTACTTTTATTTGCGATTTTGTTAACTGTAGTCACTTGAAGAACGATGCAGCTAGCAAAAGAAAAAAAATCACACATTGTGCTTTTCCCTATATATATTGAAATTAAATATTGATATTATGTTAAAACTATATGCTGGTTGATGCATCAGTGTAGTAGAAGGCAGTATTGCACCTTAACGCTGGTTGCCACCAAAAAAGAAGATAAGGTCCCACTTTATATTAAGTGGCCTTAACTACTATGTACTTACATTTAAATAAATCATTGTGTACATACATTTTTTTCACATTGTACTTATATTTAAAAATACCTGTATGAAATTACATCTGTAATTCATTTTTGTAATTACATTTATAATTACACTGTTGACCCATCCCTTACACCTTAACCCACCCTTAAACCTACCCATACCACCAAATCTGTTCCTAACCTTACCCGTATCCCACCTCAATAGCAGAAGAATTGTTTTGCAATACAATATGTACTCTTTTTTTATGTAAGTACAGTACATAGTAGTTAAGACCACCTAATATAAAGTGGGACCAAAGATAACAACGACACAGTGGGTGCTTCTCAAACAGATGGATGCATCCTTGTAAGACTGCATATCTAGACTGCCACTTCATGAAGCTCCATCAAAGGATGTCTCAGTTTGAAGGATCCTTAGTAGGCATACATTGTTTTGCGTCCTTCATTCTGCCTGTTTTGAAGGATTTGCACTAAGTGTCATTAGGTGTATCCTCTGCATTCTTTGCACAGATTCCAATTCACAAAAAAATTATTTGCTAAAAAATTTATTGATACTGAGCTTGTTCAATTTGACTATTTTATGCATTATGTTTTCTTTTGTTTTACTGTAAATGAATGGCATAATGCACATATTGTAAACCACTGGAGACAACAGAAGGTTGCCATTACCTGTACTGCATTAACAGAAAGTCAGATAATATAACAATTTTAATATAAAATATTCTTTAAATTATCATTTTAATAGTATTTTCATGTCATGACTGCAGGGGAGGAAACATTTATGATGTATCTATGTGCACTTACTAGACCATCTCTAGCATTTAATGCCTTGAAGCCTCAGAAGGGCTGGTCTAGGAATGACACATCCTCACTAGGTTACACTTTATGCTTTTTCACAGTTATGGTAACAAACTCTCTCTCTGCCTTCCTTCTTTCACATCTTGAGTGTGAGTCATTGACCAAAAAAAAAGAGAAAACAAAAAAATGTTAAATGTAATATTGTGATAGCCATATACTGTACAATATCTTTGTATAAGTGACAATCAAACTGTATTTTACTAACAGTTTAACCTAAACCATGTGATGATCCTAATAAAGTTAGCAGTCGACTGTTTTATTTACTTCTCAAAGCCCATTTCTACTCACATTTGCCATCTGGTTTGTGTTAATTTTGAACCCTGGGAACACATATGTCGCTTGGCTCATTACAGATGGTGAGATTTTAAAGAGAGCAAACAGCTGCTGTATTCTTATCTGTTATTAAGATCCCAGCTGAACACAGACCATCAGGTTTGGGGAAGAAAACAGGCTGGTCATCATCGTCCTCATCCATCTTCATGTACTTGTAGAAGCCAAATCTACATGACCATTCAAAAGAGTAACAGGGCCATGGTTATCCGTTTATTTACTTATTTGGTTATTGCTTAATTTCTTGTCATGATCAGTCAGGATTCGTACTTTTCTAAGTAGACAGGAGACTCTCGGTAGAAGCATTTGTTCTTTTTCTCCATATGAGTAAGTCTGGTGAAGTCATTGGGATATACATAAGAAAGGTAGACCTGGTTGAGAACACATAAGAATAAGAGAAATTAGGTAGAGATATTTGGTGTATTTCTGTATTAAGTGTATCAAATAAGAAAAATGTATTTCTGAAGTATTAAGCCAAAGTGTATCAAATAAGACAATAAGAAGAACTGAAAACAGTGACTGTAATTGCACAGCATGACATTTAACATACACACCACCCTCTCTTCTCAGACTTGTGTTTAACAGTGATGACCAAAAGAGGGCAATGTTTGCTCTAAACTCAGAAATATTGCGAAAGAGAGAACAGGTCCACTTCATCAGTGGTTCTCAACCTTTTTCAAAAAATAAATAAATATATGAATGAATGAATGAATGAATGAATGAATGAAAATAAAAATAAATGGACTGAATGTTACTCAAAATCACACTCTTTATGATCAGCCAATTTTCCAGTCAATCATGATTACAAGACAAGTTTTATATTTTTACACTATTTATTTATTTAACTTGCATATAGCAAGCCATACATTTCAGAGCTTGACATAACTAGAAAATTATATTTTTTTTGGCATTTATGGAAATGGAAATCACACTTTTTTCCTCATTTATCCAGTTTTTACAAGATTGGTTCTTAATAAAAATGTCAGGAAACACATTCAAATAAGGAATATGATATCAATTATCATTTTTATTTTCAACTGTTTTAGCTTGTTTTAAAATTTGCTTTGTTTTTTAAAAATCATTTTAAGTCATCTTGCGGCCAGAAGTGTGCTGAGGCCCTTTAGTAGGTCCCAGACCCCCCTGGTTCATGAAAATAAAATAATTTTTCAATATCCTGCTTATTATAAAATTAAACTCTAGTGTTTTTATTATTATTATTTATAGATTTCTTAACTAACAATTTATGATCAACATTAATATTTGTTGATCATAAATTGATCAGACATGATAGCAAAAATTCTTTCAATTAAATGCTCTTCTTTTGAACTTTTAATTATTTTTAAAAAAAATACTGAAACGTCTAATTGTTTTCACAAAAAATTAAGCAGCACAACTGTTGTCAATATTGATAATATAAGAAATGTTTAGCTTTGCCATAACAAGGAATAAATTACACTTTAAAATATATTCAAATACAAAACATTATTTTAAATTGTAATAATAATTTGTAATAATATTTCACAATATGAAATAATGTATCAAATGCTCTAAAGCTGACCACAACTGCAAAGCTTAAAACAACTTTTCATTGAGCCAAAGCTGCACTAGAGTGAGGTGAGTTATCAACTGCATATTTTAGCACATTTAGTACATCAGCAGCCATCATTCTGTCATTTACACAGAAAGTGTGTTTGATGAGACTGTTACTTACAAACTGCAGGCCTTGATAGCGTGCGATAGGGAAGTCCTTCACCACGTAGGTAGGAGAGTAGACACAAGATGGCAGAACATTCTCCAGCCTGGACTGATCTATCATGGGAACTAGGACAACAAATACGTCATCATATGAGACAATTCCCACACCCTTCAGAAGACAGTTGACATAGAAATAACTGCTCAGCACAAACATTTTCCATTCATCTAAATTAAAAATATGTTACAAAAAAATCAGTTTGCTGATTTCCATACAGATATTCAACGGATTCCATTCATCACTATTAGCTTGTATCTCAGTCCTGACTGTCACATATTCAGTGGTGCTGCTCCTAACAAGCTGACATCCTATATCTACACCACCATATGGATCTACCAATGCGCTGCAGAGCTTCCAGACAAGCAATTAAACATGAACGTGCTTGCAAACCACAGAATCCACACTGTCTATCCTGAGAGATGGCTGTTTATTTTGTTTACCAACCACAGCTATACATACAGTACACACGACAGTGCTAGAATGCTGCAAGAAAATAATTCAACACATACAGTATGGACAGTTTTGTTAGCTGATGTAAAACTTTATATATGATATATCACATTATGTTATTATATCACATTATATATCCATCATTGTATTAAACCAATGGTAAGCATCAGTTGGGTCAAGTGAATGCATGATTTACAACTGAGAGCAGCACAATGAGACCCAGCAATATGACTGGACAGTGTTCATAAGTGACCTCAATATCCATATACACTGTAGGGAATACTCACTCTTGTAGAAGGTGTCTCGTGGGTCTGGTTTGAGCATATCTGCAGTATGTATCTCTGTCCTGTGGTTAACCTGCAGAGCGAGAGAGTGACTGGCCAGAGTCTGTGGGATGTGACGAACACTGTTCATCTTCAGACTGGATTCATCTGTCAGAGAAAGACAGAGAATAAGGACAGCGAGAGACAGCATGTGAATTTAAATCAGCTAACAGACTAACACTCAACAACCCCTGCTGTTTGCTATTATAGAAATGGTAGAATATTGGCTTTTCTATAACTGACATAGAAGTGTATACTCTACAGTATATCTTAGGGTCCAAAAGTCTAAGACCAATGTAGATGCTACTATATTGCAAGTTGTTGTTTTTGTTTGTTTGTTTTTTTAATTGCAAGTTTTATCTGCAGAACTATTTATACTATTTAATTTTTATAATTATTACTTTTATGAATAATTATTTATATTTTATTAAATAAAATTGAATTTTATGAACTTTAATGACAACTGCACTCAAGATGCACAAGCTGTGTAAAACCTGATGTTTATATTCTCCAGCATGATTTGAGATCCAAAAAGCATAGATGCAAGAACATCTGACCATATGTACAAAGAGTCACATGATCAGTGTCACAAATTTAATTATTTGATTAATTACCTAAAAAAGGTGCAGAATCTGATATACTCATTATTTATTTTGTCTCATAAGGCTGCTTCCAGGTTTACCTTTTTGAACCCTAGATTAAAACTGTGAATCCTAGATTAAGCTCCACACTTTCTGAAAGTGTGTTAACCATGCTTTTTTAATGTGACAAATGGGCATACATTAACATCTGTTGATCATAAATAGATCAGACCTGACAGCAAAAATTCTTTCAAATAAATGCTCCTAGTTTGAACTTTTAGCTAATTAATAAAAAGTATGAAAAAATGTATACTTATTTTCACAAAAATATTAAGCAGCACAACTGTTTTCAATATTGACAATAATAAGAAATGTTTCTTATGTAATGCTCAGAAAAACATTATTTTAAACTGTAATAATATTTCACAATATTATTATCACTGGAAATAGTGTATCAAATGCTCTAAAGTTGACTGTTCATGCTCATGGACAGCTGTAAGAAAACAAGAAGCTTGCTGATTGTCAACACAACTGCAAAGCTTAAAGAAACTTTTCATTGATCCAAAGCTGCACTAGAGTGAGGTGAGTTATCGACTGCATATTTTAGTACATTTTTTAAACGGCATTCCATCAGCACACTACATCTGGAGCCAGAGCAGACACTCAATGATCATGTTTCTCTTCAATATTATCCACATCGCTGTGCCCCAAAACCCTCACGAAACTCTAAATCCAAACTCACTCTGGGAAACTTCTTTTCTGGTTGGATCAGCTTTTTTTCTTTTTTGTATGGATACTTCCCGAAGGCTTAACGAGATGCAACCAGGCTCACACACACTGCCTACGCTTTAAGACAATCCCTTGGTGATCAGTCTATGGGCACTGAAGCATGCAGGTGTGTGTATGTGAGGGAGACTCTATTCATTATGGTTTATCTCCTGACGTTATGAGAGCTCAAAACACTGTCTGCTCAGCTAGCCGCTGATGAAAACACACTTTAATTAGTTCTATCGATCCACTGCAAATGTGTTACATTTGGCAAGTGTAAGTTATACAGCACCAAAGTCTGTCACTGATGAGCAATGCAGAAAGCAAGTACACAACACTGATAGACGGATGAAAAGAGAGAATATAAGGGTGTTGGATGTTACAGTAACATCCAAGATGAAGAAAACAGACAAAGAGATGGAGCAGAAATGTGCCATTAGGAGGCTGAAAGACTGCAGGCTTAGACTGATGTCTCTGTTGACGCTTTAGTAATGGACCATGTGGCTTTATTGGTTATTCAATAGTCCAAGCAATTTGCAGTTCCAAACAATTGTAATTGGACATACGTAAAATGAAAAACAAGGACAAATTGGACAAAAAAACAAAAAAATAAAATAAAACAAGACCACCTTGCTCCAGTTCTGAGTTTTATAAAATAAAGTACTAACTTTGAATGTACTGGTCTGGATTTGAAAATAAATAAATAAATGCTTTACTTAATTTTTATGATTTTATAAAAAATATTACATAACTTCACTGTAATTAGAAAAAAAAAATCAATATCTTCAGTGTAAAACACTGTACTGTCACCAAATTTAGTCCACGCATCACTGCTCTCCCGCTGGTTATCCTACAACACTTAATTTGATTTAAAAAAATCTTTTGCTTAATGTTTATGATTTGTTTAATGAAATAAAATCAACAACCACTGTAATTAAAAAAAAAAAAAATATTCAATGACTTCACTGTAACACAATGTACTATCCTCTCCTACTGGTTATACTACAACACTTAGTTTGATTAAAAAAATATATATTTTGCATAATTTTTACTACGAACTATGAAATTTTACTACAAACAACGAAATTTAGCTAAATATTCAAAGCGTTCATTATCAAATGTCAAAATATGGCTTTTTGTCTTTTGGAAGCTGCATTCAAATCCATTTGGCTCAAAAATCTGTTTGAATGAACATGACACCTCTGCATGTGACCAACTAGAACATGAGAAAAATTTGCAAATTTGCCCTTTGTTTAAAACTCTCAATAGCACAGATTCCTGTTGAAATGAATGGAATTCAGTAGCAAAATTTCACCTTACTGCACCTTAAGGGTATAATTTTTGTTATTTTTTTCTGAGAACATACAGTTTCAAAAATAGCTTCATTAACTCTAACAGTCAGAAAAAAAAAATTTCCTTTTACTGTATCATTATTTGCTTATTTCATTTTTCCTTTGCTTTTTATGAATTAACATCACACTTATGTTTCTTTGTCAATTACAATGTATCTTTTAAATATATATTTTTTCAATTAAAATTTTGCACTGTTTTATATATATAGTTGTACAGAATGCAAATACTCTGGATATACACGTAAAATATTTAATGTAAAATATTTTTGCCAATAAAGAACACTAAAATAGTAAAAAAAAAAATTTAAATTTTTTTTTAAAAAAAGTGCAAAAGCAGACCCTTTAAATACAACATTGATCAATAATATAACCATGATTAACAAAGTAATCATCCAAAAAACAAAAATAAAACACAATGACTACAAAATAAAAATAAACACATAAACAAAACAAATGGAAGGGAGACAGGTCCAGTGACAGAGATAACTGACAGCTCGCCATACACTGTATCTGTTGTTAACAGAGCAGAAAGAGAGTCAAAGCCAAACCACCCAGGAGATCTCGCTCCATCTGCATCTCCCTGATGACATCTCGAGAGGGAGAGAGAGAGTGTGTGCGCGCCTTACACGCGGTGCGGTCTTCCTTGAGGGAGTGGTCTGCGTGATTAATGATTAGGACACTCTGGAGTTGGCTTCGTACTCTCCGGTGAGCTGCGTGGGATGGCGATGGAAGCTAATGCACATCCCCCTCTCCCTCAGCTTGTTAAGTACAGTGAGGATTTAATCGAACAATTGCTTTCGTCTCAAATAATTATGTAAACGAAGCAAAGAAGGGCCATGGGGATTGTCTTTCTCTCTTTTTTCACTGTCCCTCTCTCACTTTGTGTCTCTACTTCCTCTTAAAAGCATGTGTAAATTAAAATCAGCTCCCTTGATGAATGGCAGTAATTTGAAGGGGAACGTATGAACATGTGTAATGCTTGATAAGACGATGTGCGAAGGAACAATTAGTATAATGCTGAATGTAGGCCCGTAGCCAGCTATATGAGGTCACCGAGGTCCGATGTTCAAAAATAAAATTTGTTCTCTGAATGACTAATTTGTTAAACTCCTTTTATGAATGTCTACACGGCATGTATAATTCAGTTTAGACAGTTTGCAAGAATGTTTAGCGGCCCTGGTACGGAAATGATCGCTGCGAGACGCTGGCAGAGTGAACTAGTCTATTGAGAGAGTTGTGAATGTTGCCAGATCCACGTATTATAAGCGTTTTTTGGACATGTCTTTTCCGCTTAATTTAACACTTTAGAAAGTTAATAAAGTAGGAAGTTGCCGTTTAGAGTCAACAATATCTTTATCTTATCTCATTTGCAAAAGATTGGAAATAATTTCGGTTTATTTGTATTTATTTGTATTTTTTTATTTTATTTGTTTTAGTAGCAATATCTGGCAACACATCGCCGGCACTTAAACTGACCGCAATCAAAACAGCCCATGGACAGGTTTTTGCTGACAGGATACGACATTCGGTTAGGGAAACGCAAAAATTATCATGATATTATCTTTCAGAAACGTTATCAACGCTGTCAAAAACAGTAGCATTTAGTACACATAGATCTGTAGAACTAGGTTACAGAATGAAATGAAATACGCAAAAACTAGCCATGAAGAAGTATATGCTATGTCATTCAGTATAGTTAAATTTTCACAAAACATGCTATAAACATTCATAAGAGCACTAGACAAAGTTATTGTAGTTATGTATTTTTGCGTGAATAATAAACAACTGATAAAATTATCCACCCTTAAATATAGTGAAGTATTAACAAATTTTGATGCAATAAATAGGGTATGGTTTAAAAATGATCATCCATCCAAAACAGAGATCTTTTACAAACATCTACATGACTGTCTCCTTTAAAGTGTTTATAGTGTATAATGAGTTGTATTTGTACGGGTTATTATAAAACAAAAACTCCTCCCTCCTCCCTCCTCCCTCCTCCACCCACCCACGGACCTCACTAATTTTCAAAGCCTGGCTACGGCCATGGCTGAATGTCAGGAGGCTCAGGGGCAAGTGTTTTCCGGTGATTACCTAGTTGCCACTGCCTGCGACAAATATAAGTACAATAACACTTTTCACGCAAACAGCAGAAGCTGTAATGTTCAGAGGCTGTGAATGTTAACTGCAGTATTCAGATATGATTGGAACAGGCAGAGTTTGTAAATGGTACTCTTGAGAGTTCACTTCCATTTTCTGTTTTATCTTCCCTGAAATGTACGCATGTATTTTCAGCATGAAAAAATCAAAAAGGAAGAAGCAGTTACCTGTGTACAACGAGATATAAGCTGAGTCAATGACATCATACTTCTGCCCAGGAAGGAAAGGTCTCCACTGCAAGAGAAGAGAAAATAAAATTAAAATAAAATTAATTATAAAATTAATGATTCACTAAAGAACTGTCATGTTTATGTTCAAGAGTACTCTTCCTGTTCTTTTCATTGTGTTGTTCATGTTTTCTAATTCCCTTTGTTTATTTCTTGTTTCTTTGTTTGCGAGGTTTTTAAGTATGTTGTTTTTGTTTCCATAGTTATCAGTTCAGTTCACCTGTGTCTTGTTTAGTTGCTTGTTTATTCCTGTGTATATAGACCTGTTTTTTTTTCTATTTAAAAATACTGAAATATTGATTTTTAACCACCTACAAATATATCATAAAATTAATTATTCTGTAACCAGTTCAAATGAACCAAATAACATTAATGAAATAAAATAAATATATACGTATTTCTTAATGCAAATATTTACCTGAATTAAATTTTTCACTAATCACCTGCAGCTCAGCTTAATAAAAAAAAAAAAAAAAAAATCAATGAATATTATATATACATACATATATGTGATCATGGACCACATTTGTAGCAATAACCAACAATACATTGTATTGGTCAAAATGATCGATTTTTCTTTTATGCCAAAAATCATTAAGATATTTAGTAAAGCTCAAATTGGTTTTGTGGTCTGTACAAACATACAGTCAAACCAAAAATTATTCAGACACCAGATATAATTTTTGATATTTTTATACTAAATGGTGCAGGACACTATAGTTCATTTATGTAAGTGAGGCTATCAAAATAAAGTAAAATGTGACATATTATACTCCAAAATTCTTCATACAGTGGACTACCAGTAAAATTTATAAACGTTTGGAACCAAACATTATTCAGACACTTTGACCTGACCATGGTTTGCTTAAGTGCTTTTTCTTTAATTGCTAATGTGACCTTTTAACACCACAGACTGAACAAAATTAAGCATTGCTTAAATGTTACCACATTTTCTTTTTTCTTTCTTTTCATTTTCTCTCCCTTTCTGTCCACTTTTACTATGTCCTTCTAAACTTCCGGTTCGAGTGTACGCTGGCGTGGTTGACTGCCGCTGCTCCCGGGTTAATTCTTTTAAATAGTTTAACATTTTAACGATATATTTGGTTCTACCGACACGTTCGAAGTGTTGGCCTGCTTCTCCTTCCCCCAAAATACTCATATGTAACTATTTTATGTGAGTTTTGGCGTTTGCGGTGGATGGACTCGCGACGGGGTTCGTGAGGTTCGACTCGCGACGGCCCTGGACACTGCTCTTGGCTGGATTCCGTGCCCGGTCAGTGTTGACTGTGGTAATATTACAAGGATGAAGTCCTTCTTACTCACTGCTCTGGTATGGTGCATCTGTGCTACTGCTTTTAGTTCTCTCTACCTTGTTGCTTCGGATTTTGGTTATTATACTTGGGGAGTTATAACTCTTTTCTATTCATCCTTGGATTTGCATAAACTGAATTGTTCATATCCTTTTCCCTCGGACATTTTTAAATCTTGTGCTTCCTTGGAAATTCTGCGCCGTCCTCGATATGTCCACCGAGGATCTCGTCGCAGTATTTGTAAAGGCGCGCAGTTCGCTTCCAGTAGCAATATCCCAGTACTATTATCATCACGTCGTTCATCATCGAAAGCGGAATCCCGGTCTGTAAATCCACTAAATCTCTGTTCAATTAAGTTATCATCGTCAAATGCTGTAAATGTTGTGCCACAGATGGTGAAGATGGCTTTGTTAAATGCGAGGTCTTTATCAAACAAATAATTTATTTTAAATGACTTTTTCATCACAAAGTTGCTTGGTTTTTTTATTTGTGACTGAGACATGGCTGCAACAGAATGATTTTTTATCTCTTGGTGAATTTGCTCCTCCGGACTGTGACTTTTTTAGCACTCCAAGGCATACTGGTCATGGTGGTGGTGTTGCTACTGTTTTTAAAAGCAATTTTAAAAACAAAAAATTGCTTACTGATGTGTACTCCAGCTTTGAGGTTCAGTTAATGAGAATCGATATAGGGGGCCCTGTGTTATGTGCACTGGTTTACAGGCCTCCAAAATACAACAAAGACTTTATTCAACAATTCTCAGTTTCTTGCTGATATCGTGTCTCGTTGTAATAGATTGTTGATTCTAGGAGATTTTAATATTCACCTCTGCTGTTCATCCAAACCCCTGGTGAAAGAGTTTTCACACTTTATTGATTCCTTGAATCTGTCACAATTTGTGTCTAGCCCCACTCACAATTTGGGACACACATTGGATCTGGTGTTGTCTTATGGCTTCCCAATAACAAATCTGAGAGTGATTATTGCTGCCTTTTCAGACCATTTGCCAATTGTGTTTGAATCTGTCGGTGTTTCCACCACCCCTACTTGCTCTCAGTCTGTAAGCTACTCTCGTTTTATTCAGCCATTCATTGCCAGTTTATTTTCAGAGCACTATCTAGCAAACTTTGTAGATGCCGCCTTTTTCGACAAATTAAACATGGAAGAGATGTTGGAGGTTTTTACTAATTCCTGCTCCATTTCTATTGATTCTGTTGCTCCCCTTAAGCCAAGGAAAGCGAAGAGAAACAACATTACTCAGCCTTGGTTAAATGCTAACACCCGTGCTCTCAGACAGGAGTGTCGTAAGGCAGAGCGAAAAGGGAAAAACTCCAAGTCTCATATCAGTGTCTAAGAGCATGCTTAGCTAGTTACCAAAAATCAGTCAAAGAGGCTAATCTGAATTCCTTTCTAAACTCATTACTGAAAATGTGAACCGACCGAGGATGCTGTTTAAGACTTTTGATTTGGTACTAAATCCCGTACCTGCCCCGTCTCTTGTTCCGTCTCGGGAGACCTGTGAGAACTTTTTTAAAAATTTTGACAACAAAGTACAGGATATCAGAGCTTCTATTAAGCCATCAATATTCGATCCTCTATTGAGCTGTTCACCTACAGAGTTGTTAACCTGTTTCACCCCATCTCCTCTGTACAGCTAGCTGGTATTGTTTCTAAGGTTAAATTGTCCACCTGTGAGTCTGATGTTATTCCAGCTCGTCTACTTAAGGAAGTGTTTGCAACCTTGAGTCCGGCTGTAACAGCTATCATTAATAACTCTTTGGAAAGTGGAGTTGTACCTGCTAGTTTTAAACATGCTATAGTTCATCCTCTTCTAAAGAAACCTCATCTTGACCAATCTATTTTCAGTCATTTCAGGCCTATTTCCAAATTGCCTTTTATCTCAAAACTGTTAGAGAGAGTTGTCTACAGTCAGTTTTATTCCTACATTAGTATGTCCAATGTTCTGGACACTTTCCATTCGGTTTTAGATCACTACACAGCACTGAAACTGCATTGTTGAAAGTCAGCAATGACCTTCTGCAAGTTCTTGACACTGGTTCTTATGCGGTACTTGTTTTGTTGGATCTAAGTGCGGCATTCGACACAATTGATCATAGTATTTTGTTACAGCGGCTGGAAAAGTTGGTGGGTATTCAGGGTGTCACTCTGCAGTGGTTGGCCTCTTATCTTAAAGATAGAACCTTCTCAGTGAGTATTGGGAAGTTTTCTTCTTCATCGGCTCCTCTGTCATGTGGCGTGCCCCAAGGTTCCAAATTAGGCCCTCTTCTCTTTTCTCTATACATGCTTCCTTTGTGTGCCATTTTTAAGAAATATAAGATCTCCTATCACTGTTATGCTGACGATACACAGTTTTATCTTTCAGCAAAAACTGACAGCAGTGGCTCTTTGGATGTGCTTTACGACTGTTTTGAGGAGATAAAAGGTTGGATGGCTAATAATTTTCTACAGTTAAACGAAAGCAAAAGTGAAATTTTGATTTTAGGTCACTCTAGAACTTCATCTGATTTTAATTTAGGGTCCCTTTCTGCTAGTGTTCAACCCTATGTAAGAAATCTTACATTTGATTCGTTTCTCAACTTCGATAAACAAATTAGTACAGTGGTAAAGGGCAGCTTCTTCCATCTTAGATCCATTGCTAAGTTGAAACAGTTGTTGCCTCATAAAGACTTGGAGACTGTAATACATGCTTTCATAACATCTCGCTTGGACTACTGTAATTCCCTTTATTGTGGACTGCCTCAAACGGTGATTTCTCGCTTACAAATTGTCCAGAATGCTGCAGCGAGGCTTCTTACCGGAACAAGAAAGAAGGATCACATTTCTCCAATCTTAGCATCATTACATTGGCTTCCTGTAAAGTTCAGAATCGATTTTAAAATAGCTGTTTTTGTGTACAAGGCGTTAGCTGGCCTTGCACCAAAATATATCAGTGACCTTCTGATTGCTTGCTCTCCTCAAAGAGCTCTTAGGTCCAGTAATCAGTTTCTCTTAACGGTCCCACGTTGTCGCTGTAAAACCAAGGGTGGCCGGGCTTTTTCAGCTGCAGCCCCGAAACTTTGGAATAGTTTGCCTGTAAATGTGAGACTCGGTCCTTCATTAGCTAGTTTTAAGTCTGCTCTCAAATCTTATTTGTTCTCCCTGGCTTTTGAATAATGCCAGTTATGTTAGCCGATTTGGTTAACTGTTCCCAATTTGGCTTAGAATCTATTTATTTATTTTTTTATTTTATTATATATATATATATATATATATATACTGTATTTGCTGTATTTTATTTGTTGTACAGCACTTTGTTGTCTGTGTTTTATGCCTTTTTATATACTGTATTTGCTGTATTATATTTGTATTTGATGTACAGCATTTTGGCGCAACTCTGTTGCTTTTAAACGTGCTATAGAAATAAATTTTGACTTGACTTGACTTGATTGCTTGGTAATTGGTTGACCTAAATTGGTATTATCTAATTGTGTACTTAAATTTAACAGCTGACCACTGACAGCTATTCAAACTAATATTGTAGTGTTGTATAGTTGCAATAAAGCATGCCAGATTGTGCTAGTTTACTGCATTCAGAAAGCAAGGTCTGAAATAATGCCGTACAATTTGTGTTCAGCACAGATTTTTTGCCATATTTGCAGCGCTATCTATTTGCATAATTCTTTTAGTAAATCGAGAGCTTAAACAATGTAAAAGTGCATGCACATAAATGTCACTATCAGCAGCCACAATCCATTCTTAGTGAATCACCCTCCACCCTCCCCTGTCTTTTTCTGCTTTTGCCGCTTTTGCCCTCACAATGCACTGGGATGGCATTGGCTCTCGAAATAGATGGGATGTACAGACATGTAGCAATTCTTATAAAGAGGCTCTACAATTAAAACATCACTTCTCGGCCACTCTCACGCAAGAGGTCATTTAGCAGTTGCATAACAATAACTCTTATCGAACTGATCTTCAGACACACACACTTCCACTCTCTCATTCACACACCAATGCCTCACTACACAACGGCTTTCAACAGTTCAGACTGTACAGCTGAACAAAGATTGAGAGAGGAATGGAAAGGGGAAGCGAGAACAAAGAAAAAGAAAAAAGAAGAGAAATTAATTTTAATTTGGAGCAGTTTGATGTCGACATTGCTTATAGTTTGACAGTTTCAGACCTAGAAAATGGTACATAACAGAGGAGTAGTGTCTATCAAACTCACTGTCGTTGCATACTAATTAGTCACGAGCACACATTCAAAAGATGAGCATTTAAAAGATTATTTGACTCAATTATGAATTCAGATTTATTTGACCGTCGAGGAATCTTGACAAAGACTCAATCCTGTTACGTGCCAGAATCAAACATGTAACACACATACCGTTACTTACAACACATTGATGAGTTTTAGACACACACAACATAAACATCTTACACACCTGAATCAGTTTTCTTCAGTGTTTAGTATTCACCCTGTTGTTCTGCATAGCTTGTGTTTCTCAAGGTCAGATCTGCCATTTGGGAATCGATGGAGTGCAGTTACAGCACAATGTCAGATCTGAGGAGCCACAGATGCCTGTTTGCCCCCAGTGACATACACACACATGCACACACAAATATGCCCAAGCAAACAATTATGCACGGTCACACACACCTAAGCAGTATTTCACACCGATCAAGGACTTGCTGTGCTGCTAACACTGTTCTTTGTCATTGCATGTATGACTAAAAATAATCATTAGATTCTTTGTAGTGATGAGAAAATAGAAATCAGAATCAGAAAGAGCTTTATTGCCAAGTGTGTTCACACACACAAGGAATTTGTTTTGGTGTTAGGAGCTTCCGGTACAGAAAGTACAAACATAGTGCAAACATACATAAAGTTAAGGTAATAAAACACTAATATTAAAGAGAATATACAATAAATTATAAATAACAGTAATAATAAAAATATACAGAAAAAGGAAAAATATCCAGACAAAATTGTGAATGTGCATATGTGCTAAATACCGAAGAAGGTTTGTTGAGTTGTATACAGATGTCCAGTACTGAGGTGTGTTATGTTGTTCAGGTGGGATATGGCCTGGGGGAAAAAACTGTTCTTGTGTCTGGCTGTTTTGGTGCACAGTGCTCTGTAGCGTTGGCCAGAGGGCAACAGTTCAAAGAGAGAGTGGGCTGGGTGTGAGGGGTCCAGAGTGATTTTCTTAGCCCTTCTCCTCACTCTGGAGATGTAAATTTCTTGGAGGCTGGGCAGAGGGGCACCGATAATCCTCTCAGCACTCCTGACTGTCCGCTGTAGTCTCTTGATGTCTGATTTGGTAGCTGAACCAAACCAAACAGTTACAGATGAACACAGGACAGACTCAATGATGGCAGAGTAGAACTGTTTCACCAGCTCCTGTGGCAGGTTGAACTTCCTCAGCTGGCGGAGGAAATACAGTCTCTGCTGGGCCTTTTTCACAATAGAGTCAATGTGATTGTCCCACTTCAGGTCCTGATTGATGTTGGTCCCCAGGAATCTGAATGACTCTACTGCAGCCACAGTGCTGTCCATGATGGTGAGTGGGGGGAGTGCAGGGGGATTTCTCCTGAAGTCTACAACCATCTCCACTGTTTTGAGAGTGTTTAGCTCCAGGTTGTTAAGACTGCACCAGACAGCCAGCTGCTCAACCTCCCGTCTGTGAGCAAACTCGTCTCCATCCTGGATGAGGCCGATGGCTGTAGTGTCGTCTGCAAACTTCAGGAGCTTGACAGAGGGGTCCTCTTAAGTGCAGTCATTCGTGTAGAGGGAGAAGAGCAATGGGGAGAGAACACATCCCTGAGGGGCACCAGTGCTGATGGTGAGAGTCCTGGATGTGAGTTTGCTCAGCCTCACTAGCTGCTGCCTGTCTGTCAGGAAGCTGGTGATCCACTGACAGATGGAGGTGGGCACAGAGAGATGTGTGAGTTTGTCTAAGAGAAGGTCAGGCATGATGGTATTGAAGGCCGAACTGAAGTCCGCAAATAAGATCCTTGCATAACTTCCAGTTTTGTCGGGGTGCTGCAGGATGAAATGTAGTCCCATGTTGACTGCGTCATCCAGAGACCTGTTTGCTCTGTAGGCAAACTGAAGAGGATCCAGCAAGGGTCCAGTGATGTCCTTCAGGTAGGCCAGGACCAGTCGCTCAAATGACTTCATGATCACAGACGTGAGAGCGACAGGTCTGTAGTCGTTAAGTCCAGTGATTTTGGCCTTTTTGGAGGACGGGAACGATGGTGGAGCGTTTGAAGCAGCAGGGAACTTCACACAGCTCCAGTGATCTGCTGAAGATCTTTGTGAAGATGGAGGCCAGTTGGTCAACGCAGACTTTTAAACAGGTAGGTGAAACACCATCTGGGCCTGAAGCTTTCTTAGATTTCTGCTTCCTGAAGACCCGGTTGACATCCTCTACACAGACCTTAAGCGCAGGTTGAATGGTGGAGGGAGGGAGGGAGGTTGCAGGGGGTGTAGGTGAATGTGTGAAGTGCAGATCAGAGCGGATGCTGGGTGTCAGTATGGCCTTTTCAAATCGACAGTAAAAGACACAAAAAAACGTCAGTTGTTGATTCTCCACAGACTGTGGGGGTGGTGTCTTGTACATGGTGATGTTCCTCAGACCAGTCCATACTGACGCCGGGTCATTTGCTGAAAGTTCTCTTCTCAACTTCTCAGAGTAGTTTTTGTTTAGCCACTCTGATCTCCTTTGTTAGTCTGTTCCTGGCCTGGTTATACAAGATTTTATCCCCACTTCTGTAAGCGTCCTCTTTGGCGTGATGAAGCTGTTTGAGTTTCCCTGTGAACCACGGTTTATCATTATTGAATGATAAGAATGTCTTCATGGGGATGCACATAGGAGATAAAAAATAGGAGATAAAACAACCTGCTACGCTACCAAGGCACATGATCCTTTTAAGTAGCAAAGATTTCTACAAAGCTTCATCTGTTTCTGCACAAATAACTATTCGCAGTCAATGGCAAACACACTGCAATTCCTAGAAAACAATGTCCAGCTTGCATGATGTTGCACATATTGCACCATCTACAGATTTATTTCTCTTTTGTCTTGACTATGAATAAAATTGAGCCTATTCACTGTTGACTGGCAGCACCTTCCATAATAGCTCCTACTGCAAATGTCATATTGGATAGTTTCTGGTCAGACTACATCAGACAGGCTTTATTAGATCTCTTTGTCCCTACAAAGCCTGGGGATTCTGTTAAAATGCTAATCAGGCTCAGAATAACTCTGGCGTTGGGTGCAACCATGAAAAGTTTAAGCACATGCGCACATCACAGAGGTTAGCCTACCTTTTCTGATTTAATATGTGTTATCGGTGAAATTGGGAAAAGGGGAGAATCGAAAAAAGCAGTGAGCCTGATAACATCGAACATCTAAAGCATTTCCAGTGAACTCCACAGACTAGCCCGCTGCAGTTTGGTTAATAAATGAATTCCTGTGTTTGCCACAGATAATTAGCTGTTTTTGCTTTTTTGGTGTCTGGTCCCTGTTGACTCTCTAGCTGAGAATACCTCCAAGTTCAATGCATTTATTCATTGGGCTCCTCTCATGTCTTTGAACCGCCTCTTCTCCAGCACTCTGTAGTGAACATTAAATAAGGAGTGAAGCACAGCTGCGTCATCTTGGGCCTTCTCAGCCTCCAGGCACTGAAAGTTTTGTGCAGTGCGGATTTGAAAAAAAAAATTCTTTATAAGTGGTACAAAGAAAGTTGTGCAGGATCGCTTTCACATTAGCATTGCATGTAGATAACAGCTTTAATACTCTTTTAAAGATAAAAATGTCCAGTCTCTAAGACTTGCAAGGAAGGTAGTGTAACAGTTCAGCTGACATACTCAACCTAACCCTAACCTAACCCACAGAAGTGAAACACTAAATCCTTTCTTTCCAATTAACAGCTTCACTATCAGTACCCTGTGCTGACTGTCCAGTCAAATGTGTAAAATAAAAGGGTCAAACTAACTGAATTTAATTCACTGTTCTGTACTGTTATTCAGTTGTCTAGTTTGTTCTTTTCTTTGACTGACTTTAGTTGAAGTTTTACATTCAGATTAATAATTCATCAAAAGATCCATCACAAAGAATTGAAGTGATCTAGAGGCCATATTTAAGTTTACAAATGAGGCCACTATTCTGAAAAGCATCATAAGAAGCAGAGATGAGAAAGCTTTATTAACCTGAAACATTTATGAATTCACTTTTGTTCTTTAGTCATAATTGCTATGTTAGATGCAATGTAAGATTTATTAATTCAGCAGATACTTTTATCCAAAGTGATTTACAAATGAGGAATACTACAAAAAAATGCACTGCATCATTGGGAAACAGAATTGACCTGAAAATTATGAGCCAGTAGAGAAATAAAGGGGAGAACCTGTGACCCTTTGAAACAACAGAAAGAGAATAGTACAGTTAAGTAAGTGCATTAAGAGCTGTGTCAGACCTTTTTTTGATGGTAGACTCAGGACTCAGCTGTTCTGATGGAGTTGGTAAGATTAATATGCTCTGCCAGGTTCGCTGAAGATCACCGCTGCCACTTTCTGGATCATTTACAGTTGTATGATTGTGCATACAGCAAGGCTGGATAAAAGAGCACTGCAGTAGTCTAGTCTAGGGATGACTAAAGCCTAGATGAGGAGTGGTGCAGCATGCTTAGGTAAGAAAGGTCTGATTTTACTGGAAAATCCAAGTGCCTGAATGATACAGTCGGTCCCAGAGATGTTGTCTGAATCCAAAAGAGGAGAGAGCCAAGCACGGAACCCTGAAGTACACCATGCTTAGCTGATCTATTTTCCTGCTCTTTTGTTATTTATATTTAATATAAAGCTAAATTTAGCTTAGAATAAGCATATCTACAATGAAAATGGAGTGGAATAATGAAGAGGAAAAATAAACAAATTAAATAATGTTAAATAACATGTTTCATTTCATATAAATATACATTTTATTTCAAATGATTAATCGTGATTAATCGCATCCAAAATAAAAGTTTTTATTTACATAATATGTGTGTGTATTGCGTATATTTATTATGTATATATAAACACACATATACAGTATATATTTAAAATTTTTTACATGTGTATATACATTTATATATTTATATTCTTATATTTTATATTATATATAAATATATTTAATATGAAAGCATATTTTTCTTAAATATATACATGCATGTGTTTGTATTTATACCGCATATGCATAATAAATATATACAGTATACACACATATATTATGTAAACAAAAACTTTTATTTTGGATGCGATTAATCGTTTGACAGCACTAATACATTTATATGCAGGGAGAGAGAAACAGAGGGTGCAACACTATTTAAGGGGCTTGTAAATGTATTAACAATGTATTTTATTTGATTTTTTTTTATTATAATTATATTCATTTTATTTCACAAACTATGTTTCCATTTAGGAGATACTATTCATGCTCAGGTTTTACTACTGAATTTTGCTCTAAAGGAGAAAGAACACAATTATCTAATCTATTTTTAATCTATTTGTTTTCTGTTCCATTATCAGCTCTCTCTCGTTCTCTGTCTCACTGCCTCTCTTTATTTGTCTTCTACTTTCTATCTTCTCGATAATAAAATTACTGAAATGTGCTGGTTAAACTCTGCATCCTTTGGGTGCACTCCAGACATAATCAGTATATCAAAGAGCTTAAGGCTGTTATACAACTCAAGGATATTGTAATGGTCAGAGACGCAGTATCTATAAATGTTTTAATGAGTAATGAGTTACAAAAGTAGTGGGCCGGTAGATGTTTGTTTGCTGTGGATATAGCCATTATATTTTTACTAAATTTTACGTTTTGTACTGCTGTGATAATTCTGACCTGGCCATTACCGAGAATGTGTTTTGTGGATTTAAGTGAAGCAGGCCATGGAAAATGTTTCCCTGACTAATTTGCCACATTTCTCATCTTTCCACTTATTCAGCTTTATATAATGCAATAACTGAAAGAGAGGTAGAGAAAATAATATAAGGCTATAGAAGCATAAGTGTAGCAGACCACTTAAACAGTCATAAAGTTCATTCATGACGCATCCCATACTTCAGTCTGTTTACTTAAAAATAAATGTACAATGATTAGAAAAGCTCTGCCTGGTAGGCAGTCTAATGGAAAGGATAGCTTAAAGGTAGCAAAATGTCCTGACTAAAACAATATCAGAAAAAAGGTTTTACATACCATTTCTACACACAATGACTTTGAGTATGTTTTATTGACACTTTCACTGAAGTTTCTTTGGTGACACTTCAACGTACAGCAAATTACCAAAATTTTCCAAATTCTGGCTCTGTACTCACCCCCACCTCCACATGGTCTGAACCTCTGTCATCTTGCTTGAGCAAAACCTCAAAGTAGTATCGCCGCGAGGACATGAGACTGCAGAGAAAGGGAGAGAGGGGGGAAAGGAGGAGAATTAAAGTGAAAGAAAGAGAGGGCAGTAGACACTCTCAGAGAGCTTTAGAGGGACAGACCAGATGAGGAAAGGAAAAACAGTGGCAGATGTGAAGATGAAAAATGCACATTGCACCATAGGGCACTGGAAGATGTGTACATTGTTAGTGACAGAATCCCTAAGGTCCCTTCTCATCTTCTCAAAGAAGCACTAAGATCTTGTTCAACTACTAGAAAAACAGAGATTACTAGTTAAGTTAAAGGGGCAGCCATGGCCTAATGGTTAGAGAGTAAAGCCCCGTTCACACCAAGAACAATAACTATAAAGATAACTATAAAGATAACAATATTAGTGTCCACACCGGCAAACAATATCGTCTGTTTATTCTAAGCGCACGTGTGTCTGATGGGTTACACTGTAACCGATTTTTGTGATTTGAACAGTATTTTACTGTAATATGTACAGTAAGATACTGTAAAATGTATATACAGTATTTTACTGTAAACTGCAAAGGATTATGGGAAAATATATGGTCACTACAGTAAACTACTGTAAATTTACAGTAGTGAACTTGCCCGCGAAAAACTGACCAATGGCAAGGGAGATTTATTTTGTTTGCTGTTTGGTGGAAGCAGCGGTAAAAGGACAAAAGAGACACGTTGCACTGTTAACTGGACAAAAAGGTTAGTATATTATTTCTGTTTCTGTTTTATGCAAAACAGATATTTTAAGATGTTTTAACTTCTTAACAGCAAACTAACATTATTCATCGTGTCGTTTTTCATGTCGGGAGTTGGGGCCTTTTTTTCTGCCTGACAGCCGGATTAACGCCGCCATAACGGTGATAAAACATCGACTGGTGAGTAAATTAAGGTCACCTATATTAGTCGAAATAAACCTTAGTTAAACCGAGAAACACGTTTGTAGGTTCTGCTGCTCTTTAATGTAAGTTAGTTAATCTGGCAAGTCATTACTTAACCTTAACAACAAACTAACGTGAAATAACGTTACTGGGGTAAAATGCGTAAGGCAACACCACTGTTTCAGTGGAGATTTTAAAAAATTTTTTCAAGTACTTTTTTTTTCTTTGTTCTTGTCAAGTTTCTAGTCTAGATGTCGTCTGCAACGTCGGAGGTGTATTTTGGTGCCTCTTCTTATGAATGCCATCGATGATAACATCAACTAGTAAGTTAATAATGTCAGTTAGCCGAAGTTAACAAACACAGAGAAGCATAATATCTTTTGTACACTGCCTCTATCGCAAGTGTAATTGTCTTCAAATGCTATTTAAGTTAGAAATGTGTGTACCAATGTTGTAACTTTAGAGACGCTCCCTATTCAGTGAGAGACGTAAAATAAAACCACGAGCTAACATGAAATACTGAGGAAAACTGAGTTAAGAAATACCACTGTAAAGTACATCTTGGAGAATTGGAATCTTTTCCTGTGATTGCCGTCGTAACAACAAGTGAGCTTTCATCAACTTATCTAATGTTACTAAAGTAGCCAAATTAGCCACGGGCTGCTGATCTCCACTAACTCACAGAACCAGTTTACTTCTGAAAGAGAGGAACGGGCTAGCAATATATTAATATAGTAAGTTTTGCTAATAAATATTAAAAATGTGGTAACACGTTACAATAAGGTTCATTAGTTAACATTAACGTTAGTTAAAAACATTAGTAAACATGAACTAAGAATGAACAACACATCTACAACATTTATTAATCTTAATGTTAATTTCAGCATTTACTAATGCATTATTAAAATCACAAGTTGTGTTTGTTAACATTAGTAGATGCACTGTGAACTAACATGAATAAACAACTGTATTTTCATTAACATTAACAAAGATTAATAAATAGTGTAATAAATGCATTGGTAATTGTTTGTTCATATTATTTAATACATTAAATAATGTTAACAAATGACACCTTATTGTAAAGTGTTACCAAAAATGTTTATTTTTATTAAAAATGTTTGTATTACTGTACGGTAGTTTTATAAACTATAGTAACACTAAAAAGGGTGTTATGACTCTGTCTGTTACAGGAGATTTCTCCAAGCAAAAACGGGATCCTGAATATGAGGGCCGAATCATCATACAGCCAGCTGTCCATTTTACAGAAATGCAGAATTAGGTAACCCAAAATACATTTTGTTTTACATTGCATTTACATTTATGCATTTGCCAGATGCTTTTATGCAAAGCAAGTTATATTGTATTTAAAGTAGGGGAGCATGGGGCACAACCTAACACTGTTAGACTTTCTTAGTTTGTGTAAATCCACGTGGGGTTCGAGTATAATTTTTTTCATACACTTTAATTTCACACTTGTCTAGTACAAATATGTTGTGTTGTTTCATAATTACAGTGTATATGTTTTTCGTTATTTTTCGTGACAGCATGCCCCGTAGGTGGGGTACATTGTAACATGTGAGGGACACGTTGTAACAACCATATGACAGCTTAAAATGTTATCGGATCTAATGAAAAAATATACAAGACAAACTAAAATATTTTGTTAATAAAATAAAATCATGAACTTTTTCAAATAAAATAATGGTGTTTTTAAGAATTAAAACTAATCTAATTTTGGAGTTTGACAATGAACACATTGCAACCATGCTTGGGACGGCCCTGATCACAACACACAGCTACGTATACTGTGTAGTTCAAAACAGAGTGCGCAAATGAAGAAACACATTCAGAAATTCAGAAATGATACACTCCCCTCCCTCCACACACATCTATCATAGGACACAGGACATGAGACACATAAACGAGCCAAAAAGCTTTACATTTCTTGAAATAATAATTTCTGAACATTAAATATCGATTGTCAGTCTTTATTCACCTGCTTCTTGTGGCTTCTCATTAAAACTCATAAAAGTAAATGGTGTAAATTGCATCGCTAATGTCATAGAATAGCATAGTTTAATAGTAGCGGGGCACATTGTAACACAGCGTTACAACGTTCCCCATCTGTGCAACTGGAATTTAAAACTGGTTAGTGTCTTCTGCTAGTTAGTGAAGCATTATAAAACTATCTAAACTGATAAATAACAGATTGGAGATTAAAATAATAGCAGATTTGTCTAATTTTAAATGAATATTAAAAACTGAGATGACCAAATTTACTTCAGCCAGAAATTTACTTCTATCTTGGTAGATTAAATATTCAGCGACATCTTCAAAAGAGTTTTGAATTTTGGTGCTCTTTATTCTCTATATAGTGTTGATATGGCAGTAAATACTGTAAATTTGGTTATGCTGGCATGTGTGGAAATATTTAAACCGTGTGTTACAACTAACCCCGTGTTAGTTTGTGCCCTGCACTCCCCTACACATTTTATTAAGTTATTAATTCCCTGGGAATCAAACAGGTGCTAGGGGTGGGCTAAGGGGGCTGAAGCCCCGAATATATTTTTTATTACCATGTCTTGTGCGCATCAAGATTGAGTTTTCATGCGCATTAAAATTATTTCTATTAAACCAGCACTTAAACAGCAAAATGCAGCTGCTTCAGGTATCTTTAACTTGCTGTAGCCTATAAATTCATAATACCGATATCCCCATCTGACAAAATTAGATTACTGTAACTGTATAGCAACAAATATAGATTTTTAATCATGGTATTATAAGCACAGATTTTCTAGGACACACACACACACACACACACATTTAGTATGACTAGATTATATGAACAGATTGGTTAGCATTTAGCATGGTCTGTGGCAGACTTTACTAAGTGTCAGGGCAACAAAATTCAATAAACAAGAAGTTAATATTAAGTGATTTAAATTGTGCAGAAAATATTGCCTTTTTGCTCTATTTCACAAAAACAGGTCTAAACAAAGCCATGTTGTGCGTCTCTGCACACAACAGTGTTTCATTACTGAAAGAATTGACCTTTTTTGAACACCTTGAATCAGTGATTCACTGATCCATTCATAAAAACAGTTTTTTTTTTTTTTTTGTTCCTGAATGAATCAGCAGTTTTTAATGAATTGATTGAATAAATGACTCAATGGCTCAGTCATTAAGACAGTGGCTTGCTGCCATCTACTGGTAATTTTAGTCTAACTTTTAAAAGTATAATTCTTTTTTTTTCTATCATTACATATTTTTGTGTTCAAATTTTTTGTGTATATATTTAAAACAATTTCATAATATTATTTATGCAATTTTTACAAATTTTAAATAATTATACTTGTCGCTTTAAAAAAAAATTAAGCCACTTAGCCAATGTAACTTTTCAGCATAGCCTGTTTTATTTGACTTGTATCCCGTGTATTCTGATACATAAATTAATGTCTCCGGGCTAAGCCCTGGATATCCACTCACCCTAGAACCGCCCCTGGAATAAAACCCATTAATTCAGCGTTCTACCACTTTGCTCTACAGATTGAGAATGCATTGTAAAAAATAGAGCTTTAATAATTTGAATGTGATGGATTATCAACTAATTATGTACCTTCCCTTGTAGGTGCTTTCAGATGTAGTATATAACGTTTTTATTAACATCAAAGTGCATACAGCACCAAGTCTGACAGTTGAGGTAAATTCTGTAAACACTGCTTTGAAAAATAATGCTTTTTTTTTTTTCTTGTGCTTGCAGGTTCATTCAGACAGTCAATCTTTTTCAGGTTTCCTTGATCCAATAAATGCAGGCGTGGTGAGCAGAAGAGAATTCTTTGAAAACATCAAAAATCTTACGGTTCAAAAACTTTTGACTGTTAGTGTACTTACTTATTTTTGCTTTTCAGTATGTGAATGTTTTGCCATGATACAAAGTGCCCAGGGGACTGTGATGATGTCCTTTTTTTTTCAGCTAGTTCATCCTAGAGATCAAGAGTTGTAATTTGTACTTTTAAAAAGAAAATGTTCAACAATTAAAAAGAATATTATCAGAACTAATGCTCATGAGTTATTGTGATTTTAATGGAGTTGGGGTGGTAAAAATCATGGATTACAGTGCTGCACCACAATTTGAAAAATGTTTTCACAAAATGTTTAAAAGACATGAAAATAAACACTACAGCACTGATACTGTAAATGAAAATATGGTAATAATACTGTAAAAGAAAATACGGTAATAATACTGTAAATGAAAATACAGTAAAGACATTATTATACTGTAAATGCAATTACAGTAATAATACTGTAACCATTTTTACAGTGACTTACTGGCATCCAGCTGCCAGTAAGTTACTGTAAAATTTACACCAATCTTTTTACAGTGTTGGATTAAGGGATCTGAAACATGGTCATACAGTATAAGGCATTAATATGTGCTATATAAGGACTAATAAACAGCCAATATGATAGTAATATGCATGCTAATAAGCAACTGGTTAAAACTGAGTAGTATTCCCTAATCTAAACTGTTACCGAAATCACATTACAGTATATTTTTATTTAACCTTAATTGCTTGTCAATACATTTAGCAGTGCATTTTAACCATATTTCAATACAGTATAATAAGTATATAATAATATTTCAAGACAATAGAATTTTAAGAAATTACATATAAAGATGCATTTATGTCCTACCTAATTGGGTCAAAAAAAGCAATTGCATCTATCTGCATTTAATCTAAATAAAACCTATAATACATTTTCATTTAATCAGTCAACATGCAGAGTGTCTGAAAACATTACATTCATTTCACACTAAAATAAAGTGCAAACGATGAGCATTCTAGGGGTGATTTCCAATAGTTGAATAGTTGATTAACATAAAACAAGTCAACATAATAATACAAAGCAATAGTGACAGTATCAAATTAAGCAATAAGGACAGAGAGGCTGTGCCATGTGCTTGTTAAAAACAATGTGCTTGTTAAAAAATGTTTTAGCAAAAGTCACCCAATGTTAAAGAAAAATTCAAAGAAACACCTTTCTAAACTCAGAAATGCTACTGCAGGTTCTTTTTCCCAAATAGTCTTTTCTTTCTTTCTCTCTCTCTCTCTCACTCTCTCTCTCTCTCTCTCTCTCTCTCTCTCTCTCTCTCTCTCTCTCTCTCTCTCTCTCCAACTGAATAAAATGGCAAAGTTATGCCACTTCGTACAAATAAAGATATTTCTAATGTCAGCTTCCAGGAGTTTTTTTTAGGGTTGATAATTGGATGAAAACACCTGTGTAAACTATCTTTATGTATAAACAGACCACAGGATTTGAATTTCTTTTAGCAAGATGATTTCATCTTAGAAAAGACAAGTCACAGACAGACTCATGAATAGCAGCTTGTATTATGACACATGATTATTCTTTAGATGTTCTTCTGGAGTTGCTTTGATTAAATCAGCCAAGTACAATTCATATTGCAATGCAGCTCACTGTGACAGCATGAGAAGGTGAAGGCTGTGCTACAAAGACAACTGCCTTTGTGAAAACGATGTTTAATTGTATTCAATTGTACTTCAAATCTTACAGTCACAATGAAATCAAAATCGACAATTCTATTATTGTTATTATTCAACATCATTATTATTATTTTAAATGAAGGTGCCCTTGTAATCTACAATAACTTCCCCTCGGCCTCACAATGATGTCTCTTTTAGTATCTGATCAGCTGTGTGATACAGGATACAGCAACCTGTCACTCATATGAGATTGCAGCAATAGAAAACGACAACAATCCAACGATCCAATCATTTCCCACAATCTAGTCCTGCCCTACATTTTTTTTTTTTTTTTTTCTTGTTCAAGAAGCGAGTTTCCCTAGGATTTCCATTACAATGCCACTTATGCCATGTATACACTACACGATTTTTAAAGTCGTCAGATTGCTGTTCCTTTCACACTGCAAACCGTTTGTGTATCATGAAGTTGACTGCACAGTACACAACTTATCGGCAACTGTGCATTACACATTACACTATTTCACTAGGAAAGAATCCCCGACATCTCTCCTCCTATGACTCCTTTTATTTACACATACACACCAAATCAACTGAGCATTAGCAATTAGCATTACAAGCATTTATATGTGGGTTTGTTTGTTGTCCTTCTAATGGCAGTTTGTTTTTCTTGTGTACTGAGAGCTCAAATCAATAAAGGTTTTAAGACTACAAAAGAAAGGAGTGGCCAGTAGATCAGGGCTAGATTGAGACAGGCTTGAGGGGGTACAGAATGGAGTTTTAATTGGCTGACTAATTGCCTGGCTCCATCTGAAAGTGTTCTGCTCAATAATTGAATAGGACTGAGTGATGAGAGAGATAAAGAAAGAGTGTATTCAGGCAATGCCCACATGAACACACTCTCAACAGACTGCTGTAGCAACACAGTAAGCTTGTTTGAGATGTCAAAGAACTCACAAGGGCAGACTTCTACATAAGCAAAATCTACATGAGCAAAAGCAGATTCTGCATTTTATTTGTTATATTCTTTGTTCCAATGTAGTAGATGCATTTGAAATATTGCTTTTACATGAAGATAAATGGCATTATCCAACAACTGCTATTTAATTCTACCAAAATCTGTCTTTTCCATCTATTTATAAGTGAAAAAAGAATTGACTTAGAGTATGATGATAGTGTACAGAAAAAAAAATGGCATTACTCTTAAAAAAGACATTACTCTAACATTTTAAACTATATCAGAAGTCACATTTGTTCTAAGCAAATGGAGTGTTCCAGGGTAATGTCAGCAAAGTGGAAAGTTTGTCTGAAGACCTCACCTTCTGTCTTGTGGTGCTCATTTCTGATTATAGTGTTTATTAGAAAGGGAATACTGATGTCCATCATTTAACCTCCAAAATTGGTTCCTGCAAATTAACCATGTGCAAATTTACACGTCAAAAGCAGCCTAGTTTAAATTAAATTTTAAAAAGTATTAAATTCAGACCACTCACTCATACGCCAAAATGCATTTCTCTCTGTAGTCTTGATTTATTTATCTAACCTTTTTTTTTTTTTTTTTTTTTTGATGACTGCACCCACTATCCTGACTTCATTTATGGATGCTTCAGACATTTGCATAAATCCAATGTAACATGAAAGTAAGCGTTGGCACAAAAATTTGAATTAAAAACAAACCTTAGAAGGGAGATTGCTAACCGTTTTAAAATGCAAATTCCCTCTTGAGTAAAGTTTGTTTCTTGTTTGTTCATTTGGGCAAGTAAGTGAGTAATTTATGCACAGATTAGTGGATAACAAACAGACAGAACAATCAATGACTTCATCAGAATAAGAACTGCCTTAACTGAATACAGAACTTAATAAATATTCAACTGAATTTGACAGTATAAAATTTAGGATGGAGTTTTGGGATTACACTGTACTTTTGTATTAAATTGTAAAACAAAACAAAAAAAAAAATTATTATTCAAGGACCAGTACATTTACAATACATTATACATTATTTATATTATGTACGTTATTTATAGCACTTTTAAACTTGCAATTTAGATAAATATTCAAAAAGTGCTAATGTAAATGTACTAGTATTAGAATTCAATCTGATGAATGTCCTTTTGTAAATTTAGTGGACTGAAACTGCTTTTAACATCCCCTAGCACACTTGTGACAGATACTTCTAGAAAGTCAAGAGAGGTTGACCTCTGCTGGCCCTGCAGAACTGGCATATTCCCATAAATGTCACATGCAATATCTGAGACTGCTGGAGTTACTCTGCCCTTTCTTTCCTTCAGCCGTGGAGGGCAAACCAGATATACTCCGTTCTGTTATGTAAGTGATAAAAAGACTATACAGTACACACTGTATATGCACAAGAGTAAGACACAGAGTCTCATTTGCTAATGATGATAATAATAAATGTATTGTTATAACAATAGCATGATAATACAGTCTTATTTCAGAATAACAAAACTTATCTGGGATAGGTTCTGCATAAAAATGCAGTCAATAATGAGTAGGCTAGTCCTCTATATAAGGCGTTTTTCATTTTGGTTCTCAGAGTGATGCACTCAAAAATCTTGCTGAATGTCATCATATGTGAGAGCACAACTATACAGAGAAAGAAAGAAAATGCAAGCACAAAATAGATTACGGAGAGTTTGTGTGGAAAGGCTTTATATGGAAATGGCATGTATTTAGGCATGTATTATAACTTTTACTACTATGTACCATGGATTAAGCTAATTACTACATAATCCACATTCATCAGCATAAATAGAAAAAAAAAAAAAAAAAAAAAACACAAATTCAATCTGATGTCAATTCTGCTCAAGATTTTTTTTTTATGCCTTCATAAAATCATTAACTAACATGTAATCTTTTGTGATTATCATAAGTTATAGACACTACCATGCATAGAACTGAAAAAACTTCAAAAAGACAAAAATGAAAAAGGAACTGGAGTGGAATCTATACTCTCTGAATATGTAAAAAGATTCAGGAATTCAAGTTAGATACCTAAACTTGACATCAGAGGTTTGTGGGTTGCTGGATGTGATACTATCTCATGTTCGGGGTGTCTTTGTGTCTAAGTCCCAATAAATAATAGCAATGCAGTGAAACTGCAGGCACGGAGCTGGTGACATTTTAACATCATCTCTCCATCTGACATTTCCACCGGTTTGCTATCTCTACTGTGTGTAACATGCTTTATAAAGAACATCTTCCTAGTTTCTGTCATCCACGACTGACAGGCATGCCTCGCCTCTTGATTGCTCTGTAAACTTTTCACCGTAGTTCATTAGTGCATTATTTTGCCCAGCAACTGTGGGAATTCCAGACGATCCTGTCAGACGTCTGCCCTGTTTACGCTCTAAATTCAGCCCATTAGTCTTTACGATGCAACGGCCTACTCTGCTCTGTCTGTGTCACCAAACTAACAAGCTCCAATTGAAGGGCAAAATGAAAGCAAACAGAGAACTGAGGTAGGTAGACAGAAAGTCGTCTAACTTGGGCTGCATAGAAGTCAAAAAGTTTTTATCCTGACATCCTCAACTAGAAAAGCAGAGGATATCAAAGACACTCTTGTGGCAGTTTGAACCGGTGCCAGGCCATTGTCAAAGCTCAGTGAAAAGAGGAGGCACTTCTCTGCATTTCCCTCTGGAGTGCCTATAAGCATGCTAATTTTTTATTGGCACTAAAATATTCTGGAACATGTACATGCTCGCTTTTAGACTGACACTGCTGATGAATAATTCAATGCCACACACCACTCACACTGAAGCACCAATCAGCAGTGGTTGGAGAAGACCGACAAGGGCGATTAAAACGGACGAGATGACACTTCACTCTGACAAACTACTATTTAATGTGTCCCTTGTGATTCACAATCACACTGTCAGTACAGACACCTATTGGGCAGCGTGCTTGTTATAGTAACTCCCCCTGACGTTTGTTCATTTAACAGTGAAGATGAGCATGTGCTGTCTTTGATGGCTTGTAACAACCTTACATTGATTAAGGACTTAAAGCATGTGGTTTACACAGCTGGATTTAATAAGCGGATAATGCATGGCTGAATGTTTGTGAATATTTACACATTCACAAAATTTGATGGCATTTAAACTCACATTACAAAACACAATAGATGTGAGATGGATTTGCATGTTCAGACCTGCTGCTGAACATCAAAAGAAGTGAAAAACGAAGAAAAAAAATAACCTGTGAAGTGTTCATTTAAAAAAGAAATGACAAGAAAATGTGTTACTTACCACAACTGTGTGATTGCCAAGTCTTGTTTCAATCATTGCTGCTCATACAGAGCACAGCATACTTAACATATTTACTGTATAACTGCATATAGCAATGAGCTGGCAATTACTTTTCCATGCTGAAGACAATCCACTGTGTCATATTCTCCTAATATGCATTTAATTATGGTGGTAAATCCAGGAAACATATGCTGTATGACACTCACCGCACAGGTTTGGAAGTTTGAGATCTGAACTTGCTGAACTCTCCTGGAGCTGTCCACTCTGAGCCGTGCTACATGACAACAGACAACAGAGACTGTAACTCATCTCTAGCCACACAAACAGGACACACAATATTCAGGGTTGTGCTATTCAGAACTGAACTGAGAATGCATTTTGAATTCCAATCAAATTCCTGAATTTGACTGAATTTGAAGTTAAATTGAGGTAGAAAATAGGACGCAGCAATGCAATATGAATTTGAATGTGAGGAAGCAGAAAAAAATGAATTGAAATTGAAAGTAATGCCATGGCAAACTTTAAATGTCAGCTTGACAAATTCTTGTGTGAAAGTTTGAAAAGTTTAAATCCTTGAAACAGACAGACAGACAGATAGACAGACAGAGACAGACAGACAGACAGACAGACAGACAGATAGATAGATAGATAGATAGATAGATAGATAGATAGATAGATAGAATCACATACTGACAGACAGGCAGAACACTATATAGTGGAGATCAAAATTAGAGAACAATCTATAAATACTTGATTTTTTTTCTGAAATATTGTAAATCTTCATCACTCAATGAAGGAATATCAGCTGTAGGTATACCACTGTTCTACTAACATGTTTTCCAAGGCATTTCAACAAAAACCTTTATTTTGTGGAAAACACAAAATTAGAGAACAGTAACCACTGTAGCACAAAAGAAGATTACAATTAAAATTTTGGCGGGTTACAGCTGTCAGAAATTAGTAAGTGTACAGGCCCCTGCTGCACTGATGTAATCTTGGTCCTCTCTTCACTCACTCTCTTCCATAGTTTGGTGACTGTAGTGGGTTTCTTAGCCATGACTTTGTCACCAAGGATTGGGGATCGGGATTCAGTCTTTCCCCAGTCTGACACCAAACAAAATGTTTCCCATCAGAGCCTAATAAATCAAACATGCTCTCATTACTCAAGTGAACATTGGACCAGTTATCCTCTGTCCACACAACATGCTATTCAGCAAAGGTGAGCTTAGCCTTTTGATTCTCTCTGCTGATGAGAGATTTTGTCACTGCAGTGTTCACTTTTAGTCCGACTTCTCTTTAACATGCAGAGACAGATCCATACACTGTTCAGCACTGAACTGGCAAGCAATTCCAGCTGCAGTGTTGAACCGATTCCCCATTGAGAGTCTCCGCATTATCCTCTCCTCACGTGCATTTGTCTTATGTGGACGACCAGCTTTTTTGGGGGAATTGAATGAATTTGTGTCATTGTAAAGCTGCAATATTCGAGAAATCACAGATTTGAAATGGATCACTTTCTCAACCAACCTTTGGCCTTCATCTAGACAACCTCCTGTCACAGGGTTTCATTCACTTTAGAGTGGCCCGCCATCTTGCAATCTCAGTGAAACTGGGAGGAATGCTGCCAGTTAAATAGGGTTTGTCAGAAAATTAAGGAAATTAGCATGAGGTGCCAGATTAACACCAATAACTTGTAGGTATCTGTAAGTGTTCTCTAATTTTGATCAGAGTTCTTTTTTCAAATATCTCATTTAAGATTTTATACTGTTCTTCAGAATACAATTAATGTATGAAATATGCTTAAAAAACTGCCCTTCTGCTCCTTATAGGACTAAGCAGTGACCTTGAAATTTAGGAAATTGTAGGCTGTTCTGTAATTTTGATCTCCACTGTATAGACAGACAGATAGATCAGAAGTGCAGCCAGGTTTATTTAAGGGTCATATACCACAGTACACACCTGTCCCACGTACACCAGGAGCCGGGCATTGAGCGGACTCTCATCTGAGCTCAGCCACAGTTCAGAGTTATCATCCGATGCTATGGCAAACTGGAAATCCCCTGAAATAAATAATTGATCATTTACAAAGATGTACTGTATAACCTTATGACCTAACCTGCAGGTTCTGAATTCTAAGCTTGCTTTGATAAGATGTTTTGTCAGTCACAGGTCACAGTCACAGCAGTCTATAACCCAGTAGTGCTACCCAGTGGCTTTATTCTGCTTGTCAGTATTTCTCTAGTATATACCTCAAACTGACAATCGTTTTTCCTTCTCTTATTGTCTTGTGAGCTTGTGCGCCAGTCAAAAGCCTGACTCAGCGACCCTAGTTATTTGCTAATGAAAATAATCTCATAACTTTTCCCCCGCAAACACGAGCATGCCTGCATGCATCAAGGCTCATATAGTAGTCCTCACAGCAGTTTTTCTTATCAGGTTAGGCAGAGTGTGCAGAATTTGCTGACTGTAGGGGATCTATTGAAATAACGTTTTTTGTGTGCCTTTAGACGTCAGCTTGGGCAACGTTCAGGTCTCTTACACCTCACTCAAACTTGTTTTGAGGAACGCTTTGAACATAAAGAAACCGATGTGTATGTATTGTATGTGTGTGAACGTACAGCACAAAAGTTTGAAAACCTGGAATTGTGCACGAATCACTTCTAATGTGATCCTATTAATAACTTCTATTAACACACAACAAGTTTGTATTACATTAAAAAATCTCTCTAGCATTCAGTAATGAAACATGGAACAGAAATGGTGTTTATAGTAGGTTAGAAGAAAATATGCTGTAAAATATGGACAGATGACAAAACACTTTAAATAAATGTACAAAGTATATTTGGAGAAAACAAAACACTGCAGTCCAATACAAAAACAATCAACTGTGAAACAGGCTGGAGCCAATATAATGATTTGGATCTGCTATGCTGTCTAAAGACCTGAATGGCTCGAGATCCCTGAGGGACCAATGCAGTCCAAGTTGTATCATAAAATGCTACAGCTGAATATCAAGCCATCTGTTTATGATCCTAAACTTATAACAAGCTGAATCATGTAGCATGCCATTGATGCAAAAATGAAAAAATTTAACCACATGGTGCTTTGATGGAAGAAACTCTGTGTTTTGGAATGACCGTTTTATAGTCAACCCATCTATTTTAAAGGATGTTCTTGCTATCTCAAGCCAAGAGCCAATTTTTTTTTCCTCTATTTTTTCTCACTATAGGACTGGTTTAGTTACTGAACCTGGACATGAATGCACAGTAATAGGGTAAAATATTGTCCATTTTATTAGGCACTAGAAATTAAATGAGCATGTGTTTGATTGTAATTATGATGAGAGCAAATCCATAATGTTTCAAAGGATTTATAAATAGTTTTGTAAATAACTTTGTACTATATTTTTTGTGCAACAGTAAACCCTGATGAAATCCCTCTAATGTAACAAAAACATTGATGAAATACACTAACCATCTTTGTAAGGATGAATAAATCCAAAGACTCTAAGGCCATAATTCTTCCATTTTGGAGCCACTGCAATTTTCTTCACCGTGGTCCTGGTCTGTAGGGAAGAATTAAATATAAAGCATTTGTAGGCCTATTCACTCTTAAACCCAAGGCACTAACACTAATTCACAGAATCACAACTCAAAATGGCTTCTAAGAAGAATAAACAGACAGCTCCAAAATACTGTTTTAGTGATAATGCAAAGGTGAAAAGAACAGATATTAGTTCTGTCTGCAACACATCCTGTCCCTCGCAAATATTAGGCCAACATCTGGGATTTGTGAATGAAAATACTGAAAATGAGATACTGCCCAGAGTATCCAGAATACATTTCATCAGTCAAACAAGCAGGTAAATCTTAATTGTTCTATCAAACTCTTTCTTCCAGTGTCTGGTCTTACATGTGGGTAGAGAGGAAAATGAAGATTCTTCCTGAGCTGGGAGATAGATGAGCCACACCAGTCTTCAAACACATGCAGATTGGCCTGACCTTTATACTGACAGAGAACAAAAAGAGAGAGAATCAGCCTTTTATGCACGTGTAACCAGAATTAATGTGAAAGAAATAGTCCAGAGATTTTAAAATTAAATAGAAAATAAACTATTTTATGAACTACAATATAAACTACAATGTAAAGAAATGGTTGTGATTTTAACAGTAAGTCTCTGTATATGGTGAATAACTGTAATAGATCTAACCTTAATGTAAAATAGGGGGTTTTGGAAGTGAAAAAGAAAAAGTCATTGTATTATTTACAGTGAAAAAACATAAATTGACATTCCCAGAATTCCCTGCATGACACTTCACATTCACAATCCATCTAAAGTTGCTAAATTAATGTTTATTGCATTATTTTATTATCGTGTGTTACCATGATGGTGTTTAGTATTTGTATGAAAGACACTGTGCACCTTCTATAGTATCAGCTTGTGGAAGAGCTGCTTATGATGAGCTTTGATTTACTTTCTCATCACCACCTGATTTTTGTGGGTATCAGTGTATTATAATGGTACAAAACAGATATTAGCACTTCAATAGGTTGGTATAATAACAATATAGCAGTTAATGAAATATGTATTTTTTTTTACTGCAAATTTAACTTAAATCTGTAAAATCTAAAATGCTGCTACCATATTTTTTTACGGTAAAGTTCTGATAACCACAGCTGCCGATATTTTACTGCACTGCAAAAAATGAATCATGGGTCTTGTAATTTTCATTAAAAAAAAATAAGGTGATAATTAAAAATAGTGTATATTTCATTAAATAAATTGTGGTTCAGGGTTGTATAGAAAATATTCAGGACTTTTTACTAATAAAACCAAGAGATGTGTTTTCCTATTTTTTTTTTTTTTTTTTTTAAGGAAACTTAAGCAGTGTTGAGGCTTAAATTGAGGAACTGATTAAACTAAAAAAATTAAGGAAAGAAGGCTACCTGTTTATTTTAAGAGAATTAGCTCAATTTTGCAGTTTTATTTTAGAGGTGACTGTTAGTTCCCAGCATGATTTGCATATGGCTGGATATGGAGAGTAAATTTTGAAATTAAATGCTATTTCATGTGTTTTTGAGTGAAGGGAAACATCTATTAATGTCTAATGTTCAGTTATGTTTGACATACGAAAGAGCTTCTGTTAAGTTGAAGTTTCCATTGTGCAGTGCAATCGTTACCATTGTGCAGAAGAGTAGAGCTTATGGTTATGGATACTATTCCTCTAAGGCATTAAGCCTTGTTCAATGAGCAGTAGCTTTGCTCGTGCTAGTTCAGTATTTTCCAGTATTGCTCAAGTATTTTCCTACTTGAGCTGTTTGGCTGTATACAGTCTTTTAAATGTACAAAATAACTCAAAGTCAAACACAATCTCACTCAAAATCACAAACTTTTGAGAATCAACTTAAAATAAACGAGCACATTTCACTAATTATATTAAATTCATTGTGTCCTGGATTAATTAATTTAGGAGATTTTACATGATTTATTCAGGTAGATTCCATTAAAAAATCAAGCCTTAAAAACTACTCAAAAATATTATGTGTAATATTGTAACCATAGTAGAGAGCTCGTTCCATTTTTTACAGTGTGTAAATGTCACAGAATTTTTTTTTTACAGTGTATTAATAACTTGTCTATCCATTACAAAGTGTTGATCCATTATTTAAACCAATGCAATTCCTCAACTTTTTATTTTTTGCATTTCTCCTCTGCTCTAGCTCATTTCCTTATCTAGGTTTGAATAAGCTGTGTTTTTCAAAAGCATCATGAGCTAAGTTGATCACAGAGGTGGCAATGGTTCTACGATCAACTTCAGCTTATGACACTTTTGGGAAATGCAGCCCTGGTAGTGTATACTACAAATACTTATTTGGTCAAGGAAGATTATCTGCACATTGCCCATTTGCTGTAAATGTATACTATATTTTTTGTAATTGTTGAACTATGGTGTGTACTACATGGACAAAATAACAATGACCACGGTGAAAAAAAAAAAAAAAAAAAAACTGTGGTCACAATATTCATTGATGCAACTGAAAAAGGGTTTTCTATCATGCAATTCAAAGTTTAATGCTACGATAAAACCATAAGCCCATAAATGGGATGTCTATTAATATAGCACAGGTGGCTGACTTAACACTTGATTCAGAGGTGAGAACAGGGCCCCAGGCCTTCACACAGACCTAGATTATGCACAGGACAGCTCAACAACAAACATATCTGAAATTGGATCTGTGAATATGCTGCTACCCCAAAGGCAAGAGAGTGATAAGCTGGTTGAGAGCAAACTCTAAATGAACCATAAATATTTCAATTTAATATCAGTACAAGCATTTTTAAAGTAACAGTTCAGGTTTTAACCAAAACGTCGAGGTTTGCCTGGTTATAATGGTCCAGTTGGTCACCTACTGGCAAATGCCATATGTGGGGGCACAACACTGAGAGAATGGGACTGAGAATGCTTATGGATACCTTTCTCCAGTTATTAGAGACCTCTTTGATTTTGAAGGAATAGATGTGCACGAGGTTGTTTTAATTAGCTGTTGGGGCGGAGTCATGTGACGTGCTCATGAACCTAGTCGCACTTGAGTAGAGCACCATACGTTTGGCTTATTTTTTTTTTGCTTTATTTTAAGTTTTATTCATTAATAATACTTTCCCTGATGGCACACAATCAGAAACAGCAGGAGTTGTCTCCGTCGGCTTCTCCGATTAAGAAGAAATCCAAGCCACCGACCACGAGCGATATGGTGGACAAGATGGCGAACACTGTTACACACTTTGAGGACATTCTAAGAACTGAGTTGACGGCGATGCGGAACGAGTTCGCTTCTCACAGGTCGGTTATTCAGTTGCTATGCTCTAAATTGGATCTTCTTACAGGGGAGATGAGAGAACAAAAGAAAGTTGTCGCAGATCACGATAGGCGAGTAGCCGTGCTCGAGCAACAGGTTGGGGACTTACAGGATCGCAATAGGTGCAGCAATCTGCGTCTGGTCGGATTGCCTGAAGGTTCCGAAAAGGATGACCCTATGGGCTTTTTGAAAAGATCGCTACCGACGTGGCTCCCGCCTCTGGCGGGCAAAGAGATTGAAGTGGAGCAAGCACATTGCGTGTACACAAGGCTCTCCTCAGATTGCGCCAAACCACAGGTTTTCATCTTTAAACTGTTGCGGTACAGCACAGGGAGCTCATTTTGCGGGCTGCCAGACTCAGACGGAAAACATCCGACGGAGCAACGCTGTCTTTCTTTCCAGATTTTTCTCCGGTCAACGCAAAAAGAAGTGCATTTGCACCAGTTAGGAAGGAAATGAGAGAAGCTGGCATCCAGAATTTTCTTCTTTATCCTGCAACACTGGAGGTCATTCTCAATCAAGGTGAACCTAAAATGCTATACTCCCCAGAAGAAGTAAGAGTTTTTCTCAGATCCCATTCATCCACCAACTCTCAGTGAGCTTCAGCTGGACATTTGCTGTCTAGTGTTAGTTCAAGAATCCCATTTGAAAGAGGAGGGTATACGCAGGTGTAATAATAAGTTTTATGAAGTGGTATCTCACTCATCTTCGGATACTAAAACCAAGGGTGTCCTAATATTGGTGTGGAGGTTGTGATACAGACGGTAGAATAACACATATAAAAACAATAGTGGAGAATAGGAATATTGTATTTCTTTCAGTTTATGCCTCTTGTACTCCTGACCCTACTTTTTTCTCTGTTTTGTCAACCTATCGCTTGAAATTTTCGGATTTTGAAATTGTATTGGGTGCAGATATGAATTCTGTAATGTCACATATCCTAGATAGATCTGGACCAAAAGAATCACACTCTCAAGCTTTTTGTTCTGACAAACTTCGTCAATGTGTAACCTCATCCTCATTGGTAGATAGTTGGTGTTTATTAAATCCTTCTGCTAAGTCTTTCACTTTCTTTTCTGCTACTCATAAATCCTATTCGCGAATTGACTATATTTTCATTTCTACTTCTTTATCTTCAGCTGTTCGTGATGCCGATATCTGTTCCTTATCTGTCGGATCATGATGGAAATTTGTGCACATTATCTTTGATCCCTCGGCCATCTCGTGCCACTAGATGAAAACTTGAAAACTTTTGCAGTCAATTCAGAAATAAATTTGCTGAGTTTATTGAAATTAACCAAGGTTCAGTGGACGATCCCCGAACACTTTGGAATGCAGTTAAAGGATTTATAAAGAATAACTCAATTTCATATACCTCTTTACTTCAGAAAAAACGACAAAAAAAGATAGTTAAACTGGAATCACAGCTCCAGAATCTGACTAGAGGTAATCAACGTTGTTTCTCAGACAATACATGATAAAATCATGGCGGTTAGGTCCGAACTCAATTCATTACTGAGATCCAGGGCAGAATTCCTGATTCAAAGCTCCAGGCAGAATTACTGTTTTCAAGGGAGTAGACCAAGCCACCTTTTAGCTCTGAGATTATGCAAACCAGTGAAAAGTCTGCTAATATTTCAGCAGTGAAATCTGGGCTCATTATGACAGACCCAAAATACATTAATATCGCCTTCCACTCTTTTTACTCTAACCTCTATACTTCTGCTGATGGTGACCCTGACTCTTTTGCATCTTTTCTGTCCAACCTTGCTTTACCTAGGCTGTCAGATTTGGATTCAGAATACCTGGCTGAACCGATCACTCTTCAGGAGCTGGAGTCAGTAATGAACAAGGGGAAATCCCCAGGCATAGATGGTATTCCAATTGAATTGTATACTACTTTTTGATCGGATTTAGGCCCCCTCATGTTAGATATGATAAATTTTTCAGTTACTCAAGGCTCATTTCACCCATCTATTAATATAGCTGTTATTTCTCTCTTTAAGATCCAACTTCCTGTTCTAGTTACTGGCCACTTTCTTTGATAGGGACTGATGTTAAATTATATGCTAAAGTACTATCTCTAGTACTATTGTCTAGAGAAATTTATGAATAGGCTAGTTCATTATGACCAAACAGGATTCATTAAATCTCGCTCAGCTTCAGATAACTTACGCAGGTTATATCATATTATTAATTCAACGAATAGTTCGTCATCCCCTTGTGCAGTATTATCTCTAGATGCGATGAAAGCTTTCGACCAGCTAGAATGGAACTATTTATGGGCGGTTCTACAGCATCTGGGTCTAGGATCGAGTTTCATAAATATGATAAAAGTTCTGTACGCCAATCCAGCAGCCACTGTTCTCACAGGTGCTGTTCACTCTAACCCATTCTTTATACATCGAGGTACTCGTCAGGGTTGCCAGCTTTCTCCTCTGTTATTTGCCCTATCCTTGGAACCCTTAGCTCAAGCGGTCCGACAGTCTGAAACTATTTCTCCCATAATTATACGGAATACTCATCATCATATTTCTTTGTTTTCTGATGATATTTTATTGTTTTTGGAGAAGCCGTCACATTCTATTCCTCATGTGTTGAATTTATTTGACCATTTTGGATCTCTCTCTGGGTTTAAAATTAATTGGAGTAAGTCATATCTACTTCCCCTCAATTCTAAAATTGTTTCCATGTCCCTATCTATATCTGTTCCATTGTTTCAAAACGTTAAGTACTTAGTACTTTCCCTGCAGGAAATCGTCTCAAAAAACTATAATAGTATTCTAGCCAAAGTATCCTCAGATTTGGAAAATTGGTCTCGTCTTCCTACTTCTTTTCAGGCTCGTATATCGGTGATTAAAGTGAATGTTCTCCCACGTATTAATTTCTTTTCTTCCTTGATTCCTCTCTCTCCACCGGTTGGCTACTTGAACAAACTTGATGCATGTGTTTCACTGTATATGGGAATGGGAAACGTACTCGTATTAAACTGACTACCTTACAATGATGTAGATTACATGGAGGTCTTTCTTTCCCCAATTTTAGACTGTATGCTCAAGCCTTTTCCCTCTGCCCTTTATCAGTTTGGTTTGATCCTGACGCTTCTGTGTCTTGGAGAGCAATTGAGGAATCTATTGTTTATCCGTATAAATTGAAGCATCTTGTTTTTTCGGGGGTTCCGCTTAGGCAGTGTAAATCTCGGTTTGGTCCCATTGTAACCCACCTCCTCTCCACATGGAGGGATGTTGAAAGACGTTCATAGCTAGTTACAATATGGCATAGGCATTCACCTATTTTCCACAATAATAATCTTTTGTCAGGCAGTACTCCATTTCATTGTCCGCAATGGACTCATAATAAGTGAAAGTGAAAGTCGTGACGTATTGTCAAGTATGGTGACCCATACTCGAAATTGCATTTAACCCATCCAAGTGCACACACACAGCAGTGAGTAGTGAACAAACGCACACACACACACACACACACACACACACCGTGGGCAGCCATTGCTCCAGCGCCCGGGGAGCAATTTGGTTGTTCGGTGGCTTGCTCTATCCTTCGGGGTTCATCTTTGATGGCTTGAGTAAATTTTAAACAAATTTTCATTTTTCAGTGAACTATTCCTATAACATTCATTGCAATGTAAACTATGTAGTGACCTTTTATCAATAATGTATTTTTCTCCTAAGAAGGAGGGAAAGTATAATTATCATGTTTTGGACCAATAAGCTGGATGCGGCACAACGCTCACAGAGTTTTCAGAGTGATTAAATGTCTATTGGATACGCAGCAATGATTTCAGAAAACACAAATTGTCACAAACAGGAAAATTGGGCAATGCATTTCCAGCTACTCCATGCTCACGATTTAATGAAGAATTTATGAGTTGGTGTAGCAGAAGTGGGACTTTGCAGGAAATGTGTAAGCCTGTGCAAATCTTCATGTACCAAATTCCACCACCCTTTATCTTTCTATAATGCTCCTGGTGGTGGCGGTGACAGAGAAAGGCATTACTCATCATGCAGGTGAGCTCACATTAGATTGCTCTCGCCCCTTTTGTCAGTTGTTTAGATCTCTCGCTGCACAGCCACGTTTAAATTTAGCCTCTATAATTGCATCTGGTGTGGATGGTGGGACTGGCATCCCACCCACTCAGAGTGGGTGGACAGGACGCCACAGAATTTAGGGGACGGTTACAGCTGTCACGGGCACACTGGGCTGTGCCACTCCATTGCTATGGCACATTCGCACATGGCAAGAGTTCAGTTGAGGGAGAAGAGAGAGTATAATGCGGTCACAGGTGGTATGGTGGATTTAGCTCTGGGCATTATCAAGTGTACTATTTAAATTTTCACATGCTCCGAATAGATGAATAACTGTCACCCTGGTTTGTTTTGCGCAAGGGGAAACAAGGAGAATGTGACAGCATCTATATAAAAATGTGCAGTGTAATACAAATGCACTATAAATAATGAAAAAAAAAAAATGGGATTTGCTACCATAATCCTCTAGAGGTATGATAAAAAATATCTAAATAGTCCCATTGTGTATCAGTAATAGACTTGTCTGTACTTGTTAGAATAAGGTGTGCTATAAATACCTGTGAATCTTGTGTTATCAGTCAAAATTAATAGCATTCATCTTCCCTTTATCTCTGAATTTTAAGTAACTCTAAAATAAATTCTGCGGTGCATGATAAGAGCATCTTATGCTGCAGCATATGGAGTGTGAATGAATGGCCTGAGATCTTTTGTCAGACTCATCTTGCTGCGCTTCCAGCCAAAGCCCTGATGATAGATTTCCCAGCCTGGTTATTCCTACTGGCCATATAATGACATTCAATAACACAGAGAGGGAAGCACATAAATCATCGGATAAAAACAGAGGTTATCTCTGCACTGGGGTATTTTTTTCCTTTGTTGTGAATCATTCTGGATAAGTATCTGACAAACAATCGGCACTTTTCCAATGAGACAGGAGAATGGGACAACACAAGGACTTCTATGTGACGGCTGTGTGCCGTTTGCTATTTCTGGCATTTGATGCTCCCTATATCACATGCCTCTTAAGAGCTTCTGTGCTCCCGTTGCTTCCTGGAGGGTTCACCTGCACCTGACACTTCAGTGTCAAACGAGGAGCTCATCTGTCACAGGGCCCAGAGGAAGGGAGCCTCAGGGGCAGCGTGTGGTCAGGGACCCTCTTTGATCATTGTCTTTTCATTATCACACAGTGTCGTGTCTCCTAGCCTGCTATGGCAATGAGGTGGGGAGAGGAGATAAGGATTGTTGGCTTATCGATCGGTGGTACTACAGTGGAGTCAGGTTCAGTGTTTTCACAGTATTTAGAAAAGAGCTTCACAGCAGCTGGCTACAATATTGAAACTCCTTCATGAACATAAAATGTTGCTTAAAGGGACAGTTCACCCAAAAATGAAAATTCATTAATTACTCACCATCATGTTGTTCCAAACCCGCAAGACCTTCATTTGTCTTCAGAACGGAAGCAGCACAAACAACACAACTACCTCATTCAAGGGCCAGGAAGGTAGTAAGGACATTGTTAAAATAGTCCATGTGACATCAGTGGTTCAACTGTAATTTTAAGAAGCTACAAGAATACTTTTTGTGCGCAAAGAAAACAAAAATATCTACTTTATTTAAAGGGGTCATTGGATGCCCATTTTCCACAAGTTGATATGATTCTTTAGGGTCTTAATGAAAAGTCTATAACACACTTTGGTTAAAATGTCTCAATGGTAGTGTAAAACAACACCTTTTTTACCTTGCCAAAAATAGCTCTTTTCAGAGCAAGCCGTTTTCTTGCATGCCACTTTAAATGCAAATGAGCTTTGCTCACCCCGCCCCTCTCTTCCGAGCCGCTCTCTGAGAGATGGTAAACTTTAGCCACATTCATCTTTAAACTTGCTAACTAGCACGTAATTAGGAAAGGCGATTTGAAAAGATTCATACAAAAACCTTGTACTCACTTCTTCTGTAGGTGAGGCTGGATCACGAACTAACACAGGTGAACTTACAAATTATGAAAAATCGCATCCAGGTGCAGATGATTTATTTGCAACAATGGTGAAGTCTTTACATTTTTACCTCCTGTTCATCTCCTGCACGAGCACGGGGATCGCTCCCTTGATGACCACACAAGAGAGTTGCTAGAGCTGGTGCCCTTCACCCACTTCCCGGACCGCTTGCACTGTCTTTTCCATACTAGCCTCAATGAGTGGTCAAAGGCATGTCTGCCCATGGAAAGTCCTTGAGAGAGTGTGACTCGTTCACTGCCTCCCTCATTGATGAGGACAACGCCAGCCCCACTCCAGACCCAGAACCCAGCCAGCCTTCAGCCATGCACCTACAGAGCACAAGTCAGTGCCTGCCATGAAAAAAAAAAATGCCAAAGTGATCGCTGGAGGCTACGTTCATCCCAGAGCCCGAGCCCAGCGTGAAGTCTGTCCAGGTGTGTGAGCCAGCATCAGGGTTCATGGTCTAAGGCATATTAGGAGTTTGTTGGTATGGATTGGAGCCCTGCCCACACTCCTGACACTGAGGCGTGTGAAAGAAGTTGAGTTTCAACTAAATTATTTGAGATGGATGATATAAGGATTCCTGGTCTATTATCTCTGCTGATCCCATACTGTTCCAAGCTGTCTCAGTCACTGCTGGTTCAGTCCAGTTCCAAGTAATTTTCGTCGCTGCTGGTTCAGTCCAGTTCCGAGGTATCTTCCTTCCAAGGTGTTCACTCTAGTTTCAAATCTCCTTCATCGTCCAGCACCAAGTCACCTTTGTTGTCCAGCAACAAGTCACCTTCATTGCCATTGGCTTTGCCCAGCTCTCAAGTCTAAATCATTGCAAATGGTCCTGTCCAACTTCCCTCCTCGGCCAAAGCCATACTGTTTCTCGGCCTCGCCTCCGCTGTCTCCCTTCAGCTTCTCAGCTTATCCAATGGTTTAGTTTAGTTTATTTCATTAATTTATACAGGGACAATGCACAACAAAAGTGTTGTGCCAGAGTTAGCTATAAAGCTAATTTGCATCTGCAGTCCCTGGGCAGGATGTTGATACAAAATTACAAAATTCAGTCACAAACAATACAAAACATACAACACATACAATATCACATCGTACTCCATTAAATTAAAAAGTCAAGTCAATGATCACATATTTGATTTTCCTTAAGCTATACTTTAAGCGTAGTTTTAAAAATACTAAATGTTGTACACTAATATAAACAGGTATTAAATTCCATCTTTCTGGTGCTCTAACTGAAAAAGCTGATTGTCCAAAAACAGATTTCTTAAATTTAGTTAAACAGTCACCTCTAACTGATGACCTAGTCTGCCTGATATTGTCCTTACAGAAAGTCACACATTGTTTAAGAGGTGGTGGGGCAAGATCATGAAATAGTTTGTACATCAAACACACATCAGCAAAAAAAAAAAAAAAATTGTCAAACGTCAATAATTTATCATTTTTAATAATATTGCAATGATGGTGACTCCTTGGCTTTTTAACTAAAAATTTCACAGCTTGTTTATAAACAGTATATAATGGTTTTAACGAAGTTATACTTGTATGGGACTAACTTGTAGCACAGTAAGATAAATGAGGGAGGATCATTGTATGCATAAAAATTTAGCAGCATCCACAGGTAATTGGTGCCTAATATTCCTGAAGATCATCAAGCTTGCTCTAGTAATTTTAGATACCTTTTTAATATGTTTTTTTTTTTTTAATTTAAGTTAGAATCCATAATCATACCCAAATATTTAAAATGCTCAACAATATTTATTACCTCTCCTTTAACTAAAATATCTGGACAACGCTCATCAACTCTCTTGATCGATAAATACATTCCCACAGTTTTACTCGCATTAAGAGTAAGGCAAGCATGACATAGCCAATCTGAGACGTTGTTCAATACAGCAGTAAGTTTGATAGCAGCTTGTTCTTTTGTCTTAGCATAAGTATGGATGGATCCTCTGTGTGGATCCACCTTGGGCTTCCCAGTCGTCAGCTCCACCTTGGTCTGTGGATCCCTCAGTTGCACCTCAAGCCTCCAAGCCCCAGTTTCCCTTGGCTCCACCATAGTTTGTCATCCCTCAGGCTCCGCTGAGCTCCCTTGTCACTCTGGCTCTGCCTTAAACTTACAAGTCTCTAGCTGTGCCTCAACCTTCCACCCCTCTGGCTCTGCAAGGCTCCTCCTTCCCTCTAGTTATACCATTGTCCTTGGTCATACTGACTCGTTCCTGGTCTGCCAAGCCCACATCTCCACCTCAGTCATGCGTGCCTGTGGCTCCACCTTGGCCCTCCAGGGCTTACGCGTCACCCTGGTTCTACATCTCCTCGACTCCATACGGCTGAGATCTCATTTGTCACTATGGTTTCTGATTTGTACATACCTGTTCCCCGTTTCTTTGATTATCATTCCCTGAGTATATAAGCCCTCAGTTTCCTCAGTTCAAGGTCTTACGTTAACATTGATGGTTTGTGGTGTTCTCTTCAGTAGTTTCTTGTGGATTCATACACACACTGCTGTGACAACTGTCATTTTTTTAATCAATTTAATGCATCCTTACTGAATTAAAGTACAAAAAAAATTGACCCCAAACTTTTTAACAGTAGTGTATATTTTAATAAGCAAAACTATTGCAAGAAAACGTCACTTCATTATTTATCCAAAGCGACTTGCAAATGAGGAACATCATAAGCACTGAAAGTGGACTGAGAAGAAAAAAAAACATATAAAATATGTTATAATATGACCTTTTTAAATATTTAACACTGTCTTATTTCACAGGGCTGTTTGAATAATTACAAACCAGATAATTAATGTTTTCTAATGGAGTAAATACTGGAAAGACATCTGCTTTTAGTATGAAAGAGATTCAATTCTAAGTTTATTTTATTTATTTATTTTATTATTATTATCATTTTTATTTTTATTTATTTATTTTTTTTAAGAATTTTTTTGAGAAGGCACTTGTGGCAGTCCTGGCTCACATGGAAAGAAATAACACCTTCAAAGGTTCTAAGTAAAAACTGTAAGACAGATACAGTTGAACTACATCAGCAATCACCATGAACTGTCCCTGTATAGAAAGGAGCAGATTTGACATTTTGTGATTTCTGCCACATCATTTTAGACAACAACATTTACACTAATTAACAATAATTATATTAATTCATTTTCAAAAATACGAATTTAATCCATTTAAAATCCACTCGTTCAGTTAGAATGGCCATAAGGCTTCTCGCAGGTTCTATGTGAGCTTCTGGCTCAGACGATGCCACTGACTTCAGCTCTCACTGACAAAACCAGTGAGAAATTAACTTAAATTACAAAAGTCACCTCAAATCCTCTGAGGAATTAAGCTAGGAGTCAAATGCAAAAATAGTCGCCTCTTGGTGTAAAAAAAAATCTCAGCAGTTTGGTAAGATCTGTTCCTACAATGAGAGGACTGCAATACAACTAATAGTCGGTTGTTAGCGTTAATGCCAGAGTGTTAATTCCTGATATTCAGGTGTTTGTGGGTGTCTAATTCATTTATATCTGGAACAATATAGAAGGGCTAAGCGGAACTGGCTGGTTCATCATCAATACAGCGCCTGTTGTTCTCTCGTCTTTTCGGCCACCTGTTCATGTAATTTTAGCACGATTCCTGGAGGGATGCTGAGCTATGGGAGGATGTGCCTCCCCAAGGAAATCACACACAAAGAGAGAGAGTGAGAGATTCACAGCTAAATTGCACACTGTCAATGTGGGTTAGATAAAAGCAGTTTTAATATCGGAGAATAGTGAATGCAAACCACCGCACATTATCCTACACATTTCTTCTGTGTAGGAAAATAAAGTGTATGTATCTAACACTATAAAAGCATGTTTTACCTCTGGTTTCCATGGCAACCTGAGGAACTTCTGGGCAAGGAGTCTGCGCATCTCAGCATTGGCACAGCTCTCCTGTGCAGATTCATTGAGCTCTTCCCCCTGAAACAGCAGGAACAAGGAGTGCTCAGTGACCCTACATAAAGAGATGCCTCACAGACATTTTCATGCAACACTCAGCGCTGCGCTATACTTACTATAATCATACCACCCCAAAATACAGATTGTTCAATACAGATATTGAAGATATATTTGTCCTTTTATTTACTTAATAATTAACCAACCAAATGACATTAAATTAGAATGAGGTCCAGTTGTGTTTAGCTTTATTTAAGTGTAACTGTGACACAATTGCTGCTGATGTTAAACATTTAGATACTTTAAACAAACATAAATGTATAGTTAATTTAAATTGAAACCTTATACACAAAATGTTTACCCATTGCACATGTTCCCTTCACCACCATACACTGTTCAGCACAAAGAATTTTTATAGAGACTAAATTAGGTGTCATTGGAAAATGTCAGTTTGAAGGACAAATCACATACACACACACACACACATATATATACATACATTCAATGTTTCCTAAATGCAAAATAATGTACCACTTTGCCTTTGTTTATTCTACATACATACATTCTTATGAATCTTCACAGAAGGTTCAGCAGGATGTGTGCAGGTTTTTAGTTTTTACTCTCCTATATCGGTTGTAATCCCACTCAGTCCTTCTAATCCTCCACATAGAACTGTGAATGAGTTCCCATCAAAACAATGACTGCAGCACATGAAGAACTACTCTAGACATTACACAAAATGTTTCCATCCAGCTGAGAGCCACTACAAATCACATTTAAAGTGACTGGAAGAGTTCCAGGATGCAATAACAAGCACAAGCTTTCTTCAAAAGCATTGCCTGTGAATTAAACTGTGATATTAAGCGCTGAAAGCAGGAAAAGCACTTAAGCTCTTACTTCTGTCTGTGTCATGTTGAGTGGGTAGGGGTTAATGAATTGCACAACCTACATTGTAAGTTCATGGATGACTACAAAAAGGTTTGATGAATTGTTAGAATGGGGATATTTGTACTACAGCACTGTTGAAAAGGCAAACTACATTAGCACAATTTGACACAAGTTTTGTTTGTGTGTGTGTGTGTGTGCATATTAGGGATGGGAATAATAAAAAAAATAAAAGTATTCTGGTTCCCTAACAAGTCCATTAAAAATTCTTTTAGGAGTTGAAAGGAATAAATATTTAAGGGGAAAAAAATGTAATTTCTTGAGATAACTTCAGTTATAAATACATTTTAAAAATTTCTTGCGCAAATATGTTTACACAGACTATTTAACAACTTTATAGGTGGCTTACTGTAAATGTCATCCAATGCAAATGGTCTCTATACTAAAGAACAATACTAAGACAACAAAAATGTGGTAACAACTACAGTTCAAAAGTTTGGGATTAGTAAGTTTGATTTTGAAGAAATCTTTACTTGATAAAAAAATACAGTAAAACAGTAATATTGAGCCATTACTCCAGTCTTCAATGTCACTTGATCCTTAAGAAATTATTCTAATCCCCTAAAAGGCATTTTTAATGATTTCATGCCTAAGTGGCATACTGAAAAGTAAGGAGGTGGAGGCAGTGTTTAATCAAACTATTACATCATAAGCCCCTTTCACACAGTAATACCAGTAAATTGCCGTAAAATTACCAGAACAACTTTACGGGTAAATACAAAAATGCGCTCCTCACACAGGCAACGACGTTTTTACATCTTTTTACTGGTAAAGCACCATTCACACATCGCTTTCAAATTACCAGTAAATTCTGTTGACATCATTAAGCAGAAATGACCTCTAAATGACTGCGCCTCCCGGTGTTGTGTTAGTAAACATAGAGGGGTATAGGCGATCAGTGTTTTTGTTGTTTTCATTTTTGTGTCGTACGTTCACATTCATGCAGCTGCTTTTGGCCCAGAGACATCGTATCAGACGACTTCAAACCAAACTACACAGCACGGAGTAAATGAGTCATCTGCGTCAGAATGTTATGACTGGCCAAGAGTAGATGTCTTACATCAGCACGTTCTGAACTCGTATTTTGTCACACCGGTAATCTGCACACAGAGCAGATTACCGGTAATTTACTGGTAATATTACAACTTCTCATATCGGTAAATTGCCGGAAACGAATTAACTGGTATTTTTGAAAAGGTCCAGTTCACACATAACCGGTAATTTCCCAGTAAAGACTGTATGTGTGAAAGGGGTAACGAAATGGCACATTTCACAACCTGTCGTATTGGCAGACTGGCTCCAATAAACTGTTTTTAGACTAACAAGATAGTTTTGAGTTTTGAAACTTACAGGATGTTTTTAAAGTACAATGACCTCTTATATGTCAACAGGAATTATGATTTCTCAGTTCATGACCTCTTTAAGCCTCACAGTTAGTTGATATGTGAACTCAGAGTCATTCATTCGGGAATCTGCCTACACTAGTGATGTTTTTATTCACTAAAAATAACTGACTCATAAGTGTCATTTGTTCTGTAATTGGTCTGCACTGATCACACTGTCTGTTTGGTGCTATAGACATAACTGAGAATTGTAGTACAGTATTCAGTCTGCATCGACTTCAAGACAAATTAAAGTCACTTTCAGCTAAAGAAAATAATGAAGACAAGCCTAAAAGCTCATCTATCCCAATTAAGCTACGTGCCCCTGTCATGCAGTCCAGAAGGAAGGCTTCATCCCGGCTAATGGCGTCCAAGCGATCGGCCTCCCTGCTGTTCTGCAAGCCCGGTGCAACCCACTGCTGTCTAAGTGTTTGGTAGATCTGACCTCAATGTAAGTCCGAGGGCAGATCTCATAAATAAACGAGCTCTGGATCTCCACTCCACTCTCTGACAAGACAGCAATGATAACCAGATGGCTCCCACCAACACCCTGGAAACAGATCCTAGGACTATCAGCAAGGTTAATGAATTCTCCTTATTTACATTAGCAAGGCAGAATGGGGCGAGAAGAGACAAGGCTTATTTATTGTGAGCTGTGACAGACGATATAGGGGGTGGGGGGATGGCAGTTATCATCATTATTTTGTTTGCTGGGGACTATACACATAGAGATGTCCATCCGCAAAAGACGACGGCTTTCAATTTGCGTTTTCCCTGCCATTAATCAGGGCACACAGATGCAGGCGAATCGGAGTATGACAGTAGGAGCATGTTTTACTGACAATCAGTCACGAGCGAATAGCTCCGCTACAAAAGGGTCCATATGAGGATAACAGGAGAGGAGGAGGATAGTGACTCAAAGGACAGAAACTGAAGAAAAATATGGACATATAATTGGGAAACTTTTTGAAAGCTCCTTTCTAATGTTCTGTGGGTAAACTTTGTCCTACTTGTCACAACAATTTCTGACAAACCGATGTTTTATTTATTTATTTTTTTTAAGTAGAGCAGACAAACTACAAGAGTAGAAAAACTAAAGAAAACACAAGATGACAATGTCTGTAACAACTGAACAAGACATAAATAAGAGTCACATTTGTAAAAAGTAGATACACTACCATTCAAAAGTTTTACATCATAAGATTTGTTTAATATTTTTATTTAGCAATGATACATTAAATTGATCAAAAACAAGAGTACAAAAGTTGCAAAATGTTTCTATTTCAAATAAATGCTGTTTTTATCCATCAAAGACTCCTGAAAAAAAAAAATCTATTATAGTTTCCACCAAAATATTAAGCAGCACTTAGAAAAAATGAGAAAAAAAAGATAATTATAAGAAATGTTTCTTGAGCACCAAATCAGCATATTACAATGATTTGTGAAGGATCCTGTCACACTGAAGACAGGAGTAATGGATTGCTGAAAATCCAGCTTTGCCATTGCAGGAATATATTACATTTTAAAATATATGACTTATTTAAAATTGTGATAATATTTCACAATATTGCATATAATAAATGCAGTCTTGGTGAGCAAGAGACCCCAAACCTTTGAATGATAGTTTATAGTTGTCATGTGTATGTTCATCATTAAATAATAATAATAATTAAAACAAAATTACGCAATGTGACCTGATTTTGATTTCAGCTATACATAGATGCAACAGTAATTCTAAACCTGAAAATTATGGGTAGTGCATATTCTCTCTGCTCCACTCCCAATGCCACATGCTTTGAACTCATCGTTTTCATATGACAGCTGAAAACAATTCAACCACCACATCTACATACTGCATTTAAAATGATTGCATAACTTTGTTTAAAAAAAGTTTAATATAAAATGGATCAAATAGTTTCACACCAAAATAAAAAATTCTACGACATGTAGATTGTAAAGCAACATAGGGGTTTAAAAAGCGGGTCTATAAATAAACAGGCACGGCTGCTTTGCCTGTCGTCATGGTGGTGTACAGGGAGTCAGTTCTGATCTCACCTTTTAATGTTATTCCATCTTTCATTTGAACTCTCCTGCAGCCTGGAGGCTTTCACCCCACTCGGCATGCCAATGCATTGATCCGTCCACAGAGCACAGATCACTAAAGAGTGACTATAGGATGAGGAAGAAAAACTCCCACCCTACAGTGGTTTGGATCCTGACAGCTGATATCAGTCTGCTGTTAAATAATATTTGTCTCCAGTGATTACTTTCGCAAGAGCTCCATTTGGTGATGTAAATGACAGAGGAGCAATACGTTTGACATAAACAACAGACGTGATCTTTCTTCTTGCATTTTTAAGTGTAATTTTAGTCAACCGCACGACTTTTTTTCACTCTTTCAAGTTTTCTTTTTGCTGCTAACACATTTATGCATGCTATGTTCTCAGAACAGTTTTAACATGAAGATGATAACTTCCCAACTTCCCAAGTCTTCCTAGCACAAAAAAATTCAAAAAGAGAGAACACATCTAAAGAACAAATGCACATGCAGTGTTCACCTATTTGTGCCTCCACACACACACACAAACAAAACACTGACCCTGATCACACAACTCAACCTGCCAGTCTTCAGATACTAGAGAAAAAGCAGACTCACTGTAGCACTACTCTTTGAATGATCTGAGTACAGCTCTGCAAAATCTCACAGCAGGATAGCGCTCTTTCAAAGCTTACCTGAGAGACTTACAACTTACAAGCTCTCGTAGGATGTTTGATCTAAAAATACAAATATATTTTTAAAGAATGACTTGATGCTTGAATTTTCACAGGAAATGTGAACACTGTCAAAAATGTTTGCAATTTTAATTGAAAAATGATGTCAAACTTCTATAGTAAAAACTTGTTATTGGATCAACAGTAAGTAACCGTACCATGTACAATGAACAAAATATATTCAATTTATAATGGAACAATATAACTTTACTGTAATACTACAGTATAGATTCTATGGTTTTCAGAAGTTAAAAAAGCACTACTATTGTATATTGAAATGTATATTGTATTCATTAAGACTTTTACAGTAAAACATACGTAATTAAAACATTTGTAAAAATCAGACACCTTCCCAGAAGTCTCTAAGGATCTTTTTCATTATATTTTAATTGTTTACTTTTTTGTTGTTATCAATTAAATCTGGGATTTTATGTTGTTTAATTAAAGTTGTAATATGGAAGAGGTGTACTTTTGGTGATTATGTGAGTTGGACCTCAGCTCACCATTTTATCATGAATGAATGTGATGATTTTAAAGGGGTGGTTGACTGGTTTTTCTAGGCTTGATTGTGTTTATGGGGTGCAGTCAAACATGTGTTCATGTTTCGTTTTTTAAAAACCGCATTATTTTTCACATAATTTACCTTTATATTCTACACCGCTCTGTCCCATCTCTGATAAACATTCATTCTTTTAGATACACTATTATTTGTAAGTGCTACTGCTTCTGTTAGCTTTTAATATACAGTTTTATCATGATTAAAGCTTTAATACAGCACAGCAACCGCACACGCGTCCATGTCTAACGCTTCTCATTGCTATGTGAAAATAAATGTATAATTGGAACAGTTTGTTGGAGCTGATCTGATGATCTGAATGAGAGAGAGAGAGAGAGAGAGAGAGAGAGAGAGAGAGAGAGAGAGAGAGAGATGCAGAGCGTGTGCAGAGTAGGGGATGCGAGGAACAGTATTAAAGGGGTCCTATTATGCTTTTTCACTTTTTGAATTTTAGTCTGTGTTTGTTGTGTATGTTTGGGAATAAAAAAGAGCTACAAAGTTACAAATCTCAAAGTCCACTCCAAAGGGAGATATTTTGTTTAAAAAAAAAAAAACCTTTTCAAGAACTACAACGAACGGCTCGTTTGGACTACAAAGTTGTTTCCTGTGTTTTTGACATCACAAAGCGGGCCATTAGAATATCATTAAAATAAATCCCGCCTCCAGAAATTCGAATGCACGTTTCAAAATCTAAATCCGGTGCGGGTGTTTTTATATCACTGTATTTCTGATGGAAACTGACTGTCTTCAGAAAATTTTGGATGTCATTTTCATTTCATCTTGCATGTAATGTCTGATAAAGCAGTGTTTGTGAGCGGAGCTCTGCTTTGTGTACAGCGTTACTGGGGAAACCTCGCTCTTTCCCGCTCCAACAGCGCCTCCCACTGGCAGAGAATGAATCTGCATATATATGCCGCCACAAATAGTGTAACTCTGTGGGACTATGGTATAAATAAATTCAACTGTATAACATTTTCACTGCAATTCATGCTATAATGTTAGAATTAAAGAACAATAAACATAATACATATTACTGTTGTTGCACTTATCTGTACATAGTAAATGCAGTTATTTTTAAGCTGTTGTTGACATCCTATCTAAAACGTGATTTAGCCCAAAAAACAACAACAATATCGTTACAACTTTAATATGTCTTGTAATATCCGTGCGCGCAAAGGTTCTGCGTGATCCTCTTGTTCAATATTCTCGGTCTGAATTGATATGGCAATATTGACGAACTTGCTGTTTTGGCAAGGGGCGGGGCATTGAAACACCGTCTAAGCTGTTCGCCAATCACAAAGCACTGGGACAGCTAACCAATCACAACACATTTCGATTTTCGAACCAGCAAGCATGAGAGCATGTTCTAGTACACTCCCTAAACAAAATCAAGACTTTGTAAAAGAGCATAATAGGACCCCTTTAAGAACCGCTGCTTTAGAACATATGATTTTGAAACTTGTGAATCCATTAGAATCGTTAGAAGACAGAATCGCGATTCATATATGAAGAGATTTTTACGTGCACCCCTAGTTTTCTCTTCCTCTTCTCTAAAACAGCACAACATGGCCTCGCCCCTTCGTTACATGTTCCCGGGAGCGGGGTTTATCTGGGTTCGTGACGTAACGGACCCGGGAAGTAACTCGTTGTAGTTCCTACGAGCCGTTTTTGTAGGCATTAAACTGCCAGAATTTTAAAAGACGTTATATCCGTTTGCATTGAACTTTCAACACCGCAACTTTGCAGATATTGTTTATGCTCAAACAGCAACATTACACATTAACTAACATTAAAAAAGTGAAATCGCAATCAACCACCCCTTTAAAAGAAATGTCTTTTGGCGTAATTATGCAAAGGTGAATGATGTGAAACTGATTTTTCCTACGAGATCTGACCCCACAGCTCAAGTTTCTAGTTGTAAATCAGGTAGGACACTTTTTTTCCTTACTTTCTCAATAATACATTTTTGGTATTTTTAACAAAAATAAATAAATAAATAAATCTTCCATACTGCATCTTTAATTATTACCCCAAGAAACGTCTGGCATGAACATTCTATGCACTATTTATCAAAAGAAGTGATTCTGAGAGGTTTTGACACAGAATATGAAACACACACTTGCTAAGCTGTAAGTGAATTAAGCAGAATACTATGTTGATGTCTTGGTTTCATTCAATATCTTTATAACTATGCATTCAATGGAATTAGGAAGATATAAAATGGTCTAAGCAAACATAAGCAGTCTTCCAAGTGCTTTCAATGACCAAGAAGCTTGACCAAGAAGTATGACATCACAGCAAGTACATTTCTATGGGAATATTTTTGGTCTTGTAATGACCCGGTTATGCCTTCATATCACCCTCAGGGAGCTCAAAAGTACAATGATATGAGTTTTCACAGTAGAAATAATCTTTCACTAAGCTATGGGGACTAGTGGTCCATTGAGGCTCCTTCTGTTGTTGTTTTGAAATAATGCCCAAAGGCTGGACCAAAAAAAAAAATCTATTAAGGATATATCTGTTGAGACATCTCTCACACCCTAAAATTCCTCTTCAGGGCTCTGGCAAACCCCAAGACATAACTGTTGGATCCATCTCTTTTCGTGTTATTCCAGTGGGCTCAGCGAGGTCTGCTGCAAGAGCTTTTCAAAGTGGGATTTCTGTAAGCTTGTCAACAAAAGTTCTGCAAAGCCTGTCTAGATCAAACTCTTACCCCCTTATACCACTAGAACGTGAAGAAAGAGGACCACAAAGACCCATCAGGCACTGAGATTACCACCTGCAGGTCTGCAGAAACCAATTTAGGCTCGTCCTGCGGTGTGCTCGGGTTGACTTTAACAAATGCGCCAAAAAGTTTTTGAGCACCGAGAAGGAAATAACATTTTCAAAAACTGCAAATGACACAATGTAAAAGATAAGTAAATATACTATGGTCAAAATATGATTTAAAAATGACTTGAGGGTTTAGAATAACAAAGGCAAGACTTATTTGTGGCCCCAAGCAGAGCAGTGCACAGCAAGGGGTTGTATTAATCATGGTTAGAAAATCAATCATGGGTGCAGAAGACTAGTAAAAATCAATGTGACAAATGTCCCTGATGGCATTCTTCAGGAGAGGACAGAACGTTATAAACTACAGAAAGACAAAAGGACTACACAGTCCAAACAGACAAATCCCCACATACAGTACACTAACACATTTCTTGCTACCTCATTCTGTCTACATTTGTCTCGTTTTGAATGTTTTCCTTTTGAGGTTAAACAAATCACAAAAACCCAGCTCAATACTCAGGTTCAGCTGTCCCAGATATTTCCCACTGGCTTCTCCTTTGCTCCTCCCAAAATTAGCTTTGCAACTCTGTTGTGACTGTTGCTATCCCAGCCATGTGTTCTTCTGGAGCGAGCAGATCAGCTAATGTGGCATCCAGATGGGCAGATTTACATTCACCTACTGCTGCTGCGTACAAGGTGCTTCACCCACATTTTCCTCATTGTAAATCAGCCTAAATATCACTGAATTATATTTCAGGATGTGGAGCTGTGCTTCAGTATTGCGCTGAGATTAAAAAGGTTAATTTACCCAAAAATGACAATCCAAGATGTAGATGAGTTTGTTTCTTCATTGGAACAGATTTGGAGAAGTTTAACATTACATCACTTGCTCATCCAATGGACTATCATAAGTGAATGGGTGCCATCAGAATGAGAGTTCAAACAGCTGATAAAAACATCACAGTAATCCAAAAGTAATCTACACGACTCAATCAATTAAATACAGCCCATCAATTAATGTCTTGTGAAGTAAAAAGCTGCATGTTTGTAAGAAACAAATCCATCAAGGCGTTTTAACTTCAAACTGTCGCTCCTTGCCAAAATAAGAGTTCAGAATCCATAACTCTTCTTCCAGTAAAAAAGCCCATCCCCTGTTGTCCTCTCACAATAAAATCCATCATCATATTTATTTAGAACTATTTTCACTTGTAAACAGTGCTTGATCTGTGCATATTTCACTCCTGATTTAGACAATACAGATTTTTCATTACAGAAAGCAATATTATGGATAGAATATTTTAGCTAGAAGCAACGGTTTGAAGTTAAAAATGTCTTTTTGATGGATTTGCTGTACACTCTCATTCTGACGGCACCCATTCACTGCAGAGGATCCTCTGGTGAGCAAGTGCTAAATTTCTTTAAATCTGTTCTGGTGAAGAAACAAACTCATCTTGGATGACCTCAGGGTGAATAAATATCCAGCAAATTTTTATGTGAACTATTCCTTTAAATGTAAATGTGTTGACTTGCTGAAGCTTTATTGCCATCTTCTGCCTTACCTGACAAAGAAGTGCGTGTCTGAACATGGCTAGCTCATGTAGTTAGCATGTCAAAGCTACAGGGACAGACAGTAAGCTGACAGCAAAGAGACTAAGCTAAAATCCTGCAGGAAGGCACGTGTTGCTGGAGAACGAATTGTACAAACTTGGCATATGCGCTAAACACACACACACAAATCATACAATTCATCATTTCCCATGCCAAAGTGGGGTTAAAGGAAAGGCTGAGTAGTACTTTTTCCTCAAGGGCTCATAAAAGCCTCACTATGATTAAAATCATCTTAGTGCTGACAAAGATACACAGAACCCCTAAATCAGGTTAGACCTCCACAGCCACCTCAAACCACCAATTTCTATTCCTTAATGTCCATTTGTTCAAAATCCTGAATGCGACTGAACATTTAGAAACTACACTCTATTTGACTTGAGTGTCATATAGAGTTAAATATAAATGAGCTCTGTAGGGTTTAAAATGCCATCCTTTACATGAAGTTATTACAATACACAGATATAACTCACAACCCTTAAGGCTGGAATACACTGCACAACTTTTAAAATCTCAACAGATTTTAAAACGTTAGGCACTTACCGATTTTGTAAATAGCTACAGAGGAAAACTGGGCATCATAGACTAAACGACTGAGGATCATACACTACCAGACTTTAAAGTCGTTCCAATCACAGCAAACTCAAGATGTGTGACAAATGAAAACAATATGTTCTAAAATCGGCTCAAAATATCAAATATGTTTGTGAGACTGAAGTTTGAATTGATGCCTTTTATTTGCATGACACATTGACATTACAGAACAGAATGGCTCTTTCGTCATTATCTGGAAAACTGTAAGCATTCGTTTCATGTGATAGGCTCTCTGGAGCACGCATAAGCGAGAGATTTTAAATGCATACATTTTCTGTTTTGGAGCACATAAGCTTATGGCATACGTAAGCTTAAGGCTAACATATTTATAATAAAAGCCAAAAACTTCTAATTTCATGGTACTTTAAAAGAGATACAAGTGCCAGAACAAAAGAAGAAATTTAAATGTATCGTGCTGGTATATGAGAGTACTGTTATTTTTAATGAGACTCATCCCTTGAGCCAGTTACATGCCTGGATCCCCACAGGGGCACTGAGAAAAAGAGATTATATTATGCATGGATGTCAACAATCCACTGGCATGGAATTAGTCAAAACCCTCATTTAGGGAGAATTTTTTAAAGGGATATTGTGAACAGGGCAAATCCTGCTGGGTAGATATACATAACACTCACTAAACAGTACTTTTAAAAGCATAGCACATCAAACATAGCACACATCAACTAATATATCAAAGCCAAGTGTAACTACTTTCACCTTAATACTTGAAAATGTGTTGATTATGATATAAAACAGCTCACTCACTCCCAACCCCTCCTCCTGACTTTCAGCAGCATCCTCATGCTCAAAGGGGATGAGAGATGAAGGGAGGTGTTTCTTATGACTGGACCCCATCCCGTCTGTCTGCCTCTCCATATCTGTGGGAAAAAAAAAAAAAAAAAAAAAAAAACATTTTAATGTTTAGAAAAAAAGTACACAGTGTGTGCAATTTCATCAAGCATGAGTATAAACCAGCCACTTATGCAAATTTTGTCCACGCATTTGTTCAAAAAATGTTAGGGTTTTTTTATTGTTTTTTTTTTTTTTTTCAAATTTTAAAATCTTAAAAATTGTTATTTAAAAAATTATTTAAAAACATGAAGAAAAAAAAGAGAGACATACAAGTATGCAAAATCAGGTGTATTATGGATGAGATGGCACGAATAATGGCAAGGCTCAAATAAAAGCACCGCAAATGTAAAACTCTCAATATTGAGGCTCTAAAGAAAAAGAAAGCAGAGGAAAATTGGGAGACTGGATGCCATTTTATCATCCAAGGAGCAGGGTGCCTGTCCCACTGCATCTGGCACTAACAAGATCACAGGCTGGCAGATGGAAGACCGATAAAGCATCCCCTTTTTTCCCTAATTTCTTCCATTGAAAATCTTTTCATGTGACTAATAGGTGGTTTCACAAGTTAAAGTCTGAGGAGCCTGAAAGGTTGTCAGTGTCAGCATTGATAGAGGATGCTGCAAAACCAATGCAGTAGCAACATGGGAGAACATCAAACATGTCAAGAAGTCAGTTGCTTTTTTTTTATTGCCGGAGACATGGCATATCTTTCCATCCCACTTCTTAAGCAGTGGTGTTGGCATGAAGGTCACAGAAATGGGACGACGGTCAGAAGGTTTGTAGTTTAATCCTGAGGGCTGTTGGGGAGACAATACTGCTTAATAATATTAGAGATACTTACAAAACAAATCTGTTGTCATTGCATAAACTGTGCCATGATGAGACATCATGCAGTGGCTACTGTACACAATGTCTCCCTATACTGACTTTACAAAAGCCTGCATTTAAGGACCTTGACACCTGAGCAGACAGCATGGTTAAGAACACAAATAACTCCCGTTGCTATACCACTTGGCAGAGAATCAAAAGAGTTAGGATCAATTTAGGTCTCCACAATCACCCCTCAAAGGTTAACGATGATGACTAGCTATCAATTCAACCACCTATTCAAAGAAAGCAGCATACCAGACAGGATCACAATAATATTTTATATTTTCTCATTATACTTTCATCAAAAAAGCATATAAAAATGTTGTATGCATCTGGGTCTTAGGATTCAAAAATTCAATTCTCTCTCTCAAATGAATGAGGCTTTTTAAATCTATAGGCCTGTTCGGTGAGAGTATCCATCTCCAACTGGAGAGTTCAATTCCAAACACATACTTCAAAAATTCATTAAATCTCGCATCTCTGAATATTTACGATGTAAATGAAATACATCATTGACTCTACAAATCAAACCAGTGGAAAGTGTAGCAGAAACTTTTTTACAGACATAACAGTCTTAAATTATGTGTGAATGAACACATGCACCGGTTTCTAGCTACTGTCTGCCATCTTTGAATCCTCAAGAACACTCTTAGCATTCAGAGAGGCTTTGTCTTCTCCTGGAGAGCAGTGTTTAATCAAGGCAAACTACACCTGGGGAAAATCAGAACTGATGCTTGAGTCTCTTTAAGTGGGCGCACCAGGATAAAACCTGTTCCATTCCTCCAAACACTCTTCAGATGAGATGAACTACACGGGCATAAAAGAGAGAGTGAGGCCAAAACAGACACAAAAAAATATTTCAGACCTGAAGGCATCTATTATGGCGAGAACAGCAATGATTAAAGTATTGCTAGACAAATGACAAACACCACTTAAATGAGTCAGAGAGAATCTGAAGACTGACAGATGATTATAAAATGCTTATGAGACTAATGCTAATAAAAACCTGTTTCATGTCTCTACAAAAATGTAAAACACTGCATGATTATCTTCACAAAATATGACAATTATAGGCACAAAAAGCCATTTAAACTTTTAGAAAATTGTACCTTGTTATTTACATAGTATTCTGATGTTCATGTCAAAATAACATGCCATGGTACTGTAGTTTTGGTTTTCTTTTCCATTGCCAATGATTTTTCAGCGCTATGAATGGCAAAAAAAACAAAAACAAAACAAAAGTATGTTACTGTATTGGATCAGGCAAATCCTTTCACTGAATGAATCACCAAATGCGTCAGAGCAGTTGAAATAACATTCAGTTATTAAATGTTAATTCAGTAACTGAATGTTAATTCAAATGCTCTGACACTTTCAGTGATTACTGAACATAAAGTCTATCAGTCATATCCGTCTTGACATGATGTATGTTTTGTAAACTTAAGGTTGTGAAACTTCAATTAGTTAAATAACAGACTGGCTGTGAAGGTTGAAAAATGGCTCCCCTGCTGCAAGAAAAGAACTGTTACTATTTTGATGCTCTTTGTTAGAAAATGTGTTTTCCTGCAGTACAGATTCAAGCTGCTGTTGCAGGTGTTGATCTTAATATCTTTTTTATCACTGGAAAATGATAGGATGCATTCGTAGGTTTGCTTGCAATTAATTTTTGGTCAAATCTGCTTTAACCAGTGCACACTTTTTTTCTATGTTATAAAGTTTCCATCCATCGTTGTTTTACTAATTGGACAACAAACCACCAAAAACACTTCAGCTTGTGAGTAAGGTGTGAAAATGATTCAGAGTGTTTTCTAACCAGTTTGGCAGAAAAAAAAAGAATAAAAAGAGTGAATGATTCGTGAATCAGGTATCTCTAGTTCAGCTCTTAAAAACGGGTAAAAAAGTGACATGGTTTCTGAAATATTGCTAGTGAAATGTTTCTCATGTAGGTATACGGCCATCTCCCTTAAAAGGAGGTGGTGGCAACATAATTTTAAGCATAATTTTACTAGGGCTCGTGTTCAAATTACACAAGTGCACAGTGTGTTCAAAACATCAAAATTGACTTGGTAAATTGGCTCCCCCAAGAGATGGTGCCCTAGGCGGTGGACTATCGCATGACTCCTATGCTGACTGGTGCATATGAAAGAAGTGAAAATAATTTTTAAAACTAAAACTTTTTTCGACAAGTCAAATGAATTGTTATGACAGGGAGATTAAATTTGTTTTATTTCACATAAAATAAGTCTAGTATGATGTATGTTGGTGAATTATAAAACTGTGTAATTTCTTGGTTAAAGATGAACTATTAATTAAATTAATTCACAGAAAAATTCATTTGTTTACATTTTATTTGAAATGTAAATTATTCACATATTCCCCAATGATTTGTACCCTTCAACATGACACAGCTTAGATTTGTCACCTTTTTTAGAAGCTATATTTCTATGTTTCAATATCTTTTCTTCTATTTTCAGGAGATAGCAGACTTCCAGAAATATAATTAGGTTTATTATCTTTACTTCTAACTCATTTGTCCTTTATTAGAGGACAACTTAAGTAAAAAAGTTTTGCCTCACTTTTCTCTGTATGTCATTGATTTGCCCTAGAGAAAATACAGTTACTCAGACTCAGGGAAGCCTCATCTCATCTTGCATTTAAAAGAGGTCCTGACCACTGTGATTTCTCTGCAAGCCACTATATTGTCATTGACAGAGGAACCAAAAATGTGATGAGCAGGTTAATGAGAAGCTGTGCGAATAAAGAATGTGAAAATATCCCAGTAAAATGATAGCCTGTTATTAGAGAAAACGTAGTCTAACCATTAAGCCGGTATACAGTACGTTTACCAGTGTCTAAAAGTCAAATAATCTGAGTTATGTTATCCACATGGACTGTATAGATAGTCTATGCTATTACTGTATATATAGGAATTTTATTGGAATATCTAATACAGTGGATATGTAAATGAAACATAATTGAGACTCTACCTCTGAGAAATAACATTTTCCTCTGGGAGTGCTATACATGTGCATTAATGGAGAAACTGAAGCATCTTTGAAGCACAAACCAAACCATCTGAGATTTCTCTAGTCTTCTGACAGAATATATAATATCAGCACAGCTGGTGAAGATAAGAGATAATAAGACATATTTCACCTTGATCTATTTCATGTAACATCCTTGTCCACAGATATGACTGGTACTACATTGTAATTCCTTCATTTCTTGGTCATTTGTTCCTTGACTCTTATGCGCACTGATTCACAGCGGAACATAAAAATGCAGCATGTTGCCACCAATAATGCTCCATTTATCTGGACAGATGGCTGTTGGGAAGGCTTGATTTGTCAAGTGAGGGAAGAAAAATTCACCATCTTTTCACACAAAAAGACCAAAGGTAGGGAGTGAAGAAAAAGAGTTTGAGGGATGTTTGCACTGATCTTAGTTTTGACCTTGAACACAAAACATTGATTTATTTATGTGACTGTGAAGCTGTTGATCTTTTTGTCTGTTTACAGAAGTGAGCTCTCCTCAGAGTCTGCGAGTATGAGTTTGCCGTCACGGATTAAGCTGAATTAAAAAGATTTGAAATGGAGAATTGCCATCAGCTGAACAGTTTGGTCTGAGGCGAGGCTTAAGATGCATCTGGTGAAGTTCTATTTGTTCAGATGGAGGGGCTTGGGAGTGGTGCTGTTGTCGAAAGGGTAGAAGAGTGTCTATAGCTGCAGGACAGGAAACTAGACAATTGAGTTTTGGCAGGCATTTTATCTTCTGCATCATGAAACCCACATACACAAGCAGTCGTGCTTCTCTGCACAGTGGGTTTTCACAGTGGAGGCAGAAGAGCAATCAGCAGTAGTGTGAGCATTCATGCCTTCACGCTCGAATCTAGCAAAGCATCAATTCCACGCAAACGAAGACAGAAAAACCTTACAGTATAAGCATGGAAATGTTGTATGTATTTGGGGTTCTTATATACAACTATACAAATATGTATATAGGCTATTTTGGGGGCTATTTTTATATTAATCACTTAAAATTGTAATAATAAAAAATCTTTCTGTTTTTACAGTATTGATCAATTAAATGCAACCTTAGTGAGCATAAGAGACTACTTTCAAAAAATCTTAATAACCCCAAACTTAATAACACACATACTCACATATTAAAACTAAAATGTCTTTCATGCATGCAAAAATAAATACTAGATTTTAATTTTAAACCTTACAAAACTGTAAGACTGAATGCACAGATATTTTCCTAATTGCAACTATAAACAAATCAATCAATAATTCAAGTGTTTCTAAGTAGTATTAACCTCTCCAGTAGCGTGTTTCTGCTTTTTGCCAATAATATCTTTACATAACTTTCTAAAGTACATTAGTGCAGCACTCTGAAGCTATAAAATACTCAACTGAAATGCCTGCTTCCAAAAAACCCTAGATCTGTCACAGCAGTTCTACAGACACTTCAGAGTTTCAGAATCAGCAAAATCTTATATGTGGAGCTTTAAATAGCCCTAACAGCTATGACGAAGAAGCTAGTCCAGCTTTTAGGCTTCGCTACACATGGGTAATTGAAAACTAATCTATCTCTGCAGCCTATGCAGCAAGGCGTCCTGAAGAATTACAGATTTGCAACAGCAAGAATTATATTCTGCAATTGTACAAAAGAGTATCAGCAAGTGCAGAGGTCACCCTCAGATCCTCAAAGGCCCATTTCAATTAGGCCTACCTTGCACTTGTAAACGATTTAGATGTTTCAGCATGAACTGGCTTGTGCATTAATGAGAAAGGCTTGTATATTTACATATTAATGAGCTGAATTCAGCTAACTGCAATTAGTACATATATGAACAAGTCAAATGCTCAGGCAATCGCTCTCATTAATCTCTATGCAAATGAATCCATGTAATCTGGCCGAGTTTCAAAGCTTCTACAATGAGTAAACAGTTGCATTTGGCTCCAAAAAATAACCTTCATTATTGTGTGCAAGTAACTGGAATTTGGGCGGATAATTGCATTTTTTTTAATTGCACCTCTGAGAATTTTCTGCGCACGCTACTGATTACCTTTTCTTATTTTTCCCCAAATGAAAGTCAATATAGCTTCATTGATTGCAGAGCATGAGCTAATGAAGCAGAACAGACTCCCCACTAAAGCAGATTTTTTTTATGTACTTAAGAGTAAAAATGTCTTCAAAGATGCATTACAAAAAATAATCCAGAAGAGTAACACGTTAGAGATATCAAATATGGAGAATCGATTGCAAGGGAATGTAGAATAACCAGCTAGGGATGCAGAACAGATTCTTTCAGACAGGTTTTGACACTTGCTGTCTGAGCTGAGATCAGTCTGTCTGATCTGTGTCTATTTGATGAAGTGACAGCACACAGAGCATCTACATCATGCCACCCGCTCACATACAAGACAGGTCTTTAACAATACAGACTCTATAAAAAGATCAATCTAGCTTAGTGCAGCAGGGTGCTGGGTATGATTTAATGATTTGCTGTGTGTTTTATGCTGTCTTGAGGTGTGAGACAACTGATAAGAATGGAGATTAAAGTCAGATATGATTCATTCAAATGAAGTGTCAAATGTTCTTAAAATAATAGGTGGCATTTCACTGACATATTTGTTTTCATGCTAAAACAGTGCTAAAGAAGTGTTGTGAGGATATATTACAGGACAGGGAAACATATCTACCTGTAAATCTGACAGTATGAATGCAGCCATACCTTACGAGAAACTAAGTCAAGCCAAGTAAACAGGAAAATAACAGAAATGATGCAAACTTCATCGAATATAAGATAAATCCAAATTCTGCTGTAAAGCAGCTCTAAAAAGACAATAGTGTTATTATTCAGCTTTAGACAGTTCAGTGTTGATTCAGTTCAGTTCAATACCTGTGTAAAGTTAATCAATTATGAAATAAGTTCAATTCAATTATAAACAACTGGAAGACAGTTCTATTGTTATTCAGCTCAAGTTAATTTGATGTTGATTCAGTTCAGTTCAGTAACAGTGTTCTGTCTATACAGAAGAAAACAGTGTCATCATTCTGCTCAATCCATAGTGTGCAGTCAAAGTGATAATATTACTCTACATTAAGTGTCTTTAATGCCCAAGTCAATGTGTAACAAGCTTTCCTTGATTAACCTATGTTCAGATAACAGTGTATATACAATATTCAGTATTCATTCATATCGCAGTGCACCTGCACTTTCAAGATGGGTACGCACATACATAAAGCAGGTGTGCCTATAGCCTCTCTCTGCTCTTTACCCACAGAGCCTGACAGTGACTCTAACATCTGTGCGCCAGCTGCCACTACAACATCTGAGGGAACTGCTCTCCACCAGGCTGTCTCATTGAGACTAATGACCAAGAGAGAGAGATCGGCCACTAACACACACATTAACATGTGGTAGGATGCTTTTTGAACCATTATACTACTACAATATTGATGGCAAATAGATTTCCACTCATAAGTGTGCATGTGCTATGCACAAACTAGAGTAAAGTTTATTTATTTGAGGTTTGCACAATATGTATTGTTTCAAAATAGTTTTACAGAAAATAATGATGTTAGTGTTTATAATATCTTCATGCCTTGTAGTCACATTCAGCAGATTAGAGTTGGGTGATAATATCATTTGCATTTTGCAACGATACAAGTAATCAAGCAGTTGACATTTGCTATACTGTATGTATCACCCTACACAAGTATACTATGTATGTGAATAAAGTTGGACATACTTATATATTCAACTTTAGATACAGAGCTGGGCTATACTACAGTTACATTTTGCACTGAAAAAAAAAAGTCCGGATTTTTTCAAGATTTGCTATATAGTGCACATCGCCTTCTGTGAGTTTACTGTATGTATGCGGATAAAGTTGGATATAATATATATCCAACTTTATATATAAAGCTGTATGATGATACAACTTACAATGCAGAAGAAGTTTATGAAGTGAGTCATACAAATTTTATTATTGTTTACTTAGTATTCTACAAGAAAAAAAAGTTATCCAAGTTTCCCTTGTTTTTGTAAGCCTTTGTTGTTTTTGAGTCTGGTTTGTCCTGAGCAGTGATGTTGTTTGCTGCTCTTGACAAAAAGCCTGTAGGTCCTGTAAGTTCTTTGGTTTCCCATCATGCTGTGCACATTTGAGTTCTTCCCCACAGTGGCTAAATGATGCTGAGATCCAGCTTTGCCACTGAGGACAGTTGAAGGACTCGTACACACATATCACAAAAGGCTGCGAACAGCCAGTGATGTTTCAGGCAACACACAATATTAACATTATTTCAATAATTTTAGTTATTTAGGGCCAGATTTACTAAACAAGGCAAATTAGTAGACTGCAATCCCATAAAAGCATCAATGAGAGTAGAAATTTCTACAGATGAACTATACTTACAATGCACACATTATTAAAGTACATGTGTGTGTGTGTGTGTGTGTGTGTGTGTGTTTGTGTGTGTGTGTGTGTGTTTGTGTGTGTGTGTGTGTGTGTGTGTGTGTGTGTGTGTGTGTGCATGTCATATGTATGACATTTATGAATTTATGGCATGAATTATGGCAGTCATATTTAATGTGGGGCTGACGAGTCATCCGCCCAGTTTATCAAATCATCCTGTGTGGAGGTTTAGAAGTGTGTCTTTCTTGAGTAAAGTCCTTTAGCTGAGCCTCCAAGCTCTGGAAGAATGGAGAGTGCGCCAGGAACATTAATATTTATAAATGAATACATGCATATGTTAGATTCTTCTGTTTGGGCAAATGAGAGAGATACTATACGTTTCACACTGAGAGAGACACAGAAAAGAAGATTAAATGAAAGGGAAGAGGAGAGAGATCTCCTACAGAGAAAACGGACTGCCCAGTCCCTCATCTGTTGCCTGAAATATTGTGATTTGTAACTGCCACTGGGAGCTACAGTACAGCCAAAAAGCCACAAGAATAAATTCAGTGCTTTTAGTGCTGTAGGCTTTGACTTTAAATACAAAACAACCAGATTTATTATCTAAATCAGTCACACATGCAACCAATGATTTCATTCATTAGGTCAAAATCAAATAAATGAGTAAAAGGTAACCAGAATAAATAGAACTTCACCGTCCTAGACCTATATACTCACAATCCAGATGGGACCGGCACCAGGTCTTAAAGTAAAAAAGAGAAAACATTAAAGAAAGACCAGCTCTGTGAACATTACCTAGACTGATCCAGAATTGATTCTGTGGGACCAATTAAATCTGCTAGATGCAAAATACTTTGTACTTCAGTGAATTAAAACAGATGTGATAATGCAACAACTCATTTTAAGAAGTTATGGAGGACAGAGGTGTTAACAGCTAAAGCAAATTAAATTGAGAATCAGGCCCTTAAACATGTATGCTTTGCTAAGCAGTAACAGTCTGAACTTTATATTAGTTAGGAAATTTGCATGTGCAATGCCTCTCTCTAGGCATTTAACAGAATTACATTTAAATGAAAAAAAAATAAGCGTTTTGTTTTAGGATGCATGCAAATTATGGCAACTTTTTTGAAAGAATTTTCGATGCGCAACCTGTCGAGGTTCATCTCGTACTATATTTGTTTCAGTGCAGATAACTGAATTTCATGCATGGTTGTTGTCACCACTAGAATTACCTACTGTAGTCAAAGCAAAATAAACTCATTTAACCTCTTCCAAGGCCCATATTTACAAAATAGAGACTTCTGGGAATCCATACTCTGGTCTCAAGAGACTGTAGAAATTGTAAATATATAAGTAATATATATAAGGGAAACAAGTCAATTTAGCTCAAAGGAAATCATTTATGATTTTATAGGGAATTTGAACAGAATCACTGTTTCACGGCTGATCACTGAGTCGGCAGCGAGTCACTGAACGAGCCGTATAACATCAACTCTAAACTGGATATTAAAATCCAAAATATAGTGAACACACTATTAATAAGCACAGTAACAAGATCGGCAGATTAAGACATTAACTTGTAAGCACAAAACACAAGATACTTCTCTTTTCAATATAAATAAGACTTTATTTATATAAACCTAAGACATGTAAACTAATCTAATCTAACACATGAACACACGCATTCACACATTCACACGTTGCAGAAAGAAAGTGGGGAAAGGATGAGTTTACAGAATGAAAATGTGAAATCCCAAGTTTACAGCAATATGTGCAATTGCCTATAGACCTGAACCATCAATCATTTGACCCTCGCATTGAGTTTCTCAATGAGGCTTAAATTTATATTAAACTGCACCGACTCAGCAAAAGTCTGGAGGTTGTACTTGCTTGTGTTGCCTTAAGGAATTCCCTTGTGTCCTTGTCGTCTTTGGAGAAAGGGGTTTCCCGAGGTTGCTGATTGGCTGAGTTCAGTGGTCTTTCGTAGTAAAGTCTTGGGCGTTGGCTCTTGATGCGGAGTTGGTCTGGTTGAAGTTTGGGCGGGTGCAGTCGGAGCTGGACTTTGCGGCAAACTTAACTTAACAAAACTCTCACGGAAAGACAAGAAATTAAAGTAAAAGAATAAAAGAATGTAACGAGACTAGGTGGTTTTTCTTCTCATTGTGTTGGCAGCTGGCACGTAGGCCAGAGTACGCTCAAAGAGCAGCGTCAAAACGCGGTGGCAAAAGAGAAGAAGAAGAAGCAGAGGAAGAGCCAAGAGAAGAGCTGTCCTGAGTATTTAAACTCGGTTTCTAGACCATCCTATCTGGACGTCTTGACCAATTAGAAATGATCTTGGCTCGTGGTGTTGTATGTTTCTCCTCCCCATTCATAAATCTAACATGTTATCTTATCAGTCATATGGTCCAAATGTTCCCGCTCTTACAGAGTACAATTTTGGACATGATTTCTCTAACAAGACTGTGGTACATTTGACAAAGAATTGATTGGAAGAAACATTTAAAGCATGATTTTTCAAACTCACACATACCAAACATGAATTTTAACTCAAAACTATTCCCTAGTTATTAAAAGACATACATCATATGTGATTAAAACATGATGGTTAATCGTGTGGGTTACATACATGATATGGGGTTATGCATAAACATGATAAGTCCTTTTAAGATGATTTTGGTGCATCTATATGCGAAAAGGGAGTTTCTGTACCGTTCTGTGAAGACTAGAGAGGTTAAAAGGTCTCTTAAGGAATTTCAGTCTCCTTCTTTCTTCTATGTGGAGATAAGAGAAGCTGTGATTTCTATTGTGGAACACATGTGATGGCCATCTCTTTGATCATCAGTTCTGATTACTTGCCCCAAATTTGACAGTTTCCTTCCTTCATTGGACTTATCAATAAGTGTTCCTTTTGTTTTAATGTTGCAAGCTGTTCTGTGAAAGAGGCTTGTTGGTTTGCTTTCTTCAGAGGGCTGGAGCTAGGAATCTGATTTATGACGAACATCCTGTTGCAGCCTTGGGATCCTCTCTGGAATTTCGGCTCCTCATGTTTCAATGTTCAGATCGAATCTTAACTTTGTCTGACTCGTTCTGATCCTACAAGACCAAGTCAATCATTTCGGATCCAAAAGCATCCAAAATGTTCTGGTGTTGCTAGAGGAGGAGTACTCATTTCTGCAATCCTTCATTTAAACAAAAATGGCTAATTTACTTATCTTACAGAAAATATTGGCATATATTTTGTTGTTTTTATTAAGTATATGTTTAATACATTTCAATTTTACCATCTTTCCATGAATTATATAAGTGATCATTAAGAAAACTTATATTTATTCAGAGGGGGAGTACTCATTTATGCTCTGCACTGTATAGACAGCCTATTCGACCGCTCCAGGCACGTAGATGCGGCCGCCATCTTGGAACGGTCAACTTGACGTCATTCACCATACTGTAGGTTCGCACAGAGCCATTGGGTTCGCAGACCATCGGCTGATCACAAGATCAGAGTTATTCAGAAGTTGTTTTCAGATGCAGAAACTCCAGGGCAAGATGCAGAGCTAAGAGTCCTCAAGAACCCAACCAAAGCTTGTGCCAGGCTTCGGCCTAGTCTTTCCACTTCAAGATCCTCTGACTCAAACTGGTTCTTTTTCATCAACCAACTCCAGCAAAGATCAACTTGAGCCTTCAGATTGCATCAGGACTCTCTTTCAGACAGATGTGCAAGTATCAAACTTAGTCTTATTAACTGATATATTAAGTATCATTTGCACCTTTTACAAAGGTGTGTTTGAACTAAGGAACTGATGTTTCCTTCAGGCTGTAGATCTGCTGAATATCATGTTTTACTATAACATGCTTCATGCTTTATTTATTTTCTCTTTACTGCTTAAGCTTTAACACATTTTGCTATGCCAACTGTATGTGTGTGTGTGTATGTTAGACTAGTTCAAGTGTTTACGTAGTTAATAAAGTCTTGCTTGTATCACACTTGAGGTTGTTCATTGTTTGCTCATAACTGGAGTCCCTAATCATGCAGATTTTTTGCTACATGCTCTGAGTAGTATTGTATAATAAGAAAGTTAATTTCCTCAAACGGGAAAGTAATGTTCTTAGAATTGACAGACAGTTGACACTGAGATGTCAAGTAAATACTTACAGCGGATCTAAATATTTATAATTAATCATAGCTAGTTATGATTGATTATTCATATTTCCCCTTTGAGCTGATCCACTACAGGCTATTTCATTGCTATACCACGTAATATTGAACGTAATAAAAAACTATGAAGCTTGCTATGATATGGATATTAATTAAACTTCTGTTTGCGAGTGTCTATTTATCAACAAGTGAAAATACAAGCTTGAACTTACTGTATAACATATATAACAATGTATATAACCCTCTTCTAAATGTTTTGTTGTTTGTTTAAATGCTAGCATAAAGTTGATTGCTTGATGATCTGAGAACTTAACTAATTAAAATGAATTAAATCATATCCTTCAGAGACAGAACTATTTGATTGAGATGTTAAAGTGAACACAAATATCAATTAACACTGAAAGTCCGACAGATTCAACAGTGCTGAGAAAAGCGTTCATGAAGTATTTGCATAGAGAACAGATGGTAAAAGGCTAGTCTTCAGATTATTCTGTAAAAAAAATGAACAAATGAATGAATGAATAAAAAATAATTGTACAATATTTTAGCACAAATGCAAAACTTTCACTATTGCAAAATGTGAAGCAAGTGAGTTCAGAAATACATCGTACACAGACAAGTAACATTCACACAACAAGAGCTTCTGATGTACTCTGACGAAAGGTGTTCACCTACAGTACTTGTTGAATAATAAAGAATACTGAAATAATGATTTAAATGACACCTGCACCAATTTGTCACAATACACTTACAACAAAGCAAACTGTTGCTCTCGTCAAAGCAGCAGGCTGAGGTAATACATCCTCCACCCACATGATTCTATAGCAGAGATCTCCGTCTATAGACAGCAAGCTGGCTAGCAGACAAGCTCTTTGAAGACAAGATATGTAGCAATTTTCTGGAAAAAAAAATGCATGGATGATGTGTCTCCATCTGACATAGACAGGGAAATATCTACAGCAGATATTTCTGAACAACACATAAAAAATCTTTAGCTTTATATTGAGTAGATTACCAATTGATGTACTGTATAGTTTCAAAGTGAAAAACCAAGCAGCATCCCAAAGACCCTCATGTGTCTGGAACCATGTTCTAACAGCACAGGATCTGCCACTGCTAGATTTTTCTAGGCCTCTGTTACAAAATTATGAAACTATCAACAGTGTGGGCCATTTGAGAAGTTACTGGAGTAACAAGCAGGCAGCAACTATAACACTGTTTTCATACAACAAACAAGAAATTAATATTGAACCCCCAATAAAAATAGCTCCAAACTGAACTGTCTACACAAGTGCACTGATACAAACAGAGAAAAGTGGACTGTTGGACTGTTATATCAGCATTCTTGGATTCAAGAACTGGTATTACTACTATATAGTTTAAAAGATTTAGGAGCTGTAAGAATTTTTAATGTTTTTTAAATAGGTCACCCAACAAGGCTGCATTCATTTGATCAAAATATAGTTACAAACTATAGCATAGTGAAATATATATATATATATATATATATATATATATATATATATATATATATATATTAGTGCTGTCAATCGGTTTAAAAAATTAACTAATTCATCACACATTTTTTTTTAAATTAATCCCACCTAACATTAAAGTTTTTAAATATACTTTTATATTGCAATAATTTCACATTCAATCTTTAAATTAATGTACAAACAACATAAAGACAGTATATTTTTAATATTTGTTTAATGGCATCTTTTTTATGACTGAAGGCCATTGTCACTGATACCAATTAATACTGATTTCCCTATAAAAAAATTTCCCCCTAATATTTAACCATTGACTATAGCCATTCAACATTACATTATTAAGAGCTTTCAATTTTAACATTTATTGGACTTTAAAAATAACTTCTAATTTAAGTGAACTTAAAACAATCTTCACATAAACCCATTATAATAAATGTCATATTTACCTGTGCCCCTCAGCAGAAATATACAGAAATTAAATAGTTATCAAACACTAAATTCTAAAATATAGATGAATCCTTAAAACTATAAAAGTTATTGACTTCCTCCCATTGACAGGCACATGACACGCATGCACAATTTTTTTTTTCTCCCAATCAACTTCAGCGCAAACTCCGCCCCACAGATGATTCTATTGGTTGTGTCAATCACAGTGTTAATTTAATTTCCTACACTATGCTACAAAAAATGCTAACCCCTAAACCTACCCCACACCTGACCTTAACCTTAACCTTAACCAGTGAAATTGGCTGCACTACGGCATTGGCGCTGAAAAGAAAGTTGGAGTTCAGGAGATAAGCAGTTAATAAGATTATGCGATATGAGATCGCCGAGCCGGGCCGTTCTGTAATTCCCCAACCGGACCTCAACAATGGCACCTTTTTAGTTACACCCATAGACTGTAAAAAAAGATGGACGACACGTCTCCACTTCCTTCCACTATAGGAAATTGAAGCCAATTCATCTCAGTATGGCTGTTGCTATCTTGAGAATATGACGTCATTTGGAGCCCGAGTCTGCGCAGTAGAGATTCGTTTGGAGCCAGAATCTGCTCAGTAGAGATTCGTTTGGAGCCAGAGTCTGCGCAGCAGAGATTCGTTTGGAGCCCGAGTCTGCGCAGTAGAGATTCGTTTGGAGCCAGAATCTGCTCAGTAGAGATTCGTTTGGAGCCAGAGTCTGCGCAGCAGAGATTCGTTTGGAGCCCGAGTCTGCGCAGTAGAGATTCGTTTGGAGCCAGAGTCTGCGCAGTAGAGATTCGTTTGGAGCCAGAGTCTGCGCAGCAGAGATTCGTTTGGAGCCAGAGTCTGCGCAGCAGAGATTCGTTTGGAGCCCGAGTCTGCGCAGCAGAGATTCGTTTGGAGCCAGAGTCTACGCAGTAGAGATTCGTTTGGAGCCAGAGTCTGCGCAGTAGAGATTCGTTTGGAGCCAGAGTCTGCGCAGTAGAGATTCGTTTGGAGCCAGAGTCTGCGCAGTAGAGATTCGTTTGGAGCCAGAGTCTGCGCAGCAGAGATTCGTTTGGAGCCCGAGTCTGCTCAGCAGAGATTCGTTTGGAGCCCGAGTCTGCGCAGTAGAGATTCGTTTGGAGCCCGAGTCTGCGCAGTAGAGATTCGTTTGGAGCCCGAGTCTGGGCAGTAAAGATTCGTTTGGAGCCAGAGTCTGCGCAGTAGTGTCGTGAGGTGGAGCCGCAGAATCAAACTCCCGCCCAAACTCCCGCAGACCCAATCAACCATAACGACACGCCCCGTTTTTATAGCATCAAATTACTATCTAAAATCAAACTTATCACAAAAATGAGCAATTGATCATATATCAGCATGATAACAACTACCTTAAATGACCAAAACCATATTTCGGAAAATTGTATTGGAAGTGTAATTATTTTTTTATTTTGGCTCAAGTTCCATTCGTTTACATGGAGAGAGTGGAGTTTATGACCTGTACTGCAGCCAGCCACCAGGGGGCGATCAAAGAGCCCGCAGCTTCACTTTTCAGGACATGTGAGGCACACCCGGTTACACCCAGCGTCACTCCCCCTCCTATCCTGCGAATCTTGAGCCACGGGACGCCCCCGTTGCTTAAAACAAAGCCATAGAGTAAAATCTTCCCCTGCGCTGCGGTGGGACGGCTCGCAGGAGAGCTCGTGGGTGATTCCCGTTTATATCATTAAGCAGAGATTCAAACTCCGGTCTGAACACCACTGTTACATGCATGCACAGATTTATGGCAGCTTTAATCGCCTTTTTGTTAACTTCATACCTTAACTGACCATGACATTGCATGCTCGTAGTTTCTTTCGCGATTTGATATGAAATGATACAGTCTACAGTGCGCACCAGCGCCTTTGTGCGTGCAATTGAAGAGCTTGCGCTACGAGCACAGTTTCCGCGCTCGTTTCACTCGCGCCTGCCGCTGAAGTGAAGTGGAGCGCGCATCTGAAACATCTACCCTTTGATGTGCTCGTAAAGACGTTCTGCGACTGAATAAATGCACTTCTTGTCAAGAAAAAAGAGACAGAAGTAGCAGTTATGAGTGGGGTGGCCAACCCTAGCTCCACCCCGCGTTAACGCCATTAAATAATTTTAACGCATTAAACTGATAAACAAAATAATAATCGACTGCGTTAACGCGCTAATTTTGACAGCACTAATATATATATATATATATATATATATATATATATATATATACAGCCATTTGAAAAATCTGGAATCTGAGGGTGCAAAAAAAAATCAAATCTTTACCAATCTTTACTTAATATCCTAATAATTTTTGGCATAAAAGAAAAAAAACGATAATTTTGACCCATACAATGTATTGTTGGACTGGTTTGTATGACTGATTTTGTGGTTCAGGGCCACATACACATTGCTCGAAAGCCTCAATACTTTTAAGTGATATTACTATGGCTTTACCCTAATAAGCACAAACGTACACAGCTCAACTGAGAAGAGAGACAGACATGAAGAAAAAATGATATAATGATGGCATGACTGAATGTCACACCATCTTCTAAAGATCAACTCAACCAGCCTATTGCACCTGCCACTATCAGCCTTGCAGGTAGATAAAAGTTTCCTTTCCTTCTTACTGCAAAACTGCCTGTATAAAAATTTATTTACGCTCAATACATTTACAATTGCTGGTCTATAAGATTTGCACATGGAATGAATTTATGAGGTCAACAAATTATATTATCAAAAGATTACTAATGAAGCAGAGGATGCAATTAAACACAATAATGTTTAAGATTCCAAACTGTGCACAGCAATATGAAAATTTCCTACAGTACAAGCAAATTTGTTAAACATTTACATGCAACCTGCAACATCCCAAAAAGTCCCTAAATAAAAGAGCCATGAATAAGGAATGATAATGGCTCCTCAAGAATTGGACTGAAGCCATGCAGAGCACATCTTCAGACCCAGAGCCAGAGCCACTGCTGCCTCCAGGAATACCAATGAGAGTTTGAGGTGCCAGCAACTGAAATCAAAGGCAATGAGATGCAGCCAATATTTTTTTTTTTTGGGGGGGGGGGGGGGGGGGGGGGGGATCTCTTATATGTTATGCACTAAGTTCAGGTCTATGAAACATGCTGTACTGCTTGAAGGCACCAAGACCCAACCAGTCCAGTCAGAGCTTCATCTGTGACCACAGCTATCATATTATGCTTTGAAAGGGCTTACATGTCAAGCATTAGTGTTTTCATTTCATTCATTAACATCTGTGATAACCTGCTGAAGGAAGAAATGGGCCTGGCACAGATGGGCTTATCTATTCTGAGTGCGGCCCAGTGGCTTCACACCTGAACATATGACCCAAATAGGCCGGTCTCAGTCTAAACTTCATAGCAGGTGTAGGTGGCACATGAATGGCTCCATAGATATCAGCTGACTGACTCCCAATTAACTGAGTGGGTGGTAGACAAACTGCTCCATCAGGCAGTGGGAATAAAGAAGCTGCAGACATTTCTGAGATCTATGTGGTGATACTTGCAGAAGCTGTCCAAACAAGAGACAATGAGAATCCCAAAGTAGTGCAAGCCAGAGGGCATCAAATAGCAGCCAGATGCACTGGACAATCTAGCATCAAGCACAGACACAGACACACATATATATATCTTTGTATTTGTGTCAATATGGAACAAGATTATACCATTCAAATAAATGTGATAAACAGCTGAGGTCAAAATAAATCAAAAAGTAGTTAGACCATGTTACCTAAAATGTGTAATGTAATAGATTACATTACTACTATTTTTATCATGTAATTTGTATTCAATAATGGACTACAATTTGTAAGTAATCTACCCAAAACTGACTATAAATGAGCTAAGAATAACTTCAAAGAAAATGTTTCCAGTGTCTCTTCTAACTAGTCATCTTGAAAAAGATTTCATATTTCAAAATGCGCTTCTGCCTGGATTCTCTGACTGGCAGTATGCTCATCAAAATCTGCATGTTTTATGCTCTTCCTGTCTTGGTGCTGAGTGGACCACCACCTGCTCCATGTGTCCTTGCCCCGAGCCAAGTCAACAAACAACGGACTGTTCAGACACCTAAACACTAATGCAGGATCTCTCCCGTTGATGAAAAGAGGCACATTCAAGATGCACAGTATAAATGCAATGCAAATACTGTTTGTTGAGCTTTAACTTAAGTGATGTGCCTTATGTCCTAATTACATAACTCAAGCTTGGTCATTTTTTTCAGTGTGACAGCAGTGTGACAGCAAGTGTGTCTCCAAAAGACCTTTGTCCACAGATATCAACTTGTCCTCCAAGACGTTTACCTCCCCTCTGACTAATGACTACCCGGGTGGAGAGATTTTAGAGCTCAGCCCTCTTACTTCCCACCTATAGCATGTCTCACTTGAGATAACAGTGGCATTTGTCCAAAACACCCATTTGCATAAGTGTTACCTTGTGTGTTGAGAGGAGCTTAACACAAATTTCAATAACCTATGGGTTAAAAGAGTCTGCACCTCTAATTTCTCTCCCTGTCAACTTTAGCCACAGAATTCACAGCAACTAGCTTCCATTTTTAAATCTCAATCAGTGGAAAACCAAGGGGGAAAAAGCCTTGAGCCTTTATGCTATAATTAGAAATATACAAATTTATTCCTCTCTCAAATACAGTCATGGTTTATCACCTAATCCGCAACAATTACTTCACCTCTAATAACAAAGGACATACGGCTTCAAGGTAAAAGTTAATGAGAGGCTATGATTTAAAAAATCCAATTTAGTTGGACTAGAAAGCTAAATTAGAAATTGTTTAAAAATTTCCTCAGAGCAAACATGAGGTACTTTTGCATTAGAGAGGATTTGGGTGTGGTCTGGGGAAGAAAAAAAAGAAGAAAGTGTTTAAATGTTAAAATGTTAAATGTTAAAATGTTAATTAGTGAATGTGCTGATTATTTGATAACAAACATATCATAACTTGTGCAGTTCAAACTTCATTATAAATGAAGACCGGAATTTACATCTACAGGTGCATCTCAATAAATTAGAATGTCGTAGAAAAGTTCATTTATTTCAGTAATTCAACTCAAATTGTGAAACTCGTGTATTAAATAAATTCAGTGCACACAGACTGAAGTAGTTTAAGTCTTTGGTTCTTTTACTTGTGATGATTTTGGCTCACATTTAACAAAAACCCACCAATTCACCATCTCAACAAATTAGAATATGGTGACATACCAATCAGCTAATCAACTCAAAACACCTGCAAAGGTTTCCTGAGCCTTCAAAATGGTCTCTCAGTTTGGTTCACTAGGCTACACAATCATGGGGAAGACTGCTGATCTGACAGCTGTCCAGAAGACAATCATTGACACCCTTCACAAGGAGGGTAAGCCACAAACATTCATTGCCAAAGAAGCTGGCTGTTCACAGAGTGCTGTATCCAAGCATGTTAACAGAAAGTTGAGTGGAAGGAAAAAGTGTGGAAGAAAAAGATGCACAACTAACCGAGAGAAACGCAGCTTTATGAGGATTGTCAAGCAAAATCAATTCAAGAATTTGGGTGACCTTCACAAGGAATGGACTGAGGCTGGGGTCAAGGCATCAAGAGCCACCACACACAGACGTGTCAAGGAATTTGGCTACAGTTGTCGTATTCCTCTTGTTAAGCCACTCCTGAACCACAGACAACGTCAGAGGCGTCTTACCTGGGCTAAGGAGAAGAAGAACTGGACTGTTGCCCAGTGGTCCAAAGTCCCCTTTTCAGATGAGAGCAAGTTTTGTATTTCATTTGGAAACCAAGGTCCTAGAGTCTGGAGGAAGGGTGGAGAAGCTCATAGCCCAAGTTGCTTGAAGTCCAGTGTTAAGTTTCCACAGTCTGTGATGATTTGGGGTGCAATGTCATCTGCTGGTGTTGGTCCATTGTGTTTTTTGAAAACCAAAGTCACTGCACCCATTTACCAAGAAATTTTGGAGCACTTCATGCTTCCTTCTGCTGACCAGATTTTTAAAGATGCTGATTTCATTTTCCAGCAGGATTTGGCACCTGCCCACACTGCCAAAAGCACCAAAAGCTGGTTAAATGACCATGGTGTTGGTGTGTTTGACTGGCCAGCAAACTCACCAGACCTGAACCCCATAGAGAATCTATGGGGTATTGTCAAGAGGAAAATGAGAAACAAGAGACCAAAAAATGCAGATGAGCTGAAGGCCACTGTCAAAGAAACCTGGGCTTCCATACCACCTCAGCAGTGCCACAAACTGATCACCTCCATGCCACGCCGAATTGAGGCAGTAATTAAAGCAAAAGGAGCCCCTACCAAGTATTGAGTACATATACAGTAAATGAACATACTTTCCAGAAGGCCAACAATTCACTAAAAATGTTTTTTTTTTTGTTTTTTTTGGTCTTATAAAGTATTCTAATTTGTTGAGATAGTGAATCGGTGGGTTTTTGTTAAATGTGAGCCAAAATCATCACAATTAAAAGAACCAAAGACTTAAACTACTTCAGTCTGTGTGCATTGAATTTATTTAATACACGAGTTTCACAATTTGAGTTGAATTACTGAAATAAATGAACTTTTCCACGACATTCTAATTTATTGAGATGTACCTGTAAATACTGTTGTTGAAACATCTTTGTATATTATAAATCAGGGGTCTTCAACTAAATCGGCTTGAGGTCCAGTAATGAACCCTCCCCACCAGCCAAGGTCCGGACAATTATATATAAAAAACAATTGATTTTTTTTATTTATTTATTTATTTTTTTATTGCCAGGCCAGGGTGTCTGCATGATATTTAAGCTTAAATTCAAGACTTTTAAAGACCTGCACAAAAATAAATAAATAAATAAATAAAAAAATAAAATGACTTTAAAAAGCATGATTTACAGTTCAGATACAGGTTTTCGCAAAAACAATCAAGTATTATATTAATTAAATAACATATAAATATGTTTCACTGCCTTAAGTGTTTACATTTTAACACACATTAGCTTCTTCTCGATCCACCAGTTCACATTTACAACTGCGTTTTTGCTGCTTAAAACATGGGTTGATTTTCACATTGGTATTTGACAACAGCAGACGTACGTCCTGATTGAAAATGGAAAATCATTCTCTTCCAGCAGGTGGCGCTTTCGGAACGGTAGTACACAAAGCCCAAGAGACAGACTCCACAAAGCAGCCCAGCAGCTGACTTTGACACGTGCAGCGCTCATTTTTATACAGTCAGTCAGTCAGTCTTTATAAAGACAGCCTTTTTAAGTTTAATCGCAATTTTTGTCTTTCAGTCCCCACATTTAAAATCTCCTGAAATCATAATTAAGACTTTCTTGTACCATTTAAGACTTTTTAAGGACCTGTCAACTTTCCTAATTTTTTAAAATGCCATTGTTTTTCACTCTCTGAAAGTTTAATCTGTCTGCGCGCCGCTCTCTGCTCTCATCGCTGCACGCACGACTGCACCCAAACGGCTCTAAAGCTGACCTTGATGTGCTTGATATAAATTTGATTTATTAGAAATTAGCGTTTGGTATTTATTTATTCATGTCAGCGGTTCCCAATCCCAGTCCTCGCGCCCCCCCGCTCTACATATTTTGCATGTGTCCCTTAGTTAACACCTGATTCAGATAACCAGCTCGTTAGACGTGAGATACGTACATAAACTGTGTTCCCATTGATATGATCCCTACACAGTGTTCATTGCTCCCTATTCCCTGAGCGGGGGATATGCATTGAAGTTTACTTGCCCTGCGCCGCTTCCAGCGTCTTGACACACAGACGAGTGTGACATATTGAATTCGGGTAATCTGGGACATTGGGTAATCTGGGACACCTAAAACTCCAGTGTGTTTATTTCCTGTTCTAACAAAATTTAGTCAACAGGACTTTTACTATAATTTTAGCATGGATGTCATGAGACTGAAATCACATGACTTCATGGGGGTGATTCCACAGAAAGGGGCGGGGCACTTGTCAATTAAGAAGCTCCCCTGGGAATTGCATGATAAGGTCAGTGACATAGGATTCTGACTAGATTAATGTTAAGGAAATAAATCTGTCATAAATACGACAATGTTCCTAATTGTTGTCAAATTATGTTTGTGATCTATTCAAGCAACAAATTATGTATTAAAGTGTTGAAAATGTGTTTTAGTTTTTTTTCTTTCTAACATTTTTTTGTTGTCCCACATTATCAAATATGATTGAGAATGTGGGACCGCATGCTTTGGGTAATCTGGGACAGTCTTCAAATGGGGGAAATATGCATTTAGGGACTTTATAAGTCTAATGACAAGGGCTAATATATGCCATAATGAGAAATGGGTGTTAATGTTAAAGACATAAATCTGTCATAAATAAGACAATGTTCCTAACTGTTGTCAAATTATGTTTGTGATCCATTCAATACTGTTCCCCGAGTAGCCCCAATTTTATAGAATGGAGAACTTGAATAACTAAATGAATAATCCGTTAATCAAATTGTTGCTTGCTGTTGCTTAAATTTTAGTTGATTTTTTAAACGTTAATACAATGTTAAAAAAATGTTAAACAATTTTTTTAACAGAGTTTTAAACGAATTTAAATGAATTAACAAAGTAGATCGTTAATCCTGTGTAGAGACAGAAATTATTTTTCCTGATATTGGAATATACATTTTCTTATTGAGATTTCTGTACTTGTCATTTTTTCATGTTTTTTTTTTTTAAATTGGTGATATTGTGTTTGCCATGCAAAAGTATGGTGAATATAGGCTTTTTTAGGCCTAATACATATGTCCCAGATTACAAAGTGACTTGTCCCAGATTATCAAATTCAAGTAGATTTGTTTTTTTTTGTTTTTTTTGGCACAAAAACACTAATAGGTGTGGCATATCTCCTCTGGGTATAATATCTACGTTCTTTCTTCTGGTGTGGTTAGAAAACATCTTAGGGATTTCAGAATAGTCTAATGTGTTGATCTCATGCGTTAGATCAGTGGTTCTCAACCACATTCCTGGAGGACCCCCAACACTGCACATTTTGCATGTCTCCTTTGTCTGATATACCCATTTCAAGTCTGTGAGTCTCTACTAATGAACAGGTGACCTGAATCAGGTGTGTTTGATTAAGGAGACATGCAAAATGTGCAGTGATGGGGGTCCTCCAGGAATGTGGTTGAGAACCACTGTGTTAGATAGATATCGAAATAAATCGCAGAAGTCAAAATTGCAAAAAATGTCCCAGATTACCCGAATTCACCCTGCCTCTGTAAATAAATACAATTTAAATTCACGTCTCGCACACTTTAATGACCTTTGAATGGAACATATACACTCGTTTCGAACTGGATTCATAGCGGAATATCTGGTGATGGCCAGCGAGGCCTGGGATTGGGAAACGCTGCATATGTCAAAAGCCTTCACGGATTCGGACCGGAGTCCGCCAGTTGGCGAGCCCACAACCACTACCATAAAGACTACAAAAGCTGCGCCGGTTGAAATAGAAGCACCCCGTCAGGTTTTAAATCTTAACCTTCTGTTGGTCCGGGTCCGTATGGGATGGCTTCTGGGTTCCTATGTTATAAATGTAAAACTTTTTTTTTCAAGGTTAAGGCAGTGTTATTCATTCGAGAGAAGAAAAGTCACATTTGAGCTAGATGAAAATGTCTGAGTACTGAAATTAATTTTATGTATATTATCTGCTGTATGAATAACACTCTGGACATGTAAAAAGCATTTTACATCAACCTCTCTTATGCACACGCACACACGCATTACCAAGTAACAGGAAAATGTGTAAAAGCCCACTTGTGCACTTAGAATTGTGTGTGGTGAGTGATTATTCCTGACAGTAATTAAAGGAAGGAACTCTTGTCACTGAATTGATACCTTTCAGGACATTCATCAAATTGTGCCTGTGGGTCACACTTAATTTCTCTTCAAAAAGGATAAAGGAAAATCATCTTTGCACAGAGCCGCTTTGAGTCTTATCTGTAGTACTAATGGTTGTACAACCCAGAGTACAAATTAGTTTAGGAATAATCAGCAGTTAGCTGGGCAGAAATAAACGATAATTAAACTTTAACCTGAAGGAAAAATCCTCATATAGATCATACAATGGCTTTAGCAATGGACAGCTCTATTTTACTGCACTGCCTTGTTCAATAACCTGCTTCTGAAACTCAATAGAAAGATATGTAAGAATAGCTTAATTTTCACAGTCAGCTTTGCACAATTGGATTTTTGTGCACAATCCCATTTAAAGCTATCGGAGATATGTATATTATGGCTTCAGTGTGCATCACTGTCCTTCGATGAGAAATGCTCCATGCTCCATTCAAGACTATAGCAATAGTGCAGTTTCATTAATACTGACCTTTCCCATAGTTGAAGTGGAGTTTGATGGCTTTGCCTTGGTTGATGTGAAGATACGTGAACCCAATGGCAAACATAAGCAAAACGAGCAGCAGAAGGAGTTTGAACTGCTTGCGGATCTTCTTCAGAGGAAAGCGCATCCTCATCACAGCAACATCACCCACTCAGTGGAAAATTCAGACTTGTGCCCCTTCAGCGTTGATGTTGTGCAGCTAGAATGTCAAAAAATGTTGAAATTATGTTTTGCACTCACAATAACGACAATAGCTTCCAGATTATAACAGATTTAGACTTGCTATTGAACACCTAAAAATTGTTTCCTTTATACTTATCTTTCAACAATGACATTCTAAACTTCAGAGTACTGAAGGGAAGGCTATTTATTATAAATGACATTTACACAGCTACATGTAGCCTACATTCGTCATAAATGTCACAGGTAGTTATCATTGCTTTAATAATCGCCAATACTTACCGTAGACGTCTTTTTCTCATTAAAACTGGCATGTCTAACCGGTGTCACCATCGGAGACGTGTGTGCTGGCTGATGCTGCGCTGTCCTGTGTCTATCTTGACTGTTCACTTGAGTCCAGCCAGAACAATAGTTGGTATAACAAGAGGGACAGCTCATCATTTCTGTTATTAGAGGTGTCAATACAGGAAAAAAACAAAACAAAACACATTATCACACGATGACGGGTTTGTTGAGGCAGCCGTCAAACTTACTGTACGCACTCATTTCCTTTTCGATATGTCTTCATAAACAGAGGCTTTCATCCCAAAGTCCTGTTACTGCTAGACTTTTGTACAAATCCTTATTCTAGGCGCGTTATATGATGAGCAGACAGTGGAAGTGTTATTTGTTTATCACGGTTTAGTCTCGTTTATTGCAAAAAAAAAAAAAAAAAAAAGAGAGAGCTGACAAATAAAGCTGTAAACAGCAATGAAGCGTCGCTGTTTTGTGGTTTTGTGTCGTGCCTCTTCTCGCGCTGGTATTCACGAGCATGCTTTTGTTTCTTCGGTCTGTTTCACAGACGAAAAAAAACGACTGCAAACATATTCGTGTGGTGCCATCTCAAATCCCTGCGTTGAGTGATTTTCATTCGTCTTAAGTCCTTTTTGTTTTGGTGTTCTCATCTAGAAAGAAAACTGAAATATTTTCCTCAGCAGCATCAGCGCACTTGTCCGACCGCATCCCATAGTTGCATCCTGGTCTTCATCTGATGGATAGAGGGAGCTGTTACCCAGCAAGCAATAGCCGTCATTTCACCGTCTCGGTTATCTATAGACCCGTATAGTCTGGCTATGTGTAACCCACTTCTAGCCCAAATAACCTTGAATTTGGTTACATGTCGTTTTTTGGCAAACTAACTTGTGAGATGTATGATATTATATCATGTAAGCAAAGTCAACAGCGTTTACAAAGTGTTTGGTTTCATTTCTTTGACATGTTCAACACGTAGCCTGTGCATAGCCTCGGTTTAGCTCGTAGTCAGAGCGGCTATTTGTAGCCCACTTATAGTCAAAACTGATTCACTGTAGTTTTTGGCCAGGCAGCGCATGAGATGGTTGATATCCCATCATGTTCGCAGTGTCAATAATATCTAAAGATATAAGTGTCATTTCATGATATGGTCTATATGTAGCCACGTTTTAGCTCTAAATTGGGCGGGCTACATGTAGTCTGCTTTTAGCCCACCGGTGAAATCGAGGCAATCCGTGGTCTAATTGTAAGGGCTTGGCTATAGCCCTACACCAGACCAGATGAGCATGGCCAAAATAGCCTTATAATTGTTTACATGTAATTTAATAAAAATCAGCTTATTATCAAATGCAAGTAAACTTTTGAAACATTTAAATTAGCATTATTTAATATTTTATTTAATTATTTTACAGCATTATTAAATATAGCATTATTTATTATGCCAAAAATGCTAATTTAAATGTTTCAAAATTTACTTGCATTTGATAATATGATGCATCCCACAAGCTGTTAAATGTAACATTCATTCACATTATACGATATTATTGATATTATTCGACTGTCTTTCATTTTATAAATAAAAATGCAGTTACAATTGTAGCCCTACTGAGACATGACTACTGGCAACACGAGACGTGAAAGTAGAGATCACTGTTGCGTTATGAATTTTGTTTTTACATGAGAGAGCACTAAGTTTAACAGTTGGAGAGCAGCGGGCAAACAACAAACGATAAAGGACATTCCTACTTGGTCTAGTAAGTATCTGTGTTTTCATTTTGAGATGTGTTCATTATTTATCTGTATTATTTGTTATCATGTTTAGGAACCGTGACATTTTAGTGAATGGAGCAGATGGTAGTTGATAGTGATCCGTGACTAGGCCCACAGTTCAGCATGCATGTGTTCAGAGGATTAATTGCAATTTAATAGATAATAGAGTGAAAGTTTTATCATTTGTACATGTTTACAAACTCAAGCGATTTTAAAATAGCGCAAGAAGAGGCGAAAGAGCAAACAACAGAACAAAAACAGCTTTGCCAAAGATTAATCTATATTAATTTATACAGTGAACACAAGAATTGGACAAACTGAGGAGGAGTTTCAACATCTGGAAAAGCAGTTGGAAATTGAGGAGATCCGGGCAGCAATAAAACCAATAATAAATAATTTCCTTAAAGTTCACTGTTGGTTGTTTTATTTGTTCAAATAAGTAAACCAACAAAAGGGTTCATCTTTTTTTTTTTTTTATGTTGTCATTTATCCGTAATGTTTTAATGTTAAGTGTGATAACATGCTCTTTTTTCTTTTAAATATCTTAAGTTAATTAAAATATTTTATTTTTCATTTTTATATTTTTGTTATCTTAAGTTGTTAAAAACTCAATTTTTATCATAATATTTATATTTAGTTGTATTGTATTTATAATATTTTATTTTGTCATTAATTCTTTAGTATTTTTTAATCATTTTTTATTGTCTTAAGTTGTCTAAGTTGTTGAAAATGTTATTTTTCTTAATAAAAGCTGTATATTTAATTTGTTTGGATGGATTTTCATTTTGTTGTCTATTAGATGTATATGTAGCCATTCATTAGCTGTCTATTTGATGACTAGTCTATTCTTGGGCTATGGTTAGACGTCTATTAAATTTTCACTGACAGCCCAAATTCAGTCTTGTTTTAGCCTAGATGTCTGGGCTGTGTTTGAATGGCTAATAGACGTCTTTTAAACGCAAAAATGCTTGCTGGCTACCTTCATCTGCGCACAGTCACAGTGCTTTACCTGAAGGGTTCAGAATGATCAGTGTTGAATGCTCCTTCATTCTCTTTACATTGACGTTTACGATGTACAAGCTCTTAAAAGATGTTAATTACACTATTTTAAAGAAGTTACTAATGATGCCTACTGTATGCTATTTTAGTAGTGCAGAGGCCAAACAAGATATGCCTCCTTTAGACTGAGACTGCTGTTCGTTATAGTAATTTATACAACATAATGATTTGGGCTATGAAAATGTAAGTTTATAAAAAGTATCCACACTGTTATGGCAAAATACACAATAGCCTAATAATCTTGTAATAAAAACTTGAATACTTTTTTTTTTAATTAAGCAAGGGAAAATGTGTCTCCTGATCTTGTTTGATACCATATGTGATCCTGCACCAAAAAAACAGTCATAAGGGTCATTTTTTTAAAAAGGAGATTTATACATAATCTGAATAAATAAGTTTTCCATTTGGCCAAGATACAACTATTTGAAAATCTGGAACCTGAGGGTGCAAAAAAAAAAAAAAAAAAAAAAATCTAAATATTGAGAAAATTGCCATTAAAGCTGTCCAAATTAAAGGGTTACTCTACCCCAAAATTAAAATTTTGTCATTAATCACTTACCCCCATGTCATTCCAAACCCGTAAAAGCGTCGTTCATCTTCGAAACACAATTTAAGATATTTTGGATGAAAACCGGGAGGTTTGTGACTGTCCCATTGACTGCCAAGAAATTATCACTGTCGAGGCCCAGAAAAGTATGAAAAGCAATCGTCAGAATAGTCCATCTGCCATCTGTGGTTCAATCTGAATTTAATGAAGCGATGAGAATACTTTTTCTGCGCAAAGAAAACAAAACAACGACTTTACTCAACAATTCGTCTTCTCTGGTTCAGTGTAGCACCATTTTGGAGAATATCCGCTGGACGCAAGCAGCATACGCTCTTCTGTGTCAGCTGCATATGGGATAAGCAGTTTTCATTCAAATCAAAGCGTAAACAAACGTAGAAGACGTATCCTTAAGCCGCTGCTGACACAGAAGAGCGTACGCTGCGACATGGAGGTAAGTGATTAATGTCAAAAATCTCAATGCTTGGATTAGAACTTGGGTTTAAATGATGCAAATATTCATTTTTTTTTATCAATTTACATCAAATTTTATTAATAAAAATCCCTGCGTATATTTGTGGTATTTAACGTGTTTGAATAAAATTGCATATTTTACATAATTTTGCAAAACTTCCATCACTGCTAAAATTGGACTGCTCCAAAACATTTTAGACATTGTAATTGTTAATTTAATTTTATGAAAAACATAGTAGGCCCTAGTTATTTTTGTGAAAAATATTAATTGTAAGACCCTACTACTAGCAATTTTTCATTTGGCAAGGCTTATGAGATAAAATATATATTAATCACAAGTGAATAATTGTCTGCTGGAGTTATTTTTTCATCTTAGCATGTATATAAAGGTATATACAGTCATGGCCAAAAATATCAGCACCCTTGGTAAATATGATCAAAGAAGGCTGTGAAAATTAATCTGCATTGTTAATCCTTTTGATCTTTTATTTAAAAAATTCATTAAAATCTAACCTTTCATTGGATAATAAAAATTTAAAATGGGGGGAAATTATGAAATAAATGTTTTTCTCTACTACACATTGGCCACAATTAACGGTACCCTTTTATTCAATACTTTTTGAAACCTCCATTTGCCAGTTTAACAGCTCTAAATTTTCTCCTATAATGCCTGATGAGGTTAGAGAACACCTGACAAGAGATCAGAGACCATTCCTTCATCCAGAATCACTCCAGACCCTTTAGATTCACAGCTCCATGATGGTGCTTCTTCTCTTCAGTTCACCCCACTCATTTTCTATAGGGTTCAGATCAGAGGACTGGAATGGCCATAGCAGAAGCTTGGTTTTGTGCTCAGTGACCCATTTTTGTGTGGTTTTTGAGGTTTGTGTTTGGATTATTGTACAGTTGGAAGATCCAAACATAGCCCATTATAAGATTTCTAACAGAGTCAGTCACTTATTGATTTTTTATCTGTTGGTATTTGATAGAATCCATGATGCCATGTGTCTAAACAAGATGTCCAGGACCTCCAGCAGAAATATAGGCCCACAACATAAAAAATACAGCAGTATATTTCATTGTACACATGGGGTACTTTTTATCCCTGTGTTCACCAAACCCATCTTGAGTGTTTGCTGCTAAAAAGCTTATTTTTTAGTTTAGAAGCCAGTCCCATTTGAAGTTCCAGTGGTGTCTGATAACTGAATATGCTTGAGTTTGTTTTTGGGTGAGCTAGGAGAATTTTTCTTGAAACCCTCCCAAACAACATGTGGTGATGTAGGTGCTGTTTGACAATTTTTTTTAAGGTTTTCTGACCCCAAGACTCAACTATTTTCTGCAATTCTCCAGCTGTGGTCCTTGGTGAGTCTTTAGCCACTCAAACTCTCATTCTCACCATGCATTAGGACGATATAGACACACGTTCTCTTCCAGGCAGTTTCTTAACATTTTATGTTGATTGTAAATTCTTAATTATTGCCCTGATGGTGGAAATGGGAATTTTCGCTGCTCTAGCTCTTTTCTTAAAGCCACTTCACTAATTTGTGAAGCTCAATTATCTTTTGCTGCACATCATTGTTTGGTTTTTCTCATTGTGACGGATGATTAAGGGAATTTGGGCTTTGCTTCCCCTCCTATTTATATTTCTGTGAAACAGGAAGCCATGGCTGGATAATTTCATGTTCATAATCACCCTGGAGGGCTCAAAATTGTGAATATGACTGGGAATATACTTCAGAGATATTTTACTCATAAGAATTTCTAGGGGTACCAATAATTGTGGCTAATGTGTATTAGAGAAAAACATTTATTTCATAATGATATTTCCCCCCATTTTAAATTCTTATTATCCAATGAAAGGTTAGATTTTTGTGAATTTTTTAAATAAAAGATCAAAAGGATTAACAATGCAGATTAATTTTCACAGCCTTCTTTGATCATATTTACCAAGGGTGCCAATAATTCTGACCACTACTGTATATAGGGGGACATATATATATACAGGTGCATCTCAATGAATTAGAATGTCGTGGAAAAGTTCATTTATTTCAGTAATTCAACTCAAATTGTGAAACTTCTGTCTTAAATAAATTCAATGCACACAGACTGAAGTAGTTTAAGTCTTTGATTCTTTTAATTGAGATGATTTTGGCTCACATTTAACAAAAACCCAACAATTCACTTTCTCAACAAATTAGAATACTTCATAAGACCAATAAAAAAAAACATTTTTAGTGAATTGTTGGCCTTCTGGAAAGTATGTTCATTTACTGTATATGTACTCAATACTTGGTATGGGATCCTTTTGCTTTAATTACTGCCTCAATTCGGCATGGCATGGAGGTGATCAGTTTGTGGCACTGCTGAGGTGGTATGGAAGCCCAGGTTTCTTTGACCGTAGATTTCAGCTCATCTGCATTTTTTGGTCTCTTGTTTCTCATTTTCCTCTTGACAATACCCCATAGATTCTCTATGGGGTTCAGGTCTGGTGAGTTTGCTGGCCAGTCAAGCACACCAACACCATGGTCATTTAACCAACTTTTGGTGCTTCTGGCAGTTTGGGCAGGTGCCAAATCCTGCTGGAAAATGAAATCAGCATCTTTAAAAAGCTGGTCAGCAGAAGGAAGCATGAAGTGCTCCAAAATTTCTTGGTAAACGGGTGCAGTGACTTTGGTTTTCAAAAAACACAATGGACCAACACCAGCAGATGACATTGCACCCCAAATCACCACAGACTCTGGAAACTTAACACTGGACTTCAAGCAACTTGGGCTATGAGCTTCTCCACCCTTCCTCCAGACTCTAGGACCTTGGTTTCCAAATGAAATACAAAACTTGCTCTCATCTGAAAAGAGGACTTTGGACCACTGGGGAACAGTGCAGTTTTTCTTCTCCTTAGCCCAGGTAAGACGCCTCTGACGTTGTCTGTGGTTCAGGAGTGGCTTAACAAGAGGAATACGACAACTGTAGCCAAATTCCTTGACACATCTGTGTGTGGTGCCTCTTGATTCCTTGACCCCAGCCTCAGTCCATTTCTTGTGAAGTTCTCCCAAATTCTTGAATCGATTTTGCTTGACAATCCTCATAAGGCTGCGGTTCTCTCAGTTGGTTGTGCATCTTTTTCTTCCACTCTTTTTCCTTCCACTCAACTTTCTGTTAACATGCTTGGATACAGCACTCTGTGAACAGCCATCTTCTTTGGCAATGAATGTTTGTGGCTTAACCTCCTTGTGAAGGGTGTCAATGATTGTCTTCTGGACAACTGTCAGATCAGCAGTCTTCCCCATGATTGTGTAGCCTAGTGAACCAAACTGAGAGACCATTTTGAAGGCTCAGGAAACCTTTGCAGGTGTTTTGAGTTGATTGGCTGATTGGTATGTCACCATATTCTAATTTGTTGAGATAGTGAATTGGTTATTATAATTTCATTATTTACCCACTTCCTCCCCGATCTTATATGAATGGTTGTCAAGGCTGTAAATAGATATATGCAGATTTTATAAAGAAAAAACTGATTTTGGTGTAAGAATCCGATTTTTTTGACCAAAACTATATTTTGCTTAGTACTTAAACCTGTAGTGAAATTAGCTTTCGCCAACCTAATGAGCCGAAATAGTGTAGTGATGGGTACTCACGTCACAGGTGACGTTATGATTTTTGGATCACGTGTCACTTAAGGTGTGGTTAGGAATACATCACATAAGAAAGATTAGTGGGATACCTAACTTGTAGAACCTTACTGCATTATCAACACAAGGAAGACACAAGTGTAATAAAATAAATTTTATTAACAAAACATAGACAAGAGTAATCAACAACTACTAAATGAATACCATGAATGAAAAAGGAATAAAGTGCATAAGATGCATAAAATGCAAGTGATTATGTTGGATGTTGCTATGTTATTTGTAAAGATAATCTGTTGCTACGCTGAAAGAAACAAGGTGAAGAACCTTATTATGCATCAAACAAATACATGAAAGATTTGTTATAAACTGCAATCAGCTATATAACATCTAATGTCAATTAGAAAAATCATATACTGACAATACACAACAATGCCAAGGTCTCTGGAAGAGGTTTGGATAGGTGATAGTTACGTTCTCTGTGGTTGAGTGAGCAGTCCGGTAGCGGTGACTTCATCCACTGGTTGTGCTGGTAACAATGCAGTGGGGAAAGGAGCAGAGATCCGTTTCGACAGCCTTGAACACGAAGCGCTGGAGGATGCTGTTCTCCTGGAGCACCAAAGGTTCCTAAAATCTGGAACACGCAGATGTGACCCTGAAGTAGGTGCAGAAAGTCCTTAGCCTGGAGCACGCAAGCAAAGGTACCTTGGAGTGAAGGTTTGCTCTCCGGAGCTTAACCTTGTTGCAAATGTCTGTGTGTCTTCTGCCTCTCTGGGCTAGAGACTCAGAATTTGGTCAATCCGCTTTGTCTCTCTAGGATGGAGACTCAGGACGTGCTGCATCTGTTGTTGTCTCGCTGGACAAAGACTCTGAATGAAGTCTGAACATAGATTATCTCTTTCCTCGCAGGCTGGAGGCTCAGAACGTGGTCGTATCTGTTGCTTCCTCAAAGCTGGAGACTCAGGACTTGGTATCTGTTATTGCCTCCTCCCTCCGGGCTAGAGGTTCAGAATGTGTGGATCTGTTGGTGTCTCCTGGACATGCCAGAGACTCAGAATGGGGGTTGATCTGTTGCAGTCTCACCCTCACAGGCTGGAGACTCAGAACTGGTTGATCTGTTAGTGTCTCACCCTTGCAGGCCGGAGACTCAGATCCAGAACAGTGTATCTGTTAATGTCTTTTCCATTGCAGTACTCAGACTCAGAACGAATGTGTCTGTTACTGTCCCTTCCCTTATGGGACTCACACTCAGAACGGGTTGTTTCTGTTGCTGCCTTCCCAGTAACAGGACTCAGACCGGGGGTATCGGATGCCCTGTTACTGTCCCTTTCCTTACGGGCCGGAGACTCAGAACTGGTTTATCTGTTAACGTCTTTCCCTTTCGGGACTTAGACTCAGAACAAGGAGTGTCTTTTGGAAAGGTACCTTTAAATCTTTCTGATGAGGAGGAGACTGCAATCTGGCACTTCTCCATTTACAGGCTGTGATTGGTATTTTCCATCAGAGTGGGGGGGACACGGTGTGGCCCACCCTTCTTTCCTCCTGTGGAACTTATTTGCATAGTCCAAACACACATTTAGAAAAGTGTCACTAAAGTTTTACCAATGCATCATTCACTTACCAAACCACAACCAGAATACCTTTGGCAATGTTACGAACACATTAAGTCCAAACATGATGGAAGAAGATTGAACTGTCATGCATGCATTCATTTGTCCATTAACAGCTGAGTTTGTGTAAGATGTTGCACTACACGTCGCTGTCACTGAGAATACTTATTTCTCTGAATAAGTGTAAGATGTGTGTGTTGTAGTTTGCACCGGTTTAAGGTTTGAGAAGTTATGTATGGATTTGGATGGAACTCTGTGATCCCTGTTTGTTTCACCCACTGCTGCTGTGTCCAGAGGTCCTAAGGAATTTTTATGGCAGTCACAGGCCAAAACCTTAGGAGTCAGTCTGTTGGTGGGTGAAGGGCAGAAACTGCATTTTGACCAATGAGAAGTCCTGTCCTTCCCGGGCTTTGTTCCAAAGGTCTTCTTCTTGCCCTCTCAGAGGTGTCTGGCCATTATCCTGGCATCTTTATCTGATGGCATTGGACAGTTTGCTTATGTTAGTCCACCAAGATCCAATCAAAATGTAGCAAACCTTTGTCCACTATAGTGGTCAGAGAGGGGCCCTGCCATAAACTGGGCCCTGGAATGTGCTGTCCACTACAAACTGTTGCAGATAAAATCATATAACTTACATTAGAATAAATTGTAGATTCTCAGGCAAAATGTGATGCATTTTTAAACTGCTAATTTCAAACTGTTATGCTAATACAGCTAACTAAACATTGGATGACAGGGGTGGGGTAAATTGTAATTAGCATTCCCTTACATAGAACTGAGAACTTCCATGTTGTCTATAAGGAGCTTTTTTGGCAGCTCAAAGCTAAAGGATCTGTGGGTAAAATGTTCCCTATGCAGTTTCTGGATCCACTAAGCCTGCACTCTAGGGTTAAAAACATGGGTTTGATACCATTGTGAATCTGATTGAGAAAATTCATTCATAGACACAATCTCACACACAAATTTACACAGTTTTTTGTTAGATCTACATGTTCTTTACCTCGGTAAACTGGAGTTGAGTGTTCAGTAAACATAGAAAGTGGATTGGAGATGTAGTCATTCATAGAAAGTGCAACATTGTTTTGTATTGTTCTTTTAGATTGTTTCAATAAACCTGTTTTTGAAGCAAACTTTATGAGGTGGCTGCTGTTTTTGCTTCTTTTGTCTTACTGTTACAACCTACCCCGGTAGTGGGGTAGATTGTAACAAAGGCACTCCATGTATTTGACATCAACTTATAAGGGCTGTGATATTCTTGCAGAGGTTTGAATTGTTGCCTTTTGCAGTGAACAAATGTGGGTGCTTTTTATAAAAGTGTGAGCACTCTAGTTGAAAAATTCAGCGAGTTACAGATGCTGAAACAAAAAGTGTTACAACCATACCCGGTCTCCTCCTATATAATTTATTTATATATTATATATATTTATATATAGGGTATTTATATAGATTTATATAAATCTTTTTATATGTTTAAGTATGTTTTAGGTAGTATGTGGGCATGATGATATTTGCAGCGGTTTCTGTTTTGAACCATGCCTAAAACTCTTCCAGAAGAGTCTATTATTAAAGGCTCATGGAGGAGGACTGGATAACAGTTTGGTCTGAATGAAACATCCTTTAGCAAAACCCTGAGTATGTTTGGATTAAAGGTGCTCCCTGTGGAGATAATTCTTTCAGGCACCTAACCTTTGAAAATTGATGCCTGCCTTCCTCTTTTTGGATGCTGAAACACCAATGGTCTCGATAAACATGTCTGAACAGATAACCTCAGGCACAAAGCAGGAGGAGAAAGAGCCGTAGGTGTAATCTCAACTTTTCCAAGTGTGTGGTTGGAGTGCTAACGTCCAGCTTGTAAAGGTTATAAACCCTGAGAGTCTGTCTCAGTTCAAAGAGCTGATAAAAATCAAAGCTGAAAATGAATTGACAAGATTTTTATTTTATTTATTTATTTATTTATTTTTATTTATTTATTTATTTATTTATTTTTGCCAGTCCTGCTGCTTTATATATTTGTCTGCTATCTTTCAATCTAAAAATACAAATAAATAAATAAATAAAATGAGGTTTTCTTTATTTTGTCTTCAGATCAAACAGTTAAAGGCCAGGGAAAGTCATACTGGCTGTAGCTAAATAGATCACAGTGTGGTCCGATAACCTTTGTAGTATGAAGTGTTGCATTGCATAACTCAGCACAGATGAGCGCATCAATACCTGCTCAGTTATGATGATGAGTGATGATGTGTCACCTTTTTTTGCGTCTGCTCTATTTCTGTCATCCACTCTCTCTCACACTGAGGCTCAATTATGATGTATGGCACTCACAATCTGCCAAGGCGTGGCATCCATCAGCCAAACCTGTGTCACCACATGCTGTCAGTGTCCTCCGAGAGCAGGAAACAAACATGAAAGATCCTCATATTACAGGTAGTCTGATGATGCTGGCAAATATCTCACTGAAGGTTGAATCTCTGGTGTGTTCTCAATGGGAAGGACATCTAAACCATTGCTGTTCCTACGCTGTAGCTCACCAGAAGACTTTTCCATTACAAAATAAAAATGGTTAATAATAAAATGGATTATAATGCTCTCTTGAACTTTTTTCTGAGATTATGACAAGGAACTAAAACATGGAGAAGATGGCTAATCAGGGAGGATCTGTTGTAAACAAACGGTGTATTTACAGAGCTCTCTTGTGGTCACATGGAGCATTGCCATAATTTGTTGTGTCTTGTGTATTTCGAAATAATTCTACACAGTCCAATCAAGATTAGAAACCTTCTATTTATGCAAATCTAATTCAAACATAGAATAACAAAGTAAATAGGTACAGCATAATTTTACTATATACAGACTGAATAAAACCAAAGCCTTTTGGTTGGAGTTCTCAAAACTCCTTAAAAGGGAATGTACACTGTCCATAACTCAAATACTGCACTGAAAACATTTTTTTTTTTTAATTTCGGACAGATAAACATGACATGGCAGAGGCATCTGACAGGGTCCATACTGTAATATAATTTAAAACCATCAATGTCTTAATACAATGGCATAATAGCAATACAGTGCTCGACTTACAATAGGTTTACACTGTTATTCTGAGAGACAATAAAAGGTAACCGGTTTAAAGATGTGTTATGTAATTAATTTATAATTATTTATGTTTAGAATACGTATTTTCACTTTTTCCCAGCTATTCTGTTTTAGATTAAAATTGTACTTTTTGTCCTGGTTTACATATAATGATGAGAAACATGGTTTGGCAAAACAATTCACATGTAACCTCAAAGCAGAATCTGAATCTGTTAAACCTGTTGACATTGTAAACCTGAAGCACTTCCTGGGCACAGCCTTCTAAGACCAGTTAACTGTTTACAAAAAGCAAGCCTATGCTACAAGACCATCAGAAAGCAAATCTGACATTTAATTCATTTATGTTACAAATACAAAATCCTATAAGCATTAAAATACAATACTCTAAAAATGTACAAACTGTTCACACAAATGAAAAACAAGTACAAATACCAAATGTACAGAAAGTTGTGTTTAGATTAGAAACAACCAGAAAAATATTGTTGAATCTTATTAAAGGCCGTGTTTAATATTGCCATCAGCTGGGAAGTTAAATCGCAGAGACACTGCAGCTGTCTCAATGAAACTGTGCCAAATCATTTTGAGATGAACATACTCTGACAGACTGCTGCACATTCCATTAAACTATTTTGTGGTGTTTTCTATCAGAATAAAAAATACTGGCTTGTGGACACTGCAAAATTGGCATCGTACCATAAAGCTGGTATCAACAAACATCACATCACAAACCATTCAAATTACCACGGACTACAAGTATATAACTCTCTACTTTCTTATCAGAAAGGATAAGCTACTGTATTATTTTACATTGAGTGGTTTGTGATATTAACAAATAATTGCAATATTCTGTCGAGCCATCCCTAGTGAAAAATAAATATACTAAAATGTATTTGAAATACATTTATTTCATGCTAAGTATACTACAAATGCATTTACATATTTATATACTTAATAAAAATACCCTGCTGTTGTACTTTTAGTATACTAATTTGGAACAACTAATTTTGTACTTAATGCACTTTAATTGTGCAGAAGTAGTGCTGAAGCCCAACTAAAGATATACAGAAGTATATGCAATTGTGCTAAAATGGAACTATTGCAAGTATACTTCAGGTACACTTTAAATATTTTGTATTTAAAGACCAATATTATTCAAAGACCATACAATCCTCATCAACAGTGATATTTAGGCTTAATATTAAGAAATGTGCATTGTGCACAAGTAGTACTCCAAATAAGTTTAATTATAATTTTAATATCAGTAAGTACTGAGCGATTTTGTCAGTAAATATGTTAAATTAGTATGAAATAAATGTATTTTAAATATATTACATTTTTACTAGGCATAGCATATTAACTAATGGTTGATTTTGAATGTTGAAAATCACTGTAGTGAAAATCAGTCATATTGCAGAGTGTGGTTCAGATCTTTTCATTACAGCTTTTGCCATTTCATTCAATTTGGGCCCAGACATTGCAAAGACATCAGTGGCGTTGTGGTGTAATTGAGTGGCGGTTCTATACAAACCCAGAGAATGTGAGAGAAAAGTTGAAAGGCAGTTCTAGGTTCAATTTGCTATATGCTGAGTTGTGTATTAAGCAGTGAGCCAGCTCACTTTTGCTATGAAGCCTTGATCTCTGTCATATGTGCCAGCTGCGATGTTTGTGCAAATGCATCACAAAGTGAGTTCAACCAGAGCAAACTTAAGCTGCTGAAAAGACAAATGCTGAAAAACTGAAAAATCAATAATGCTCTCCACAGGAACACTGGCAAAGCGCTTGAATAAAAGTCAGTTGGCAGCTTAAAATGTCTCTGATTTGGGCAGGTGTTGGCTGGAATGATGCGGGTGCTGGAACAGAGGGTCTGAATGTACTGTGGGGATTCGTTTGGCAGGTAACTGTGACAGCTCACAGGCTGTTGAGGAGATCTTAGGTGACAGTCCTTCTGAAAAATTGTCCATATTCTGACTTTCATCATCCCCTACCTGTCCCTCATAATTTTCAGAACTGGAAATGCCAGAAGGCTGCATGGAAATAGACTGGAAATTGTCTGAGGGTAAATCGGCTGCCACACTGCCCCCTGCTGTCTCTGAAGTGTCCTGCTCCAAGTTCTGAGATGTTTGTGAAAGCTTTTTATCATCCGCATTTGAAGGTGGAGTGGGGTCGCACAGCTCCGGTTGGTTTTGGGTCTCAATAAGCTCAGGTACAGGAGGTTCGTATGGAGGAGGCCATTCCCCGCCGTCCTCAGGGGCTCCTATCATTCCATCAGGTGTGAGGGGAATCTGGCTGTGCACTAGGACGGGGTCCGGTGAGGGGAGGGGAGACATGCTGCCAGTCCCTCCATCATTGTAAGACTTCTTTTCCTGTGAAGGGCTGTCATCCAGCATGATGGACTCCTGCTGTAGAGAGATGTGCAGAGAGGCAGGTGGCCGTTTTATGAGCTGGGCTTTGTTGGGTGTATCTTCTGCGGGGCTTGATTTGGGCCGTTTGACTGGAGTTAGAACAACGGGCAGCTCCAGACCCAGAGGTTTTCGTGGAAACTCATCAGGCTTAGCTGTGAATACAGAAATAATGAATGAGAGCGGACTGAAAATGTAGGTGGCCTACATGAACTCATTAGCTGTGGCCAAAAATATATCATTTATGCTGTGAGGTGGATAGAGGACTGCATGTTTTCATATACAGTATGAATAATGAAATAATAAGTATTTTACCATTAAAATGATCAAAAACAACTATAATTGGGTCATTCTATGAAACAGGTGCTCTTTGGACTGGGTTTTAGAAATCATTTCTGTACAAGTTTATTAGACAAATGTGTTAAAGGGCTAATAAATTGCATTTTTCCATCACAAGCAAAATAATTGCATTTTAATATATGTTGATATAATTATGTCTTCTCTTCAGAAATTTGACACTTGTTATATAATAATATGTTCATTGGATTTTTATATATATATAATTTAAATGACATATGCAAGAAGTCTCTCATGTTCATGAAATTATTTGATAAATATACAGTAATAATAGTAAAATTGTGAATTATTAATACACAGTAAAAAGTGATAAGTTAACTTAACTTTAAAAAAAATGAGGAAACCCGTATTTTAATGTTTTAAAATGTAATTTATTTCTGTGATGCAAAGCTGAATTTTTAGCAGCCAATACTCCAGTCTCACATGATTCTTCAGAAATCATTTTAATCTGCTGACTTGGTGCTCAAGAAACCTTTCTCGCTATTATTAACTCTGTTGTGCTATTTAAAACAGTTTTATTTTTATTGTATTTTTTATTTTTGCACCCAAATGCTGGGTTCAGCTTGTTGGGTCATTTTATTGGGTTACTTTTAATATTTTTTACCCAGGTGCTGGGTAGTTTTTCTGTAACTACGTTGCTGGGTTTTTTTTTTTTCTTTTGCCCAACTGCTGGGTTGAGCCTGTCTCTGACGAAAAATCCAGCTGCTGAGTTACAATCAGAGCACAGGCTTTTTGAGTCCTCTACAGCAGTGGTTCCCAACCACGTTCCTGGAGGCCCCCAACACTGCACATTTTGCATCTCTCCTTTGTCTGATACACCCATTTCAGGTCTTGGAGTCTCTACTAATGAGCTGATGATCTGAATCAGGTGTGTTTGATTAAGGAGACATGGAAAACATGCAGTGTTGGGGGGCCTCCAGGAACGTGGTTGGGAACCACTGCTCTACAGGAGAGAGCAGTTCTCAGAACCGCCGCCGATTTGGTGTACTTCTTCAGTGAAATAAAGGTTTGTATACATTTTCATATGTATATATATTGTATACATAATTCATTTATAAAGTCTTTACTGTGCTGTAAATTATATTGTTTTACGCAACACAACATAAGGAGAAGGTGTCAGTCAGCAGCGTCGGCAGTGGTCGTTTCGCACTGGAAACGCCTTTTGCCTTGCATAACTTAAATGGAATTTATTCGTAATAATACTGAGTTTAATTTAATTTGATGTTAAAATATGTTCTCTAATCGCAGTACTGTTTGTTTATGGGCAGGTTATGGAGTCAGTCACGGCACCTTTCAGCTACGAGTGAAACGCGAGGCCGTGGTCTGAAGTTCGCAGTTCCTCCGCAAGCAGCAGCCCGGTTGAATACACTTAAATTAAAATGCTACTTTTAAATGTTACATTTTTTATTTCTAAAATGCTTGTTAAACGAGTTTATATTATAAACTATGCTGTATTCACCCAAATAAATTAATTTTTTTCTTGTATTTTGTCTATGGGTGTTCTTGCTTAATAATAAATGTTCATCTTTTGATTATTGCTGTTGCCTCTAGTAATTCTGTGTGTGATTTTTAATTTCCAGCCCATTTTAAGTCAGCAATATAATAATTTTTAAACAACAGTTGACTTAAATAGAACAACCCAGCATGTTGGGTAAAAAAATTTAACCCAACCAGCTGGGTCAAAATAACCAAGCATGTGTTCTGTACAATATTTACCCAGCACTCAAGGTTGCCCGGTTTTCACAGCAAAACCCACCCAATTCCTACTCAAAACTAATCCAAAAGTAGCCAAAAAAAAATTGCATTCCGGGGCGAAAAATACACTTTTTTTTTTTTTTTTTTTTTTTTTTTGACAGGGTTCCCCTGGTAAAATTTGCACTCCAGGGGCTAAATATCATGTTATTGGGGTCACTTCAACCTGCGGACATGAAAAACAACCCACGGCAACAGTATTAAAGTAGCCCAATTCCGTGGGAAAACCGCGGACTTGGCAACACTGCCAGCACTGGGTTGCCAAATAACCAAAGTTGGGATGTTTTTAACCCAGCATTTTTTTAGAGTGTAGATGAATAGAAAGCTCAAAAGAACAGCTTGTATTAAAAATAAAAATATTTTGTAACATTATATGAATATGTGTCCTTATTGAATAAAAGTACTTCTTTAAAAAAAATAAAAAATAAAAAAAAACCTTACTGAAATTAAAAAAATATTGAAGCCATTTCATATGCATCTGAGGGATACAAACGGGGTCTGTTTCATAGAATGACTCACAGTGACATATCCTAATTGATTAAAGCATTAAAAAAAAAAAAAATCATACAGCTTCATGCAGTTAGATACAGTATCATAATAAGAAAATGGCTGAACCTGGTGGTGGGAGGTCAAGCTTCATTTTGCGAAGTTCAGACATGGAAACTTTAAGCTGCTCTATGACAAGGTCATCATTGAGGTAGATGGACTCTCCTATTTTCTCCTGCAGGAACTCTCTCAGGTCCTCTAGAGACATCTTTACCAATCGTTCTGAACATAATTAACTTCAGTTAGCCATAGATTTATATAATGTGCTGAGAGGGTTTAATTTATATAAAGGCAATCCGGTGTATTAGCATGCACTGAGTTTGTCACTGAGTTTGTTTTATAGATTAAATTATTGTTTATTAAACTTCAGTATTGTCAAAAAAAAAAAAAAAAAAAAAAAAAGGAACTCACTTTTATGGAGTTGAAGGATGGTGTAAGCCATAGCTGTCAGAACTTTCTCACCCTCAAGGATGAAGATGTCCCACAGACGTAAGGTCAAAGTGAATGGGGTCTGAAAATAGTAACAACTTTGTAGATAAACTAAGACCAACATTTCTGCACAAAGGTCCTGATAGCATAATGGAAAACATAAATGTGTAGAATATTTCATTTTAAACTGGGGCCTCTGCTGGTCTAAAGCTAATCTCCCTCAGTGAGCTGCCAGTCCACAAGCACAGCTCTGAAACCGAGCTGGACCGGATTCTGCAGTGCTGACAGTGTCTGCTCTCTTTCCTCCTCCAGCAAAACCCACAGGATTGTGTGTATGCGCAGAGTAAACATTGAAACAACCTTGTCTGCCTGCTAATTGCACACTGCTCCCTCTATCAAGAGGCCCTGACAAAGAAAGAGAGAGGAAGAAGCACTTCAGTTTCAGTTTCTTAAAGCCTAATTCCTCTTCACCAAGTCCACCAACTTCAATCTAGATTCCCATGCTTTACAGTGTTTTAATGTGGCTGCTTATTAGCCATTTTCAAATGAGACCATGTTATCTATTACTTTTTACTATTTTTTTTATTTTTATAGATTTTAATGTTTTATCCCTAACCTAGACCTTTACTCTTATAATATGAATCTGTTATAAAACGATCAATTATTATGCATTTACATCTGATGATGATCTAAAAATAGGTCAAGTAAACCTAAATCATTTTAGTTTATTTATTAAGCAATTGAAAAATTCAGCATATATAATTATATTATTATGTGTGAAGATATCATTTTGAAGAATGTTGTGACTTGGGGGGGATTTCAAAATATCTTTTGTGTTACACAAGAAAAAAAAACTAAATAAAGTAATATAGGTTTGGAACAACATGAGAGTGAGTAATAACAGAATTTTCATTTTTGGGTGAACTAAGCCAGTGGACATACATAAGTACATAATTTATATAATTTACAAATTAAAGCATTTTCATAACATTTCATAAAATGATAGCATTTTTCAACTAAATGATGGCAGAGTTTTCATTTTTGGATTAACTATATATCTAGTCTATTTAAATAAACTAGTGATAGTGTGAAAGACATTTTTAAGAGTTTATTTTCTAAAAGTCCTGTACAAGAGGAAACACCTAATGAACACAAAGCTTGAAGATTATATATGATACTACAGATCAGCAGTCTCTTTCCTCAGAGGTGTCCCTGACTTCTCTGCATCTACACCTAATCATTTGTATTAACTAATTATCAATGCTTTGCTGTTGACATTCCTCCTTCTGTGTCCACATCTACAATATGAGTCAAAATAAAATCATATAAACCTGTATAAACCTGAATGTCCACTTAACACCTCAGTTTTTTAGCTGAACAAGTCTAAGTAGATCTCACTGCCAGCATCTCTACATAAAAACACCTCTCACTTGAGCAGATCCAGAAGTGTTTCCATCCCTCAATGGTTGAACATAATCACAGTTACAATCAGAACAGCTGACTCAACCGTTACATTCAAAGAGAGCCAAATGAATCACCACTTTTAGGATTGTCTGCAGTGACCTGACCCAACACTATAATATACACACAGTTGATGTATCATTTCCTTGGCTTTGAGATCTAAGCTTAGCATATGATTGAGCATGTCCACCTATCTACTAATCACCACTTACATAACACCATTGGCAGTTTGGTTACAATGCATCTGTTCAGATCAAAAACTTACCCTGTCAATAAAACACTGGAGGAACCATTTAGTGCTGTAAATCCCACTGGACATCTGCTCCTTATCCTGATGAGAGTGCATATAAACAGGAAAAAAAAAAGGAATGAGAAGGAAAGAATACTCAGCATCAGATACAGTATCACGTTAAGTGAATGAAGTTAATAGGTATATTTACTGTAACTTAACTAATATTATAGGTTCTGAGCTCATTTTGTAGTCTTTTGTGTGCCACAGCAACCTTACCAAATGCTTCTTTAGTTTGGGTAAAAGTTTGGAGAGAATCTGGTCGTGGTGGTTTTGGAAACGCTGAAGTTTGGGAAATCCAGGAACAAAGAATCCTGTGATGGGTTGCAAATGTGAAGGCATGATAAAAATGTCACGTGTTTCCCAATACTAGACCTACAACAATAACCTGTGTTAAATTCGCAAGTGTTATGTACACTACAATTCAAACGTTTGGGGTCAGTAAGACTTGAAAGAAATTAATCCTTTATTAAATTGACAGTTAAGGCATATATAATGTTACAAAAAAAGACTTATATTTGAAATAAATACTGTTTTTTTTTTAAAATTCTATTTATCAAAGTCTCCTGAAAAAAAAATGTAGCATGGTTTCCACAAAAATATTAAACAGCACAAATGTTTTCATTTTTTATAATAATAATAAATGGTTCTTGAGTTGGAAATCAGCAAGACTGGAGTAATGGTACAAAAAAAAATTAGCTTTGCTATTACAGGAATAAACTATATATTTTAAAATATATTACAAAAGAAAACAGTTATTTTAAATTGTAACAATATTTCACAATATAACCATTTAACTGTATTTTTAATCAAATTGACCATAGCTTAGGACTTTTTTTTTAAACATTAAAGAATACTGACCCAAAACTTTTGAAGGGAATCTTATCGTATATATATATGCCTTATGAAGTTTATATGTTTTTAAAAAAATTAAATCAACATTTCAATTTTTAGCCGAGAGCAGAATAAATGAGGACTCACCATGCATGGCATGTTTCTGACTGGTTAAGAGCTGGGACAAAGCCCAGAATGCATCTTCTTCATTCATGAACATTAACAGTATGGCAGCAATCTGACTCATGCCCTGGCAGTAACTCACTTCCTGTGGACAAGAACAGACAAAGTCAGCAGTTATGTAACATCTCTTTATTAAGCATGGATATGATTGCACTCTTACCGTATTGTAAACAGAGTACGCAGAGAGCACATGGAACAAAGACTGCTGCCTGTGAAGAGAAGAAAAGTGTTGTGAGATTCAAACTCTGTCTTTTACTGAAAGTGCACAATAAAACAAACACACCTCAGCAACACATGAACCAAACATCCATATTTTTCCACAAAGATGCATTCGCTCCTTCAAATTAAAGTCGAGGCCCTCCCTTCATGTGTGAACATTAATGACACCCTTCAGATGAGCAAGACTTTCCACTTGGCTCTCTAAGGCCTGCAATCTATTAAATCCTCAGTGACATCACTCCCTTTTCTGGCCTGCTTGGGGAACAAGCTCTCAAAACGCAGAAATCAGCTCCAGAGATTGTCTGCAAAACTAGTGAAGAGAAACTGAGATGTTGATGAACATATACTCTGGCACTTTCATAAAGCATATAAATAGCCAATACAAGAAATGTTTGAGCAAATTTGTGCATTCATTTCACAATAAACACATGTACATGTCCCTGTTCTTTGTCTGTATTTTATGCGCATATCGGTCACACTTTAGTTTGGGGACCAATTCTCACTATTAACTAACTATGACTTTTGCCTCAATAAACTTTTAATTTAGGAGCTTAGCCTTCAATTAGACATGCCTAAAGATACCATATCACCAAAAAGGAGGACACTTTGCAGGATTTGTAAAGCCAGGATAAAAACTGAAGAATAATCCTACACCTAAACAAATAATTAAGAGACAATATTTCCCTTAAATCGATTTTCAGAGACATTTTTAACCTCTTCAAGGGCAATTTTTTAACCTTAGTAAATGTATGCTTCAAGGCATATAATCAAATTAATTTAATGTGTTACTTACTTTACACCAAATCGATCCATGAACATGATGTGGTTTCGAAAGGTCCTGTTGATATCAAGGTCAATCTGTTTGATTTCTGGAGAGTACAGCTGGGCTTGCTCCTTCATTCTCTGTCAATCAAACAAATGGCTTCATCAAAAATAGATTCAATGTTGATAAGCTACCATGCAGTACAAGATGACATTAGAAGACAACCATTTCTAGATTTAATTCTGTGATATTACACCTACAATACTGAGTGATTTATTTTGTCAAAATGAACAGCTGACTAATACATTATCTCATTTATTACATACTGTAAGTACTTTTATTCTCTTATCATTTTTTTTTTTTTTTCTGCTCATGATATATACACTGGCATTCAAAGTTTTGGGTCAGTTTTAATGAAAGTCTTTTTTTCGAAAGTCTCCTATGTTCACCAAGGCTGCATTTATTTGATTAAAAAATAGTTAAACACTAATAATGAGAAATATATACTAAGAACACCATAAACAGTGACAATAACCAACAAATTTATAATTCAAAAATCACTTGTGTAAAGCATGCAATAAAGGATATCACCACCAGGGCACCTTGTTCGGCGACACAGTGCAAATACTTCTTGCTTGCTGTAAAATCTCAGCAGCACTGAAGGTTTGTTTTTCTTGTTTTTTGTTCTCTTCTATCTCTTTCCATGCCTTGTATCAGCCATCTGTCTCTTTTCAGATCACACTCTAATCCCTTTGAAATAGCTCTACCACAACACCACTCCAGTAATCCCACTCTCACCAAACACCCGGCTTTAGCCCAGTAGAGACTTGCGGCTACATAGTGTCCATTGGTCACAGCTAAATCTGCTGAGTTACTGTGTGAATGTATATGTGCGCATATTTTTATGTTGTACCTCATATTTTCCTGCATTGTCGCTCTTGACTTTCTCCACATCAAGTAGCAGGGCCCAGGCCTGTCCTCTCAGCTGTAGTGGAATGCCTTTATACACCCTCTTAATCATCTGCACAAAGACAACAGAAGTAAGTGCAAGTGTGTGTGTGTGTCTGTGTGTGTGTGTCTGTGTGTGTGTGTGTGTTTTAAGCATCACACTGGTTCTCCATGGAGCTACATCACAGTGCTCTCTGATTTTCAGAGAAATGATCATAACCTCTCGAAGTGAAGCTCACCCTGTCACTGTTCCTGTACTTGCTCCAGTTCTTCAGCATCTTCAACCATTTCTGCACCCTCTCAATCTCCACCTGTTTTTGCTGCACATGGAAAAACAATGAAATCTGATAAATTATGAATTGCAAAAACAAAAAATGGACTTGATTAAAAAGTTAATTTTCTGTAAAATTTTCATTACTTTTCAGTAAACAAAATAATCATACACCAATCACCAAAAAACATCAATAATAATAAAAAATAACCATATCTTATTTAATAATTGTGCTTTTTTTATCCTATCTTGTCTTGAAATAAATGATCATTCATTTGCAGGTTATATATCAATTGAAATTAAATACAATACCTTTCAAAAGTTTTTTTTTTTTTTAATGTATTTTTTTTTTTTTATTCAGCAGGACACATTAAATTCATTGCAAGTGACAGTAAATATATTTGTAATGTTACAAAAATATCTTTCTATTAATTAAATAGCACAACTGTTTTTAACTGATAATAATAAATGTCTCTTGAGAAGCAAATTAACATATCTGAAGAATCACAAGTCACTGAAGACTGGAGTAATGGCTGCTGAAATGTCAGCTTTGCATCACAAAAATAAATTGCATTTAAAAATATATTAAAATAAAAAACAGTTATAACATTTCAAAATATTACTGTTTTCAAATAAATGAATGCGGCATAAGTGACTTCTTTCCAAAACATTCAAAACCTTAACAAATCCAAACTTTTAAATGGTAATGTAGTTCTCACATCTTCATATAATTTCAATTATTTATTTTCTTTTAAAAGAATTAAATAATAAAAGAAAAAAGCTGAAAGAATATGTCATCAGTGATATATGGTGCATAACAGACATGCTTCTAATCCTCAGTGTCCATTAACAGAGAGGTATGAGTATAAATATCTGCTACATGACACAAACAACCCTCTTGTGTTTTTGTCTAAGGAAGCAATATTTCTTTCCTCGTTTGTATAAGTACTCTGGGATTAATACGTCACATGAGAGCACACCTCCAGACAGCCACACACTGTTGTGTACTAAACTCTCATGTCTGAAGGTCACCGTAAGCCTGTTTACAAAGGAGTCTCCACACTGCTACTGATTCAATCTGTGATCCTTTGTGTTTTTGTCTGTGATTTTACAAAACGCTGTTTGAATAGTATATTCACATGCTGTTTGAATACCCATCACCTGTACAGTATATTTGTATGCTCAATTTGTGTGTGCATACCTTCTCTTCAAGCACACTGGGTGTGGGTAATTCTTCTTCACTGTGGGAAAAACAAACAGGGTTTAAAAGCTATACAATACTAGTATACCATCACAAACATCCTGTCTGTCTGGGATTAGGTTTAGACCCTGGGATAGCCAAAAAAACAGTAGGCAATTGCAACTGTAATTTGTACAGAGGTTGTTGTTTGATTCAGATAGAATTAAAATCATAGTATGTTACAATTCAAAGGTTTGATCTCTTACACTCACCAGGGCTGCATTTATTTGATCAAAAATACAGAAAAAAAAAAATAGTAAAACACCACTGCGATTTACAATCACTCTTTTCTATTTGAATAAATTTTCAAATGTAATTTATTCCTCTGATAGCAAAGCTAAATTTCCAGCAGCCATTACTCTAGTCTTTAGATGTAATATATTGTAATATAAATACATATTTCTTCTTATTATCAGTCTTTAAAACAGTTGCTTAATTTTTATTTGTTTATTTACTAATTTTATTTGTTTATTTACTTACTTACTTATTTTTGCAGAAACCCTGATGAACAGAACAGCATTTATTTGAAACAGCTTTTTTTGTTGATTTTATAAATGCCTTTTTATTGTCAATTTTGTTCAATTGGATGCATCCTAGAATATCTTCTTGAATCTTGAATATCTTATTTTTTTTAAGAAATTAATACTTAGAAAACTTGACAAACTTGACAACCTTGACAACGAACACTAATTCTGTTCCAATAGAGCTATAGTACACTCCTAAAATCAGACTGCTTAATGTAACAACATAATTAAATATGTTGATACACAATGCATTTTAATAAAAAAAAATAAAATAAATATATATATATATATATATATATATATATATATATATATATATATATATATATATAATAAAAATATGTTTATCATGCCATTATGACTGATGGGTTTGTTTCAGACAAAATAAAAGTAGTTTTACAGGGCTTTGAAAGCAACAAATGCATCCTTCACCTGCCAATATGGAAACTAAGTGTTGGGTTTAAACCAGGACTTACTGAAGAAATCCAAAGCGATCTGTGACTCTGTATATGCTGTAGTCTGCATCCTCCCAAGGATCGATCTGAACTCCTGCGTCTCTACCCTGAAATATACACAAGAGCATACTTCATTTGACTCATCTAAACACAAACAGTGTAGAGTTTATCAAAGGTGAAACAAATCATCCAGTTCCAGGCAACTTTTAAGCACCTTTAAATCCAGCAGATTCTGAATCAGAACTGCGACTTTTGTCTCAATAAACTCCAAATTTGCTGCTTATTATAGTAGTTGTTAAGTTTAGGTATTGGGTAGGATTAGGGATGTAGAATATGGTCATGCAGAATATGTGCTTTATAAGCACTGATGAAAGGACAATATGTTAATAATAGGCATGCTAATAAGCAACTAGTTAATAGTGAGAATTGGTCCCTATATTAAAGCGTTACCTATTAAATTCTTTGTTGGCACATTTTCTAGTGATTATGCAAGCAGTAAAACAATTATTAAAATAGGCAGTTAAACTATGTTTGACACTGTGAGCCAAATAAAATTCTACATTTATTAGTTGGTTGACAGATTTTGACAGCTTAGTTGACAGAGAAAAAAACGTTATGTAATACCAAAGACTATAGTAATACAAAGACGGTTCACTCCTATACTTATGAATGGGAGAAACTGGAATGCGCAATATGGCGGGATAGTCCCGCCTTCTAAATGAAAGAGCCAATCGTTGATTGGTAAAGTCATTGCTTCACTGCAGCAGTCGATAGAAGCTCTGGTTCCCATAGAAACCTGAGGCTGGACCAGCAGCTGCGCATGCGCAATCATAAGCGTGTTGGAGCTACAGATGCCTATTGGCTGGCCTAGCCTGAAAAATAAGTTTTTTAAACGCTATTTGAGCATAAGAAACAACATTCATGGGGCAGTTCATTTCAGATTTTGTTGCTGATTTGAAATATGTAATTTAATCGCGAGTTCAGCGAGCAATTTTTGAGATTTCAGGATTCCCCCATTCATTTAGATAGGACTTGGTCTTGTTTGAGCTGCCCGGAGGCGTTACAAATATGGCCACCGAGTGAATGGACTTTCCTTGAAAGGGACTTTGGTGGTAATACACTCAGGCAAGATGCAGGTTTTTATAAACAAAAAAAGAAGATGAATTAAGCAAATAAAAATCATATATTAATGCATCACATTTTTGCTTAATGAAAACAAGTTAAATGTCACTGAATATCCACATCATCAGTGTGTACTTCGGTGACCTGGATCAATGTCCCCATCACTTTTTGCCACGACCGATTTAGTCTCTATCCCACCCCAGTGAATTATTCACTGTAATACAGGAAGCATTTGCAGCTGTCGAGGAAAAGTGTGTTATAAATGGCACTTCTGTGCTGAAACTTTTTTAATGTGTTGCTGAGTGGTTGATGCAGTTATGGAAAGCATCAGCATCAGTATTCTCTCTAGCACATAGCTCTTCGCATTACCCTTTCACTTTTCTGTGGCCTGCTAACCATTCTAGTGAAATTAAAAAATGCACACAAATGTGTCCCAGCTCCTGTCATACATCCAATGACATATAGCTGTAATTTTGACTTATGAGCAGAGAACATTTTAATGCTCTGCACTTATTCAACAGAATTTGCACCCTGTCAGTATAGCTGACGTTTAAAAGCTTTTCCAGTTGGTGTGGACTGATTCCCTGAGGGGGGTGGCTGCTGCTCTCCTGCCCTCTTCTCAACCCCATAGTGGAGAGAAGAGTGGAAAGAAAGCAGTGATCCGTGACAGACAGCCGAGGATTACAGTTCAAGTATTTCCCAATTTCAAATCAGTCTGTAAGAGAATGGCATGATGTGCCATGGTCAAATTGATCACCACGGTGGCCATTTACTCCACAAACACTTTATTGGTTCAAAAATCCTCTGTCTGCTGCCCTAGCACATAAAATCACCTTTAACATCTGAGTGTGGTTCCTCCCCATTTTTCCCCTCTTTACACATCTTAGGGAGTTTTTCCTAGCCACAATGTGTATTACGAAAAAGCCCCATACAAATAAAACCGACCTGACTCAACAACCACAAAGGCCACAGCACATGTGAACAACCAGATGTAGACAACCCAATGTAAATTAAACAACATCCACAAAATGTAAAAATGTAATTAATAAACTAAGAAACAAAAGAAAATCCCACTCTTGAAAATCCCAATACTTGCAAAAGTATCAAAAACAATAATTTATTGAAAATGTTTCAGTCTCATGACCTTCATCAGGCATATTCAAACCACTTTTTTGGTCTTTTTTCCTACGCACTTATTACCTGCAGGTGTGCGATTGTTAATTAATAATGTAATTAATGAAATGCCAAACTGTAATACAGCAACATACAAGACAACAATACATTTCCCCTGCTAATGATAAAAATAGGTTAATGATCAGCATTATGTACACTACCGTTCAAAAGTTTGGTGACGTTAAGTTTTTTTTTTTTTTTTTTAATTAAAGCCTTTTATGCTCACCAAGGCTGCATTTATTCAATCAAAATTCAGTAAAACAATAATATTGTGAAATATTATTACAATTTAAAATAAATGTTTTCTATTTTAATATACTGAATTTTCAAAACTGAATTTTCAACAGTCATTACTTCAGTCTTCAGTGTTACATGATTCTTCAGAAATCATTTTAATATAATATAAACATTACTTACTATTATCCATGTTGAAAACACTTGTATTTATTTGGAATATGAATCTTTTGTAGCATTATACATGTTTTTACTGTCACTTGATCAATTTCATACATCCTTGCTGAATATAAGTTTTCATTTAACTTTTTAGACGGTAGTATAGCCGACATATCGATTAGCACTAGCACAAAGACGTTTTTATTAGTAAGTCATTAACTGAATGTATACATCAAAGGAAATAGGCAAACTTGAATAAGTTACAGTAACTATCACAGTATCCGTACTTCTTCAATATATATCTGAACAAAGTGTAACTTCAAAGGGTAAATGGCATAATTTACCTTATTATATTTAGAGATGATCTCAGCACGTTCCTCTGCTATCAGCACCTCTATGTCCTTCTTCATGTCAATATCTAGAAATATAGCACACAAAGAACAATTAATGACAAGGAGAAAAAATGAATACTGACAACAATCTGGAAGACAGATTTTTATGTTTTGTTAAGGGCTATACATTTGTACAAATAAATATTAGAGTCTTTTTTTTTTTCCTTTGAAGAACGCTCAGCAGAACAGGGAAAAAACCCAGACTGGTCATGAGTGCAACATATTCATCATATTCAGACTGAGAAACTGGTCCAAACTCAGCTCTTGTTGGCATTGGGTAACCTGAGCTCTCATAATGTTTTGAAGATCCTGTTGGTCATATGAAGGCCTTGACTGTCTCAGAAACATTAGCCCCATGGGAACCACGGAGTCAGAAGAAGGGAACAAAGGTTCCTGCCAGGCTTCAGCTGTCTGAGAGCGCTGTGTGTCTGCTGAGTCTGTCGCACACACAAAAATAGAATTGGACCAAGAGAGTCACCCACTGCGGGACACAGCGCTGCATGACACACCATCATGTGTCATATTCAATATTTCCAACCCATCGCCAAATCATACCATCTGACATTTAAAACTAAAAACACAGTGCTGTATTTCTTTGAATGACAAGTCACTTGCCCTCACTGCCAAATTAACAAAACAAGTGCATCTGTTGTGTTTGTACAGTACCATTGATGACATTTGCTGATGTATTTACACAGAAGTACACTCCTGACAGACATCAATAAACAAAGACTGTCCTTCTTCTCTCTATAGCCCTCTTCAAATTTCTTAACTGTTCCATTTCCCAATGTTTCCATCACTTTCACTGTTTCTTGAAGTAGTTTACGTATATCATATCATGATTCATATGGCTGTCACAAAAGTACTGACACAAGGACTACAAGTGAACAGAGAAGCTGATCTATGTGTTTCCTAAAAACCCAATAATAAGTGTTTATATGCATCTTCAGGCACAATCATGGTTTGAGAGAGACTGCTTCCATGGCTTTCAAACCAGCAGAACCACAGGAAATAATTCTGTGCTTATGAATTTTGTACTGCTCAGTGAGAAAATCATTTACTCAAAACCCCAAACCACGGTTTGTAAAACTGTTTTTTTGTAAAAAAACAAAAGACTTTACTAAGCATGTTTCTCATCACCCACTGGCATTATATTACATTGTATATCCTCTCGCTAAAATCACTCTCTGTTAGTTTAAAAAAAAAATGGGTTACAAGGGTTGCTGAGGTAGTCTATGGCATAGATATTGTAAATCATTAAAAACATGTAAGGTTATATGTAAAATGTCTGGCAACGGCACTTTAGTGTTCTGAAATTTGATGTAAAAATTTTGATAACCTTAGTGGTCATCAGAGAACAGTACAAAATAAAAATAAATAAAACAAAGGCAGTTCACGACCCCTTTAAACTGTACACAAAACAGTCACCTTCAAAGAAACTGATCTGAAATTTGAATAAGCTGGCCTAGTCCAGACTTACATAAATAAACCAAGACGTCAAATATGTTCTTATATCTATCTGTCAGACACCCTAATCCACTTCCATAAGGATAAGTGTTAAAATCCTTCCTTCTCCAGAGGAGATCAGTGTTGTCATCTGTCACCCTTGCAGCAAACAGTTAAAGGGTTAGGTTATGCAATCTTTGATGAACCCCCAGATTATAAACCTCAAGACTGACATTCTGAATGTGCGAGTGCTCAGAACAATGCATATTTGCAAATATTTACATGTAATAGTCCAGTCAATCATACCATATATCCACTATAACATACATTCAACATGCTTTAGGTGAATTAAGAGCTATCCAGCAGGAATTCTGAATTCTGTGAGGTATTTCCTCTCCAAACCTCAGTTTTTGTGTTTTTTGTTAGTCTAATCTGTTGGGTTGTCACAGAGACTCAGCCTAGCTTTATTCTTTATTATCTCTCTTTATTCTATATTATATGACAGTCTCCAAAAGGGGGGACAAGAGTCCCTCAGAGGAACCTTGTTGCAATATTATTTAAATAATCTTAAATATAACGTTACATGTGGAAACTATCTGCCTTTTAAGATTGGACTGCTGCATTTGACTTGAGAATAAGAGAAGAAAAACTGGTTTAGTAGCTCCGTTGGTCGGTTTGCGTACCATCCCCCTTTCAAGGGGAAAGAGAGAGAGAGGGACGCCTTACTGGGGACAATGATGAGCAAGCATTTCATACAGACCAATCAGCTGACAGTACACATCATCAGAACTATTTCACAGAAAAGATATACATTCTGCTGTACTTTATAGTAAACAATTTCTAAAAATGTACAAAGTACAATATAGCAAATTTTACCAATATGGCAAATTTTAGGCTCATTGGAAGAATGCACCTCTACCTACACTTTTGCACTCCAAAATCGTACCGATAGATATACAATTCACTGCAATTTCCAGCTGAAATGACCACACAAATTATGTTTACGGAGCATATTATCATTTGCATAACGTTTGCACATACTGTTTTCACATACAGTACTGTAATCATAAACCATATCATTAATATGAAAATATAAATAATATGTTGAAACCACAGAAGCCTAAAAATCTAATGCTGTGAAATTTATTGAAAACATAAAAATACTTTTATGTAACAATTTCTTCTTGTGATCAAACACAGAAAGAATTCAGCTTTATTTGCTGGATTCATTGGATCAAAGAGTTTAGTTTCAGTTATTCCTGAAGAACAAGTATGACAGAAATTATGCCAAGACATCATGTTCTTGTTTGAATGGAGACTGGGTGGGGTTTTTATTTTAATCGCTTGTGTTAGTGTAAAAGTGCCTATTTAATTCATCTGGACTTTCCATTTTAGGCCTGACTGCTGCTCTCCTCCAACTCTGTTTATGAGTCAAGTACAAGGGAAAATGCTGACCTACGGGCATAGATCTTACACAAGGTGCCATAAATAGCCATTTCTCCAGAGAGCCGGAGTCTAACGGTTGGCTTTCTAATTGTCTCAACTTTCACTAGTGTATGGAATGACAGGCCTTTCTGCTGAACGTCTTCCCAGCTGGATGTGAAACTCCATGCCTGTCCTACTGTAGGAATCACTGCCCACTGGCCTCCAAAAGTATAGACACCGAGGACAGAATTGGTTCTCATGAAATCTATAGTATCTTTTAAAGCAATTAGGTGTTTTATGTTTATGTTAAAAAGTCCAAAAGAGCTAATTAAGTAATACAACATTATACAATAACTAAAGTGATAAGTCAATTAACAAACATAAGGTTTCATATTCTGCTGTACATTACATAATGTAACGTAATAATATTTGTTAATATTACTGACTGTTATTATAAAATGTCCATTTGGAATAAGTTTCAGCACATAACGGTGATGTCACAGTAATGATGGATTTGTATGTATGACAGTAAAAATTAGGGGATCATTGTGGGCTGAAGTTGTGAATTATTCATGTGTGCTGAATGAGGACTATGTTTGTTGGCAAGCATACATAATAAGAGGGGTCTTCAGCATTTAGAGCAATATGCATGCATGACATTTGAGACATCACTTTTTTGATATCCCCCAGAGCAGTTTCGAATTTCGAAATTGCCTCATTTCAGATCATTTTTCTTGATATACTTGCATCAAATAATAATAATTATTATTAATAATAATTTAACTTTAAAAACATAACTTTTAGTTATTCTCATACTACCTCTATTAAAAGCATCTAAAATGTCAAAAGAATATCAGAATTTGATTTGATAACTTTGTCACTATATTTTACTTTTCTGGCCCAGAGCTTTAGGCAGAAACTTACATAAGGTTATTTTTTTTTAAGCTTGTCACATACTCATTCAGTTTGGCGGAGGAGCTTAACACAAACACAAAGGCTTCAAGTTGAATAGTTCTCATTCTCAAAACATTGCACTACACCTTCGAGACTCATTTCAAACTGTGACATCAGGCCTTGCTGGCCAGGCTCCTGGGTGTGAACCGAAATCTGAGGTCCAAACTGAGTTCAGTGTGGTTATGGAAAAAAGGACTACAGTGACTGGTTCCCTTTATGCAAGAAAACAAAGAGGTCAATGTTTAAGCAAAGCCAAGACTGGACAGTATGACGCTTTTTATTTGAGGAAAGAGTTCTAATTCTGATAATCATATAGGTCTGCCCTATTGACATTTACTGTTCCAATGTGAAAGGGAGAAGGTAAACATTTAGATCTGGGGAGAGTAACAGTCGTCAGAGGGAGAGCAGTTGTCAGTGGTTGAGCAAGGACAACTGGCATCACTCGCACCGCCATCTGGGTGGGCCGTCACTGCCTCGTACTTGCTCACAGATGTAGAGCACTTCAACACACTGAGGGAGCCTTGTCCTGACTGAGAGTCTCACACACAGACAGTGGGGGCAACACCAAGACCAAGTATTAATGTGGCAAGTTGTTTGGTTAATGTATTTGAGTTCAGTGCTGTCATTTTGTTTGAGCACGAGCATATGGCAGTGACAAGAGTTAACATCTGAGTGGCTGGTAACTGAGTAGTAGAATGCTGGAATGGTAATTCCCAATTTCACACAAAATATATAGGACATTTTTAAAAAAATATATACGATATGATATGAACACCTCCCCACACAGGTCTGAAGAAAGAACATATGAAGCAAAACCAAATCATGGAGAGGAAATACTAATAAGGATCTCCAAAACCTGAAGCATGCAAAAACATCTGGTAACACTTTAAGTGGCTGAAGGAAGGAAATGTGCAATACCTACATTCATATGAACCAAACTGTAATGAAAACTATGTCTCATGTTGGAGCCATGGCCTAGTGGTTAATGCATGTGCTCTACATAAATTTAATATTAACTGGCTTCTGCACAAGATGATGCAAATACACAAGTGTAGTTGAACTTATAACAGGACTGTAAAGTGCAGCATGCATGTCGGACATGCTACAAAAAAACGGCCTGTACAATGAATGCATTTACCACAGTATGTGATACAGTTTTGCATGTGTGTGAGAGACTACTTTTCTGAAGCAAGGATTTCTGTGCGCTTGTTTGTGTGTGGTGTGAAATCAAGTAAAATACAGTAGCCCACTGCTACTGTATTTTACTTGGTAGTCTAATGTGCAATTTAAAAATCATGTCTTGACTGAATCCATACATCCAACTCTATTTCCCACAATTCCTATTGGTTTGCACATAAAAGAGTTAAGTGATGTCTGTCATAGTGCTACATTTGTGTGGACTGTGCTACAAAACTTTCAACCTACACTGTTAGACATTTCTGTAATTTCTACAGTTATTTACTGTATATCATCCAGTATAATACTGTAATTCCCTTTACAGTAAGTAACTGTAATACCCTTTGCATCATGGCAGTTTTCTGTGACATCAAACCCCACATACAAAGACTTACTGTATTTTTTTTTTTTTTTTTTAATTGCTGTATACTACCATTTGCCATAACGGACTCTTTGGTGCCATTTTATTGAGGTTGTTTTATTTTCCTCATTTCTTACATTTGGATTGACGCGATTTGACTTACACCATGTCTACAACGTCGCAACAGCTTGGGACTGACTATACTGTGTTACTGTCACGGTGCACACACGAGGGAAGCGAGGAGACGTAGGTATAACTCAAAATACAGTCTTTAATTAAATCCAAATGACAGGCAAGGCAAGGCAAGGCAAGGCAAGGCAAGGCAAGGCAAGGCAAGGCAAGGCAAGGCAAGGCAAGGCAAGGCAAGGCAAGGCAAGGCAAGGACACACAGGAACACCGGGGGTAACGAGTAGACCAGACGAAAATGAACTGAACGGGCAAGAACTAAATACACATAAATATTATCACACACACCTGAATTAAATGACAAACAATCAGACTTGACGAGGACAGGAACAGGAAGGACCAAATAAGGGCATGACAGGGGAAACACAAGACAAGACAGACACAATACTGACAGTTACATTGCTTGTAATGATTAACAAATCCGTTTGTCCTTCGTGTTAGAAACAGCGCAAGCGCTTGGAGTACATCTGTACGTCAAAAATATACCAGGGCATCAGTTTACTGTCCGCATCCACTGTAGATAGTATATATAATGGGTTCTATATTGTCTTTCGTTGAGTCGCGCTGCGCCACTCGTGTCCGAGGAAGACACGGATCCAGCCGGGCAGCGCCGCGGGTTTTGCCCGGGGATGAACCCGCGAGAGTGGAAGAGTTCAGGAGAACATCTGCTCTGTGTGTCGATTAGGGCTGCACGATAAATCGAAATGAAATCGTAATCGCGATTAGACAGAAGCTGCGATTGTTATTGCGTATCTTTCAGTGAAGCACGGTTCTGTGATCAGCAGTAAATCTCGATCCGAAGGCCAGAGGGCGCTCTCGCGTGGAAATGCCGAAATATGCCCAGCAGAAGAAACCTAGGAAATGCCTATAGCAGTTGCTGAATAAACAGAAGATTTAACTGTTTTCACTGATTCAACATGACTAATAAACACACGACAATATATTTTTTCTTAATAATATATGACAATATATGGTTCTTCTTATTATAATCTTCATTATAATAAAGTATATTTATAATGCAATGCCTTTATCACTGCTTAGAATACTATGAAATATGGTGCGTGTCTTATTCTGTGTAAGAAACCACATCATCTCACAGAAGAATTTATTTCAAACACTCAACTGACGTTATGAAGTAAGCCGGTAGTAAAAACATGTTATTAAATGTGCTATTTTCACATGCTTTCAGATGTAGCAGCATTTACTACACAGAGCCGTAGTTCACTAAGAAGCTACGCAAACAACTGTCATTATCGCAAACGATTTCTTCGATTTTATAATCATGCAGTAATATCGTCTGCGATTTTATTTATTTATTTATTTATTTTTTGCGTAACTGGCTTTACTGACAAAATGCGCATGGAAATTGCATTTGATTTAAGTGTGTAGCCCTAGTGTCAATAAACCTTACGAGAGAATAAGACGTGCAAGCAAGGTAAAAATATATGTACGTTTGTCTGTGTTTTTGTCAGATTTTTGCACACCAGTTTAACCTAGTAACATTTACTCGTCAACATGGCCGCTACAAACTTTACCACGGTAAACTGTGCTGTCGTTTCAAATGACTTTTGTCAGATTATTGAATTACCGAATTAAAATGATTTTTATCGAGCAAAGCTTATTTTATATTAACATTAAGTTAACTAATGTGAAATTTTGTTCAGGTGTTAGTAGTTAATGTTGGCCAGTAGCCTATTGAGAAAATAAAATTGTATGTTAAATGGAATTTAAGATTTACTTAAATTGTATCTTAAATTGAATTTTTTTAAATTTTTAATTTTTAATTTTTTTTTTTTTTTTTTTTTGTGTTTGTGTTTTAATGGCAACTGCAACGAAGCATCAAGAAAGACATGAGCATGGCAGCCACCCTGAGACTGATAATTCATGGTAAGAGAACAACTATGGTTTTGAGAGATTTGTATATTCTATATGGGGTTTGACTTTTAAAAGTGTGTCATTTCTGCTTCTTGTTTTTCAGAGAACGCATTTCTGTCACTAACAAAGTGGAGCAAAGTTTGGTGAGCAAAGGTGGTGGCCACGATTTGGAGCAGCACCTGGGTTTTGCAGATGGCTATGTATTTTTTTTCCCCATTATGTTTCTGTTGCCTAAAGATTCTTTGTGAGGATAAATCGAGATAATACAACATAATGCACTGCAAAAGGTCCTAAGACAGGAGAAATATTGAAGATGCACTGTTCCAGCGTTGGAAGACTGTATTTTTAAGTGTTATACATGCAATGTTTTAAATAAAGAATTTGATATTTTGTAATTATTGTATCTGTTTTAATTGAATGCCATTAGTACCTATGTAGGGTAAAAATAAAACAAATTCTTTATGAAAAATTATAAAATCTAATTAAATCTATATTAAAATGAATGAATGAATTACAGTAGTATATTGATGGATTTGATTTTTTTTTTAGTTATTTACTGTAAAACAGTAAAGTTTGCAACTGTAAATCAAATGCAGTTTGCTACTGTAAATCTTAATTACGGTAACTTACTGGCAACAGTGTTAGTTGAATCATATAAAGTTCAGCGAAATCTATTTTTTTTTTTTTTTAATTTTCAATAAATGCATTATGCTTCTAGATTCAATGAGCATTTTTGAGTGTAAAATAAAAATGATCTCCGCACTGACGAAAATAACTGATTTAGATTTTTTGCTAAAATTGAGCAGGTTTAATATACAGCAGATAGCACTCCATTATTTTACATTGCTTCAATGATTTCTTACTCTCAAGAGCAACCCTGACAGTAAGCATATCAGTGACCTACAGTAACTGTCTCTTTGCTACTACAGTATTTACTGAATTATTCAGCATCAACCCTTGTTTGAGATCAATACAGAGAGCACACAAAGTAATCACTTTAGTGAATTAAAAAAGACTAAAGAGAGGTCAGAGTCATAGCCTAGCATCCAATGCACTGAGCTATGTTGCTCATTCAGGGGATGCAAGTTTGAGGGTGTATTTATACCTGTCTTGTTTGGTTCAATTGAATCGAACTCAAGTTCGTTTCCCCCCTTAGTGTAGATCTTTTGGGCAGGTGTGAATACAGCAATCGCACTCGGGTGCGGACCAAACAACCGTATCAAGATCCAGCTGAAGAGGTGGTCTCGGTCCGCTTCCAAACGAACTCTGATACAGTTGAATGGATGAGTCAATGAATGGATGACCTCAAGCACACGTGTGGTTTTGTTTACAGTTTCTGGTTCACTTGCAAAAAGGGCAGTGTGAAAGCGAACCACACCAAACAAACCAAAAAAACACTAGTGGACTTTCCTGGTGTGAATACACCCTAACTGATGCAAATTTGAGACAGGGAGAACAGTAATTTCAGCCTGTTCTCCCTTGTCATTTCCTGTCCCACTTCTCTACCGTAGATCTCAATACTATAGGGAAAAGACCAAAAATAAAACTTAATAAAAGAAAGCCTTGAAATTAAACTAGCTGATTTAGATAAATCTCAGTGAAGAGTATGTGTTTTACTGTCACCGCCACTGATAAAGCTGGCCATATGGATAATAATTATGGGTAATGGGGGTGGATAAAAAGCCCATTATGCAATAACCATTATTTATTTATTTATTTACAATAAAAAAACAATAGCTGGCCAAGCAACAGAGATCTTTCCACAGAGATCTACTGCAAAAATGGCCTTTAGGCAATGCTTAATGTGGTCAGACAACAGAATAGACAAATTAGCTAGCTCATCCTAATGACAAATAATTCTAATCTTTATTCTTGACAGTCGAGAGTTAGCATTGCATAATTCAATAGCAGAAAAATGTGGTGCTTAAAAACATTATTTGGCTTAAAGGGATGTCTGTGTTCATTTACTCACCACCATGTCCTTCCGAACTTGTATGACTTTTGTTCTTCTTCAAAACACATATTCAGTGAAACTTGAGAGACTGCTGTCCTTCAGTTGAAAGTCTATCCCACATTTGAGCTGCCACAAGAACTAATGAGGGTTATTCTTATATATCAACTGAGTACGGTTGAGCTTCCATGTTGACAATATTTGATGAGCTCCATGTATGAGCATTGATCAATGTTTATTTGTAAATACAAGCCTAAATTAAATCTGTTCATCATAGTTTCTCTTTAAAAGACAAATCACTTGATTCATATGGATTACTTTTATAATGTCTTTATGAACTTTCTGAAACGTCAAAGTTTTGGTTGAATAGACTTCAACTATAGCTTCAATAGTTCATTGAAATTTTATTAAAAATATCTTCATTTGTGTTATGAAGATGAAAAATAAGTCTTATGTGTTTGGAATGAAATGAGGGTGAGTAAATAATTTCATTTTTGGGTGAACCAACTCTTTACATGCAATATTTGTGAAAGTTTTAAGCAATGCAGTGTCACAGCAGCAGGTTTTTTATAATCAGTTCTGAGTAAATGGGTTGAAAAATGCATGTCTCTAATGTTTTAGGACAAAGACTGTGAAACATACATAAACAGATTAATAAGAATAACTAATCCCTATGACATCAACAAAGAGCAACAGAAGATAATGTGCAATCTAGTCTCAGCCTCAGACAGCACACCCACAGACCTCCCACAGTCCATTCACTGACTGTCTGATGTACATTGCATCCAAAAATGACTGAAATCACCAGTTAAAACCTGGAAACAAAGTAGAGTTGTATTGTATTTTGTCCTCACTCAGAAAGTCAGAAAGATTTTTTCTGTATTCCCCGTTAAAGTTGTTGACCAGTTTGCAATAGGGATGCAAGATATATCGGCCACCATATCGGTATCAGCCGATAAATGTTATTTTTTCTGTTATCGTTATCGAATTAATAAGAAAATGTGGCCGATATATTAAAGCTGATAAATAATGCATTATTTCCTGCAGAGGCACTTAAGATGCGCACTGTTCGCCATGATGTTTTTAATTGCTTGAAATATTATTGGAATCACTTCGAAAAGGAAAATACAGTGAAGTGCAACATGGGCAGGGCAAGTCTGTCATATTATAATGAGAACACTACTGTTAAATAATTAATGGAATCTTTTTGCCCGTGTTTTAACGCGTTGTTACGGGAAGAGCGCATCCACAACAGAGCTACACATTCATGATTAGCACAGTTAAGTTGGCTTGTGCATTTGCAGCCTTTTGTGCAATTGTAGGTTGTAATATTGCGTTTATTTTATGCAGATATATCTGATTTATCTCATAGGCCTATAGAATTTGTTTGGTTAAGTTAACAGAGCGTTAATAGAGCGCTTCTGTGATCATCTTTAGCTCAGCGCATGCAGCTCAAACAGCAGCGCACAACATTAATAGCTATATAATTGGGACTATCATATATGTAATAGTATAATGAGAACATATTATAAAACGTTGTGAAGTCTTTGGTTTAATTTGTCGCGTTTCAGTTTGTTGTGGGAAAAGCGCATCCACAACATTTGGTTAGCACGAGTTCACTTGTGCATTTGCGTGTTTTTGTACATACAAGTTGTAATATTATGTTTAGTTTATGTTGTATAAATAGCTGATTAATCTCATATATGATGCATTTCCTTGAGTTAAATAAACTGCCAGCAAAGCACTTCAGTTTACCAGTGTTCATTCAGCTCTTAAGTTTAAGCGCACGCAGCTCGAACCGCAATGCACAACATTAATAACAATGATTGGGACCATCATATATATAATATTATAATGAGAACATATGATTATAAAACGTTGTGAATTCTTTGGTCTAATTTATCGTGTTTCAGCGCGTTGTTGCGGGGAGAGCCAAGAGCGCGTCACATCTTATTAACGCATAACTGTTCAAGATCACTTGCGCATTTGCGTCTTTTTTTGCATATATAAGTTATAATATTATGTTATGTTGTATAAATAATAAGCGATTCAGTTTACCGGTGTTCATTCAGCTCTTCAGCAGCGCACGCAGCTAAAACTGCATGCTGCTATTTGAAACAGTGGTATTAATTTAAGATACTTCTTTTTCAAAATCATTGATATATTAATAATAATAACCACCACTTTTATTTTTTTATCTTATCATTTTCATCAACAATATGGTTTAATTAAACTAATTTAATTGTCGGTGCGGAGGCTATTCCGTTTAATTTATCCATGGCACATGATTTATATATATATATATATATATATATATATATATATATATATATATATAAAACGTTAAGTAGCCTAATGTTGTCCAGTGACTTGTTTGCATTAAGTATTGTTTTATTTATTTGTAAGTATGTTTTATGTTTGATTTATGTTGAAGTGTTTAATGGCTTTTAATGGTGAGAATTTTTTTTGTAATCAGGCTCTCAAAAATTATATAAAAATTTGGATTTAGATTTATCGGCCAACATATCAGTTATCGGCTTTCATTTATAGAATTATCGGTTATCGGTATCGGCCAAAATTTTCATATCGGTGCATCCCTAGTTTGCAATGAGGACCAGACATTATGCCGCAGTCAAAAGTCTGGCTACACACAAGTACACCTATCAGTGAACAGTTTATTTGTCTGCCAGATGAGCAGTGTCTATATTTAGTGGCTCAGCCATCCATAAACAGAGCCACAGCATTTTGTTACACTGGTGTGCACGTTCATCTGAGTACAAATCCTGAGATGAACTGGACACAATTCAGTGAAATCTCTCTTCTAACCATCACTGAAAAGGTGTATCCCATATTTTAAAATATGAGACAATATGACAATTTTGGAAAATTAACTAAAGGATTATAAATAGCATGCACTAACACACATTTACAGGTTGCATTTGAGGCTGTGAGCAAAAATGTTTAAAAGTTATTCTGCTCTCACCTACAGTTAAATGAGACAGGCCAGTATGAGCAATATGAGGGCAAAATGACTGTAAAATACATCTGCAAAGAAGCCCACCCAAAACCTTACACACAGATCTGTCATTGGCCTACTTCCATCTACTGAACATCTGTGTGTGGAAAGTCAAAAGCAGCATGATTTACCCCCTAAATATGTGTGCATGTTTGTGTATGAAAAAAAGAGAGGTACACTGACCATGATTTCTCTTATGGAAACACTGGAGACATTCTCTCTTTGGATATTATTTAATCAACTCATCAAATCATAAAAATACACAAGAACAGTGAATTCCAAAATGTAGGCCATGAGACCAAACAATGTCTTTCCTAAATAGCTTGGCTTCTCTCTGTCTTTATCTAATATTTACCAGAATTACCTTTGTTTTGATTTGCACAAATATAAACAATCAGTTATGGTGGACAATCTAAAGAAGACCTGATCTAATTACAATTACCACATCATATTCTGATTATGTAACCAGACTAAGCCAATATTCCGATTTGTACATTCCACTTACTGCAGTTTGCCCTTATGTGTTATTTTTAAAAACACGACTGAGAATTAATAAATGATTGCATTCCCGGTACCTCCAAATAATAGCAGTTTATTCATAATATTCTGATAATTCAGAATATTCCTTTAAAATGATAATATTCCACTAGGCTACAATGAATGAGTGCATCTCTAGCACCTCCAAACAGTAAAGCAGAATAAAGGAACCAAAACATAACCACCAAATCAAAAATAATAAAAGAAAATGCGCATGTAAACATGGCCATTTAGAAAGATGAAAGAGAATATAGAAATGCAGACACAAAGAAAAGCATCAGAGATGTGTCTGGAATATGGAGATTCCATAAACGAATCACCTGAACTGCACCAGACTGAAGGACGCATTTCAGAGATCAAGAGGAAATGTTTGGAAACAGCTTCGATTTAAATCCGCTGAAAGTGAATGGGCTCTATTGCTTTCTCTCGTGCATTTTCATAAACTGGTTCTTAAAATAGCCTCACTACCAATTTTACATGCATTTTTATTTAAATCGACTGAATTAAAACAGGCGGCAAGACATAAATAACCGAGATGTTGCTAAATGTGGTGGATTTCAAAACGCTCTCAGCCCAGCTGCAAAATTAAAATAACATAATTATAATACATATAATTCATTTTAATGAGAATCACTTAAAATTACACTCTGTTGTGTCGTTGCAGCTCTTTCTGTGGCTATATTGGACCTTGCATAATATCACTGTTATGGTATGCAACGTTCAGGAGCAGTAAGAATAAACAGAGAACCGAATGCTATAATAGCGAATACATAAATAAAATCCCCATAAATGGGAGAAAAATTATTACCGTTTAATTGAAAAGACTCGTCATTCCTTCGTCGTTGGAAACATGGGAGGTAAAGCGAAGCGAATAGCTAAAATCCCGTGGCGAATACAATAGCTGCATGTAACAGCACTGAGAGGAGCGCAAAGCAGCACGTCAGAGCGCGCAGTCTGTAGCAGCCTACAGTTCGATCCTGGCTGGCAGCTGGTCACGTGATCTGACAGTACAGCCTGCTGTGGCAAGTACTGCTGGCAGGGTAGGTCACGTGACAAACTATGGAAATGATGACAGTCCATAAGCATCTACGGAGCAAGCGCATCTACACCTCTCAGCGTCTAAAGAATGTTATACAAACTTTATGCAAAATATCTCAACATTTTGGTGTGGTTTGTGTTGAGCCTTTAAGGGATAGTTCACCCAAAACTGAAATGCCATGTGAGGTTTTAAGAGGCTCTTCCATGTTCAAATGTAAAACACAATAACCTTTGAAATAATATTAAAGATATGGGGACAGACAGACAGATAGCCAGACAGATGTCTGTTGTCAACAAATCGAAGAGTGCAATTGTGCCCTCTGTTGGTGATTGCGTGATAATGACGGGTTTGACCTTAAGTACCTGTCCTGTCCTGGAGTACATTATGTTTGATGGTATGGGGTGACACATTTGGGCAATTTTTATTGGTTTATAATACAACAATGGTGTTGAGAGGTGTAACGTTTTAAATTAAAATCCCGCGTGATTCCTCCAATCATCGATTAGATGAGAATAGATCGTTTTTAAAAGTGGTTTTATTTAAATAGCCTATTGAACATAATATATGATAGATAGATAGATAGATAGATAGATAGATAGATAGATAGATAGATAGATAGATAGATCAAAGTAAATTTTTCCAACTAGTTTTATACTGCCTGCTCTTAAATAAAATCTGTTTAATCCTATCCTGAATAGAGCTGCCACAGTTTTTCTCAGTCTCTTTAGCTTAATTCTTGAAAGAGATTTTTAGCTCTCTCTCTCTCAAAACAATAAGTTCAAATATCTGAACAATCAGTTTCTTGTTCACTTTGGATTTGACTTTCTTATTCAAGCTAATTGAAAATGTTTTGTGTAAAAGAGTATATACAATTTGCAATTTGTCTGCAATTTACACAATATCTAAATGCACATGATTTGCTCAAAACTGACGAGCTGATTCTCAGTGAAACTGTCATACTGTACTCTTCACAGCTAAACAATCTTTCTTTGTGTGAACCATTACATGCAAAATCATGCATCAAAATCTTTCAGAGTCAGACATATGTGTATATTCCATAAATATACATGGAATGTTTTCTGTTTACATGTAGGGTCCTGACACATTGTCATATAATTTATTTTGGTAGCATTGGCCAATTAACTCACACAATAATTAGGTTTTGCAACAGAGCTGTAATGTCGCCTAAACAGCTGTGATTTGTGACAAAGGCAAGTTTATATATCAGATAACTTCATACACCAGTTTTTAAATTGGTCCCACTAGTATTCTTTATCATATGAAGCTAAAGTTTGATTATGACAAAAGAGAATATGTTTTTGATTAAAATATTTGACAAAGTTTGAGGTTTGTACAAGTTGGTGTGTAGTTTTGAGAGTGTGTTAGCAATCAAGAATGAATGAATGACAATGAATTTATTGAATTTATTGTCATTGTAGAACAACGAGATTACATTAGAGCCTCAATCAACAATGCAATTTCATAAAGTGCAAATACATAGGAATGTAAACATAATAAGTTCCAACATGATCAGTAATAGCACAGTATGTAAACAGGACAACACGACATTGGCAAAGAATAAAGTGTATGAGGTGGAAACGGTAATAACCAGTAATGATGTGTTGTGTGTGCTGCAGCAATGCAAAGTCCAGTTCACAGTTAATGCCATTGTTGAAGAGTGGTAAATAATGGATCCAAATGTAAGTGGGTGGAGAGGGGTACAGTGTTTATTCAGCAGTCTAACTGCCATTCTGGTGGTCCTGGCCTGAAGGGACCTGTACCTCCTACCAGAGGGCAAAAGGTGGAACAAGATGTGTGCTGGGTGAAACCGGTCTCTTATGATGTTGTGTGTCCTGCGCAGGCAGCAGGAGGTGTACACAGTAGAGGACGGTCCCCGATGATTTTTGCCAGCAGTTTTCACCACCCTCTGAATCATCTGCTGTTCAGCTGCAGTACCACACTAGCAGCCCATAGGTCAGCACACTGTGAATTGCACAATTGTAGAAATTTATCACGAGATTCTGGGGCAATTTGGCTTTTTTCAGCTTCCTCGGGAAAGAGAGACACTGCTGGGCCTTCCCTACAGCTAAGGTGATATTATTGCCCCAGGACAGGAAAAAAACTGTTATATGCAAATTATTTAAAAAATACATAGATACTAGACTTACATAATTGTTTCAATGAAGGAGAATGAGGATAAATTTACCATTATCATTATTTACAAACAACACTGTATGTTCTCTGCTTTAATGTCACATGTTGGCAGTAAGAGAGAGCAATGAAAGGACACACGTGAACGCAATGTGGGCTTATTAATAGTATGTCAACAAACTTATAGTAGATAAGTAACAAAGGATGGGGAAAAGGAGTGGAAAAGTAAATACAATTAATTCAGTAGTTGCATCATAGACAATGCCCTAAACATGCAGCTCAAAAACAATAGATGAAACTACTAGTGTTACACCAACTGAGGAAGAGGACAACTGGGGTAAATGTTCATACAAAGTCTTTATTTAAAGGATGTAAGTGAAGCAACAGTGCAAGTAGGTGAGTGTCCAGTTCATAGTGATGACCAGAGAGGATTATGGGAAATGTAGTGTGTAACGGTGACAGGCTTAGTGAATGGAGATGGGGATCGTGACACTAAGAAAGAAAAAAGGTATTGTAAATATACAATAAAGTTTTTATGAATGAAATTTTGCATTAACCCATTTAATCCAACACGGTCACAATAGTGACCGTAAAAAAAGTTTTCATTGATAAAGCTCTAAAAACCTTACTGACTGATGTTTTAGTGCACTTCCTGCAAATATGGAAAAATAAAGGGTCTCAATTAAATATGTGCAGTTTCACATGAGTGCAAATTGTCTCATGATCAAAGCAGTTTATTTCCTGTTTGCACCATGAGAAGATGATAACTGCATCAAATCTCCAAAACGAAAGGCTAAAGTATAAAGATATGACAAAGATTTTTGGTACACATTATCTTTAAGGTGTCTAGTATATGAGTTCACATATATTCAGTTGTATTGAGTGTGGTCATAGAATGAGTAAACATCTTTATGGTCACAATAGTGACCGGTGGGATAACAATGAACTTGGGTATACATATAAATCCAATTGCAGTTGTTAGTGAAAACCTTTAAAATTTTGCAATGACAAAATATTGTACTAAATTAAAAGTTCAAATGTTACAAATAAATTACAATATTGATGTTGTAATACTGGTAGCACTAATATAAAAATTTGATGATATATTTTACAAAAAAGTAATAATTTTGAAATACGTTGATGGTTGTATTTTTTTTTTTTTTTTGTCTTTTATCTCAGTATTCCTATCAATGTTGTATAAGGGTGTCTTTATGCATAATAGTAACCCTAGAATGTGATCAAACAGTTTAAAATAGCTGGGCTAAGATATATAAAAAATTTTATGACTGCAGAAATATGTTAATTCAGTACACACATTATCCCACCGGTAAATTTTTCACACACTTTTCTAAAGAATTTTCAAAAAATAATTATTGATTATTTCAAAGGGTTACTAATGACACATCATTTGGATATTTTCATGTCTGGGAAAAATTTGGGATTAAACGGGTTAAGGAGGTTAGTCCAAATTCAGTTCAATTAATCCACAGTTATCGCTGAAATACATCTGTAAAGATCAAATCATTTATATAGTAGTTTCATAGTCTGTACAATGTACATACAATACACTCATGACTCCATATTTGTAAATAATTTACAGTAGGTCCCTTTTTGTCCACTAGGTGGCAAGAAATTCCAAGCTAAAAGCATTACCACAGATAACCTCAACGTCCAACATGTGGACACACTAAAGGGTCAAGAGGTTGCATGAGTGTTTCCCTTCTGTTCTGTTTATGCTGGCTTGGCTTTCATCATAACTAGGTGAGACATTCCCTTATAGTGAATGAAGCATGCAAGGTTACAATCTGGAGTTTTTATTTTTTACGGTCATTAAAATAAACTCAAAACTGATGACAGAATCGATGGAAGAGGTCAATTCTAAACAATTACAGATGAAAGTTTTAGGAATCGTGGCCATATTGCTTTACATATTATGACAGTTGGTTTAGGACGTCTTTTAAGTCTAGCCATTCAAACACTGTTGCTTTCAAGTTTTCTCTTCTGTGCTCAGTGCAGGTGCGCCGTGTGGTTACGTAAGTCTGTTTTTCTGAGGGGATTTGCTGTCTCTGGTGAAAAGCAAGGCACTGGAGTGAGGGGGGCAAGGGCTACGCCTTTTCTTTTGTTCTTTTACCTGTTTCTGAGTATCTTATTGCCTTGTATTATCCAAGATACAAATAAAATCCATTCAGGGAAAGAGAAATAACAGCAGATCACCTGAAATGAACCACTGAAAGTAAATGGAATGAGAAGAAAAATGGGAGCAACAAGGACATATACAGTATGTCAAAAGTTACTAGGTGTTCATGGAATTGTTTGAAAATTCAAATGTAAATTTCTTCAAATAGCATGTGTGAAATTTACTTAGCATGCTGTGAAATTTTGGTGGTGAATGGAAATTGTTCAGGCTGCTTTTCACTTTGCTTAGGACTGATATTTTCTCATCTTATAGAAAAAATCTCTCGGAGGACTTTGGGCCATACGGTTTACTTAGCCTACTTTCTCAAACAACTGAGATGTGTTTGAAGAATGGCTTTTCTTAATTGAATGACAACCATCCCAACTGCTAAGAACTACAAAGGGTTTGTGGAAATCTGATAGTGTTCATAAATTCAATGGAAGCATGCCTATAATAGACTTTTATGACCCTCTATGATTGTCTTGAAATGAGAGATTCAACCCAACTAATCTGTTAACTGTTGTTTTGTACAGTCCGGTTTAGTTTCATCCCACGTAGCCTGTGTGACTTCAATGAACTCAATGAATGTCTTTTGTTTATTTATGCACTTCAAACATCACGTTTACCATGACGTTTTTCATTTGATTGAAGAGCTCTGATGTGAACATCCATTCAAGGCTCTGTATCCTTTATACTGATACATACAGCATATGGGAGCGAATGTGTGAGAGAGTTTCTCTGCAAGATGTCCCCTTTCATTTGTTGTGGAAATTAGAGTGTCTGTATGAGGGTGTGTGTGTGTTTGTGTGTCAATGTGTGTTTCAGGGTGCGGACAATGGGGCATGGTCATAATAGCTAGCAGAAATTGAGAGTTGGCGCTTTTGTCGGTTCAGTATTTTAGAAGACAAATTGAAAATTGAAGAATTGGCCTATATTTAGTAGGAACAATACAAGCCTGAGGTGAAAATTCTCTGAAATGGTGTGATCCAAGACCTCCTGTGCAACATGAGAGTGAATGGCAGTGCAGGTGGAGACCTTGAACAATTCTCTTTGTATGTGTATGTGGAGGTGGGGGAGGCTGTGTTTGATTTGGCACAGAGCAGGATGAGTTCTACAGATAAAGGTATAGACGTACAGTAGCACAAGCGGTCATTGACCCCTATAGGGCTGGCTTTTTACCTTCTATACATGTTACACTTCATAATATACACATTGTATTATTAGTATTATTATAGAAATAAATCTCATTTCTTATTGCTCTTTTCTGGCTTTTAAAATGTGGCAGACAGACAGACAGACAGATTAAACTGAATCATACTGTAGCAAAATTGTCTGTGAATTCCTTTTAAAACCATACTCATTTTAAAACTCCATTCGGTGTACCCTAAAAAAATAGATAGATCCAAATTGAATATATAATGGCAAATGTGTTGGTATAATGGCAAATGGCTGTCGATTGCTTTTTCCACAAAAATGATCTTATCCTTATATTAGCTTTGTTTACACTAGTGAACTGAAACACTATATATCAGAAACATCTTAATAGTAATTTTCTTTTAACAAAAATATAAAATGATCAGAAAAGGGATGGGCATTCACATTCTTGTTCACTACCATTGAAAAAGTTTAATGCTTTTCTTCAGAAGGGATAAATTAAATTGATCAAAAGTGACGCTAAAGAAATTTATTGTAAAATGTAAATAAATAAATATATATATATATATATATATATATATTTCAAATAAATATTGTAGTGAACATTCTATTGATAATAGCATCCTAAAATTTCTGCTTTTCCATCACAAGAATAAATTACATTTTTAAAATATATTAAAAAAAGAAAACAGTTATTTTAAGTTGAAATACAATTTTACATTATTACTGTTTTTACTGTATATTTGATTAAATAAATTTTAGATTTGGTGATAATATGCGACTTCTTTCAAAAACATTAAATAATTTGACCCCAGTGGTTGCGTAAGTCCAGAGTTCTGAACTGGAGATTGTCAGAGCGAGTCAAAGCAAGGTTACAAACACACTCCTAGACAGAGGCCTTTCTCTGTTTTTTACATTCTTGTTGGGTGGACAGACTGGATTTCAGGGCACTTCCTTGACCCAGAGCTGGCTCGCAGCTAACTGAGGAAGGTGCACTAGATGAATGAACGAGGAGCGAGGCCATCATTCCCGACTTCCTCTTCCCCAGTGCCAGGTGGATGACAGAAATATCACAAACATCACCATTTGACTGTTGATCTGGACAAAGCAGGTGGTCAGTAAAATGTGAGGTCATGACAGGCAGTGTGTCATCAGGAGCGGCTGGCATAGGAGGGAAGGGCACAAGATTAGTCCTTTTGAAATGAAAGCTGGAAAGCTGATCATGTGCTCTCTAGGAAAGTCTCTCTTGCCATAGAGTGGTAATGAAATGGAACTTATTTACACAGTTTCCATGGAAACTACCCATTGGATTTAATGGATTCATACTTTTTCCCTTAAATCAGGGAATTTAGTTTATTTAACCTATTCAGTGTTTTTTTTTTTCTCGAGGTTCCTACTCTTATTCCTGAAGCAATGCCCCGTCTGTGTTATAATAAAAGAAATGTTTGAAATATGTTTCATAAAAGATTGCTCTGACCTTCACATTACATCTGTTTTCAGAGTCTATTTAGTTGCAAATGACCTGCACATGATAAATAAAGGGAGTGGATTACAGAATGTTCAATAACCTTTAAAATGTTTTCTTCAATTTGCCTTAATTCATCACAAATCTGGTTTTCTTTGGAGATGACGCTCAGGCTGCTAGAAATATACCATGTGTTGGAAGATCTGAAAAGGTCATGAACTTTTTCCTTGATGAACCTGCACTCAGACTTGAATTACACAAGTTTGAAATAGAGTCTGAAAAACAGATGGAAAGCATAGTGAAGGGGGAGGGGATACGGTTTTGCGTTAGGGAAAGTCTTATTACCTGCGTCATGGGTTTTCACTCACAGAGAAAGGCTGTCTGAAAGTAAGCATTAGAGCCCCACCATCTGTAATGTTCAGTTTGAACAACACAATGTTGTGTGGAAGAAACGGCTCAGCTCTTCGTTTCTCCAGTCTTCTCAACCCAGCCATCGCAGTGTCCCAAAGATCTTATCAGTCCATGACCAAATCACTCATTGGTGCAAGAAAATAACAACTCGGCTCTCGGTGCCCTTTCATTGCAAAGTTGTTCAAAGTGGCAGAACAACTGGCTTTCGCTTACATCAAGGACGTGTCTGTCTGCGTCATGGGTTGGTGTTTCCATTACCTTATGCTCAGAACACCAGAGGAGCCACCCTACCTCATGAGCCAGACCTTTGATTGATGTGCCTCGGCCTATAGTGGTGTGGATTTGTGGTTCGCAATATATAATATTTTGTTATGAGTTGTGACCTCAGAATTTGACCTAACTGACACACTCAAAAAAGCTGTCTGCTTAGATTCAGTTCCAACTTTGCTGTAACTTTAAGACTTCTCTGATTTGACATGGTTTGCGGTGATCATATTTTCCCATTTGAGATGCGTAACAGCACTTAAAAACCAAGAAAGAACAGCTTCGACAAACATATTTCAGAGTTTCCAAAGCAAACAAATCGCTTACTATTAGCCACTCCAATTAAGCTACTTTTTGCTCATGCTCAAATACTTGGGAGACAAGCAAGCTTAATTTAACTTCTCCAAAAAGACTTCTCTGCCATATCACCACGTATACCGCAAGCCGAAAAGAGTTTTCCGGAAATGTTTAGGCTCTTAATTTGCCACATAAAATTTGCTCTATGTGATTTAGTAGGCAGTGCAATAAACTGTGCCCTGAAGGCACAGTTCATTACCAACATAAGCTCAAGAGCAGAACTGTGCTTTCCATGAGCTTGGCTCATTCCCTCACCCACAGTGGAGAACATGAGGTTGTTTCCATATCAGATTTCTGTAACCGAACCTCGCAAATAACACACTGAACCTACAATGTGTTGTGATACGTTAAATATCAACAAGACAGAAGTGTTTCCCAAACACTTAAGCCCCTGTTGAGGCCTCCATGAAGAAAAAGAGGGGGTTCGTTTAACAACTGCGTAAAGGACTTCCCCCGATGTTTACAGGTGCTATTAGTTGCACATGTGAACAGCAGTGACTTAGTGGGCGGGAATGTTTCTCACTTTTTATTGAGTATGAAAAGGCCATTGAAAAGATCAGCAATTATGGAAAATGATGAATCAGTTGCTTTTGGAAGAATCACTAGTCATTTGTTTTGGGGTGTGAAAGGATTTCTATAATTTTAGAACGCTCAGCTGAGAGAGAGTATTAGTGGCCATAGCCTTCAGTAATTACACAAATGTCAAACAATTATAAAAATGCCCTTTAACTGCAAAATGTGAGCGAAAATCCACCAGGATCCACCTTTTAACAAAGTATCATGCTGTTCATGCCTTCACATAATTTAGTGTACTATGTCAGGTACTGCTAACCACAAGGCTGGAACCCCTAAATTAGCTTTAAGCTAGTGTCTGTGTCTGACAAAAATAATTTCATCCTAGTTTGCTCCTGTTTCCCCATGAAAGTCCATTAAAGCCACATGAGAAAAAGATCATGCTTCGGTGAATTGTGATATAATTATGACAGAAGTATAACATAAAAAGTCTAAATCATGACACAGAAACAATTACGAGATAAGCAGTTAAAACCATGACATAAAAGTTATAATTATTAGATAAAATACTTTTTAATCATTTTCTCATCTTTTTGATTTTTTATGTCATAATTATGACAGAACTGATTTATATTTACAGCCCCTTACTATCCATTTGTATTATACAGTATACTGTAATGGTTTATTAGTCATCTTTAGTTCATACAATCTAAAACAGTTAGTATCTCCTCTCTAAATTTGTATTTTAAAATGTAAGCTAATAGTTTGTATGCTACTTACTGCCTAATTTTCAGATGATTACCTGATTACTGATTTATGTGTTTATGGCAGGAGTTGTCAATACTTTGAGTATCTTGAACTCCATCTTTCCAGACAAATTAATTTCCCTATTTTTTTCTCCAATCAGAACTAAAATGAACATGTGTAGTATGTTTATTACGTATAAACACATCGAAGCGTACTGAAAATCTGAAAATCAAGCAAAGTATACACTGTATACACATGTATTCATACAGAAGAGAGAAGTTTGATCGTTCCGGTTACTATCACCCTTTTGTTGTTCGTCATAGAGCCTCTAATGTACTGTTTGTTTATAAGTGAGTAAACAGTGGTGTGATCGAAATGCCACAACGCTGATACAAAATTGAATTGCTGCCTACTTGTCCTGCCAAAAAACAACAGCCCAGAGAGCCTTCCTCTCCATCCGGCAGTGGGTAAAAACAATTTTTTTTGTAATTGACACCACATGTGCTTGTGTATGGGGGGGGCGGCCTGTTACTCACAGTCACTACCCCTGGACAAGCTATCCGTCAGCTAATATCATAGTACTGATGTAAGTGCCCTCTCCACCAAACCCCCAACCCTCCTTACACACACCAGGCCAGGGGAGGGTGACTGTATCTGCTTTCTCTGGCCCAGCATACCCTGCGCAGATGCAGGTTGGGAGGTAGCTGGGGGCATGGTGGCTGTTGGCCAGAACTGGGAGGTCTGGAGATGGGGAAACTAAATGAAAAAGACTTTGTCAGGCCTTTGACAAGTTAAACCTGAAGGCAACGGTAAATCTGGAAAGCAATGTTGGTGAGTCTCTAAGAAAATCCTTGTCTGTTGTGCATACTATTTCAGTGAGGCACTTTGTCTATTACCCTGTTGTCTGAAGCAAAGTCAATGACCCTGATGATCCCCGCTGTATTTGATGGTTTCATGCCTGCCAGACGCATGTCGAATTTCATCTCTTGCACAAAAAAAAAAATAGTATTAACAAACTCCAGGTGAAGTTATATGACTGTATGAGTGAATGAGGCCTTGTTTACACCTGATATTCAGATGTATTTTTGTCGATCCAATCTCAAGTGGAAAATCCTAAATTGCACAAGATTATTTTCCAATATTAGTTCGAAAAATCTGAAAAAGTCCCTACATAAACCCGCCCATTTACCTGGGAATGTGTCTCCCTCGTCTACTTGTGATCCAGTTGAACAAAATGCATCTTAATACCAGGTATAAACAGGGCATGAGTGAGTGAGCGAATAGTGGTTTACTATTATGATCCAGGTAAAGTTATATGCTCTTGGAGAATAAAGTCTAATAATAATGATATAACATAATACTATAAATATAAAAATAAAACTGTTGAAACTACTGCCTAAACTGTGAGCAGGCTGTCTGTAAGATCAGATCAAGGTGTTGTGCCTCCAGTTATGGCCATGGTTAGCTTGGTTGCAAACAAAAGTCAGTTAAACGTGATTGTTGAAAAGACTTGATGCCATTTTTCCTTTAATCATTTCCTCTCTCTTCTAATGTGATACCTTAAGGTATACTGACGCTTTGGCAACCACTGTGATTTGATGGAACAGAATAAAGGTCCTTTCGTTTAAATAATCAGAGTTATTTATTTCTTACCGTTGTTGTTGCATAGACTTATTTGAACATGCTCAAGGCCTGCATCACTTCAATAATCAGCTGAATTCTCGTCCTTGTAGAGGTCAACGGCAAGTCCAGGGCAAAAAGGAAGCCCAGCATGCCCCAGGAGACTGAATGTGTTGTCAGCAAAGCTGACCTAAATGGAAATCCTGCTATCACTGTGGAATTTTATTATTTAGTCATTGTTTGATTCATAGTCACCTGGTGTCTTTCCTCCCATACTCTATCACAGGACACATGAGGAGGAAAAAAAATTATGTTTGTCCAACAATAATATGCCAAATATTTGGTACAAGTTTTGCTTTGCATAAAAACAACCTCGTGACTTTTCCATTTTTCATACAGCGCACATATTAGAAGGGAAGGAAAGCTTGGGAAGTGGTATGAGATGCGGTTATATATTTGTCAGTAGATCTTCCTATTATTCTGTGGACCATTGCAATATGAACTGGAAAAATAGCACTGATCCTCTTTGAAAACAGCAGACAAGCCTCTGACTAAGTGCTGACCTTGTTTTGACTGAAAGCACACTAGTGATTTCACATTATTCATGTGTGGCATTTGTCACGATTTAGACATTTACAAATTGTTATTTGTCAGACACTAAAGGCTTCTGTATTTGTGTGTAATGAGGCATCTTTTTCTCTCATCTTTATACAAGTGAAAACATTGATGAATTCACGGACTAGTCAAGAAGCATGGGGTTACATATTTTAGGACTTTAATACTCAGATCTTAAAAGTGGCATATTTTAATTGTATGGTAGTTAAAGATGTGTGCATATAATAAAAAAAAAAAAACATTTATGCATTTAGCAGACACTTTTATCCAAGCAGTTCAGGTGGAGGTTGACAGCTCATTCCTCTAGAGAGGAGCAGAGAGGGTGAAGGTTTTTGGAACTTGAAACCTACCCCTCACCCAAAACTTTATGCATTTTTAGATTAAAAAAAAAAAAAAACTGTATGATTTATAAGCTTGTTTCCTCATGGGGACCAAAACAATGTCCCCACAAGTTCAAAATATACTAGTATTTGGTCCACATAACATAGGGAATACCAGTACACACACACACACACACACACAGTTCCATGAACACCAGAAACTTTACACAAACATCCCGTTTAAATAAACTTTTATAATGCCATGTTAATTGTACCAGTCAAATAGCGCTGACCTTAGTGAACCTGGTGCCTCCTATAATGAGCCTCAGTGACACAGAAAGGCATGTTTGCACTGAAAAGGAGGACAATTACTTCATTTGACATAGCACAGCAGTTTACCAATGCAGACTGCACTTGGTCAAACTGGATTGTACTGTAGGTGGTATGTAAATGAGATGAATGCTATTCAACTCAACTACCACAATAAAGTGTTTTATGATTTTGTTCAAAAATTGTAAAAATTTTAATTATTAATCTGCCTTAAAGATACTGTCAATATTCCAGAAGTACTATGCCTGCCCAGACTCTTTAGCAGCTAGATTAATTTAAGGCTTTGTTTCAACAAACTGTATCTTTCAGAAAGTATCTAGCCAGGAATAACATAGTTAATGTGTTCTGGGTCTGCAAGAATTAAATTTAGAATACTGTTGCATGTTTTTATTTTTATTTTTATTTATTTATTTATTTTTTTCTGGTAGTGAACATTACTGTGTTCTACTTTTGTCTTGGCCTATTGTTTTCAAATGTTGGTTGCTAGATTAGTTTTAAAAAGCAAAATAGCAGCTGATCCGGTGGTCACAACCTGCAATTAATTTATTTTTGTATATTTGCTGTCTTCTCCCCCTCAGTTTGTTAGTTTTTGTTTAGAAAATGGAGGAGGAAATGCAACAGCTCCGGGACTTGGTGGCCCAGTAGGCCAAGTATTTTGCCAGCCAATTGCAATTTTTTATTTTTTTTTAAAGGTGTGCAGGGACGCCACCAGGTGAAAGTGATGGTATGACATGAGGAGCAAATGGCTGATGTTAATTTTAATCTCCTTGTACCATTAAATATAATGCATGAGTTTCACTGAGCTAAAGATGTCTAATTTATAGTGGTGATAGTTCACCCTAATCCAAAAAAGGCTTTGGGAAATGATTAACCACAGACCTTTACACCACAGTCAGTGACACTATCGATTCTCATAGGTGCATTTGAGTGCCTTATTAGCAGTGTTACTGTCCTATGTGTTTTGTTTCATTAAAATATATCTATATTTGGATTGCTTAGTATTGCATATACCAGTGGTTGATTGCTATTAGCATATGCCTTTTAGAAAATCAGCCTTTTAGTCTAACCATCTTGTCTTGCTTCTCAGTCCCCCTAAGCTACCCTTACTGCTCTTAATCTACTAAGAAAAAAAAACTGACATTTTAATTTGTTTATTTTAAAAGGTTGTCAGTTAAGTAAGATTCAACGTCACAACCCTCATACTTAAGACAAGAAATATCCTCTGAGCCACTTCAGCTCATGGTCGCAAGGGGGGTTAAGCACAACTATAACTGAAATCCAGGAATCGGCCCTGCTCTACACAGTAAGGCTTAGGTATGTTTTAGGTTAATATTCTTTTCCCTGAATCTGACTGGAGTGATGCGTTTTAATTTCAAAATTTCCATTCTAAATGAAGACGTGTATAATTAAAATCCATTACTGGATTTGAACTGAAAAAGCAAGTGGGGTAATTTATTGTATTCCCTGATTGAAATTCTGAGGATGGTACAGTCACATTAGAAAATTAGTTAAAGGGGTCATATGACGTTGCTAAAAAGAACATTTTTTTGTGTATTTGGTGTAATGCAATGTGTTTATGCGGTTTAAGGTTAAAAAAACATTATTTTCCACATACTGTACATTATTGTTGCTCCTCTATGCCCCACCTTTCTGAAACGCGTCAATTTTTACAAAGCTCATCGTTCTGAGAAGCCAGTCGTGCTTTGATTGGCCAGCTATCCAGTGCGTTGTGATTGGCCGAATACCTCAAGCGTGAGACGGAAATGTTACGCCCCTTACCGTATTGTGATGCCGTGTCCCGGCGAGACAAGACACAAACATTAAAACCCATTATAAAAGAGGCATTTGTTGCATCCAGTGGGAACATAATTACTGATTATAATGACTTATACTGTCTTTTTACGCATCGCGCCGCATAAACATTACTATGTCTGCATTTGTGATCGGAGAAACGACAAACAACAAGCACTACTCTACAATGCTCAAAACTCGCATTTGAATCGTCAGTGGGAAATTCTTTAAATAAGAAAATTTACAGGCTGTGAGTCAGAAGTGCCAGACTGTCCTTGCAAAGTTGGAATTGCCCCACTTTAAAGAAACAGCCTTTGTGCACAGCTGGCAGGCTATTCCCAGGTTCAGGAAACAGTCCTCTGTAAAATGCGATGCACACACTCGAATATTTAGGTTGAACTGTTCTGGAACAGTGTTGTAAACACAACTTAACCACTGATTTCTAGTTGTGTCCTCTTTTGGAAGCTCAAACAAAGTATTTTCACTTTCACAACGAAACAGCGTCTCCAGGACATGGAGCCGGCGATAGCAACAATACTACAGCGAGAATAATAGTTCCGCCTTCTTTCTTTGCGTATACATTTGGGCGGTGTTATGCAAATCTTCCCACACCGTGACGTAGACATGTGGGGGCGTGTTGAAACGAGGCGTTTTAGGAGGGTGTGGTCGAGTCTTAACTTTTATAAAGAATATCTCTTTGGTTTTGAGACTTTAGTCTTTGCAACTTCAGGGATCTTATCTATGCACAAACAGCTTGTAACACTCCAAAGAGAAAAGAAAACTTGAAATCGCATCATTTGACCTCTATAAGTCTTTACTATGACTTTTTATTAATTTAACACATCACTCCTGAATAAAAGTATTAATTTCTTTAAAAAAAAAGAAAGAAAAAATGTACTGAACACAAACTTTTGAATAGCATTTTGTAACACAAAATGTATTTTTTAAATAAATGCTGTTTTTTTTTACTTTTTATTAATCAGAGAATCCTAAAAAAATATCACAGGTCCCAAAAAAAAAAAAAAAAAAAAAAAAAATGAAGCAGCACAACAATTTCCAACATTGATTATAAATCAGCATATTGGAATGATTTCTGAAGGATCATGTGACACTGAAGACTGGAGTAATGATGGTGAAAATTCAGCACTGCGTCACAGAAATTAATTCTATTTGTATATTAAAATAGAAAACTGTTATCTTAAAGTAGGGATGTAACTATACCATTTTTTTTCAAAACCGGTCCGATCCGATACCGAATACCGATATCCGATACTGATCCAATCCAATACCATCGCAGTTTTTGTTTTAAATCAATGCAGAATTTTATACTTATGTGTGTGTCAGGATTGGACCCGTTTTGTCATGTGTTTCAGTTCCTATTTTGCCTTATTTGGTCACCTTCCTGTCCTCGTTTAGTTTGATCATTAAACCTTGAATTGAAACCTGGGAATTACACAAGGATCTTATTTGTGGACTTCAGCTTGGCCTTCAATACCATCATGCCTGACCTTCTCACAGACAAACTGGCACAACTCTCTGTACCCACCTCCAGCTGTCAGTGGATCACCAGCTTCCTGACAGACAGGCAGCAGCTAGTGAGGCTGGGCAAACTCACATCCAGGACTATCACCATCAGCACTGGTGCCCCTCAGGGATGTGTTCTCTCCCCATTGCTCTTCTTCCTCTACACGAATGACTGCACTTCAAAGGACCCCTCTGTCAAGCTTCTGAAGTTTGTGGACGACACTACAGTCATCGGCCTCATCAAGGACGAAGACGAGTCTGCTTACAGACAGGAGGCTGAGCAGCTGGCTGTCTGGTGCAGTCACAACAACCTGGAGCTCAACACACTCAAAACAGTGGAGATGATAGTAGACATCAGTTGCTTTTCCAGATGTTGAAACTCCTCCTGAGTTTGTCCAATTCTTCTGAGTGTGTTCACTGTATAAATTAATATAGATTCATCTTATTACAGATTATCTATTACATTTTGCAATTAATCCTCTGAACACATGCATGCTGAACCGTGGGCCTAGTCACGGATCACTATCAACTACGTTCTGCTCCCTTCACTAAAATGTCACGGTTCCTAAACATGATAACAAATAATACAGATAAATAATGAACACATCTCAAAACGAAAACACAGATATACAAGACCAAGAAGAAATGTCCATTATCGTTTGTTGTTTGCCCGCTGCTCTCCAACTGTTAAACTTAGTGCTCTCTCGTGTAAAAACAAAATTCAAAACGCAACAGTGATCTCTACTTTCACGTCTCGCGTTGCCAGTAGTCATGTCTCAGTGGGGCTGCAATTGCCATCTAGCGGTTGGGAATTGTAATTGCATATTTATTTATAAAATGAAAGACAGTTCAATAATATCAATAATATATAATCTATAATGTGTATGAATGTTACATTTAACAGCTTGTGGGATGCATGACATCATATTATAATGCAAGTAAACTTCTGAAACATTTAAATTATTTTTGGCATAATAAATAATGCTATATTTAATAATGCTGTAAAATATTTACATAAAATATAAAATATTGCTAATTTAAATGTTTCAAAAGTTTACTTGCATTTGATAAGAACCTGCTTTTAATTAAATTACATGTAAACAATTTTTAGGCTATTTTGGCCATGCTCATCTGGTCTGGTGTAGGGCTATAGCCAAGCAGTAACAATTAGACAACGGATTGCCTCGATTTCAACGGGTGGGCTAAAAGCAGACTACACGCAGCCCGTCCAATTTAGAGCTAAAACGTGGCTACATATAGACCATATCATGAAATGACACTTATATCTTTGTAGATATTATTGACACTGCGAACATGATGGGATATCAACCATCTCATGCGCTGCCTGGCCAAAAACTACAGTGCGAGAGAGAGAGAGAGTGTGTGTGTGTGTGTGTGTGTGTGCGAGCGAGTGAAGCGTGTTGGTTAGTGTGCATCAATAAAAGCAGCGCATTAATATAGAACGGTGATTAAACTGACTTGGAACTACCTGTGCATTAAACGGTTATACTGCATACCTGCCAGCCAATCAGAATCCAGTATTCAGACAGACCATGGAATATATATATATATATATACATATATATATATATATATATATATATATATATATATATATAGTAGGGCTGGGCGGTATATCGAGGTTGTACGATGTATTGATATATTTTTTATAAGCGATACGGTATGAAGCAGTACTGTTAATATTGATATACAGTAGTTTGATACGAGCGCATCTAAAATATATATATATTTATCTAAAATAAATATATGTATATATATAAAATATAAAACATTTTTAGTGAATTGTTGGCCTTCTGGAAAGTATGTTAATTTACTGTATATGTACTCAATACTTGGTACGGGCTCCTTTTGCTTTAATTACGGCCTCAATTTGGCGTGGCATGGAGGTGATCAGTTTGTGGCACTGCTGAGGTGGTATGGAAGCCCAGGTTTCTTTGACAGTGGCCTTCAGCTCATCTGCATTTTTTGCTCTCTTGTTTCTCATTTTCCTCTTGACAATATCCCATAGATTCTCTACGGGGTTCAGGTCTGGTGAGTTTGCTGGCCAGTCAAGCAGACCAACACCATGGTCATTTAACCAACTTTTGGTGCTTTTGGCAGTGCGGGCAGGTGCCAAATCCTGCTGGAAAATGAAATCAGCATCTTTAAAAAGCTGATCAGCAGAGGGAAGCATGACTTTGGTTTTCAAAAAACACAATGGACCAACACCAGCAGATGACATTGCACCCCAAATCTTCAGACTGTGGAAACTTAACACTGGACTTCAAGCAACTTGGGCTATGAGCTTCTCCACCCTTCCTCCAGACTCTAGGACCTTGGTTTCCAAATGAAATACAAAACTTGCTCTCATCTGAAAAGAGGACTTTGGACCACTGGGCAACAGTCGAGTTCTTCTTTTCCTTAGCCCAGGTAAGACGCCTCTGACGTTGTCTGTGGTTCAGGAGTGGCTTAACAAGAGGAATACGACAACTGTAGCCAAATTCCTTGACACGTCTGTGTGTGGTGGCTCTTGATGCCTTGACCTCAGCCTCAGTCCATTCCTTGTGAAGTTCACCCAAATTCTTGAATCGATTTTGCTTGACAATCCTCATAAGGCTGCGGTTCTCTTGGTTGGTTGTGCATCTTTTTCTTTGACACTTTTTCCTTCCACTCAACTTTCTGTTAACATGCTTGGATACAGCACTCTGTGAACAGCCAGATTCTTTGGCAATGAATGTTTGTGGCTTACCCTCCTTGTGAAGGGTGTCAATGATTGTCTTCTGGACAACTGTCAGATCAGCAGTCTTCCCCATGATTGTGTAGCCTAGTGAACCAAACTGAGAGACCATTTTGAAGGCTCAGGAAACCTTTGCAGGTGTTTTGAGTTGATTAGCTGATTGGCATGTCACCATATTCTAATTTGTTGAGATAGTGAATTGGTGGGTTTTTTTAAATGTGAGCCAAAATCATCACAATTAAAAGAACCAAAGACTTAAACTACTTCAGTTTGTGTGCACTGAATTTATTTAATACATGAGTTTCACAATTTGAGTTGAATTACTGAAATAAATGAACTTTTCCACGACATTCTAATTTATTGAGATGCACCTGTATATAGATAGATAGATAGATAGATAGATAGATAGATAGATAGATAGATAGATAGATAGATTAATCATGATTGATCGCATCCAAAATAAAAGTTTTTGTTTACATAATAATATATGTGTGTGTACTGTGTATATTTATTATGTATATATAAATACACACACATGCATATATATTTAAGAAAAATATATTAATTTTACTTACATTTAAAATATGTATATATAATATCAATTATATGAATATAAATATATACATGGAAATATTTTCAAAATATATACTGTATGTGTATGTATTTATATATACATAATAAATATACAAAGTATACACACATATATTATGTAAACAAAAACTTTTATTTTGGATGCAATTAATCGTTTGACAGCACTATCATATATACTGCATTACCAAATCTGCATCTACACTCTGGTTCAAATCATCAGCATGTGGTTAGGTCCACTAAAATGAAGAACGAATAAAGATCAAACATTCATGTTAGATAACAGTTTTGTTTCCAAAGACATTTAGATAATAAATATACATTTTACCAATCTTTTTTGTTAAATATTACAGTAATTATGACAGTAACTGAACACACATACCTATCATATCCGTATATATCATATCATCCAGCGGCAGTTAAAATTTGGAAGGGTCTGTAAGGTTATGTTCAAAAAGTGTCTGGCAGTGGCAACCACAGACCACAGCACTTCTGAGAGCTGAACTACTACGAAAGACCCAACTGACTGTGCATTTCAGCAGAACTTACAGTATGCTATGATCAAAGACACTTTCTACAGTTTGCTCATTTCACCATGCTGATTTTGAAAAGTTATCTTTCTTTCACACGGTATTTCAACTCATGGTCACAAAATCATAATCATAAGATTTATTGAATCATGCTCATAATGTCATTTTTATGTTCTGTTTAGGTTTTGTTTTCTCTGTTTGCATTGTTCCCATTTGCATTTGTATTTATATGCCATATGTGTTGGATGTAATGATACCAAAATCTCACTATACAATAATATGTCGATATGAAGTCCATGACACAATATTTATTGTGACATACTGTATATAGCCTATATATAAAAATGAAAATTAAGACTTGGAAAAAAAATTAAAATTTTGTACATTTTTAAGTTAAATTCTTCTATCTAATGCACTTTGAGTGTTCAAAATTAAGAGCTCCAACCCATGTTCTTAACTAGTCAGTGAATTGACTTGTACCTGAACTTTAAAGGGGACTCAACTCTTTAGTTGTAGCAAACTGTCTCAGTATAAATTACATTCACACTGGTGTTTTAGGAGGCCAAACAAATTAGAATATAACAATTATAATAACAATCTTATATTGTTATTCCTATGACAGTAATAGCCATATATTATAAAACAATATGAAAAATAAATGAAAATGAATATTTAATTGGGATATTATTTTTGTTTTACACTACAGTAGGGAAATTACAATAGGCTACCTAATTTCTACACTTGAAAGAGATATTTTGAATTTGGACTGCGGTAACGTTACCCATTGCTGTCAGCAATTCATGTGTTTATTTTAGACAGCTTTTATTTTGAAGGAAAACTCCAGCGTCGGTTCATGCTTACAAAAACGTGTCTCACTACAAATGTAGTGAAATGCTGTAATCATCTGCCGCAAAAATAAAGTGCAACCTTTGAGTTCACAAACGCGCACTAAACTCACAGCACCTGCAAATTCGATCCAAGATGGCGCCGCTCATGGCAGCCTCCGTGGCGTCGTCCGCAGTTGTTTTTATGTTTTTGTTAGTTTGTCCTGTGTTTAGTTATATCCCTAATCAGTTTCACCAGAGACGAATTGCTGGACATTCTGCAGTACACACCACCCAATATTTCACCGGTTTTCGATTATTCGGATGTTTTGCTGGACATAGTATTCGGCGGAGCGGCAGCGCTGATCAAACGCAGGACGCGCAGACGGGGGAAGCGAGCCGGCGCGCTCGTGAAGCTCAGACAGCGCGGATTTCGGACAGCACTGCCTAGCATCCATCTAGCGAATCTCTGCTCTCTACCCTACAAAACGGATGAACTCCTTCTGCTCTCCCGGACAAATAAGGATTTTTCAAACTCTGCTGACGCAGACAAGACAGAATCGACGGGGAAATCACGTGGCTGCGGGACATGCTTTTACATCAATGAGAGGTGGTGTACAGATGTAACTGTGTTAAAGAAGATGTGCTGCCGATCTAGAAGTGCTTTTCATTAACTGTAAGCCTTTCTATTCACCACGGGACTTTTGCTCGTTCATTCTCGTGAGTGTTTACATTCATCTGCAAGCGCACCTGAGCTCCGCTTTACAGGAACTCGCTGATCTGATCACAGAATCTGAGCAACAACACCTGGACTCTGTTTTAATCATTCTCGGGGACTTTAATAAAGCAAATCTCTCCCATGAACTGCCAAAATACAGACAGCATGTTACATGTCCCACCAGAGACAGTAATATACTGGATCACTGTTACACAGAAATAAAAGATGCATATCACTCTGTCCCACTGGCAGCTTTAGGACTCTCTGATCACTGTTTGGTTCATCTTATACCGACCTACAGGCAGAAACTGAAATCAGCTAAACCTGTTTTAAGGACTGTTAAAAGATGGACTAATGAAGCAGAGCGGGATTTAGCTCTGTCAGGCCAAAGAAGATGCTTACAGGAAGGGGGACAAAGTCTTGTATAAACAGGCCAAATACAAACTGGAAAAGGAGATCAGAGTGGCAAAGAGGAATTATTCTGAAAAAATAAGGATTCAATTCTCTTCCAGTGACTCAGCATCAGTGTGGAAAGGTCTGAAAGAGATCACCAACTACAAGACACCATCCCCCAGCACCGTGGAGAATCAACAACTGGCAGACGATCTGAATGAGTTATACTGCAAGTTTGAAAAAACACCCCACACCCGCCCTGAACACCTCTCCACACAACCATTAACACCTCCAGCAACCCCCCTCTACCCCACACCTGCAATTCAGATCAGCGAAGACGAGGTGCGCCAGGTCTTCCGGAAGCAGAAAAGGAAAAAGCACCAGGCCCAGATTGTGTTACACCAGTCTGTCTGAAATCCTGTGCTGACCAGCTGGCCCCAATCTTCACACAGATCTTCAACAGATCACTGGAACTGTGCGAAGCCCCTTCATGCTTCAAACGCTCCACCATCATCCCCATCCCAAAGAAATCCAAAATTACAGGACTAAATGACTACAAGCCTGTGGCTCTAACGCCTGTGGTCATGAAGTCTTTTGAAAAACTAGTGCTGGCCCACCTGAAGGACATTACTGGACCCTTGCTGGATCTTCTTCAGTTTGCCTACAGAGCAAACAGGTCTGTGGACGATGCAGTCAACATGGGACTGCATTATGTTCTGCAACATCTAGACAGACCAGGGACTTATGTGAGGATCCTGTTTGTGGACTTCAGCTCGGCCTTTAACACTATCATTCCAAACCTCCTCCTGCCCAAACTAACTCAGCTCTCCGTGCCCACCTCTGTCTGTCAGTGGATCAACAGCTTCCTGACAGACAGGCAGCAGCTAGTGAGGCTGGGAAAATACACATCCAGCACTCGTACGATCAGCACTAGAGCTCCTCAGGGCTGTGTTCTCTCCCCACTGCTATTCTCCCTGTACATCAACGACTGCACATCTAAAGACCCCTCTGTCAAGCTCCTGAAGTTTGCAGACGACACCACACTTATTGGCCTCATTCAGGACGGTGACGAGTCTGCTTACAGACAAGAGGTTAAGGAGCTGGCTGTCTGGTGCAGTCTTAACAACCTGGAGCTTAACACGCTCAAAACTGTGGAGGTGATCGTGGACTTCAGGAGAAAACCCTGCACTCCCCCCACTCACCATCATGAACAGCACTGCGGCTGCAGTGGAGACATTCAGGTTCCTGGGCACCACCATCTCCCAGGATCTGAAGTGGGACATTCACTTAGACTCCATTGTTAAAAAGGCCCAGCAGAGGTTGTACTTCCTTCGCCAGCTAACCAGCTAACCTACCACAGGAGCAGCTGAAACAGTTCTACTCCGCCATCATTGAATCCGTCCTCTGAACTTCAATAACTGTCTGGTTCAGCTAAGCTACCAAATCTGACCTCAGAAGACTACAGAGGGTAGTTCGGACTGCTGAGCGAATCATTGGTACAACCCTCCCCACTCTCCAAGAATTGTACTCATCCAGAGTGAGCAAAAGGGCTGGCAAAATCACATCCAGCACATTCCCTCTTTGAACTGTTGCCATCTGGTCGACGCTACAGAGCTCTGAGCACCAGAACGGCCAGGCACAGAAACGGTTTCTTCCTCAGGCAATCCATTTCATGAACACCTTACAATAATTGTGGAGCACACACTATTTATACACTTCTACACTTATTTATCTAACACACCTACTTAGTCTGCATTTCAATTTGCACATAATATATCTGTACACACAAAACTGTCTATTGTAATATACATGTACATACAATTGTCAATTTGTATATTGTTACTCCTTATTTACTTGTTCTATTTTTTAATTCTTCTTTTTATTATCTGTGTTTTTTGTTCTGTCACTGTCATTCTGTTGCACTGTGGAAGCTTCTGTCATGAAAACAAATTCCTCGTATGTGTAAACATACCTGGCAATAAAAGCTCATTCTGATTCTGATTCTGATAAACAAGTTCACTGCATTCACTGTGAACAGAGCGTTCTGATCCGTGAAAAATACCGGATCACAAGCTGATTGCCTGAACGAAGTGAGCGCTTCGATCTGAAACGATTTGATGTGTAGACTGTACGATGATGACACCTATTCACTCGTACGCTACGACATACGTTGCTATAAAAGAATAAAACGTAATCAGGATGCGCTAGTGGTAAACAAAAAGAGCATGATAAATCACACTTTAGCAGTTGTAGTTTTTATTTTTATTTTTTGAAAGCGGCGAAAGAGGAAGGGTAAGAGCTTGAGGTAAGCAGTTTTATGTTTTAGCGCCATGTTGCATTGATTTCATGTCGTATTTGTATTGGTTGGTCAGTAAACGTGGATCGTTCCAGAAAACACACTGTGGGTGATCATGCTGTATCTTAGGCTTTCTTTGGTCGCAAGACAGTGACAACGGTCATCACTGAACCTCTCTCACTGTACGACACAGGACCACTGATTAGGAGCCACGATCACAGAAATTGCCACAATTGTTTCACGATGCCAATCTTTCATCTGGGACAGCTGAAAATCGTGCAATCGTGCAATTGTGTTTAGGGCTTAAAGGGGTCATCGGGTGCCCGTTTTCCACAAGTTGATATAGGGTCTTAATGAAAAGTCTATAACATACTTTGGTTAAAATTTCTCAATGGTAGTGTAAAAAACACCTTTTTTTTTTACCCTGTCAAAATCAGCTCTGTTTTCAGCAAGCTGTTTTTTAGTCCATGTTGCTTTAAATGCTAATTAGCTCTGGTGACCCTGCCCCTCTCTTCCATGGAGTGACAGCAGACTGTAAACTTCAGCCGCAAAACTGGCTAACTAGCACATTATTAGGAAAGGCGATTTGCAAAAATTCATAAAAACCCTTACACTCACTTCTTCTGTAGGTGAGGCTGGATCACGAATGATTCGCACAAACATAGACGCATTTATGTAAATCGGGATCGGCGCATTCCCTTCAAAACTAAAGTACAGTTAATCCTCTGCGTCTTCAGTGGCTCAGATGTCAGGAGTAAATGATGACTGCTATATTCATTATTACATCCAACAACAAAACACCTCAATCGCTTAATCTGAGACATTCTTGTCTTCCCCTGCACCAGAGTCGACACAATGGCGGACAGCTCTCAGCTCACTCGGGGCGGGTCTAAGGTAAGATGGCCTTGTCAATCAACTATCAGACCACAGCACTTCTGAAAGATGAACTGCTGTGAAAGACCCAAGTGACTGTACAATTCAGCAGAACTGTCAGTTTAAACATTCAAGCGCAATGCTTGCTTTGTATATCCATGCACAAATTTAGCTCTTCTGGTTTCCCTGTTTGAATGCCGAATACAGACTACTGCTAGCTGCTGGTATGGGATAGTTACGTTCTCTCACACAAATACAGAGCATACACACTAGTTGACCATCGGCTGTAGTCTGTCCAGTGTGTTCTAGTGCAATTTTTTTTGCCTCAATGCAGGCGATGCGAGGCAATGTGAGGTGACGCCACATTCGGCTTTCTTCAGCGCAGTTCTTTAGCTTCAGTTTGGTGTGTTACTAAGTTTCAGCTGTATCGTTAATGTTATTAAACAACAAAAGACAGTGAGAAAAATCATTGTTAGATCTTCCTGAAGAACTTAAAGCACTGTTTTCATTTGTATATTTGTTCTATTGAATTTATATGTGCCATTGGTTTTAATTTGTTTATTTGTGCTTATTTGATTATTGACTTAACTTGTCTTATGTTCGAAACTTTTAATAATGTTTGAACTTTGTATAAATTAGGCTAGTATTTTATTTATTTATTTATTTATTTATTTATTTATTTATTTTTGTAATGTCTAAATTGGCATTGAGCCATGCGTGAGGGTTTAATTTTGGCAAATGAAGAAATGAAGAAAAAATTAGTTTTTGGCTATCTAAAATGTAAATGTGATGTGGACTGAAATACTATTACAACACAAACTGCACCAGATTAACTTGCATTTAATTGAAAAATTATAAAATTTCTCACTTAAATACAGTTCAGACTTTATGCCCTGTGGTATTGAATATTGATATATATATATATATATATATATATATATATATATACAATTTTTAAAAATTATTTAAAATTTAAAATTATATATTTATTTATTTTTTTTTTTACATTATCAGAAATTCCAGTATCGTGACAACACTACTTTGGGCCCTATACTACAACTTGTAGTAAAGTCTCCAAGAATGACGCTTACTTTCAGTGGAATAAGAAACGTACTGAATACACTTTCTGCCATGTGCGATGGCCCTCCCTGTTGTAACACAATGTGCACACATAAGCTTTAAACAAACTCAATGCTGATTGGTCAACATTACTACACTTCAGTTCAACAGAACATCTCTTTTGTGAAGAGAGAACAGTATAAGTAGGCGTAATAAAGAAATAAAGAATGCTGGTACATGTAGTTAAATACAGAAAAAAAAAACACAAGGTTATTAACACAAGGTATATTTTTAGGTGTCCCTACATATCATATAAGCTGCATTACCAAATCTGCATCTACTGTACACTCTGATTCAAAACATCAGAATGTGTTTACTGACATGGGTCGTTTTTGTTTGTTTTTTTCAAACATTCATGTTGGATAACAAATTTGTTTCCAAAGACATTTAGATATTAAATGACCATTTTAGCAATAATTTTAGTGAAATATTACAGTAACTATGACAGTAACAGAACACACAAACATATCATCCAGCAGCGGTTAAAATTTGGAGGGGTCTGTAAGATTATGTTCAAAAAGCGTCCGGCAGTGGCAACCACAGACCACAGCACTTCTGAGAGATGAACTGCTGTGAAAGAAGTGACTGTGCAATTCAGCAGAATTTATGCTGTGATCAAAAAGAGTGAGAGATATAATGTGCATGACAAGGGCCAAATGTCTGTGGCTTCTTCAATTTGATTTTGCAAGGCTGAGGAAGATCCCACCCAAAGTGTGTGACGGTGAGGACATTTCCCTCTTTTATCAGTCCTTGCCTTTCATATAAGTGCTGAATGTCAAAGTAAAGGCATGGATGAAATTATTTTCTTTACTGTTGCCATACAACCTCATGGTGTCAGTTTGCACACCTCCACCGCGACGCGAGGCAAGTACAGCACTTGGCTGCAGGGAACTTCCATTATGCAACATAGGTTTGAACAACTCTTTGAGGACATACTTGCCTGTCACTGCCAGATCGCCAATGGCATTTCCTCCCGCTGCTTGTCAGTGTGGAATGTATTGATTCAATTTAATAGTTTCAATTTACTGCAGCTGGGTCTGTCTTCTGCTGCCAGCCGCACAGCGTGTCATGTTCTCTAACCTTTGCACCACGTGAACGTACACATTTTCAGACACAACGCTCTTTAATGAACGCACCCTTATTTCCAGATTAGTGTCTACAGCCAAATGAATTGTTGAAGGGTAAAATAAATAAACAGAGGAACTCTGAAGAAAGGCTGATACTCGCCTTTGGCAGCATGTTGGCTGCTTGCCCCATTTGAGAGCCAGGAGAGGTCATTTTAGGCAATGATGTGAAAAAAAAATCAAACAAAAAAGGTAGCGATCACTTTTTATCTTATGCAACAATCTGAACTCATGATGACTTTAAGATAAACATCACCGCACAGTGTTCCTGTAGCTGAATCAGTACTGCATAGCACTAGGAACTCAAAACTCATGGGTTTAATGCCCAGGAAATGCATGGACTTAAAAATAACACATATAAATGCAATGTGAGTCTGTCAAATTTTTGAATGTAAATGTAGCATATAGGCCTTCATGCTGAAGGTCAGTGCCGGAGACCAAAGGGCCTGTAACACTTGCAATGCAAGGAGGCTGTATTTGACTTTAATGAGCCAAATGAGAGGAGAGGAAGCTTGGGTTCAGTCCAACTATAACATTAGTCTTCACCATTTGCCCTTTTTTCCACTCTCTGTGCTTACATTGAGAAGGGAAAAAAAAAACATTACTTGCAATAGGACAGACCATGGGTAATAGGCTTGTTGGGAAAAGTCTAAGAAAATTGAAAAGATTGATCTTTTAGCAAGAAATTTCTCAAGCTAATGCAAAGCAGTAGCTGTTGACACTAATGCCCTGGATATTGTGAGCCCATTGAAGCAAGAAGGTTTCCAACAGTGTTGTTCTTCTGCTTTAAAGGTCACATGTATCTCTGTGATTCAGAGTAACTGACTCAGACCATTCTGACCAATGTATACAGCCCAAATATGACGTTCAAAGTTCATACAAACATGTTATCATGCTCTAGAACATTCCTCAACAACTGCGGGCAGAGTTTGTACACATCTCATGAAATGTTGGTGCTGATGCCAACAAAAAGAAATTCATCAAATGTGCGTAAATGTTTTGGTAACCTGAACCTCAAAGGCTTTTGCATCACAAGGCATATTTTGTCAATTTGGTTTTGTTTGTTTACAGAGGTTTCAAACTAGTTTCAGGCCCCATTTGATTATGGCATTTATGAATGCGAGAACATGAGTGTTATTCCCCTGCTTTTCGCTAATGACGGCATCGAACAGACGTTGTTTATGTTTGAGCTGTGCGAACGTCTTCTTCGGTTCAGCTGTAATGGTTCTGATATTATTCCAATAATTGTCTCTTGTTTCTGTTTAGAGTGTGGGCTTTGTCATTCCTAGTAGTCAGTGCCCCATGCTTGGGAGCATGAGGTCTGTTTTTAAAATTCTTTTTAAAGAAAATCCTCTGAGGAGAAGGACAGGTTCTCTTCAAGAGCCCCGCTGGTCTGCTTCTTGGAAGTGTGTGTCTGGGGAGGCCAGGCCTCTCATTAGCCCTGGGTTACAGCGCTGCCTCCCTGTTTGGCTTCCTCGAGTGTCTGGGGGTGAGGGAGGGGTTCTTGGAGAAGGAGAAGGGGGTGGGGGGCAGTAATCCCAGAGAGAGGGAATAATAACAACATGTGCATTTATATCCTCGTGTAGAGAGTGGGATTTATCTAATTCAGACCACCTCAGATCCTGCTGTTCTTCTGCCTTATTCAGCTCTCTTCCTTTGATCATTTAAACATTTTGACGTGTTTTAAGTGCCACACCAGTTTGATTTTTGTGTTCTTACAATAAAAAGTCAAAATTGAATTTCACATCCTGACACTTTACAATAAGATTTACATAACATTAGTTCCTGCATTATGAACTAACCATTTTTACACTCAACATGACTTTCATTGGACCAAAATAAATAAATAAATAAATAAAAATACGAAGGAAAGTTTGGAACATAATGAAGGTCAATAATTTATAAATATACTGGTTGCCCAGCGGAGAGGCTGTCAGTTCATAAAGTGATTAGCTGTTTCTTCACAAAAGTCAACATACTTCTGTTGACATCGGTCCTGTACCAAATGGCACACTAAACCCTTGAGTCGACACTTTTTATGATGTAATGCTGCTTTGGCAGTTGGGTAGAAGTCTGTTGCAGATCTCGCCTCAGTGCTCGGCAGAAGTGTGCATAGAGGGCGGATAGCAGCCACAAAGTTTTCACTCTCAAGCACCCTTATAAAAGTTAAAATGACAAATGGGACACCTATTGGTCCCATAGATATAACAGAATGCTGCATTTGGACAGAGCCATCCATTCAAAAAAAAGCCAATCTGTTCTTATTCCAAAGGTATCCGATAATTATAATAAAACAATCACCTCACAATGCCTCACAATATCATCATGATGACAATTATACCCCAGCATAATGTTTCATGATGGTAAAATTCCCATGCCTTCATGTCAGTACTGATGGCAAATGTTTCTCAATAAAAGCCATGAGTTTACCTGCATGCAGCAATAATAACGCTTTTTGCGCAAAAGCTTTGAACATGAAAACTATTTGACTAATGTTATGGTGCAGCATGATTTTGAATAGCCATTGTCATATTTGGGCGCTAGGCACAGATGCTGAGTGGTGCACTGATTGTATCATACAAAAGAATGTGTTAAAATCTTAAAGACGTAGTGCAGCAAAATTTTAAAGACTGATTTTTGAGGCTTCCTTTCAGGGGAAGGGCTCTGATAATGATGGCATGCAAAGTGATAACATAATTTATGAATATTAACCTGCCAAATTGTCTAGTGTGTTCTTATGCATTTCCTGCCATGGTTGATTTTCACCCACGTTTAGTGGGTTGGCGGGTGTTCTGTTACCACTGGTGCGATTTATAGTCCAAAAAGTTAACAAATTGAACCTTATCTTGATGTTATCTTGAGTTAGGTTTGCTTGCATCACACCCCAGAGAACAAATTCCTTAATGCAGCCACAGTATGTAAAAACTGTCATATCTGTCACAGACCTGGAATGATCCAAATATTGCACATTTTCAGTTCTTACCACATCGTTAAAATGTAAAACATTATGATGCTGAATAAGAGCTGGAGTTGGAGAAAGGTCAAGTCGGGTGCAGTTTACCAAAGCATTCTTGACCATTCCTTCATCGAAAAATTGAGCTCTGTCATGCGAATGGGTGTGAGTTTTCTTACGCCAAACTGTTATGAAAATGAATGCATGTGGACTACTCAGAAAGCCGGAGTATCCAGAATCCATCTGGCCCCGAGCCAGCTTGTACAGCTGTGCTTACCCTTGTTGTGAGGTAAAGCCACTCGGATCAGGTGGCAGGGTGTGGACTAGTTGACCCGTCGTCCCAACAACCCAAGAACAGCCGGCCAGCAGGGCTTCCATCCTCCATGTCCCTAATCACCAAGTTCCTTTCCAACAGCAACCTCCGCTATGGAATTGCAGGGCAGCAAAAATAATAATAGCTGTTTTCCCCACTCTGAAAGAGGAGCCTTGCATAAGATTAGGCGATGGGAGTGTAAAGTGATCACAGAGACTCTGGTGCTCTGTTTTTCTTACCCTTGTAATGTACATACACCCTTAGGCCTGCACTTCCCCTCCCTGACCTAATTCTCAGACGGCAGAAAGGAGGGGGTAGGAAGTGAAAGAGAGCAATGGTAGATCACAGAGTACAGGACAAGAGCGACTCGGGCGACCAATGTGTGACGAAAACATCTTGTGTACGGAGATGGGATGGGCTGGTGTGAAAGAAGAGATTTGCAGACATGTAAAAGATAAGCAGAGTTCTCCTTGGTTTCCACAAGACGCTTCACCTCATATGACCCTGAGAACCACGCTCAGGTCGATTAGCTGCCTATCGCCTCATGCATCGTCTCAGTCGTTTGTGGCCTCCATCCAGGCTGTTTTGTTTCAGATCTCCTTAGATGTTTTGCAACCAGTTTAGGTCAGATTGACCTGACAGATGCATTAGTGCTGTCCCCTTTCTCTCCCTTCTCCGGGAAGAGTGGGAAAGTGATGATGACATATTTAATCCATTAAAGGGGAAAGATGTTTACAGAGAACGCGGACAGGAGTGTGTGCTGTTGCAGGGCAACTGCGTATGTCAGTGCTCGCGCTCACATACAGAGCCAGACAACTTGACGATAGGCAAGTCCTGGGAGATGGAATTCAGTGTGAGGCCGCACGCCTTATTTGGAATTATCAAGTCCTCTGGTTCGGCAGAAAACGTGGATAAAGTGAGGATAAAAGGAAGAAAATGTTTATTTGCGGTGCTTAGATCCCCAGGCGGTGATATGAGGTGGGGAGACATTCCAGCAGAATGAGAGATCGTAGGTCAACAAAAGAACATGATGGACAGTGTCCAATGGTTTTACAACTCTGTCAGTGATGCAGGCATGACATACTGTTTAGGCAAAAAGCATACTAGGTGGCAAATACAAAATCTGCTAATGAATACTAATGGTTGTGAATGTTTAAACAGTATAATGAAGGAAAAACTGAGGACAAGAAAAACAAGGCAGCGCAAGAATATTAATGTTTGGGGCTTACAGAAAATGTTTTCAATAGAGCAGAGCATACAACAGTTTTGTTTTGATGAACTAATCTGATATAAACAGAACCGTTTCTGTTAATGAGATCTGGAAATGTAAAGAGGCTTTCTGGGATCTCATTCCCCCTGCTATAATTTTGTTTTGAGCGTCGAACCGATCTACCGAGCAAGTAAGAGAATATGAAGGTTTATTGGATAGGTACATTATAAAATAGGAGGCCAGGTTAAATATGGCCCACTGGGAGCTGCAACACTTTAAAATGGTTCAAGATTGCATTTGGAGACTCTTAAATGTCTGAGAATGTTGTGGTTTTGCTGTTTAATGAACTTAACATCTTGCTCTACTTCAGGCAGATTTGTGGAAGTGCAGAAAAGAAGTGTGACGCTTTCTCACTGCACTGAAGAAATGTGGAAAAACAATGAGTTTACCCATGGCTGCTGGCAGCGAAGAACCCATGTGGCCCATGAGAGAAAAGTAAAGGTAACAAATAGCTCTCAGAATTAATCCAGTCCGTAAGTTAACCATTTCAGCTCACTGCCCACACAATGTGACAACATCTACTGCAGTTTGGAGTAATTAAAGGAATGCTGGGCCCAGATCCCTCTCACTCTGATTTGTCTCTATAATCAAGCAGTAAGTTCCTTTGAACTCATTAAATGCTTTTAAATGACCACTGTCAGAGATATGTTTTAAACTGATGGCAGCAAACAAGTGTAAGTATAGTATGAGCATCTGCAACCTTCAGTTTGAAAAAGGCCTCTTCATGTTAAACGCTAGTGTGGTATTCCTTAATTCTTTAGGGTTTTGTTAAATAAAACTCTTGGCTAACCCTAACCCAGTTTTATTCATTAAAAATGTACAATATCTTATGCAAAGACAAACATGTAAAACACTGTTGATGGGGCTAGGGTATACTATAAGAGTGTAAATGTATTCAGAATAAAGACAAAAGAACATTAATGGGAGGAAATTGAGAGTCTTACACAGGACAATGGTGCGCATTAAATATGTGAACAATTCACTAATTGCTAAGTCTTTTTCTTTGACTTTATTTCTGACTGGTTTAAGGAAAAATAACCATGTCATTTTCATGCAGCTTTTGGCAGCTTAGCAGCACCAATGCACTGGATTGTGTAATAGCAGTGACTTGGGATGTTTGTGAAAATGGGTCGACACACACACAAAAAAATATATATTTATTGTTGAGCGAGATTTATCCCAGGAGTGTGTAGTTTCATTGCATGATTTATATTTAAAATCATATGCAGTGCAGTACAGTTGTACATTTCTATATCTGTTTCTCTCTTCCACTTCGCTTCTTGTTTACTCTCCAACTGTATGACTCCAAAAAAGAGAGCAGTCTTTAAAATATGCATGTTTAGTGTAAAATTAAGCATGGTTCAGTCCTGCAAAAAAAAGGAGAGGGGAAGAGCATGTACACATCATTTTAATGAGCTTTCCTTTGGGATGGGATTAGCTACCAAAATGGCCTCCTCTGACGTATGTGTTTGATTTTGCTCGCTGAGGCATCCATGTTGCTCTCAAGGCGGAAATGATCGAGGCAGATTAGACTTCCCTTAACAATCAGCTTTAGCTGCTTCAGAGAAAACATATGGGAAAGACTGTGAGAAACTCTCAGTGTGTTCACCCTTGATCTCAATGGCCTTCCAATGAAGTTCACATATAATGTGCCAATTCCCAGTTCAGTTTTTTCTTGGCGCTTTTGACTCTATTTGGTCTGCAATCCCCTATTTGACCATTTATTTGACAGCTGCACCATACAGATAGCTGGAGACATTTCAAAAATTTGTGTGCTTTATATATAAAGTTTATATCATCAGAATACATGACTGTTTGGATGAAAACAAAACTTGAACGGCATTGAGTTCAATAATAACGCTACTGTCTTCTATAATGCCTTAATCAACTATTTTGCAACATTGACACTGCTATTGAACTAAATTGAATGAACCCTAAACTGACTCAAACTGACTGATTTCATAATTGATATTTACACAGTTTCCATCACTGATTCTGTTATTTTCCTGTTTATTACTGTGAAGCTGCTTTGAAACAATATTCTTTACTTGACTGTCAATTGAGAAAGTTGTTGTTTTTTTTTTTTTTTTTTGCTTTTTGATAGTGTAGTTATAACATCTACCAGCAGGGCCTAATGGAATTATGCTAACAAGACAAAACATCACACCTTGGGTAATGCAATTGGTACTAAATTCTATAGAAGAACTAGGCTGTTATTGAAGGATTGAGAGGTCAATTGGACACAACAATAAACCCGCAGGCTGGAATTGCTGTTGCATATTTCTAATGTGAAGGGGGCATTTATTAAAGACATAGCCTAAAAACCGCCTTTTTATGGGTCATGGAGAGGTGGAAATGGTGATAAAAAAAAAAACCTGACTGTTTACACTATAAGTGGACTTTGGGGGGACAAAAAAAAAAAAAAGAAAAAAAAAAAGCACAAGCGATCCAAGTACCACTGATGGCTCAACAATTAAAAGTCCCACTTGCATGACTGCAAAAATCTGAAATTCAGATACATAAATTCCAGCCTAGTGGCAGCCGGGCTTAATTAATGACTGAGTAAACGCTTTAGCTCTCAGCAACTGTGCACGCATGGCTTTGGGTCCCATTTCAGTAGTCTTTTACATAGCTAGACCTCACTGCACTAAGTTTGACTCTGAATATGTGGTTATTTTGTCACTTTCTCATCACATGTTTTTGATTTAGTTTTACAGTCTTGCAGCCACAAGCCACAGACCAGAAATAACACTCAGGCTGAATGACAGTCATATACCATTGCCAACTCTGATATGACAGCACTTGCCATATGAATAAATAAAAGGTAATTTGACTCAGGAATTATTATCTTTGACAGGCATTCAAACCATTCCAAATTATTTGAGGATGGAAATGACCTTTTAGTAGGCACTCGAAGTACAGTGGGCATGGAAAGTCGAATATCTAAATCAAACACTGCAACGCAAAGTGGGACATGTGTTGATTTAAAAAGGGGGACCTAAAAACTGAGAAAAGGTGCATGATCACTACCACTTTCCTGTTCCAATATGGCCTTTCGTTCTTTTTACGGTCCTTCATTTCTGTCATTTAATGTTTAAAAAGTAAGTAAACAAGAAATGTATCACTTATATTCAACTTTGGAGAACACAAGATGTGGAAAAAAGTATTACATAGGCTCAAAATACACCTAAATCTAGTGATTTATAAAATCCTAAAAAGCATATTTGTCAGACCTATTTTGGTTTTACTGATTTGTGTCCCAGGCAAAAAACACAACCAGTTCTAGCCAGATATAACTGCTGAAAATGCGATATATCTTGAAGGGAAATAAATAAATAAATAAATATTTTGGTAAATCTGATCCAAGAGGTTAGCCACACTTTAAACACAAAGCTCCAAAACAATCCAGCAGTCCCAATGTAGCTCTCCCATTCCGTATTCTCCAGACGTTAACCAATGATTTTCATCATTTTTCCTTTTTGTTATTTTAAGTCAATACCCACTCCAGTTCACTGATTCATCGAAACAAACAACTGAAATTTCAATACAGTTGAGTCTAGATGAATCATTTTGCACAAATGATTCAAAAATGAAATATTTTGTGTAAAGTACCAAGCTAAGAGTTGTTTATGTGTTTTAATGGTGGTTGGCACAAGTTATCCTGTACGAGCCAGAGTTTGGGTTTGTTTTCTGCTGATATGGTTACGTATGTCATTGTAGTGCACTCCTTATTCTTTGGTCAAGGGAAGGTGGATGCACTGTGCAGTATAATGTTAACAGTTTCCTCCTCTCAGATTACAACATAAAAAAATGAAATGAAAACTCAGAGAACTGTGTCAGCCGAGTCTGGGTGACAATAAAAAATTAAATTAAATAAATTTAAAAAAAAAAAAAAAGGTAGCCTGAAGCTCCATTTTGATATTTCTGCATTGAAAGGGCATCTTCATTCTGACTGTACCTAGTAAAATGTTCTGTACTACACAGTTGACTGGCATTTTATTAACAATATTCCATAAATTTCTTGGTTTTGTCAGATTTTACTGCTGAACTACATGCTGTTCTACTTCAGACTGCAAAACAACACATCACAATGTTGCACAAAGCAGCTCGGTTTACATAAAGCATCGGTTGGAATAAAACCTCTCATCACAGCAAAGCTTAGCATCAACACATTTAAAATATGTCGTTTCCCTTTAATGAAGTAACTGAAAGTCAGATCATCAGTGGCATAAACTTCCCAGTCTATCCAGCGAGTTGCCAAAAACATGTTTTTATATGCCATGGTTTTGACAAGCAGGGAGTCTTGTATTGCCATGACATATATTTTAATATACACTGCAGCTTGTGGTCAAATTTGTCACTTATTGTGTATTGTATAGAGCGTGGAGGTCCAGCTTGTTTCAATTAGCTGTTGCAGCGGGCTGTTTCTGATTAAATCCTGGCAAAGCCAAGGTGATTCCTTTCTTAATGAAAAGCACTAGGGAGGCCAAATGCAAAAGCCTGGTTATCAAAGAATAATAGCCCGCCTTGAAAAGGTCTCTTGCTCTCATCACACTTCCCAAGGAGTTTCCCTCCATGTGGCCCATATAACAAATGTGCCAAGTCTGTGCATGTCAGATGGATGAAGGGGTTGCTTGGGGTTCAAATGAGGCTGCGCTCTCTGTTTACCTCAGTGAGGTTACATAGTTACCAAATACTGGACCGCTTTTCTCGACTGCATCATCCAAGGAGTTTTGTTGATTAGGTTTTTTTTTTTTCTGACTCAAGATTTATGGATCATCTCTGTCCCCATGTAGATAAACATGCATGAGAGTAAAGCCTTAATACTAACTGTTTCTAACTCAACAACTGTAACTTTACTGTAGCTCTTATCAGTGATATGTAGTTTTATCATGGGATACAAAGATAGTTCACCATTTACTTGTTCCAAACCCGTATGACTCTCTTTGTTCTTTGGAATGCAATATAAGATATTTTGAAGTGTGTCTGTCTGTGTGGTTGTGTGTGACAGAATTTTCATGCCTTCTATACCTGACCTTGTAGAACACAGTTGTCTGTTATCTGTAGTCAGATGTATCTGCTTTTCCTGTAATCAGTCTTTAAACAATGTACAGTATGGTTTTATCTGGGTGACTTTGGTCTGAAAGCTTCAGGCAAAATGAAATATATAAGCATAAAGATAGTTTCATTACATCTAGGCCTTAAAAACAAGGTGTCTGTGCGATGCAGCAAACCCAATTTGTTTTTCTTCATGCCGTGCAATGAAAGCAGGATGCGTGGATGGCTCGCGTGCAGTCAGTGAGACCTCACCCTGCAGATGAGTGGGAAAACAATGAGCTGCACAGAAACAGGATGGTGCCCTGTGCCAGTGCCAGGCCCACGAGGGACCCTTGCCTGCTCGACCGGTCTAACAGGCCTCCAGTCAGAGAGGTCAGAAGGATGACTGGAGGTACAGCAGTCCTGACACATCACAGGAAACCAGAGAGGGGCAGACAGGAAGTAAAACAGCTATAATAAGAGGGAGATATTTATGAATAGATGAATCAGCAGTAAAAGAGGAAAATAAATACATGAACGATGTCTCAGTTAAGGCAATTTCGATGGTACCCATCATCACACATGCTAGATGTTTTGGATTTATTATTTCCTAATCTTATTTTTACTGGTTATTCACACCTCTTGTCCAAAAAATCTTCACAATTCATTCGCACAAGCAATGAGTTCGTAAAAAGTTACAACTACTAGTGTAGCAATGAGGTTATTAGTGTCTCTGAGACCACAAAGCATGTCCAAAAAAATGCTGAATTGTATGAGATTCCACAGCTTTTTTTGGCATATGTCTTTCCTTTTATAATTAAAGAGCTCTTCACAAGTCACAACAAACAAGTTTTTGAAGCATTTGCATGGAAATAGCATGAACCCATTTACCATAATTAAAAGCTATTTGTTGTCCACATCCTCCACTAAAAGCTTGCGCGCGTGTAAAAATGATCCAAAATTGAAAACACAAACACTAAAAGGGCTCTCTTCTCCCAGAGAGGGAAAGAAGAGGATGTGCCGGTTCATGCAGTACATACAGTGGTGTGAAAAACAACAAAACATATTGAAACACGTTTTTAAAAGTTGAACTTTAAACTTCACACATGGTGCAAGAGACTGAAGAAGCAGCAAAACATGGCAAGATGTGCAATAAAAAATGCAAAAGGCAATGGAACAAGAATGCAGGATATCAAGACACTTAAAAAAAAAAAAAAGAAGCATTTATAAGTCAATGCAGTCAAATGTTTTTGTAAATATGAGCTAGTTGCCCATTTCTGGGACCCTTCGCATAGAACATGTTTTTTGTTTATTTTTTGTGTTGTTTTTTGCGAGCCACAGGGCAGTGGAATAAAACAAAAAGTTATAAGACCATGTTTTTTGAAAGTTTAAAGTGAAAGTGACATGACGTGTGGCCAAGTATGGTGTCCCATACTCGGAATTTGAGTAGTGTGTTTTCAGAATTCAAAAGATGCGAGATGCAAGTGTAATAGTCAAACACATCCATCTAGCAATGCAGTAGAATGCAAAAACACATTCTGAGTGAACAGCCCCTTTGAACAGTCTGATACCTCTCAATTTTTTTTCAGCTTCTCACCCATGGGTGCTTCTTTTAAAACAAGTTCAGTTTCAAACGGTCTGGATATCCTGCACTTGTTTAGATTCCCTAAAAAATGGATACTCGTGCACAGTTTGAGGCAAAAATCAGGATTCTGTGATCTCCTCCATTAGTGTGCACACAACAAATTGTTTTGTGGAGAAAATAAAAAGCTGACAGGGATTGGGTGGGTGGTATTTAGAAGGTCAAGGGTGACTAAAATTACTTTCGTTTAGTACGGCAAGGCCATGAGGTGGTCATTAACTGGGAAGGTTGTTAGAAACATCAAAAAGGAAATCTGCTAGTTGCTCTTGGATTCATTTAAGACAGTGGAGGTATTTCACTATCAGGCACTAAGCAGAAAAACACCTTCAGTCATGTTATTTTTAGTGTGAAAACATTAGTAGGTAAGAGTAACATGTTCATTCGTCGAGTTTTCTGAGAACAATGTGAACTTGGCTGAAAAATGAATATTGTATAAACATCTTAGTTTTATGTGAGATTGTTTTTTATGAAATGCTTAATACATGCAATCATCCTCATACTTTCATGTCTATTTTAATGTTGTATCAACACATTGAATACCATCAGTTTAACTGCAACATTGTTGAGGTTTTCATCCAGTTCACAAAGGGGCTCTAAATTCCCTTGAGGTTCTGAACGCAATCAAATCAATAAAACCAAGCAAAAAGGCCTTTAACCTGATTGTAAACATAGTCTAACTCTGCATAGATGCTCAACAGCTGGACTTCCTAATACAGTTATGGTAAACAGTGGGCTTGCATCCATGGGAAAATGCTTGGGCCTGTTATGTTGCAAGCTTTTATTTAGGCTGAGAAGAAGCCAGTGGTCATGCTCTGGACAACAGCTGCCCTGAACTGCATTACAGTGGTTACCCTGTTGTCTTGTCCCTCCAACCAAAACTGGACAAAGAAGTGCTGTTAGACTAGAACACAGACTTGATGTGTTAAAAAGTCCCATGGTCACATTCCTCTCAAGTACAGCCAACTGCAATGAGTGGTCTAGTTACCCTCTCCAAAAAAGCACATTGTTATCTCACTTTTGTTGGACTTTGTACAGAACCGAGTTTTGGACTAGGTTAAAAAGCCATAGCAGGAGGTTTAGTGACGGATGAATTCACCATGACCTATTGAGTTATAAGCCACTGTACTCAGCGTGACTGTTTAAGGATTTATCACTCTCAGCTTCTCTAGAGAGACTTTTAGTGTGGTGTGTAGTAACAGTACGTACTGAGTGTAGTTCTGCAGTATGAGGGTCATTAGGAACATAAGTTAGTAATCATCATCCATCAAGTTATTTGAGACAAGTGTTCATCTGTATTAGTAACATAAAAATAGGGAACCTTCAGTTTTAGAGAGTAACGTGACTGAAGGGAATTAAAAGGGATGAAATAAGCCAGGCAGCCTGTTTGATCTTTACAGTCAACTCACCTCATGCTGGTATTTCCTACATGTAGGAATCGTGATGTCGTCTTCTGGAGAAATATAATACAAAATTTACTGGCTTTCTCATTCATTTTTCGTCTTGACCAGTATAGCCAAAGCACTTTTTTTGGTTGCACTTTATTTTGGTAGTCCACTTTAAACATTCTACTAACTATAAGTAACTTTGTAACTACATGTGTCAACTGCATGTCAACTAATTCACATTAATTTGCATCTACATGTCTACTAACTCATAATCAGTATGTTGTATGTTGTGGACTCAACAAAATAAAGTGTTAGAAGTTATTAAGCAGACAGTCTACTAATACTCTAATGACTGATAGTTGACGTAGTTGCAAAGTTACTTACTGTTAGTAGAATGTCTGAAGTGGACTATCAAAATAAAGTGTTACTTTTTTTTGTCATGAATAAACATCTACACTGCAAAAATGACTTCCTTAGTATTTTCGATTCATTTTCAAGTACGAATATCTAAAAAAAAAAAACAAGTGCTTCTCAAGTAAATGTATCTTAATTTAAGCAATTTTAGATATTTGATAAAAAATACTAAGTAAGAAAATCATTTTGATTACACTTTATTTTAAGGTATCCTTGTTGCAGTGTAATTATGCATTTAAGTACTGAGTAATATGAATTAACTACATGTACTTACTTTAGGGTTAGGATTAGGGTTTGTCTTAATATTACTTGCATGTAATTATGCCTAAATTATTTTTATTATAAGTATATGTAACGTGCAACAAGGACACCTTAAAATAATGTGTTACCATATTTTTTTTTTTTTTTTTTGGGTCACACTTTAATTAGGGGGCCAATTCTCACTTATAATTAACTATTAACTATGCCTCAGTAAACTCTTAAATTGCTGCTTATCAATAGTTGGTAAGATACCCCTTGCATTTTGAAACCAGATTCATATTTTGGTTCAGAACTATAAACACAAATAGAAAGAACTACAAACATGGTGGATGTCTATAAGCTGCTGGATAGCGCCTGTTATAAAATACAATTGTATACCAAACAATATAGACATTAGCGTCCTACCATGCAGCATGTAGTGCACGTACAGTATTGATGTGTTTTGGTTTCTGCCTCTTCTTCACAGAACCTGACCTTGCAAACCGTCCAAATGTCTGCTCATATGTCTGCACGCTCCTCTCTCTGCAAAACAGCCTGTGCTATGGCAAATGTCATCTTGGTATTTTTTCATAAAAAAGGACAGGCTTATAAACAACAGACATGAGCCAAGAATGAGGGCTGCTTTCTTCCTACACACTGTATAGGAGGACTGATGTTTCCCATCCTGGACTTGTAAAAGTGGAGAGCCTTAACTTACATTTTGGAAAACTTCCATTTAAATAAAGTTGTTTTACGCTACAAAGGAAGGGAACGATTATCATTAAGTTATATATTACATGTTATGTATACATAATTGCATATGTTTCATGTGTGCTATCATCTCTTGAATGAAGTTATCTTGCTAATCAGCTCTCCATCAGCTGCTGTGGTTATTTTGGCTCTTATGCTTCTGCCGTTATTCCCTCCAGGGACATAAATGAATGTCTATGTTGAGACTCAGCTACATGCGGTTGAGTGTGATTTATTTGCCGTTTACAGAGAGCTGTTAAGGTAAAAGGAGGTGGTGCAGTAGTGCAGAATCAGTGGGACTTTCCTTCGAGGCAGAGGTAATAGTATGGAAAACCACTTTTCCCACTGTGAGGGCTGAGGGGAAAGCTCTGTGTGAGCTGATGTCATCCACCAGGCATCCAAACAACAAACTGCATCCCGTACTATTGTGCTCTAGCCCAGACCTCATACCATGTTGTTTTTATGGAAGAGAATGTTAGAAAATAGCTCAACTAGGTCAGACCGCAGGACTTGTTTTTGTCATGGACTTCTAGCACAGGTCAAGACATCTGATACGCTTGCTTTTTATAGAGCATTGTGCCGAACGGAGAAAAGGTTGCAGACAATTAGCAGATGCGTTACGCCACAAAATAATAAGGGACTTTTATTCAGAACATGTGCGCCCTCATATGAGAAAAACAAATGAAGTGGTGGGAAAAAGCACAAAAAAATGTCAACTTGTCTCAATCGCTGTCTCAACCACTGTAAAAACATATAATAATGTTTTGGTTGAAACGTAATCATAACATAACACACATGGCATATGGTTTATGACTGAATTCAGGGTGAAAAGTGATTAGCTTTGAGGGATGGTTTAAAGAAAGGCTTCTAGTCAGTTCTATGATCAGTGACATCACTGCCTCATTGTTTTCCCATGTGACCCATGTTTCAGCACTGTCCGTCAGGTCTGTGCACCACATGATTAAATAGTCCTATCTTTTCAAGGCCAGTTTCAGAGCAAAGTTTCTTCCCTTTTACTCTGTGCATATTACTGCTAAGCATGTTTCTCTGAACAGCTAAATAAACACATCTGAATGTGGATTTACATGTATTTACAGAGCAGAGATGACTGCAGTGTTTTATTATTTTGGATAACATTTCCCAACTCAATGCTGTGGGTCAATCGCTGCCTAGAACCAAAAAGTTTACATGCTATCAGACATCTGGCTGACCCTCTTATATACAGGGTGCACTTTTAACTCGTGCCAGTTCCATGTGGCTTTACTTCCAGTCCCTAATGTCTATCCATGCTTTGAGGGTCTTCATTATTCTTTATTGCTTATTTTTTTACTTTTGTACATCTTCTTCTCTTTTTTTTTCACTTTTACATTGAGTCAAGAAGATTATATCTTATATAAGAGGGGAGAAGATTTACGGTACATTTATGCATTGCAAAACGCTGTTATAAATATTAAACATGCATACTATTTTGACTACATATTTTGATGGAGTGAAAATGATGCAAGTAAAATTTCACAGAAAATGTATGACTTCTGTGTTCTGCTTAGAAATGCTGCAATAATACCAAAGTCTAATCTGCTCATGTTCATCATGTCTGAGTTCTGTGTATAGTTCACAGAAAGACAGTTGCACAGTCTAGCCCATCAATATTGCGAAAGCTGTCAATTTACCTGGGATCTATCTCTCTAAGGTGAAAATCTGGCAAAATTCCTAAAACGGATCAATGTGTTCTATTCAGAAGGTTTTTTAATGACTTATTTAAAAATAAAAATAAAAAATTATGACATACAGGGTGGGAAAAGAAGAAAAATAATTAATACGTAAAAAAAAGAAATAATTTGGAAAGAAAATTGAGGAAATAAATAAATAAATAAGCAAACATTAAAAGTACGTTTTGCAGTAAACAAAATTCTATGTATATTTCATCTGAATGGTTAAAATGGAATACTCTGTGTTTGGGATGGAAAAGGTTTAATAAGCAAAAATACACATGTATATGCTAAAAAGGGCTTCCAGATTTTTGAGAATTTAGAGAAAGATGCACTTTGAAAAGCAAAGTTAATCTTATTGCACCATGGTGTCAATAGTACGTGCTACAAAAATGCATTGATAAATATATATTTTTTTAGATTTAGATTTATAGACTATTTAGATTTAAGTAGTAATGTTATGGATACTGCAATCAAAGCACAGCTGAAGACAATTTGACCAAGACAATTTGATAGCTTTTTTTTATTATTTTTTTTTTTAATCAATCAGATGTCACTTGTTCTCATAAAGGTTGTTGAAAGATTGTTGAATTCTGTCCAGGACATTATAGAGTGACTACATCCTGTTTCTGTTCAGACTACATCTGTGGCCTAAAGCCACATAGCAGTATGTTTGCATAAGACCTGAAGAGTAGAAAGCAGCTGACCATTATTCTAAGTAGATAATCATAATCCTAATAATGATGCGTCATTTTATTTTAAAGTATTACTAAAATATAAACTAAGCCTCCACTCAACCCCTCACAAACCCCCCACACAGACATCATTGATTTAAAAGCTAACAAGATATATTCAAATATTGACCTGTCCTTTTCAAACATCCCAGTTCCCAGGCCTCGTCTGCTTTTTGGCAGCGTTATCCAGCAACCCCAGAGTCCATCTTTCTAAATGAGTTAATCTTAAACTTACTTTAACATAGTGCAGACAGTCACAGATGAAAGTCAAAAGTAACAAGCAGAATTTGTTTATTTTAAATCAGATTTATGAAGGCAAGTCATACAACAATCACTTCCAAATGTTGATTTTAATGATTCTTAATGTACCAGAACTCAACAAAGTGAGATGAGACACTGACAATACATGTTTAACAAAACATAAAGTAGGTCAGTGACTTTTTATTTATTTATTTATTTTACAATGCACTCTAAATAAAAATTGTGCTAAATAGCACTAAAAGTGGCTCATTGGCTTGTAATCCTAGGAGAACCTCTTTAAATGCAGTATATCACTTATATCTTTAAAGGGTTAGTTCACCCATAAATGAAAATTCTGTCATTAATTACTCACCCTCATGTCGTTCCAAACCTGTAAGACCTTTGTTCATCTTCGGAACACAAATTAAGATATTTTTGATGAAATCTGAGAGCTCTCTGACCCTGCATAGACAGCAACACAACTGAAATGTTCCCAGACCCAGAAACGTAGTAAGGACATCGAACGACATCGATATGGTGGGCCTTGGTGGCAAAGAGGTTGAGAACCAAGTTATCTTCAGGAAATACACAATATTTTAATGTCATTTTAATCCTTTCCCCAATTAAACTAAGAGACTATAAGAGAGAGTTAGAGGACCTTTAAAGAACCACACTGGGATTAACAGATTCTTTATACGGTAGTGGTAGCTATATAGCACCTCAACCACCCCAAGGAACCGTTGAACGACCAATTGTCATGTAATCTGTACTTGTATTTGTACAGCACATTTGTGATCAGCTAAGTTAAAAATCATCATAGGTTCTGCTCCATTTTTTGAAAAATTTGCTTATTGCCTTTTTATTTTCTGTTACTTCGTATGAATATCTTCCCATAGGAAAAACTTTCCTTCCACAGTCTTGTATATTCTGCTGCACTATGGAAGATTTGTTTGTTGGTAAATCAATGTCAGAAATACATTAAGAAAAAATTTCCTTTACCACTAAGCTTAGTTCATCCTTCATGTTTATGGTAGTCTTTACTTAAGAATGTTATGAGAACTTCCATTATAAGACCTCAACGAGCCATTTTTCAGGACCATGGACAGCACACAAGTTGTTTTCTGACATATACCAAGGAAAAGGAAAACAGGCAAAGTAATTTATTTGAGATCAAGTAGAAAATTTTTAATGATAAAGCTAATTCTTCCTTAGATGAAAATATGTTTGACATAATGCATGTCAGTATTTTAACAAAATCCAAACCTATAGATTATTATAATGGTAACTGCATTTACACCAACTGCTCTAAATCACGTTAACCACAAACACACACACACTCACACAAACTTTTAAATATTTGCTGTGTTGCTGTTTGGATGGCTGTGATTAGGTTATAAAAAAAAAACAGACATGCATTCAAAAGTTTTTCTTATATTTTGAAAGAAGTTTCTTAAGCTCAACAAGAGTGCATTTATTTGACCAAAAATAAAATAAAAACAATAATGTTGTGAAATATTATTACAATTTAATATACTCATTTCTATTTTAATATATTAAAAAAAAATTATTATTCATGTGATGTCAAAGCTGAATTTTCAGCAGTCATTACTCCAGTCTTCAGTGTCAAATGATCCTTCAGAAATCATTCATATATGATGATTTGCTGCTAAAGAAACATTTATTATTATTATCATCAAAGTTGAAAAAATTAGTGCTGCTTAATATATTTGTAGAAACTATGATTCAAAAGAACAGAATTTATTTGAAAGTCTGAAGTGTGAATGACTTTAGTAATTTAATGCATCCATGCTAAATTAAAAAAAATGACCCGAATACAGACCCCAAACTTTCATTTAATCATTCATTTAATCTAATCGTTTAGCTGATGCTTTTATCCAAACGACTTACAAATGAGGAGAACAACAGAAGCAATCAGACCAACGAGAGAGCAACAGTATACAAGTGCTGTGACAAGTCTCAGTTAGTCGAGCACAGTACACATAGCAAGGTTTTTTTTTTAAATAAATTAGACCAAAACGAATAGAATAGAACAGAATAGAATAGAATAGAATAGAATATGTAAGTGCTAGTATTAATTGGTCAGGTGCTGGCGAAAAAGATGTGTCTTTAGACGTTTTTTGAAAATGGCTAAAGACTCAGCTGCTCAAATTGTGATAAGCAGGTCATTCCATCAGCTGGGAACAGTCCAGGAAAAGGTCCACGAGAGTGATTTTGTGCCTCTTTGGGATGGCACCACGAGGCATCGTTCACTTACGTTGCAAGCTTCTGGAGGGCACGTAAGTCTGAACTAGCGAGTTTAGGTATACAGTATTGGTACAGTACCAGTGGTTGTCTTGTAGGCGAACATTAGTACCTTGAATTTGATGCGAGTGGCTACTGGCAGCCAGTGCAAGCTGATGAAGAGAAGTGTGATGTGAGCTTTCTTCGGCTCGTTGAAGACCACTCTCGCTGCTGAATTCTGGATCAGTTGCACATGTACTTGATAGTAGTTGCAGGAAGGCCTGCCAAAAGAGCATTACAATAGTCCAGTCTGGAGAGAACAAGAGCTTGGACAAGGAGTTGTGCAGGCTGCTCTGATAGGAAGGGTCTGATCTTCCTAATGTTGTATAAGGCAAATTTGTAGGACAGGGCCGTTGAAGCAATATGGTCTGTGAAGCTTAACTGATGGTCTGTGAAGCTTAACTGTGAAAATTAACTGAACAGACAGGCTGCAATGCGACCAGCTACTGTCGGATCATCTGGTTGAAATGAGAAGTAGAGTTGAATGTCATCAGCATAGCAATGATAGGAAAATCCATGCTTCTGAATGACAGATCCTAATGATGACATGTAGATGAAGAAGAGAAGTTGTCCAAGCCCTGAGCCTTGAGGAACCCCAGTAGCAAGAAGTTGTGACTTAGAAACATCACCCCTCCAAGACACCCTGGAGGACCTACCTGAAAGGTAAGACTTGAACCACTGGAGTGTGATTCCTGAGATTCCCATCTTTATGAGGGTGGACAGGAGGATCTGTTGGTTAACTGTGTCAAAAGCAGCAGACAGATCCAGCAAGATGAGTACTGAGGATTTGGAAGCGGCCCTTGCCATTCTCAGGGCTTCAGTAAGCAAGAGCAGGGCAGTCTCAGTTGAGGCCGCTTTTGAAGCCAGATTGGTTGTTGTCCAGGAGGTTGTTTTTTAAGCAGAGGGGTTACCCAACCCTGCTTAAATGCTGTGGGAAATGTACCAGTGCGAAGAGAGGTGCTGATAATGTGAGTGAGCACAGGTATAACTGAAGAAGAAATGGACTGAAGGAGGTGAGTGGGGATAGGATCAAGCGGACAGGTAGTAGGATGATTGGAAAGGATAAGTTTGGAAACGTTTGCCTCCGAGAGTGGAGAGAAGGAGGAGAGATAGTGTATATTTGTTGTTATGAAGTTTTTGCCAGTTTGTGGTGTGGAGAATTGGTTGCTGATGGTTCTTGTTTTATTTATGAAGAATATTACAAAGTCATCCGCAGTATGAGTTGATGAAGGAGGGGGTGGAGGAGCACAAAGAAGAGAAGAAATGGTTTTGACAAAGGTCAGTAGAGTTTTTTTTTTATTTGTGCCACCTCCTCTCTGCAGCCCTGAGCCTAGAGCAATGTTCTCGGAGAACATCTGACAGCCAGGGGGCAGAGGTGGTGCATGCTGGTCTGGATGAAAGGGGGACAAAAGTTCTCTAAGCAAAATGTTAGAGTGGAAAAAAAGTGTCAGTAGCAGTGTTTGTGTCTAGTGCGGAAAACTGAGAGGGTGGAGGATGAAACCACTGAGGATAGGCAAGAGGAAGGGAGTGAGCGTAGGTTACGCCGAAAGGTGACCTGCGGATTGTGTGTTGTGTTCGGAGTCATTGTGAGGTTAGAAATGATGAGGAAGTGGTCTGAGGTGTGTAACAGTTTAGCTAAAATGTTGTCAGTTAAGCAGTAGTGTGTGTAGATAAGGTCCAATTGGTTACCTGATTTGTGAGTAGCCACAGTAGACACTCGCTTGAGGTCAAATGAGGCAAGCAGAGTGTTGAATTCAGCAGCCTGGGGTTTTTCTAGGTGGATGTTGAGGTACACCATGCACAAACTTATTAACGGTTGTGCATTAAATAGAGTCTGTGTGACTGGACTGTGGGGTGTTGCAACTTGGGTTTGTGAAAACAATGGAGGTCAATGTAAACAAGTCTGTTTCTGAACTGTACAGTTACAATATACCACATGCAGCAGGGTAAAATATTAACCACAATGTAGAGAAATGTTAGAGGTGAAACCCTCAAGAAACACAAAACATGATTAGCTGTATAAACCAGCTTGATGTAATGCAGATGGTCCTTTGTGTAAAGAGTTTGGTAGACCTCAGATATGCCTTCATACGACCTTCACAAGAATATATTTTTCCTTAGCAAAAATGTCATTTTAAACTCCACTTCCATAAGCTATGCTTCCAGTTTAAAGTTCAGGGGCCGGATTCATGAAAATATTCTTAAGAAATAAGTTAAGAAATTTCTTAAGATAAATTCTACAAAGTTCGTAAGAATGATCTTAAGTGCAATTCTTGAAAATTCTTAATAAGTTCTCAAATATATTCTTAAGAACATCTTTTTTTTTCTTAAGAAGAAAATGACAGTCTTTATCTGAGTGAATACATGATGCACTGATAAACTCACACTTTATTGTCTTTTTGCACTTCCTGCAGATTACCCTAATAATCATAATAAGCACGCACACTATTTTCGTCACGACTTTGATTGGCACTCAGCTTCACGTTTTTAATGCGGCGTGTTTTTAAACAGTTACTTTTAAATAGCCTGTCTCAAGCTTCAGCGATCTGTTTCATTCATTTTTGTGCTGTTTTTTTTTTTTGTTTTGTTTTTTTTGTTTGTTTTTTTTTTGCTCTCATCCGAGTGAACGCTTCCGGTATGTGTGTCCTCGATTTTTTAAGATTTTGTCGTATTTATAGGCTAAAATTAAAAGCGTTCAGTTAAAGCTCCCTATTGGACTCGTTTTTGTAGAGATGCTACTGAGTTTTGAAGTCAGTAAATAGTAGCGTCACACATAGGCTAATCATGACCGATCGTTATTTGTTTACATCATCAGTCATTGCTGTCAGTTCAGAAAACTCGTGCAATTCCCTATTAATAGTCCTAATTTGTATTATATGTTGCTAGTGTTGTTGTAATGCTTAAATATAACAATTCATTTGAAATAACCCAATAAATTCATTAAATAATTCTTACAGTTTGGGATTTAAGACAAGTCTAGGGCTGTCCTAAATTTAAGAAGGTATTTATGATGATTTTTAAGAAGATTCTTTTCAAGTATTTGAATTCTTCTTAAGTTTTGTCTTAAGAACAATCTTAAGAAAAAAAATAAGAATATTCTTAAAAATAATTTTTGGGAATACAAAATATTCGTAACATTTTTTCTTAAGTTAAAAAATAAGAAGTAAATGGCAGTTAACAAGAAATTTATTCTTAAGAATGTTTCGTGAATCCGGCCCCAGGACTCCAAGCTTGTCACAGAAAAGATGATTAATGTTTCACTGCACTTACTATCTGTGTAGTTTTGGTGTTTTGCTCAGAGAAGAGAATGATCCAGCTGGCTCTACGTCAATTCTGAGCTGCCAAAATGATTGTATATTACAGAAGTTTTGGATTTATCAGGTGGCCTATTTACACTTAGTTCACTTAAGGCTTCCTGATCAATCAATTGCTATACAATTAGATATGCACATTCCATTTACACACTGCAAAATAGCTGCTTCTCTCATAGATTCAGTGGATGTATGTAGATCTGATGTTTTATAGAGACATATTGCATTCACAAATATAGAGTTCACTAATGCCAAGCAGGAAAACTATTCTGCTCTATTCATCCCAAATAGCACTTAGTATTTCACATTTGTTGCCAGTGGCAGTGTGTCCAAAACCAAAGGTATCTGTGCTGTTTCCCCATTGCCCCGTCAGTCAGTGACTTCACACATAGACTTTTTTGTATGAGGTTATTTCCTAAGTACACTGGTTTTGGACAGACATTCAAGGCCACACGATGCTTTCTAATGATCGAGAATGATTTTACGACAGCTTTAGCAATAATCATGTCATATTTAGTGACTACAATGATTATTTCTCAACAGAAATGGTTGAAATAAACTAAAAAACAAGAAAAAGAAAAGTTCTGACAAACCTTGTTGTCTTCCTAATTTTGTAACCTGCAGGAAGGCAGCATTTTTCAGCTTTTGGACACAGTGTTACTCATGATTGCTCACTCATTACAGCATTCCCAAACTTTGTATGATGATGTAGTTCTGTTTGGGAAGGAAAAGTTTGTGTATGTAGCCCAAACAACCAGCATTTACACTATATTGCCAAAAGTATTGGGTCACCCCCTTCTAATGAACAGGTTTGACTACTTTAGTAATTTCCATGAGTACAAATCTTAATGTTTAAGCATATAATGATATTCTAGGGAATTGTGTGCTTCTAATTTTAAAGCAACAGTTTGGACAGGACCCTTTTCTATTCTAACATGACAATGCCTCTGTGTGTAAGGCAAGGTTCAAAAATAAATGATTGATTCAGTCAGTGTGGAAAAACTTGACTGGTCTGCAGAAAGCCAAGTCCTAATCCAAGCTGAACACCTCTGGTGTGACTTTGAATGCAGACCTTGAGCCAAAAACTCTTTACCAAACACCAATAACTTGTACATATGGGTACAATCATTTTAGACACTTCCAAAACTGTTGCAACAGAGATGGAAATACAATTTTTAAATACATGCATTATGTTTCCATCTTTGTTGCCACAGTTTTGGAAGTGACTTTTTCTGTTCTGAAGAAGGGGGTGTCCCAGTACGTTTGTCCATATAGTGTAAGTACAAGTCATTGGTGTTTGGTAAAGCGTTTTTGGCACAAGATCTGCATTTAAAGTCACACCAGAGGTGTTCAGCTGGGATTAGGACTTGGCTTTCTGCAGACCAGTCAAGTTCTCCACACTGACTAAACAAATCATTTCTTTTTGAACCTTGCCTTATACACAGAGGCAAGAATCATGGACATGATTTAACTAATACTTTTTCACACATTACATAGAGGGCTTCATATACACTATATTGCCAAAAGTATTGGGTCACTCCCTTCTAATGAACATGTTTGACTACTTTAGTAATTTCCATGAGTTTAAGCATTGACAATTCACCCAGAAATGAATATTCTGTCCTTTACTGACCCTAATATTGTTCCAATCCTGTAAGACTTTCATTCTTCTGTGGAATATATAAGAAGAAATTTTGAAGAATGTTGGTAGCCAAACAATTTTGGTTCCCATAGACTTCTATTATATGATTATAAAAAAAATACAGCAGAAGTCAATAGGAACTGAACTGTTTGGTTACCAATATTCTTTAAAACATATTCTGAAGAAATAAAGTCATTCAGGTTTGGAATGACATGAGGGTAGTTGGGATGCATTTTGCGGGAAATTGAGTACACGTCACATCAAATATAGAGAGAAAAGTAGCTCTGGCTACTGCAGTGCTTGAATTGCGTGGAAGAAGTGCAAAGCTGAAAACTGTTTACAAAAGAGAAAGAAACCATTATTTTTTTTCCAATTCCTGTATCTCCATACTCTGCTTACTCGAAAAACATTTATCCACATAGAGAAGCAGAGCTGAAACACAACCAAAACAAACCAGGGTTCACAACCTGTCTAAATATGTTCACCTTGGTCCATTTATGTGCAAAATACTGGAAACTGTCTATAAACTCACATCTTAATGAGATACAACAAAATTGGAGCTGCTATAAAACTGAAGTGTTTATTGTTTAACATCTGTATCATTAGATATTGGAGAAAGTTGAAACCCATCATCACTGGTGTGCAATGCATTTTGGGAAAGTCTGGACCATGAAGGATACATTGGTAACAATTTATTTTAAGGACCAATTCTAGTAAACTAGTTATAACATGCATACTACTAGCATATTGACAGTTTATTAGTCCAGATAAAGCATATATCAATGCCTTATTCTGCTTTTAGATCCCTTAACCCTTCCCCATACCTAACAACTACCTTACTAACTATTAATAAGCAGCAAATTAGGAGTTTATTCAGGGAAAACTTTTATTTAATATTGAATATGTGTTCCCTAATCTAAAGTGTTACCAATCCATTTGTTGTATCCTGGGAAACAAAGGACACATTTCGAAGCCGCATTTGAAGGAGCCTTCAAAATTGCGCCGATATGACGCATTTGGTCTTGGAATGCAGTCTTCAGAGAATGCATCACTTGGAATTGGGACAGAGCTATAGTGAAAGAATTAGTACAACTTGGCACAGTTTAATGGAAAAATGAAACAAATTAAGAAAACATTGCCAAGAATTAATACATTGTGGGAACAAATTCTTAATTCATTGCCACAGTATCTATTTCTTTTTCTGCATATCATATGCATACATGCAAATTTGCTTCCAAGGTATACATTTTTATAGTTTCTCATATTCCGTTTGGGACTGAACCCGTGACACTGGTATTGCTCTATCATTTGAGCTACAGAAATGACTCATAATGCATATATTTTGTATGCACCTTTAACCACTGAGTGACTGGACAGCAATCAGTCTTGAATGCATCTTGGAGGGCATTTACATTTGGCCTTTTCATGACTTGATAGCAACCCTGTCAATATAAATGGATGGAGTGACCAAGCGTAGAGATCATTAGGAGTCAGGGTGTATGTGTGCATGCTTTTATGACCGTCTATGCCTGTTATCTTTTTGCAAGTGTATACATGTGTGCACATGCTCATTTGTGTGTGAAAGTTCAGAACCTGCCCTTTTCTATCCCTGTCTACTCTATGCACATTTTCTCATGCACACAGCATCATGGCAGCTTGCCTCGTGCTGCTGAGATCTCCACCTGTTTGAGTAGACAGGATGTCACATTGAATGTCCCGCATGCTTTCGAACACATTTGGCCTTTTTTGCGTAATAGGGTTACGCAAGACGATGACGAGGGTAAAAGCACTCATCTCAGTGCGGTAATGAAGAGATCTGTGTACACGCAATATAATACAAAGACTGTCTTTGTCGCAGAACGTCATTTGGAGTAACAATAATCATTCACAAGAAAGGTTCACATGACCAATTCAGTTAAATACAAAAGCTCTGTATTTGTGTAATGCCTTTGATGACATATGCTGTCAATAAGCAGTTTCATTCACTGCAGGATCAATAGATAAAATCTCAAAAGCCCTGTAAGACAAAAGAAGGAAAATATTACTACGTATCTCAAAAAATGAACAAAAAGGGTAATTTGTATGAGGGAATGGCTTTTCATTTGTTTACTGAATTTAAAAATCCATTGCAATGACTTTCATTTTGACCACCTAGTTTGCTGTAAACAACATAATAGCAAAACACCAGAGATTTACTCTGGCATAAAGAATAAATAAAGATAAAGAAAATAAATACAGAAAAAAAGAACTTACTTTATTTTTATAATGTCAGTTTACTTTTACAATGTTTCATGGGTGCATACATTTTTATATGGCTGTTTGTGACTCATCTTTTTGCTTCCAGTTTGTGACTGTGATTCATCTTGATAATGTCAGATAACTTTGGTAGAAAGGTATGTAATGAATTAGGTTGAATAGCTGTCAGCTGTTGGCTGTTAAATGCAAGTACGCAATAAGATAATACCAAATTAGGTCAACCAATTACCAAGCAATGGTTAATTTTGTTCAGTCTGTGGTGTAAATTAGCAATTAAAGAAAAAAACACTTAAGCAAAACATGGTAAGGTCAAAGTGTCAGAATAATTTTTGATCCCAGATTTTTATCAGTTTTACTGCTAGTCCACTGTATAAAGAATTGTGGGGTATAATATGTCAGTTTGCTTTATTTTGCTATCCTCACTTACATAAATGAATAGTGTCCTGCACCCACTGGTAAAAAAATATTTAAAAAATTATACCTGGTGTCTGCATAATTTTTGGTTTGATTGTATATACAGTGCTGCTTGAAAGTTTGTGAACCCTTTAGAATTTTCTATACTGTAAAAAAGCAGTTTCAGCTAATTATTTAGTAACAAGTTCCACAGAAATTTTACGTTCAGTCAATTTCTGACTTCAAAGTGTTATCTGAATTATTTTTTTAGTTGGCTCAACCTTTAGTGAACTAGTTTTATAGTCCATTCAACTAAAATGTTTTAATTAGTCAGACATTTAGAAGACTACAGCAAGTTATGTCAATTAAAATTTAACCATTTACTCCATGTGTTTTATATGTTACCTCAACTAAGATTTATTATTTGGGCATCGTAAGAAATTGCTGGGGAAGTACATAAACATATATTTTTATTGTTTAACAAAATTATTAAAAATTATTAACTGGTGTTTATCAATCACTAAAAACACACACTTTACAACACATAATAGCCTTTTTTTATAACAATCTCCATTTATAACATTTTTCATACAAACTAAACATACAGGAATGAAGAAAAAAGTCACCTACATCTTGGATGGCCTAACTGTCAGTATATTAACAGCAAATTTTCATTTGTGGGTGAACTATCACTTTAAAGCTCCAGTTGACAAACATTATATCTGTAATACAACTGCAAAATTCAGTTTAAACTTTGTTTAATGAACTAAGAAATAACTAAACAAGCTAAACAAAATTTTAGCTAAGAAACATTTACAAATATTATTACTGTTCACAATTACATCTTTAGAATGAGGCAGAAGTAAAAAAAAATTAACCAGGTGTTACAGTATATAAAATCAAATCAAGTCAAACTTTATTTACATAGCGCTTTATACAATACTGATTTGTCTCAAAGCAGCTTTACAGAGTCAAACAAGAAAATAGTTTGTCAATAATGCAAGACGACATTAACAAGTCATTTTTCCAGTTAAAGTAAGTTCATTGGTGATTCAGTGTTGACATCATCCAGTTCAGCTCTCTTCCAACAGTGTTTGTGCAATCAGCCAAGCGTCCCCAAATAAGCAAGCCAAAGGCGACAGCGGCAAGGACCCAAAACTCCATCGGTAAAAGAAATTGAGTAGAAAACCTTGGGAGCAACCAGGTACAGTCATGGGGGCAGTTCTCCTCTGGTCAGACGAAACCACCATGGCGTGCTTTAATTCTAGGCTGCAACACAGGTCAGATTGAGCAGAGGACTTGTCTGGTTCCCGTGGTCTTGTCCCGATGGCCAACGAGGTCTTCGGAGGGGATCTGTCTCTGGAGCACATCTAGCTGACATGGTCTCTGCTGACATTCAGGGCTGTAGGGGTCGTCTCTAGGTGCTGATCCACCATCTGATCTGGATACGGACTGGATCTGGGTGGCTACATTCACCTCGGAATAAGAATGAAACAGACTAGTATTAGCGTAGATGCCACTGAGAACAATAAAGCACATTATAATTGTAGTAAAAACTCTAAACATTTACACATATTACCTGGAATGAAAACAATAAACTCCTAGTCTTGAAAGTACACACAGTATGTAGTTGCAGTGAAGCAGTCTGGTCACGTGCCAGTGTTTGGTACCTTGGAAGAACTGACTGGGTTGCATCTGAAATCTTGCAATGATGACAAAGCACCAATGAAACCTTTGGCCACACCCTGATGGAGAAATTAAAGTACATTTTAAGTTCAAAAAATTTAAATGATGTCTTGTAAATCATTTGCAATGTATCAATATCTGTTAATTAAATTTGTGATGAAACAGAAGTTGCAACCTTTTTTTTTTTTTTCATTGCACAACAGCATTGATGCTGACTGGATTTGTAATAGAACATGTACATTTCATATTATATGGCTAAGTTACCTCAAATAGCATAAAAATAATATCAAAATATAATGGTCCTGCCTGTTGTTGATAAATACCAGTGGTGACATTTTACAAATTGATTGATCAATTGTCCCAGTGTTTACTGAGCCACGGTCTTCCCCAGTGCAATCTAGTGATTCACTACCTAGGGAACTGACTGAGACGCTTTGAATGGCCTTGTGAAACGATTCAGTTGTTCATTTTCATTCAGAACGACAAACTCTTCTTCCGAAGCACCTTCACGAGACCAGAAACGCCGTGTAAAGTTAATCCACCCCGTTTGAAAAGAGCGACATTTCACATGTACTGCTCACTGCAGAGCCAAATGACCTCCAGCTCCCCCTCTCTGGATGTCCAGCTCCACCTCCACCTCTGTGTGAAGTAATGGGTGGAGTTAGGGTTAGTGATAGGGTAAGGGGTAGGGTTAGGGTGTGGTTAGGTGTCTATCTACACCCATTACCTCCAGCGAGGGGGAGCTAGAGCTCCAGCTCCTCCCATTTGGTTCTGCAGCGAGCACCCTCTCACATTTCACCCTGCCTTCTGGTTTGTTGTTAGTCACCTTTAATGCCGTCTTTTTACTTCACGGTACAATTGCAAAAGTTTACACAAGCAAAAATCCATTCAACATTCCCATGTTAACTTCAAATGAGCATATTACTGTGGTTTACATTAAATTACACGTTTCATAGATTTCGGTTAATGTTAGTTGTATTAAGCATAATGTCTTATAAAAGAGAGAAAAACCGCGCGATCTCTTCATATTTTTTCACGTCACGGAAACACAAAAAAATATCACACAACATGCCAAAATGAGCTAAAATTCATTATAGTAACACAGCTTTTGATATTAAGTGTTTTATGGATTAAACAAGGTGAAAGACGACATTCCCTTCACTTAAATTTCCCTCAGACAAATCATAAAACGCTTATTCGTTGTTTTTATATATGATGTACGTTTGTGTATAAATATATATGTTTTAAATAAAACATTTACACCTTTTAAATATACGTTTTGATAAATTCAGTCTAACGTTAAGTATTCAGTGCCACTTGACTTACCTGACGCCTGAACTTGACATACACTGTCTTATATCCACTTTTCTTCGGATATACAACTCATAAAACACTTTCTAAATGTCCACTCAAAAAAAATCGAATATGTTGCATGATTGTCTCGTTAAATTTAGTCTAAAAAATAACATTTATTAGTGGCTCTTACCTGATGCATGAACTTGTCAAGATGGCGGCGCTGTTTCTCCCGCGAAATCACTCAGGCGCGTGCACGTGTGGAGTGATCTGAGTGTTGGCTGGATTTGTTTTTATTAGTTCAGTCAACATTTTGCATTCTGAATGTTGACTGGATTTGAAAATAACCATTCATTTAATGATTTTAAAATATATTTGTGCAGACTTAATATAATATGTCTTCTCTACTAAGCCCAAGCAATAAAATTAGTTCAACTTAAATATTTTTGCCCTTCCAACATTTTGTTAATTGGATTTTTACAGTGTATGTTTCTGCCCAAAATGACCAAAAACATCATCAAATTTTCTGAAGTCCTGAAAGTAGACAAAGAGAATCCAATCAAACAAGTGAGAGAAAAATATTTTCTTTGTTATTTATTTATTGAGAAAAATGATCCAGTGTTACATATCTGTGCGTTGCAAAAGTATGTGAATCTTTGCTTTCAGTATCTGGGGTGACCGCCTTTTGCTGCAGTAACTGAAGGTAAAGTTTCTTGTAATTGCTGATCAGTCCTGCACAATAACATATAGAAGTTTTAGCCCATTCCTTAGTGCAGACCCACTTAAACTCTGTGATGTTGGTGGGTTTCCTCCTATGAACTGCTTGCTTAGGTCCTTCCACAACATTTTAATTGGATTAAGGTCAGGACTTTGACTCAGCCATTCCAAAACATTAACTTTGTTCTTCTTTAACCATTCTTTGGTAGAATGACTTGTGTGCTTGGGGCTGTTGTCTTGATGCATGACTCACATTCTCTTGAGACTCTGTTCTTAAACAGATGTCCTGACATTTTCCTTTAGAATTTGCTGGTATAATTCAGAATTCATTGTTCCATCAATTATGGCAGGCTGTCCTGGCCAAGATGCAGCAAAACAGGCCCAAGCCATGATACCACCACCACCATGTTTCACAGATGGGATAAGATTCTTAAGCTGGAATGCAGTGTGTTCTTTTCTCCGAACATTTTAGCTTCTCATTTAAACCAATAAGTTCTATTTTGGTTTCATCCATCCATTAAACCTTTCTCCAATAGTCCTCTGGCTTGGCCACATGATCTTTAGCAAGCAATTTTCTTTTTGGAGAACAGTGGCTTTGTTCTTGCAGCTCTGCCATGCACACCATGGTTGCTCAGTGTTCTCCTGATGATGGGCTCACGAACATTAACCAATGTGAGAAAGGCCTTTAGTTGCTTAGAAGTTACCCTGGGAAATTTTGCAACCCCGCAGACTATTACACGTTCTGCTTTGAAGTGATCTTTGTTGGTCGACCACTTCTCGGGAAGGTAACAGTGGTCTTGAATTTCTTCCATTTGTACACAATCTGTCTGACTGTGGATTTGCAGAGTCCAAACTCTTTAGAGATGGTTTTGTAACCTTTTCTAGCCTGATGAGCAACATCAACTCTTTTTCCAAGGTCCTCAGTTATCTCCTTTGTTCGTGACATGATTCACTTCCACAAACATGATCAGACTTTGATAGATCCCTGTTCTTTGAATAAAACAGGTCACGTACTGACATTTGATAGTCATTGCACTGACTGAAAACACCTCTGCACAGATGGACTCTAAATTCACCTTTAAATTAACTGCTAATCCAAGAGATTCACATACTTTTGCAACGCACAGATATGTAACACTGGATCATTTTTCTCAATAAATAAATTACAAAGAAAATATTTTTCTCTCACTTGTTTCATTGGGTTCTCTGTCTACTTTCAGGACTTATATGAAAATCTGATGATGTTTTGTGTCATATTTATGCAGAAATATAGAAAATTCTAAAGGGTTCACAAAGTTTCAAGCAGCACTGTATATATATATATATATATATATATATATATTCAGTTATTACAATTCAAAATAATTGTTCTTTTGAATTTTCAGCAGCCATTACTCCATTCTCACGTAATCCTTCAGAAATCATTTTAACATGCTGATTCAGTACTCAATAAACATTTCTTATTATTATCAAATTTAAAAACAGTTGTCATTTTTAATATATTTTTGAGGAAACTGTTTTTTTTTATTTTTATGATTAATAGTAAAGAACAGGATTTATTTAAAATAGAAATCTTTTTGTGAAATTATAAATGTCTTACTGTCATTTTGATCAATTTAATTAATTCTCGCTGAATAATTGCTGAATAATTTCTTTTAAAAAACTTATTTACTGAACACAAACTTTTGAATGCCAGTGTATATTTCAACAATACATTAAATGTGTTGGATCACGGTGTCATATTTTTAAGATCCGCATGGTATATAAGCTGTGAGAGACATCACAACCCATCAACAGATGTGATGGGAACTGATGAAAGGTAAATGACTAAATGTTTTGCTATATTTTTGGAATAGCTATATTTATAATTGTGCAGACTTGTAAAACATTTCGCAGCTATTTTGCGGTTGCTTGTTTGCTTGTGACTGATTTCTGGCTTTGCCTTCACATCAGAGAGCAGATATTTTGCTCAGTGGGACATCGGTAGTTGCAGCCTTCGCTTCACACAATAGACCGAACAACAGGCACACTGTGTCAGTGTGAATCTGTTCTTCCAGACATCTTTTGAACAGAAGCTTGTGATGATCTCAGACACAAGCACCATCATCTACTTCACAATTAACCTGATTTTGTACACAGTTTTTATACACAGCAACCACAAAGAATATAAATCATCTGCCTTATGTACACAAAAACATCCTTCAGTTCCCACGGTACAACATGTACGCGAACAAGAGTAGCACAACAGATAAATGACAAAGCGGATTGCTGATAGATTGAAAGATAGTTTCAGCTGCCATAGAATGAACTAAAGAACGTCGGAGCCTTTGAAGTTGAGCCTTCAGGTATCATTCCTGTTCTTTCTCCCATATTGTTAATAGCTCCACAAACCACAGGCTTTAGAGAAAACAGGCCTGTCCTTAAATCACATCTCAACCCCTCCAAGTCTTACATAAACATCCCCAAGGCACAAAGTCAGGCAAATTAATATCTGGGGTTTAGCTTTTTGCAAATATTCATAAGGTATGAAGAAGACTGTTAGGAGCAGGTCTGGGCGTGTAGAGTTTCCTGGGGTTTGGGGTGGAGCGAGACGTGTGGATAAAAGGGGTAAGCACTGAAAGTGCTGCTGCTCCTATGTGACACCTGAATGCTCAAACTGTTTTCACAGGAGCCTTTTGATAATATTTGATGACCTTTTGATCACCTGATGACCAAATACAATCAGACTACTCGTAAATACTGTTAACAGTATTTATTACCCTCATGTCATTTCAAACCTGTGTGACTTTATTTCTTCTATTGAAAACAAAGTATGAAGCCCTGCAAATGATATGAGGAAAATAAATTATTACCAAAACTTCTTTACTAAAAACTTGAGGCCACGTTTTATTTTATTCCCTCATTTTAGTAAAATTGTGGCCACGTAGGAATTAATTCCTTTTTTTTTTTTTTGTTCATTCAGTTAATCATAGGGTCCCACTTTATATTAAGTGGCCTTGTACTTACATTTAAATTAATCATTTGGTACAATGCACTTATTGTGTACATACATGTTTTTACATTGTACTTATATTCTAAAAAATACCTGTATGTAGTTACATCTGTAATTAATTTCTATAACTACATTTATAATTACACTGTTGACCCATCCCTTACACCTTAACCCACCTTTAAACCTACCCATACCACCAAACCTGTCCCTAACCTTACCCGTGTCCCACCTCAATGGCAGCAAAAGTGTTTTGCAATTTGCAAGTTCCACAGAAGAAAGGAAGTCCCACAAGTTTAAAACAGCATGAGGGCTGAATTGAATTGAATGACTGAAATAGGTATTGGTAAATTATTAAACTGTAGTTGCACACTCTTTAACCATGTTTTTCCCACTTGCAAGAGACCATTCCCATTCTGGTTGCACCTTCTGTATGCTTCAGTTGATAAGAACTTACTGATCCATTGTGATTCATAAATACTTCCAATTACAATATCTTCATAAACACACCTTGGAAAGAAAATGAGACTTAGTTTGGAGAGGACACCTACAACTAAACCTTGAGGGCACTGAAGATGAGGCTCACCTTTTCATGGTGCACAGGTGATGTAGAGTCTGCGTGTTTCTGAGATGACCTATAAGCATTTTGTCAAGGTTAGTCAGCAAATCATCAAGACTTAGTGTTCCCCAGCCTTCACCCTTCCCTTAGGGCAGCCAGGTCACTGCCTGTGTACGTATGCACTTGTTTTGCCGCTTCAAATGCATTCCAAAAGCTATCGACTCATCCACCTTTTTTATATTAGGCAACATGCAGTAAAATAAGCTTTTAAAAAAGTGAGTCAGGATGACTTTAGAAGCTTCCATTGACTTTACTTATAAAAGGAGACAAAAATTTTTGGTACATAGCATCTACATACATAAGCAGAACAACTAAAAAAAAAAAAAAAAAAAAAGATAATATACAAAAAACTGCCAGTTGTGCATGTAATCTTTCATTGGGACTGAATTTTATGGGTTACATCAAAATAAATAACGCCTTGATACAGTGCCATTACTTAAAGAAAATGTTTGGTGGCTCAATTTGCAAGACTGGTCATACTAGGGTCAATGACAACATCTTATGAGACAATTCATACATATTCAAGTATTTTTTTTAAAAGCAAAAGCACTGAAATACTATGTTTGTATGTTGAAAATATGCAAGAGGTTATTGCTGATTTTCCCTTTAAAAAAATTGTTCGATTTTTTTGTGTATATATGTAAAATACTGTCTAAATAACAGTGAAGACGATTTGCAAAGATAAAATGGCAGGAACTCAAACCGGAAACAGGAATGCTATGGATACAATATATGACACCTCAAAACATGTCAGACTGCTCTTGCCCAAAGTCCAAGATGACTTGATTGCAGATGTCCTCAGATATGATATCAGACTGATATTTCTGTGATGTTTTCTGACTTCCACTGCAATGCTATGTCATTTGATAGCAAAGGCTTCACCTTCATTCTCCAGGGCACAGATTATGGATCTTGAACAGCCAAGCACAGATACAGTTTTTCCTGGTTGAGCTCATCTCCAAACAACCAGTCTTACTGAATTGTCTTTTGAATACAATCTTATTTTTTTCCTAAAACGGAAAAACTCTTTAGCAAACTCCTTTTGAGTCCAAGTTAGCACCATAATGTTATCATATTTAGCAGTCCATAAAAAAATAGGGCTGTTAACATCAGTCCTTGGCTTTGCACAGCCAGCCAACATTTTCCTTACTTTTCTTCTGTCTTTATGCCACAGGTGTAGCATTTTAAAGGTGCAGGTAAAGGACTCTAATCTCGATAAATTCATTCCTTAAAATATGACATTTAAAATAGGGTGCAAGCAAGACAGAACCATAAATGCTTTTGCAGACGGCAGACTTTTGACATTTGCATTGTGGCAGCTTCCTCAGCATCAGTTCTGGGCATCCCCGTGATATTCATCAAGACTGCATTCATCTCTCTTGTCCCATTACATTCACTTTCAACGTTAACTTCTAGTGTTTCGAAGGCTGATAACACACAGAGTGTTCATAATCTGGATTTGAGAAAGACGGTGGGCGAGTGGTATGACTCATGAAAAAAGTGCCTCTACTGACCAATGCTTGGCTATAATCCCTTGTTTGTTCCCATTTGGGAATGGTGGGCATCATTTGTGGGACGTGTTGATCTGAATGTGTGGAAGGATGGCAGGGTGTCTGTTGGGAAGGGTCATGAGAGGCCGGTGGAAACTAGCTTGCTCCTCGTCTTGGATTTTCTCCACCTGCCTCCTAAACTTTCTGGCAAGCAGGATGGATGGGACCCCTCTCCTTAACCTCTGGGCAGCCTTTCTTTGCCATACTTCATATTTGGAATACTTCACAGCAAGAGGCCCTCCTGGGATGTCCTGCAAAACAGAAGAACTTGCTGTAGATTCTGTAATTCATTGACTTTGAGGTTTTGAAACACGGTAGCTCAAACAATAGTGCATCGTGCTACCAACAGAAACGTCATGGGTTGAACTGATGAAATGTGTATCTCGAATGCAATGTAAATAGTGTCTGAAAAATGCGTCCATGTAAACCAATATGATTATGAACAAAGCCAAAGGGTAGCTTCAAATCGAATGTGTCACAGACATAGGCCACTCTTACCCCAGTACATTAAACACATCCCAACAATAGACTGACCAAAGTCAGACTCTTATTTGTTGAACAGGGTGAGAGAAACAATACCCTCCTCGACTTACAGTGTGAACGTACTGTTCTCAAGTGGGGCTGACTATTGTGTTGTTATTGGGTTGTTTGTTTTTGTTATTTTCAAATCCAAGCCATGGCCAGCTGGCCAACTGTCTTGCCAACGCTTAACATATTTCCATGCCAAGAGCACATGGCACAAAATTTTGCCAGAATGCAGCATAACACTTGTACTTGTTTTGGTGCTTGGAATAATGACATCATTGCACATGCTGTCCAACAGAGTTTTATGGTGTTACCATGGGCTTTTGTTTGTGCAACTAACTATCTCCCTCAGTGTTGTTCCTACATCATCTTTAATGCAGTCTACAGCTTTCTGATGATCTCTGCCATTTTCTACATTGCTCAGCGATTCTGAGAGTGGAGATGTGGTTAATATTGATTTTGGCGTGATAAAAACAGGCTGCGTGTCTGACTAGCCTGTCTAGTCTGAGTCTGTGTTTGTGGGTTCAGCAAAATCATTGTGCTGGGCTTTCGGCGGGGGGAGGGGGAGATAAACAGCTCCACGTACCTTGTGAAGAGCCTGCGGTACTGGGAAGGCCTGCAGCGCGCTGGAGGAAACATCTCGCTCGGACTTCACGGGCTTTGCGCAGTACTGCTGCAGCAGACGCAGCTCGCAGCTCCGAAAGCAGCATTCTTCCACTATTCCTGTCTGAGGACGACGGCTGTTTGATCTGTTCGGCCTGCCTGGGTGGGGGAAGAGAAGGTAAGCGATCAACTCCGGGGTTCCCCTGGAAAGAGACCAACGCTACCAATTCACACCCTATTGTTTATATTTCACCAAATCCCACATGTGGCTGCTGGCATGTTCCTAGGATTTCTGAAATCGGAGACTGCATCAACAGATCCCTTCTTTCTTTCCTGTTGTTCGTGACTCCCTTTTTTATTTCTGGCACTAACCGATTTGATAAGGACTTTAGAAAGTCACAAAGAACAGTACACAGAAAAACAAATATGTTCCCAGGGATGTGTGAATAGCTAGCAAAATGGATCCTTTAACCTTGCCATTTGCCTACTAAACAGAGATAAAAGATAAAGAACAGCAGGAGAGGTACAAAAGGGGGAAGTCCACCGTCATCTGATAGGAATATAGGGGACAAGAGAGAGCAAGAGATAGAGAAATCTTTTGCAAACAACTAAATAACTTGCAGACACAAATTCCTTTTTTTTCCCCAAAATACTGACATTTAACAGCACTAATGGCTTTCACTGGGAATACTTGCTAAAAAGCAATAAGAGGCACGTTTCCTCTTTAATAAACACCCTCATAGTGACAGTCATTAGTGCACATGTAACTATACAAACAGCAATTTGAAACACAAGAGAGATGACAATGCCATACTATGACTAGTTCTACAAGACAAATAGCTATGTAAATATTTAGATTTCCTCACAACCATCACACAGCATTGTAAGAGTTACACTTACTGATATAAAAGCCATCTTCTCCACACACGAACTGAAGAGTATCCACTAGTTCTCCTCCACAAAGAGTCTCCCCTGTTCTTACGGGGGATGCGACCAGGAACAATGACAGAATGAAGAGTATCAGTGAGCGCATCTGTGAAATGAAAACACATTTGAGTGTGAGTCAGTTCATAGATCCGTAGTCAAACCGTTTCGTTTAACAGAGGTTACTGATTTGATTGTGCTGATTTCAATCACGGGAGCAAAGAGTGACACAAAAAGTTCAAAGTAACTGTGGAGACGCTATTCTCCTTATCAGTGATACAATCAAGCAACGACTGCGCTTAAAACAATGATGGTTTTCCCAACTTTTTTCTAAGTTTTACACATCGTCGTGAATATTTCTAAACATGCAACTGTAATTACGTAGAAACGATTAAACTATACTGCAGCCTCAGTCATGTCATTGTCGCTTTCTCTTACCGTTGTTTGTTTTCTCCCCGTTTTTCGGCACGATGCACAGAATAGATGGTAATCATCCATGCTAGGCGGTTTGTGGAAAACGACGTTCACTAGTTGTACTAAAGAGTTGCTTTGTTTAATTTCCAGTCTGTTGCATTTCTTTGCGTGATGCTTGTGGCTGTCTCAAAGTTCAGAGGACAGGCAAAGCATATGTAGTGAGAGGCAATTTATACTAACACCCGCCCCTCGCACCGCCAGCCCAGTAGCGATGTCCGATTCGTGAACGAATGGTTCTTTTGAGTCGGATCTTTTTTCTTTAAATTTATTTTTTTTTTTTTAATGAACTGGTTGAACCGCTGCACAAAACCGACTAGAATCAGTACACTGAATTAGTAAGAACGGCTCTCGAGTCAGCAAATCGCCGACTCACTGAACGAGAACTTGTTTTGTGATGGTTTTATAAACATATAGCATTTCAACCAAGATCTACGTTTTTACTGTTGTTGCTTGATTCTGCAAATGATACTTAAATTATATTATACAAAATGACAAAAAAAACATTCTTATTAAGAAAACATTTAGAATATAAAATGCCTTTATTTGGAACGCTTTACGTGATGACGTAACGATTCTTTTTTTTTTTTTTTAGCTCTTTCTTTGAAATGAAGTGTTCAAAAGATCCGATTCGCGGAAATGATTTTCCAATTACTGCCAGTCTGCTCACTGTGCATGTGAACTGGAATGCTTTTCTCTTAATTCAGCAGCATTCTGCAGCAAACATTGTCCTTAACCCAAAAAGAAAAAGGTTCAAACTTAATATTTAGATTTTCCCAAATTGTTGCCACTGTATAAATATGGTCACACACGATTTCTGCTCGTCTGATTCGGTCACAGATGAAAAGCAAGGTCTTGTTAACTGTTCTTATACAGATACTTGTGTTGATGCTAGAATATTGTGAAAGTGCAGAGCTCGCTGCTGGTTTACGTTTGAATGCACGCACAGCTGATTGAGTACCTGCTCACCAATGACGAGGCGCATTCTTAGTCAAATAGCCCAGCTTTAAAATACCTTTTGGCAACAGGTCAGCCTAGGAATTTTAATTGAGGGAACATTCTTCCAGCTTCTCACCATAACAAAGGGGGTTGCAATCGCATTCCAGTGAATGCAGACAGACACCGTGCTGAAATTTCACTCTCACGACAAGTGTTGACCTTTTGTGCGCGCGCGACATCTCAGGCGAAAACCTAAAAGGATTTTCTTTAAAAAAGCAACTCAATCCGTTTTATACGCCGATTACGACCCAGTAATGAACACAATGAAAGATACATTAGTATGCATAATAAAATTTGTACTTAAAACAAATCCCAGCCAAGAAACAAAGTGTTAGATGCAAATGAATGAACATTCAGCATGTCCTGACATGCCTCAAACTGGACATACATGTAATGGAACTTTAGCAAAAACACTTTCATTATCTGCCTGAAACATCAACCAATGTCATGTAAAATGAGCTCATTTTACCTTCCTCTAAAGGTGGAAATGGCCTGAATTGGACATTAAGAGTATCAATCATTGATATTAGGACAAAAATAAGCATGTTTAATTTTATTAGGCAATTATACACAAAGTTCATAAGATGTTAGTTTTACAAATAGACAGGCCTAACACCACTCATTAAACAGCTTGTGAAAATGTATGAGACAATGTACACAAAGGAAAATGGTTTATGTGAACTACTGTTCAATAAAGTGTGCAAATATTGTGAGATTGTATCGTGGCAAGTACACTACAGCACGCTCTAGTGGTCCAAATAATAAAGCCATTGTAAAATGACTTTACATGAGTGAGATTTGACCTTATTCTGGTTAAAGTGAGGCAGTCACTGAATGAATTATTGGATTAACTAAAACTTAATTAAATTCTTCTAGAGAAGATCTTTGTTATGTGTGTACTGTTTTTACAAATACAGCATGCTAATCTGATACACTGAATACAGTCACCCGTTGGGCTATTTGAGACAGTTTTTGACGTTTGGCACTCTCTGCCATCAAGAAACTGTTCAGGCCTCTATTTGCATTCCTCGTGTTACTCAGTCACTCTCTAATCCTTACACCAAACACCCTCTTACACTCACTAGCTTATTATTAGAACTGCAATGTTTACCTGAACAATAAAACCATTACCCTACTTTGCATGGACGTTCTGTGCTCACCGAAGTAGATGAACCAATGCATGTTAATGTTGTACCTCCTAAACTTAAAAAAAAAAAAAAAAAAAAAAAAAGACAGTGGAAAAGACTCGCTCTTTGTCAAATGTTGCTATGGTATTTGCCATTTTAGACGGTGTATAGGCACGTTGCTTGTCACTGATAAAATGTCCCACGTAATAAATATGAAATTTCATTACATAATGGCAAAATAAATATTTAAATAAAGTTTAAATGCGCTCTAAGAAAATAAAATTCATTATTTTTATTCAATTCATTATGAAGAAGCCACCCATTGTCGATAAAATTCCCTTCTAAGGTTGTCTCTAAATTGTCTCCTATCCTAGAACCATTTTGAAAGAGGACCTGCTGAGAGTCAAAGGTCACATGAGACCTTGGTATAAGAGGACCTTGAGTATGTCTGTTTTCCACACCCTGAAGAAGCCTTTTTAGCCACAATGTATCGGTGTGAGGTTGTATGTGATTTCCAGGGCCGAAGTGGGGTGGAAGATGATGACAATTATAGGGGCCCATGGCTGTCAGGGGGTCCACGGCGATTTTAATGGGCTATCCGGGGCCAGCGTGAAAGACAGTCGGGACAGTTGATAGACTGCCAATCGGGTCATGAAAGTTTATCACTGGCATGTGTTTTTTAAGCCTTGCCAATTAAAGTTTTCAAGTGCAAGAAGACACAAAACAACTCAATTCAGTACACTGACAATGTGCGAGCCCACAATTGAGTTCTCTTTTGCGACATCTTGCCCTTGAATGGACAAATACATTTTGCCAATTTGAACATTTTGTCTTAAAGTGACCGCTCCTAATTTATTAGCTGCTGTGGGTTCCTTAATGTTAATCCAAGAAAAAAAGGAAAAAGAGAGAGAGAAAAAAAAAAATCACTCACTGTTCTTGACTGAATAACTTTGTAGCTTTAGCAGTTATTATTCTATATTTAAGTTATACGGTGAAGACTATGCAATGTTATTTTACATTTAATTATCAAATTTCTGTACCTGAACACAGACAAACTTGAAAAATTAAAGCATTGTTTAATTTGTATTATTATTTGCACCAGGGCCCTGCATACCTCAGCTACGGCCCTGGTGATTATTCTTAAAAAAAACAAAACAAAATAAATAAATAAATAAATAAATAAATAAATAAAAATAGTAATATATAGTGCCAGTGCCTTGGTCTTATGTGCTTTTGCGTGTGAGACTTCTTCATAATCAGTACTGCAAGGGGTAATTCTTTTAAGCAGGCAAATTCACTTCCAAGTATTTGGCAGTCCCTGGTCACTTATAAGGCATCATTTGATGTGATATTATTTCTTCTTTTTTAATATTTAAATGTATAGTGATAAATAACTAGTATTATTTCATCTGATATAATGATCTGAAATGCCTGAAAAGTACTAGAGCAGACCACAGTTGCTATGGTTACCTACAGTACTTTTCTAGTTCATAAGAATCTATTTTTCTGCTAAATGTGTACCCAAATAAATTGTAATCTATTATGAGTCAAGCATTTTGCATTTAGTGAATGAATTTAAAACAAATTAAAATTGATAGAACAAAGCAGTGTAATTTCAGACAATTTTAATACAATAGTTGAGAACACCTACAAATTTTAATGCACCAGGCTGCATTATCTTTTTAACATTTCTTAGCCATTTTTTTATGATTATTATTTAATTTTATTTTTTTACAATCTTCAAACACACACGGCCTCATATTGCATTTACATTTAGGATTACATATTTCAAAATTCATGCCATTCTGATATTTACCTATTAATTCTCTGTCGCATACACTGTACAAGCCAGAAGCAAAGCAACATTAAACTACACAACTACATAGTGATGGGGAGAAAGCAGCTTAGTCTAAGAAGACTGATAACCTACATGAGCAGACCAAAGTTGTGAAGGTCCTCCAGTATTTTCTGTCTATCATAAAACTGTCCTTTCCTGAAAGTACTGGTAAAAACAGAGTCAAGGGTAAAGCTGGACAAAGATGTGAGGACGTTCTCCATTCAGCTGAATGGAACAGAGTAAAAGTCTATGTTCACCCCGAGAATGCAATTTCACGATATCATAACAACAACCTGCACTGGGTCCCAGGTACCCTAACCAAACAACAACCCTCATAATAGTATATATAGCTTTTATGTCTGCAATAACATCATATGAGAAGGGTGGGTGCATCAAGAAATACTACAGTAGGTGTTCTCCAATGTCTCTATAGCTCCACTTCCAACAATTCAATCTAGAGTCAGTCAGAAGGATGATGCAGTCATCCATCACCTGCATCTGTGCCATGGCCCTCATTTGCACTACGCTTTACAAAAGCACCTAAAACCACAATTCACAACATGGCAGAGTAACATTACATAAATTTGAAGAAAAAGACAGTATTTTGTGGTCTTCATTTTAGACAAATAGATGAATAAGCATGTAACTAGTTTTAGTTGTACACTCACATTTTCAAGTTGTTTACTTTGACAATTAAGAGGCAACTAGAATGATAACCAAATACAAATCAGTTAAAATAAATGTACTTCTCATTGGGAGGCTCACTAAAAGACGAACCATCAGACATTGATGAGGAGCTGTCTGTAGACTTAAAGTGGTTTAATTTCACACACCTCCACGGCTGTTCAATAAAGAGGGCGCGTTTTTACATTTGTTCATAGAATGATTAGATACCTTTCACCATTTAAAACTTTAATTGCCCTAGTCTTGCTTCTTTTGTTTAGCATAACAAGATCTTACATCCCTCTTCTTTTGAAGCAAGGCATCTTAAAACAAACTCTGAAATTGCAGTGACTTTGCATTGTGAAGGCAATGCATGTACAGTTGTAAAAAGTGGTGTGGTTTAGAAATGTAGTTTTTGGTACACTGTTAAAAATAAAGGTGCTTCAAAAGGTTCTTCAAGCGATGCCATAGAAGAACCATTTTTGGTTCCACAAAGAACCATTCAGTCAAAGGTTCTTTAAAGAACCGTCTCTTGCTTACCTTTTTATAATCTGAAGAACCTTATTCGCCACAAAGAACCTTTTGTGAAACAGAAAGGTTCTTCAGATGTTAAAGGTTCTTTATGGAACCATTTAGACAAAAAGGTTCTTCTATGGCATCGTGAAGCACCTTTATTTTTAAGAGTGTATACATGAAAATAACGAAGCATCCGTGGTGTTCAAGGTTCTCAAAAGAAAGATTCTGATTAAAAAGTCTGACTGAAATCAATAAAAAGGATGAAATCACTGTGCTCTAGTGGCTCAGAGTTTGTAGATCCATAAAAACTTTTTTTTTTTAAGAAAAAGCTAGATCAACACTCTTCTTTTCAACTTTTCATTATGCAACACAACACCTGTAAAGAGACGTTTCAGCTATTTGCCTTCTTCAATGAATCTTTCACTGAAGAAGGCATATAGCCAAAATGTCTGCTTTGCATGTGCCATGTTGCATAATGAAGAATTTAAAAAAAATAAAAAGGAGTGCAGAGCTTTCTGCTTTTTCTCAAAAGAAAGCAAAAATAAGAACATAATTATCAACTGCTGCTTTACAGTTAAGAAAAATATCTGAAACACTATTCAAACATTCCTCTTATTACTGAGAACAATGACATTAAAATGCAACACAGGCTCAGATAAATGCTGGTGCATATGAAGATATTCATACTAAACCTTTCATGTGGACTAAGATTTAGATTGAAATTGACATACATTCAAGTGCTCAAAGCAAATAACAGAAATAAGTCTAGAAGCAAGGTTACAGTGAAGTATTTGAAAAAGAACTTTTTTAAACAGAACGCATTCTTGATCTCTTAGAGATGATTGTCGCAATTTCACAAGTAGAGTTTTGTACTGTCAAATACTGTAAAGCTATGCTGTTTTTGCACTTTTACATTGACTACTTGGCCCCACTTCTTTAACTATTATGTACTAACATTTAAATTTGTCATCTGATACAATGTACTTATTGTGTATACAAGTTTTTTAACTGTACTTACATTTCTTAAACTGGACTCTTGCCTATATGAAGAAACACCATGATGCATCCAAATTTGAAAATATCAGTGAAAAAAAGGAAATGCAATGAAATAGCAATAAATGCAATAAATAGCAATAAATGCAATAAAATTCTAATGTAGTAATTACTAATGTAAGTAAATTGTGTTTAAGATTTCCCAGAGCCTCTCTTTAGTGAAGCCTCTAGCTTATATTTATGAGAATAATCTTATCAGAAAATTGACTGTATGAAACCTTTTCTTAAAAAAACAAAAAACAAAAAAAAAATTCCACACTATTTTATATGAATAACTGAGAAAAAAAACTTCTTCCATTATTCACATTATTAATATGTATTATTACAGTATGTTTAATGCTTCTTCTGAATTTCCAAATAAATGTACATGTACTTTGAGAGGACACTCATTAATTACTCATTAACACATTATTATGAGTACAAAATAAATACGAGATTTTTTTCCCAGAACTTGAATCATTTTTTGACAATGATTTCCAAAATTATTACAGTATATAACACTCAAAATGGAACATAAAACATGGAAGGAAATGAAATTAAACCAAATAAAAATAAATGTTCAATTAATGTGATAAAGCCTCTGATAAGCATTAACACATCCCACATTAAAACGTGGTGACCTTTCAATGCAGAATCAACACGATATCAACCCATAAAAACAGGTTGGAGAGCAAAAAGTGAGCAAAATCCAAAATAAATGAGTGCACACTTGGGAAATTCAGAAACTTATCATCTGCTTAATCTCATCTTTCTTCATTACTGAATACTAAATTTGATAAACTTGCTTGATTTGTAAGCTCAACACTTCAGCCAAGCGAATATTATGCTCCTTGACATCTTGTCAAGAGAATGTCATCTATTAAAGTATCTATGAATCTGTACATCTCAGTAAAATATACTGAAAGCTGAATGTGAAAGCAGTCTTGGTAATGAAATACAGTTTTACTTTCGATCACCTGCACTGAACTGTTCAGTTAAGACATATGTTAAGGCACCAGCATATATATCGACAGAATGAGATTCTAACACTCCCTACCTACTTCTCTCCTTCGTACACTGCATCTCACAAACACATGCAAACAAACAAGACGACAAGCAAAAAAAAAAAAAAGAAGAAAAAAAAGAAAGAAAACAAGTCAAGCTTCTCTCAACACTGCTCATATATAATTAAGGTGAAATGAGTCATTAAAAGCATAATCCTTTCACCAATCAAATCACTTTAGGTTCTTTTTGTCAAGCTGAAAAAGATTCAGCATATCAAGCATTGCTTGCCTGATACTGTTTCCAAAGCGATGAGAGTCCTGAAGAAAGACAAGATGAAAACAAAAAATTAAAATATGAATCACCAAGCATTGAAGAACAACACTAGCCATGTATTATTCCAAAAGAATGGAATATCGCATAAAACATTTGAGAATAAAGCACAGTTTCCATCTCACGTGTTCAAGTAATCAAATCGTCACTTCCTGGGAAACTGGCGCAAAGCATCAATAATAAAAATAGAAGTCACTGTGGCTCTTTTTCCTCAGTAATAATTACATGCACCTCAGTGTGTGCAGATGAAACAATGCAAATGCTGTCATGCTATCTTACGTTAAGAGGCAGATGCCGGATGTTTGGGAATGCAGTCGTGTGTAGATCTGGGAGGTAATTATAGCAAATAATTTTGATTACATACTTTGGCTCAGGCATTTCAGAATGACTTAACACTGAAGTGTGCAATGTGACTGGTCCACTGGTTAGTCCAGTTATCCAATCACATGATCTATTGAGTCAAAGTCACATATGTTTTGTTGGAATTTATTCTGTAAATGTGTTTCCATCAGAATTTATGTGCATGCCTTCTTATCGGATAAATTATCGACCTCAGTTGAGCACTGTTTTTTTTTATGTGCTTTTTAAAAGTTTATGTGAATTCTGTCATTTCCACACTTTTTTAAAATTTTTTTTTAAGCGATACCCCAAAATTCACATTCCATTGGATGAAACATGAAACATATCTACTGTCACTGAGAATGAAAAATGAGCAGCATTTTCTGTATTTTGACAGATTCTCTGGTTGTGCATGTTCTCACCGTCTCTGGACTGGAATGCTTGGAAGAGATGTGGAAATTTATGAGTTTTTCACCTAAAATCACATAGGCCACACCATAACCGTCATCTGCAACCTACCACAGTTTAAAAAAAAAAAGAAAAAAAAAAGTTAAATTCAATCCTTTCCCCAAAGCATTTTAATATTACCAGATCATGGAATCTTTGGAAGACTCACCGGTCCAAAGCCTCCTCCAGTGGTTACATACTCTGGGTGATTCACCAGATCAAACAGCTCCCCCTGCTGAAAAGGAGTCTGACTAGTGGAGAGCTTCCAAGGCTCTGACAGCACCTGAAGAGACAGGAAGTGGGAAGTTTTGTATTCAAATGAATTTTGTTAAAGAATATATGCTACATTACTCCTAAGCAAGGCAAATGCACTCATGTCTCATGTCATGCACTCAAAGGCAGAAATGTCCTTTCTCACTAATTTGTCATAATAAAAATAATAATCAGGACACTGTTAATTCTCATGAGGTATGGTTTTTCAGAGTATATTCATTTATATTTTTCATTTAAAGGCTAAAACCCACCTCTTGGAGGAATGGGGAGTCCTGTCCAAGGTACTTAGACACTACGTAGAGGCAAAAGAGATGGCGGTCAATGCCCTGACCAGTCATTGCCAGTCTATACATCTGCTGGTGTTTCTCAGCGGCAAGGGTTAGTAAACGAAGCTTCTCTTCTCTCTACAAAACAAGAACAGAAGACTAATTTTCAATAATGGCAGCAGTAGCTACAGCCAGTGTTGGAGAAAGTTACTTTTAAAAGTAATGCATTAGTAATACATAAAAAAAGAAACTTATTGCGTTACTTAGTTACTCTTTATAGATTCTTTATACATTACGTTATAATGGTATATGTTACGTTATAATATAGTTACTTTTGCATTTCTTTTTGTCAGCTAAGCTGAGCTTGCTTATTTGTTTTCAATAACAAAAAAACCTAAAAGCTGTATTTTTGGCAAATGTAAAGGCCCTTTCACACCAAAAAGTGAAATGAAGGAAGTGCCTCTGCACCTCACTCCTAATTTCTCTCAACATGGGGACAAGAGAGGTGTCAGTGAATAAATGGGAAAACAGAGTAACTTGCATTACTTATTTGAAAAAGTAACTCAGATATTTTCTTGTAAATTTAAAAGTAATGCGTTGCTTTACTAGTTACATAAATCACTGTATCATGAATGAATGAATCATTAGTAGATGTTTGTAAACATTCACAAATGATGAATAGTTTCCACTTTAGATCAGGTACCACAAAAACATAAGACAAATAACTAATAAGTGATTTCTTAAGATGTGAAAATAGAAGTTTACACACCAAACAAAAACTCATATATGACATTTACAAACTGTGATTATGAGTAAAAGAATAATATATAAACATGAATAGTTTGTGAAGTGCTCAAAATGACTAATTAAGCTATTTTTCCCATAACATTTGTAAATGTAAAAAAGAGCATTAGGTAATATATGAACTGAAGTTTTAATAACATTTGTTAGCATTCAAAAGTACATTAACAAATAAACTTTTAATCATTGTATAATTTGTTAAAATCATTTGTAGATTTTTAAAAAGTGCACGAGTGTATTTTAGAGCATTATATAATGTTTGTTAATGATTTATTAATGAAAGTGTTAATGACTAGTCAAAGAAAATACGGTCTTGGATTTGGAATCCCAGTCCAGTCTTTTCTAGTCTCAAGTACTACAACACTGGTACATATTGATTCGCCCTCCCCTGCGGGTTTTAAGGGTTGTTTTTGGCATGGTACCGTTTTGTTGCTGATCATGGCACGGACAAAAGCACAGGATTCCATGGTGCAGGAGCGCACAGTTTCAGTACGGCCTTCTCTGAATAAACGTGTCATGGATGCCTCATAAGTCAAGCAGAACTTTCCTTTGTCCTGTACAACGAAAAAACATTAACATCATTTCACCTTTTCAAGTGAACGATAAGTAGGCATGTTTTGCTACATTTCAGATGTTCAGTGATAAGAAAGTTAACCCTATAATGGGCCAGCTGCAGTGCAAACTGGATGAAGGCATCAGGACTGATCTTGCACTTCTTGATCAGGCCTTTCCCAAAGTCACTGAAGGGGATGATGTGCGAGTCAACGTCATCAGCCAAAACCATGGCCACAGACAGAGAGTTGGCAATCATAGTTTGGCACTGCGATGAAATACAAAACACAACAGAGAGAACGTCAAACAAACCTCAATTCCTTTCATATCCATTCAAGCAAGATGAGAAAAATGGAGCTATTATCAGCATTTTTACTACTAAATGTATCACACTGACCTCAGGCGGGATATTCCACTGGAGTCTCTGAGGACCAGGAAGATTTGGGTGAGGTTCTCCTTTACAGTGGCCATCTGCTGTGTAGCCCAGCTTAACAGGGTCCATCGAGAGCACTTGCTTTATGAAAAATCCCATCAAAATTTACATTAGCAGCAGATTGGGGAATAAGTCTCTTATGCTCACATGCTTTTATCTAATCAAAATTACAGTAAAAAAGTCATATTTTGAAATATTAGTGCAATTTAAAATAGCTGTTTTTTATTTTATTATACATTTTAAAATGTAATTTAGTCATGTATTGGCAAAGCTGCATTTTTATCAATCAGCCATTACTCCAGTCCTCAGTGTCACATGATCCTGATTATAAATTAAATGAAAACAGTTTTTCTTTTCAGGACAGTTTGATGAATGGGAAGTTTAAAAGAAAATTTTATGTAATCAATATAATAAATTTAATTGCTTCATAAATAATAAAGTTCTTTTTAAAAAAGAAATATATCTTACCGACCCCAGACTTATGAATGGTAGCGTATGTGTGCATGTGTACCTCCCAGAGGTGGCCAACAGTAGGAGCATCGGCCCAGCTATGTTCTGCATTAAGACCAATGGTTCCATTCTTGAAGACAATTAAGTTTATGGACTTATCAAACCACCTAAGGGAAAATGACCATTAAAAATGTACATGGTGTATAAAAGCTACTCTGAGGTACAGTACTGGTACCTAGAGACTCACAAAAACCCTTTCAAAGGGGCATGGAAGGAGGTGGTCTCTCTTAACCTATGGTTTCTTCCTCACCTGTCATAACACTTCCCATGGAGCAGCGATTTAGCGTAACGATCCAGGGTCTCCACAGGATTTGCTGGATCATAGCGCTGCTCTGTGTCATCCAGTGTAACAAAGAAAGCGGCTTTCTCCACAGCATCCAGAGACTTCTTGTTCTTGCCGTGTCTGAGGTAGGCATTACGGGCACAAGCCCAAGGCACTCTGAGAAAAACAGATACAGTCAAGCTTTTACTACATCTAAAATAGTTTTGACCGTCCAGTAAAAAATGGTGACAAATAATAGTTAAGGAGAAAGAAAAAAAGAACCTAAATTCAAACTTTACAGTGGTTACAAGAGATCAGACAAATGAATGACAGGAAAACGGTAGCGACTCCTGCTATCGGGTGTGTTGTGAATACCTGTCCCCTGCGGTGAGGGCGGCGAGGGTTTCCTCTCCAGGCTGCGGCTCTGAGGTGTCAGCTAGAATCCTCTCCATCTGCTGCTCTATTTCCCGTGGCAACAGTAACCGCCCATCATAAAACATCCATACTTTAAAATAACGGCCTCGGTGATACACCACAATATGCCTGCTGTCAGACATGTGCTGAACTGTGTCTACAGTCAGATGGAGGAAAGAAAGAAAGAAAGAAAGAAAGAAAGAAAGAAAGAAAGAAAGAACGAACAAGTCACATGCAAGCAACTGTATAGAATGCTACATTTTTACATTACGGTATTAAAAGATTAAGGTATTAAATGTTTTGCAGGTAGGCAGTGAGTCAAACATTTATAACATTCTAATGAATATAAATAAAACAAAAATGTATATACACACACACACACAATACCTTTCAAATGTTTGGGGTCATTAAATGCATTAAAAACTGATAATTAATTTGAACATGACAGTAAAGACATTTATAATTATACAAAATATTTCTATTTCAAATAAATGCTGTTCTTTTGAACTTTCTAATTATCAAAACATCCTGGAAAAAAAGGATCAAGTATCACAGTTTCCACAAAAATATTAAGTAGCTCAACTGTTTTTAACATTGGTAATAAGGTAATAATTAGTAGTAATAATAATAATAATAATAATAATGTTTCTTGAGCACATTTCAGCATATTTAAATGATTTCTGAAGAATCATGTGACATGAAGATTGGAGTAATGGCTACTAAAAATTCAGCTTTGTCACCACAGGAATAAATAAAATTTTAAAATATATTAACAATTAACATAGAACACAATATTTCTGTTTTACTATATTTTTACTGAAATAAATGCTGCCCAAGTGATCATAAGAAACTTCTTTCAAAAAATATTAATTAAATATTAATCTTTTTAATCTCAAACGTTTGAATGGTATCAAAGACTATAGAAACACAAAGACGGTTCACTCCTATACTTATGAATGGGAGAAACTGCAACGCACAATATGGCGGGATAGTCCTGCCTTCTAAATGAAAGAGCCAATCGTTGATTGGTAAAGTCATTGCGTCACTGCAGCGGTCGATAGAAGCTCCGGTTCCCATAGAAAGCAGAAGCTGGACCAGCCGATGCGCATGCGCACATTGCGCAGTCATAAGCTCGTTGGAACTACGCATGTGCATTGGCTGGTCTAGCCTAAAAAATAAGCTTTTTAAACGCTATTTGAGCATAAGAAACAGCATTCATGGGGCAGTTCATTTCAGATTTTGTTGCTGATTTGAAATATGTAATTTAATAACGAGTTCAGCAAGCAGTTTTTGAGATTTCAGGGTTCCCCCATTCATTTAGATAGGACTTGGTCTTGTTTGAGCTGCCGGAGGCGTTGCAAATATGGCCACAGAGTGAACAGACTTTCCTTGAAAGGGACTTTGACAGTATATAAAATATTTATACATGTTAAAAATAAAACAAATGGGGTGCAACTGATCAAGGGAGGAACTAAGGTGAAAGTTAAAGCTGAAGTGTGTAATTTCTGCATCATTAGATTCAAAATTTGAAAATGGGTTTCCAGAACACGTCTTACACTGCCAGCTAAACAGATAGTCCTACTGTTTACACTTTTTTCACCCTGGGAAATCAACGTACAAATGACATACTATATAACTACTAGGGGTGTAACGGTTCAAATTACTCACGGTATGGTTTGTATCACGGTTTTGATTCGGTATGGTTCGGTATGTGTATGTTTATGAAAAAAAAAAAAAACTATATTGTCAAATAAAAATAAGGTAAATAAAAATAAATGATCTAACTACAAGCAACAGCAAAAAAAAAATACAATCGAGCAAAGATACATATAAAATAAACAGTGCTTTTCAGTTTGTTTTTTTTTTAAAGGTAGGTTTAACATTAGTTTTCAGGTACAGAAATTGAATAAAGTAATCAAATGTAAAATAACATTGCATATTTGACTTTAAAAAAATTAAAGATGAACCTTTATTAAAGATACCAAAGCTATTCAATTAAGAGAAGTGAGTGATTTCCTTGTTTTTGCTGTTTGATTAAAATTAAAAAAAGTACTGTCACTTTAAGACAATACACGGATCCAGTACACTGATAATGTATATTTAACCGACTATGTCTGGGGATACTCACCAAAACGGGAGTTTTGAAATAAATTTTGTGTGAATTTGTCCATTTAAGCACAAGACTTGAAAGAAAATGTAATATTTCTGCTCGTTCTGAGACATGGGTTTGTGCGCTTCAGATAAGCGCACACAAATCTTCTCACTGCACGCAAGTTCTCATTCATGTCTTGTGGCTTTTGAATGTTTAAACTGGCAAGACTTAAATGAGATTAGTATAAACAAGCAAAGTGTGCTATTCAGGTCTCAACTGCACCTGTGCGCTATCAACACCCGGGTAATGATGGCATAAATGACTGGCCATATTCAAGCATATGGCACTAGCATTGAACAAAGAGTTTCTGGTTTGTCCACTTTTTTTTTTTGTTCATTGTTATAATGTATTGAGAAGCAAGAATGCATATACATCGACAGAAACATTAGCTGAACTCTGTCTGTTTTACATGTTATTATTTATTTATAACAATCCATATTACAGATGCATTATCAGATTTAAGTTGAACCACAGTGCAAGTGCGTGCCGAACCGTGTGTGGAGAACAATATGGTTTGATTTTCGAGAACCGTTACACCCCTAATAATAGAGGTCTGCATTCCCACGGCTCTCTCGCAGGAACCGACCAGATTTCTTGCGCCGCGGGATTAAATTCCCGAATAAAACACGGTAGCGGTCGGTAACTCTGGTGTAATTTGAACGGGAGCGGGCGTTCTAACAATATCCCGTTCCCGACGTCCATTCAGAACAGCATATCTGCCTTTTATTCTTATTACCCACCGGTACAGCCTGCACACGCTGCACGCATGCTTTCTGCGTCACGCGTTTTATATTGCGGGGTCTGTGTGTGCAGCATGTGCATAACGATGCTCAGAGCAGGGTGTACCGGTGGTAAATATATGGCCCTCAGACAGAACAGGCAGGTTGTCGATGAGTGACAGAGCAGAATAAGGATGGAGCAAAGGATGTGCTGTCCTTGAAGGACGTTCAACTCGGTTTTGTTTATATTATGCTTAGCCTATAATTTTAAATGACAGATGTATTTATTTATTTTTCTCTGCGACACTTTTCCTACTTTAACAGAAAAAATGTCAAACTAATTTTGACAAGATGAATAAAAATAGCTAATAGGCTATTTTTGTACAACCTACACTTTTTTCTCTCTCTCTGGGACACTTTTCCCTATTGTGTTGTAAATGTTAAATTAATTGTATCCTGACAATAATAAAAATAGGCTAAGAAATACAATTTTTGTACAACATTTTTTCTCAGTGATACTTTTTTTCCTACTGTGTTGCATTTAATGTTAAACGAATTTTGTGTCTTAAGATAACTGATATAAATTCAAGTCAAAGTCAATAAATTCAAGACTCTTGACAAGACGAATAAAATAACAAATACAATTTTGTGCATACTACACTTTTATTTGTGAGCCCATCTCTCTTTCTTTGAGTAGCAGACATTTAAATGTGAGATTCTGTGAACGAGGTCTAAGTTTAGCGGGAACGGTCTGTTCGGGAAAAAAATTATTCTAAGCGGACAGCAGGTGAACAAAGAGTGAATATATAGCGGGAGCGGGTGGGTGCGGAATATAACCTTGCGGGAGCGGGACTAAAAAAACAGTCCCGCGCAGACCTCTACCTAATAACTACTGAACTGTCTCTCTCTGCTCATTAAACTGGAACAGGCGAAAGTAATTTAAAATAAAGAAATTACACACATCACCTCTAAGAATGGTCTTCTATCCAAAGCCACAGTGCAGGAATGGGGGTGTGTATTAGATCAAAACCTGCATCTCAGTACAATAAATGGAGTGTAGCTAACATGAAATAAACATGTGAGTGTTGTAAAACCCATGCATGAAGTTGAAAGCAGATCTGTGATATGAAAGGAATCAGTTATCAAATGTCTCAGGGAGTGTTTTGTGACATACAATTCCCTAAAATAAAGGGAGGCTTTGTTTTCATCAACTAAAAACGTAGTATGGCATATATTACACATGTAACCTAATATATTTCGCAACAACAACATACTTCCAAAATAACTAATCCTTGCCTTTGAAGTATTTCCATCAGCAATCATAAGTTTGTTATCATAAGCTTGTTATCATTCCCAGTTGCAGATTGAATTGTACGCAAATGAATGTGGGATTGGAAATACTTGAAATACTATAACTTGAATTTGGCGCAAAAACAAATTTTCTGCACAAAAACTGTATCAGTGTTTAGTACCTGTTTCTATGCCTGGGATGCGACTGGTGTTGAACATGCGCTCATATTGGGATGAGCACATAGGGATGGTGTTTTGAAGCATAAGCTGTGAAGCAGAGAGGAAGAGAGGAATAAAAGATGGAGGGAGGAACTGGTGATAAACAACGCTAACGGATGAGAAAGGGGTCACAAATCACTACTTGACGCTCTAGAGAACTAGGCAATCATTAGGATATAGGAAGACTGACTGGGGTCCTAGTCAGAAAATTATGTTTAAAAAAAAAACAAAAAACAAAAAAAAAAAAAAGGAAGGAAATTGAATGAACAGAGAGGAATTTTATACAGCACAGCCCTGTGTCACCAGCTGGTCACTGCAAAGTTGTTACATTACTGTGAATAAGAACAAACTGTCAATGAACAAATACAAAAATATTCTATTATACACTGCTAATCAAAATTAACTGATGACACATGACCAGTGGAGTGGGCAGAAGTTGGTCTATGGTGCACAGACTAGCTATTCTTACCCGTCTCCTGGCCTGGGATGCGGCATGTATTAAATAGCCGCTCCCATTGGGCAGAACAGAGTGGAACGCTGTTCATTAGTGCAAAAAGCTGCACCATTTTGACCATATGATCAGGATGCATGAAATATAGAAACATTCACAAAAATAAATAAAGAGACCAATCTCTTTAGTAACAGGCCTAAGGTTAGTCAGGGCAAATAATTTACTTGTAATAGAGGGCAGTTATTACAAATTATGTTATAGTATAAGTTATTACAGTGTTGAGACATTTAAAGTCTAAACTCTTTTTTAACTTTGTTATGGGACAAAATGGTAAAGAGACTCACAAATCTACCGGTTTACTTAAAAAAACAAGCTGATTAAAACAAATGATTAAACTATTTATTTTATAGTAAAGATGCAGTAGAAATATGGTAGCTTGTCTAACCGGCTTGATTTGAGCCCGGTCCAGCTTCCTCCTGTAAAGCATGATTGCATGAATGACGTTGCCGGCTCTTGCTGCTTGCAGATGTGTGGGAAAGGCGTAAAGAAAGTCCTGTTCAGAGGAAAAAGGTTTCAGAAACAAATAACGCATGTATAATCTAATTGAGACTAAATAAAAATATGATCTAGTCAAACTCTGCATACTGCTACAAAGTATGCAGCTAAAATTATCTAGGTAGTATACTGCACCTCGTGGCTGCACATGCATATGAAGCTGGAAAGAAGTATTTACCATTACATAATAGTTGCTGTTAACCATAATTGGCCCACGACCTCTCAAGTAGATATATTCTTCCCACCAGTCACTGACCTGAAACACACAGTGACGCAAACTCAGAGGTGAAAAGGATAAAGCAGGCACAGAGTCACTCCTGTTAAACAGTAAATTTCCAGGATCCCATCATCAGGGATGCAAAGTCATCATGGGTGAAAAAGGTGACAGACACGCACAAAAAAAAAAAAAAGGTTAGGTAATTATACATTATTTTAGAGCCTTTATTATTTTTAATGACATGAAAAAATGTGCCAAAAATCCAGGAGGAAAACAAAGACTTTTAAGATGACAATTACATGAATTTACCATTATATCCAGTAGATGGCAGCAGAGGATCACTCATTAGCTCAGTTGTCATTTCCGCTCCCTAGTTTTCACTTCTTGCTTTTGGATTTATTATAAAATGACTATTATACTATCATTTTAGTACTGTACTTAAGTAGTATAGCAAGTATAATTAAATAATAAGGCATTAAATATTTTTGAATATTTTAATTTAAAATCTTAATTTTTTAAACATTGCCTTAAAAAGGACACATCAAAAAGAGTGTTTTAAGTTATCTTTATCTATCCTTAATATATTCAGCCAACACAGACTTGTTACTGCTGTAGTTATGTTACTCTGCATCACTTAATGCACAGGTCTATTTTTGACTTCGATTTGTCAGATAGTTCGTTCTGTCTGTTGCTACAGTTATCACAGTCGTTCATAGCAATGACTAGCGGAACAAATTAGTGGATTCACGTGCATAATTTTTTTAACAGTATACATGGATGTTCGGTCCTATTAGACAAACAAAACTTTTCTTTAAATTGTCAATGGGTTATGTAGAGAAAACGAGCAAATGGCTCCTCTTATAGCGCAACTGACGGAGCTTTATCACGCGAAAACTCGATATAATAATCAATGACTAAATACACAATCAATCTCTTATTGACACTGTGTGTATGCTTTTCTCTCTCTCCCGTTCTAATAGGTAGATCTGCGAGCGTGTAGAACTCTACTTGCGAAAACAAAAATGAGCTCAGAGCGGACTCTGACTAACCTACAGAAAACACCTCTGACAGGCCATTGCTTTCAACAGAGACGCCTGTGATTGGCTACCATACTCAACACTACAAAGCACATTGTAAATAAGCAGGTGGTTTTTTTAATTTGAAACCAGAGCACGCACACAAAAACACACAGGAGCGTTTAAAAGCGGTTGACTATAAGCGGGTATAAGTTGAAAACCACTGTTTACAGTGTCCTTGTTACATGTTACATATACTTACTATAGTAATAACAGTAAATTATGCATAATTACATGCAACTAACCCAAGACCAAACCCTATATCTAACCCTAACCCTATTATTTTTTGCAGGATTCTTTAAAGATAGAAAGTTCAAAAGAACAGCATTTATTTGAAAAATATATATATTTGTAACAATGAAAATGTCTTTACTGACACTTTTGATCAATTTATTGCATCTCTGCTACAAAAAAGTAAAAAAATAAGTAAATACTGACCTCAAGCTTTTGAATGGTAGTGTGGATAAAATAAGCTTGCCATTTTAAAGATGGAAAATGTATTACATAAATATATTATATTACATATTATAATATAGTTGTGAATTAGAATTTTAAAAAACTGAAAGATTTTGTAAATATTTGTCAAACTTTGCCAAAAGGCAAGTAGTTTGCATCCTTTTGATGCATAAAGGAGAAAATATAACACAACATAATGCAAGAACTTAAACTCCTGCTGCAGTTTCTCACTGAAAGGTCATTGATATGTTGAGAAATGTGTTTTACTTACATAATTGGTGGCCCACCAAGACTTCAGCTTGAGGTACCACTGAAGTTTTGGTCCAAGGTTCCTCTCAAAATCAAGTGCAAGACTCTGCATTCTTTGGTGTTCCTCGTCGCTCAGCAGCGGTTGAACTGACTCAAGATACTACAGGTCCAACATTTCAAAAAAGAAAAAAAGAAAGCACAGCTAAAATTCACACCCAAAAGCAAAATCTCACTGCCAGGGCGGTCAAAAATTAGTATTAACTCAAATCCAAGCATATTCATAATGAATGCCAGCAACTGATCATGATGCTTTATAAGGTCAAATCAAAACTAAGCTAGTTTTGTTTTTCTAGTACCGTTCTGAACAGCGTGCATGTTTTAGTATGTTAACTCACTTCATCCACGCTGTGCAACCTACCTCCAAAATCAGAAGATATTCAACTGAGCGAGTTAACTCTGAAAACAAGTGACCAAAATTCACATTGAAAAACTAAATGGAGTGCAGCTGTTCCTGGCTTACCAATCTGACATTTACATAACTGAAGAAAACATCTCAAATAAAAACAATATTAAACTGAAGAAGAGTTTTGATCTGGTTGTAGTAAAGATGTATAACTTACTCTTCTCATGGTGTCCTTCACAGATGGCACAGGTAAATGAGGGAGAGAGTTCTGGAAGCTGTATAGCATTGGTGTTTGCATGCCAGAAAAAATCTTCACTAGAATCTGCAAAGTCAGAGAACAAACAGAAGAGTTCAAAACAACCAAGAATGGATTAGTGAGCATAAACTGTTCCAGAAAACAGTTATCACAAATACACACCAGCCATAGTCGAATTTGCCAGGTTATTTTGCCATGGGGAGCAAACATCCAGCCGTGCCAGGACAACAAACCCTTCAGGACAGTCCTCATGCTGAATATGATGGCAATCCACAGACCCGTGCCCACCATGACACCCCCAACAAACATCTGCTTTTGTGTAGACATGTACCTACTGCAAAAAGAGAAGCATAAAGGCTGGAATACACTACATGAACAGGATAAAACACTAGGCATCATAAACTTGCCGACTTTGTACTTGGTTCCAGAGAAAAACTGTGCATCATACTGTAAATGACTAAGCATCACACACTACCAGACCTGCAACTCGTCCAAACACTACTTACTTGTTCTAAGATCTCAAAATATTAAACGTGTTTGATATCCCCACCTGGATGGAATCATACACTGCTTCAGAGTTTGCCTACTTCCTATATAATAGGAATATATAATAACACTTCCTATATAATAATACTACACACCAGGTGAAAAACAGTACGTGACAGATAACTGCGTCTTTCACAACTGCAAGTTTACATCTCGCAATTCTGACTTTTTTTGTGTTTTCTTTTGCGTGTCATAATAACCTTGCATTTCTCAGAAATAGTCAGAATTGCCATTCTAACTTTTTCTCAGAATTTCAAGTTTAGATCTCACAATTCTGACTTTATTTCTCACAACTATGACTTTATACCTCACAATTCTGACATAACTCGATGTAAACAAGCTTCCATAAAATTCATACAGAATTCAGTAGGTGAAAGGTACTTGATATGCTGAATTGTGTGTGTTTGTTTTGTGAAAACTGTCGACTCCAACTACCCAAAAACTACAGATTGCCTCTGACTCATGCAAACTGGGGCAAAAATCTGTACAAAGGTAGTGTAGTGTATTCAGAGATGTCTTACTGAGAAAAAACCTCTGATACACACAAATATATTTTTAAACATCACTCCACAGGCACTTTCATATTGCATTATGAAATAACATACAGCACAAATAAACCAGACATACCTGATTGGGACATGTCTGCCAAGTTTGATGAGCAGGCCTAAGGAAGGGTCCACTTTTAAATAATGAGCTCTTCCCAAGTACCCCGCCAACACCAGCATGAACCCTGGTGCACTCCCTGGGTAAACACCATTCAAAATCCCATTCTGTGGGAACAATGAAAAATCTTATTAATTCTACAAATTATCTTGAAAAGGTAGGTAACACTTCCACAGAAAATGTATCCTAGTACCTTAAAGCGAATGAATTTCTTCTTCCAGGAGTGAACTCCAGAGAGGTAGACCTGCCGAAGGGCCTCATGACTGAGCTGAAGGTCAATGCCATCAGGGCCGACAGTGAACTGAAAGGCCACAGCCTGATGAGCTTCTGCCATACTGGATCACCGCTAACAATTCTGTGAAAGAACTACATTCTTCAATACAAGACACAAGAGGTGACTAGCTCAAAGTACAAATTACTGTAACATGCTGTCATTTTGCTGTTTAGAAAAATCATTGTTATATATGCTATGATCTGCTTTTTTCGCTGTTAATAAATTACCATCCAATGACTAACCAACACTTAATTATTAGCCTTCATATTTGACAAGCAAGCACAATAAAGTCATTAATATTTCTAAACCGAACATGGCTGAAGACTTCACATCATTGGCTGACCCATTCAAGTTCATTTTCAAATCACACCGGCTTATTACATATTAAGAAAACTATTTCGATCTTAGAGAGCTTTTAAAAACAACTAGTTATTTATCTAGAAAGCTGCAGATGTAATTGCACATAGCTTTGCACACAGACCTGATGATGTGGCCGCCTTTTCCTCTATCAAACACAACTAAATCACGTGATTTAATACACATCAAAGACACATTAATTGTAACGTTAAATGACTCGCAAACACCTTTGAATTTGGCTCTGCTGAACACAAATCCGATCTGGATTTGTTATCCACATGTGGGTGTTTACGTAGTGAGCTAAGGCTAACCCGGTGGACTCTTATTTACGTCCGTGTTGACGAATTTATCTATGTCAAACTGCCATATGCCAGACTTACCGTCTTATGATTACTTATTCTCCCGGCCAGACCTGTGAACTTGATCAAATTAGCTGAACAATCGGATATGCATTCGATTATATGACACGATGAATCCAGCTCAGCACAGCAACGTTTATCTTGCTAGATTTTTCCCCCGGTCTGTTACTTTAACAACAGAGCGCTAGACAATATAGCCCGCCCACTCTCCAATAACCATATGGCTAAAACGCTGTACTTACAAAATAGTATGAAATTTTGAAACTGCGTGCAAACAGGTTTACTCAAACATAAAATTAATATCAGATACCTCGGATTTTTATTGTTAAAGATTAGGGTTTGACCTTCATCATCCAAGAAGATCTGTTGAGAAATGCCGGAAGTAACCAATCGGCGCGCATAAAAGGATCACGTGCTTCACCGCAGGCCCAACACGGAAGTGAAGGCTGAGTGGACCTTCTGCCTGCTGTATAATTTTCTTTACGATGAGAAACAAAGCATGTTCATAACATCCCCATAGGCTGTTTACTGATTACTGTCAATATTCGAAGATTTTTAATGTAACGTTAGTTGAAATTGATTTCTCAAAAATGATGTATAGTAGTGATGTTACGTTCAGCACGAAGCTTCGAAGCTTGTATCAAAAAAACACATTTCACCGCTGTATCGGAGCTTGATTCGTTTTGAGAAAAGCACGTGATCTATGACGTCCGAAGCTTCATTAGCTTGAAACCACGTGACTGCTTCAGTCTCAGGTTCAAACGAAGCGAACCTCAGCGCTGTGTCCTTTACATTATATTACACTATAATGTGTTAGCATTGTTCTTTTATTTTATTTTATTTTATTTTATCGTAATTTATATATTGAGCTCAAAAATGAACGTTGGCCATAAGGACTGAGGCAGAATTAAAATAAACAGATCATAGATTTAATTTATGAATTTATGTTTTATTTGTTTTACTTATTTTAGTGCCAGTATACCGACACAAATGAATGACTTATTTATATAAAATATAATAAACAAAGAATCAGTTGTAGAACCAGATGTAAACCACTGGATGTGATCTGGAACATAACACTTTGGAAGGTGTTATTTATTTAATGTACAGTGCAGTGCAAATACTCTCCGTTAAACGCAACATTCGGAAAACACGTTTAGTTTGACCATTTTTATGCCGCGCAGGCTATCAATAGTATTGATTCGTTTCGTTAGCAGTGCGACAGCGCAACAACAGATCTTGAAATAGCCGTGCACGTGACCAGTGCGCGCGCCCTGTGCTGCTCCACTCCACGTTTGAGGATGACTGTAGAAACAAACACACAGTAGAGCACCAATATGAAGACCAGGGGGCTCACTCGGTCCTGTAGAATAGTTTTTGTCAGTTTAGTCATTTCCAGCATTTGTACTGTGAATGGTGAGTAACATCTTAAATTCTAACTATTTTTTCCTAATGCTCTTTTTCCAGCTGAACCTTCCTGAAAGTATTGGGTGTCACTGCTTCACTGTAGTTAAAATAGTTTGAGCTTTTAACTGTGCCTTTTTTTTTTTAATTTTGACAATAGCATGGTCATCTTTTTATCAGTTATATATAATACAGAAAACATAAGGAAATGATACTGCAAGTATTACAATATTTAAATAGTGAATGTTTCTAATTGTGGGAAGGAGTTTATTTGTGGTTTCCTCTTTTACAAAAGACATTTGTATTGTTAAATTAACATACTGGTAGTAGTATTTTTTTTTTTTTTTAAGAACTTCTGTTAAAAAAAAAACCATCTGTAGTATGATTTCTCTTTATTTGTCTTGTTCATTGTATCTTATTTATTCTATCCAAATAATTATATTATCCTGTTAAATGGAATGCATATGGATTTAATATAGGGTGGATCTCAATGGCCCGGTTTCACAGACAGGGCTTAGACTAAGCCAGGATTAGGCCATAGTTCAATTAGGACATTTAAGTAATTTTTATAAACATGCTTAGAAAAAAAAAAAAAAAACATTACCGGTGTGCATCTTGAGACAAAACAAAGTCACTGATATATTTTAAGATCAGTCAGTGCAAGTTTATTTCAGTTGAAACAGCTAAGACTTACATTTTAGTCTAAGACTAGGCTTAAGCCTTGTCTGTGAAACCAGGGGAATAAGTGTTAACCGTCCGAATGAGATGTCCAGTCCATTGTGAGGACAGAGCATATCCAATCCACTGCAGGGAGCTAGAAAGAGATTTGCACTAGACTGGATAGTATGACTCACAACTACAAAATTTTGGAAAGTAAATTTGTTGTATAGGAAAGTGCCTTTAATTTCTTGCTCAAGCATAGTCAAAGAACCCCGTCTTAACCTCTACATCTAATCTTAATGAGCTCAGAGGGTAAACATGGCACAAATCTCCCAGCTTTTCAGGAAGCACATTGTGGAATGTTTCACTCATCTTAGAAACGTGTGCCTAAGAGCATTTTATGTTCTTACGTTCTGTTCATGCCTTTTCTATCATGTTGGTCAGCCAGAATGAAGTGCAATGAATGCTGATGCTTCCCAAACAAAACATGAGCAGCATTTAATTAGATGGATGTTTTATTATTTGGCATTTATCTGATTGCTTTGGATATATTTTGTGCTGCACTCATACACATACTGGTAACACAATATAAGCTTTTTTTTCATGTCCACTTATCTAGAAATATAATAGAACCTTTCCTACCCTTGAAAAGTATACATCTGTTTTGAAAGTTAACCATGTGCATTGGCTATGCTGCTCACATCTCTTATCTTTTGTACTCTCCTGATCCTGTTGAGAAGCGTGAAAAGCGTTTTTTCCCTTTTTACTCCTTTGTATCTCTCGAAGCTTAATATGCAGGACCACTCTGTCTGTTGCCAAATTATAAAATAAGATCTAATTCCAGTCTAATCTTTGTAATTCCATTCACTCCTGCTTATGTGTGTCTCTATAGGAGATTACTGCAAGGTGAACCTGTGTCATAATGGAGGGACGTGTGTGACTGGCATTGGAGAAGATCCCTTCTTCTGCATCTGTGCCGAAGGATTTGCTGGAGATACGTGCAGTGCCACTGAGAATGGTCAGAAATGTTGTTTGTCTGAATTATCCTGGTTTAATGCTCGTTTGAATTTCAGATTAGGTTTATATGGATAACCCTGTTCCCTGTGGAAAGACTTACTGCTCAGAGGTTGCTCTTTCATAGCTTACTTAATGAGGTTATCAGTTGTTTAATCCGATTATCAACTTTGTCTCTAGCATAGAAATTGGGACATGCTTTAAATTTGTGATTTGTGTTCTTTGATTTTCGATTGCAGATTTTGGTGTCTTGGCAACAGTTTTAAACCTTGTTAAGATTTTTTTTTTCTGAAACAAGGAGACATATACAGAGTTCTGGCATGAAACTCTAGATGGCACAGTCCGATAGGTCTAAGTCAATATGACCTAATGACATCATTATCACATGGCACAGCTGATTGGTTCTCTCCTGTATCAGTAGCCAATGAGCTCGCTGCTCAACATTCAAATATATGACTAGTGCTTGCTGTAGCAGTTTGTAGCGTGCTTCAGAAACCCTCCACCTTCCCCAGCTCCACCTACACTCTTAAAAAAAAAAAAAAGGTTCTTAAATGGTTCTTTGGCAGGGTGTATGGTTCCATGAAGAACCTTTAATATCCAAAGAACCTTTCCATTGCACAAAAGGTTCTTTGTAGCACAGAAAGGTTCTTTGTAGCACAATAAAAGGTTCTTTAGATTATTTAATGGTTCTTCACAGTCAACATGTTGTAAATATTTATTTTCTGGAAAGTGAGACAAAGTGAGCTAAATTGTCGTGCCTGGTCCAGAACTCATTCCAGACTCAATTTCTATTAGTTGTGTTCAATTATAATGCAATATAAAGTATTAATTTTGAGTTGTATAAATAGTTTTATGGTGTTTATTAGGCTAATTAAAAAAAGACCAGTAGATCAGTCCTTAATATCTGTTACATCTAATTTAATGCTGTTTTGCATGACCTTAAAAAAATTATTAGGCTAGTTATTTAACAAAAGCAAAGTTTAGTATAAAAAATACTGCAATCATGTTTTAAAATGAAATAAAAAGGCTGAGTGATACAAAATCTTAAAATATAAGTGCCACATTGTCCCACTATCATACATTTTGCACCTATGAATTGGTCGTAGAACTACAAAATGAGATTCAAATTCGCCATTTAATAAAGATTTAATGTGATTCTGATAAGAGATTGATTTATGTAAATGCTGCGTGACGTGTTTTAATGGGCGAGCACACTGGGAGGGAGTTGCCATGGAAACGGGGCGACAACACCAACTGACAAGACATAAATCTCCGTCTCTCGCTGCTGTTTTCACTGCTTTCAGGTGAGTTTAGTACCTAAAATCACACAAATATCACATACAACTGTTCCAGACACTTTCTTACATGTAACTGACATGTTTCTGTTGAATATTTACTTCACAGAAATGGTTTACAGTCTTCGAAAAAGTCCGCTAGTATCTCAACGGTTTTCAGACCAGGTAAGTTATGTTAGGCTAACTCTGAAGCTTGAGCTCTTGTTTATGAAAGTTTGGGCTTTTAATCACGTCTTTATGTGAAGATGAGAGGTTTTGACAGCTTTTTTTTAAAGTTTTTTTTTTAGGGTTTGCTGTCTGTTTGTCAATGGTTTATTGGAAGTTGTCTAACTTATTTAGCCTAAAATATGTGCTGTACTTTTAATTGGTGATGTCACTTAACGTTACACGGAGCGCGAATTAACTGAATCTAACGTTATCTAACGTTAGTTCAAACGTGTTTTTATCTTTCATGGCAAACAAATATTGATTAAAAATTGTTCTGTGGTTTCAGGAGTGATAATATAATCTTTCTACAAAAGAAGAGAAGCTCCAAGATTTAAATTTTTTTAAGGGAAAGCAGGAAACACAGGTGGGAAGAAATTAAATACATTCACATGCATTTTTTCACAACATGTTTTCTTATATCACCATGCATCTGTTATATTACAGTTCATTATAGGAAGATTTTGACATCCAAACCTGAGAGACACAAACCTAAAAACATGAACGTTAATATTTTTATTTTAAAAAATTGTTTGTGTGTGTATGTATTAAATAAGTATATATATATTTTTGTTGTTATGGGTGCGTCTCAAGATTTCCTGTGTATCTCACAACTATGTCATGTATGAAGTAATGTCTGTGTGCATGTGTGTAAAACAACAAACTGACGATGTTTAATGATTTGTAACTGTACATGTTGTGATTAAAAATATGAGATGTGAGTCACTCAACCGGAGGGAATCCTGTCAGATCGTCCAAGCCTTGAGTGAGCGTGTACGGGTCGGCCGATCTGGTTTTGTCCGTTAAAGTTAACCTTTTCAAATAACAATCGCTGCCCCGGAAAGTTACATATGCAGGTAAAATCGGATTTTCTCCAGTCATTTAAAAAAAAAAAAAAACAAGCTAGCAAACTTCATAGCTAGTGTTAGTGAAGCGATCAGGGGAATCTTTCCACCTCCACCTAAGCTCCGCCCACAGAAAAACGTCACAATGTTTACTAACAGAAAAAGCGTCTATACTAATTATTGTTGACTCTGTGATAAATTGCATGTTATGTTTCTAGATTCCTCTATGCTGATGGCCATGCAGCAGAGTTGGGAGTGGACCTCCTGGTGGACAACATCTCTAAGGCACTATGAACCATCTGACTAGTAAGTAAAACCTCAAACATACACTACTTTTCAAAAGTTAGAGGTTGGTATGATTTTTTTTTTTTTTTTTTTATGTTTTTTGAACGTTTTTTTTTTTTATGCAAGTCTTCTGCTCGCCACTACTGCATTTATTTGATTAAAAATACAGTAAAAACAAAAATATTGTAAAATATTATTATAATTTAAAATACCTCTTTTCTATGTGAATATATTTTAAAATGTAATTTATGGCTGTGATCAAAGCTGAATTTTCAGCATCATTACTCCAGTCTTCAGTGCCACATGATCCTTCAGAAATCATTCCAATATGCTGATTTGCAGCTCAAGAAACATTTCTGATTACTACCTTTGTTGAAAACCGTTTTTGCTGCTTAAAATATTTATGGAAACAATACCATTCAAACATTTGTGGTAAGAAAAGAAAGAAATTAATACATTTGTGGTAAAAAAAAAAAAAAGAGAGAGAAATTAATACTTTTATTAATCAAGGGTGCATTTAATTTATCAGAAGTAACAGTGAAGACGTGTATAATGTTGGAAAAGATTTCTATTTACTAAATTGTTTAATAAATTTTGTTAATTATACTTTCTATTAATCAAGAAATCCTGAAAAAGGTATCACCATTTCCACAAAAATGTTAAGCAAAAACTGTTTTGAACTTTTAATAAGAAGAAATGTTCTTGAGCAGCAAATCAGCATATTAAAATGATTTCTGAAGGCTCATATGACACTGAAGACTGAAGTAATGATGCTGAAAATTCAGCTTTGATCACGGGAATAAATGACAGTTTACAATATATTAAAATAGACAACAGTTCTTTTAATGTGTAATGATATTTTGTAATATTACTATTTTCTCTGTATTCTTGATAAAATAAATGCAGACTTCAGATTTTTTCCCCCAAAACATTGTAATGTTTCCAAAATTTTGTCAGGTACTGTATAACATTGTTACCTAGTGCTTCTATTGCTTAAATACCATTAATTGGATGGATTTGTGGCTCAAGATGCTGGGATAGGCTTCAGCCCCCACGACCCTAGAGAGGATAAGTGGTTTGGAGAGTGAATAGATGGATGGATGAACTTCCAAAATACTTACTTACTTTGATTTTGTTTCTATTCTGACTGCTGTTAAGCTTAAAAATACCTTTCCATTATCTTTTTGTCATTTTGCATCATTATACCTGTGCTAAACCTATGGAAATTAAGAAACTAATGAAAGTGTCTTTTTTTTTTTTGTTACAGGATCCTATGTACCCAGCCATTCATCAGAAGGAATGTGAAAGCAGGAACTCTTTGATCCACCAGTGGCAGTTTCCACGGGATGAAAAAGGGCATACTAGTGGATGATGGGGGTACTGACATTAACCTGCTGTATTCACTGTATTACACACTAGGGATGGGAACTTTTGTAAATTTTTCATTTCAATTACTGATAGGTCTTTATTTTGATGGTCTGGATGGCATGCGAGAGAAATATATAAAGTCATTGTGATCATCGAGTACTTGACAGCGACGATTGATCATGAAAACAATGATTGCAGTGACTTTAAAAAATGATCAATCATTGCTGTCAAGTCGGAGTACTCTAGTACTTGTGCATTTATTATTAAACACACATACACAGTATTGAGATATGTATACTGCATTGATGTATACTGTAAATGCAATAAATGTTTTAATCATATATCTTGTCAAGTCTTTTTACTTCTGGATTTTCTTTTCTTTTTTTTTTTTTTCAAAATTATTTTATGAACAATCTTATTAAAGAAAATTTATAGTATGATAAATGTGAGGATATTGATCTGGAGGAAATGGGGCCATAAAGAACCTTTTCATCAGTGGTTCTTTGAAGAACCTTTAAAAAGGGTTTTTTGTAGTACCAGAAAAGGTGCTTTATGGCACCAAGAAAAACACTGGTTCTTTAAAGAACCTTTCACAAAATGGTTCTTCAGGGAACCAAAAAAGGTTCCTCTATGGCATCGCTGCGAAACCCCCTTTTTGGTTCTTCCTGGCACCTTTTTTTTTGTTTTGTTTAAGAGTGTAGGGATGTGCCGAACGAGGCTTTTGAAGCAGTGAGACTTTTACAACAAACTGCGTTAATGCTTCGAAGCTTTTGATACAGTGCTCTACTCCGCTATCTGGTGGTCAATTAAAATTCTTACACCAACTGTATCATTTAGATGTTTTGTTCATTGGGATGTCATTGAAAGGTTTACTTGTCTATTTAATATGCATGTGTCATTAGCAAGGCGGCATGTTTGTTTACAGCAATAAAGTTTCCAGAATTTATTGTATTTAGCACAATAAAATGACAATAAAGACTTTATGTTCTTCACTTTTACTTGCATCAAACGTGTGTCTTTTCACATTCTAATTAGAACGTTTAATACCACAATAAATTAGGCCTACGCCATTTTTCATTGCACCATTTTTGTGTCTTCCTTACAAAAGAACACAAACATGCTCATTGTTAAAAAAAACAAATGCACAAATACAAATACAATTATTGCATTTAATATATCTTGCAATATATTTTTCTCGCCAATGTGAGCTGTTGACAACTGAGGACGGAGTTTACAAGCAGCAAAAAAATATTTGTGGTTAAGGAAGGACATTTATCCTTTTTGGGAACAGTGGTTGAGCCCGCAAGGTGTTTTAATTTCCATTCAGTCAACAGACATTCACATGTCATTGTTTTTAATAGTAGTACTATAATTAACAACAATACACCACATAAAAACACTACATACATATGGGCATGCTGACTGATATAACTATAACATTGCACTAAATGGATCGCGGGTATGGGACAGCGCAATCTGTGTGCTTTGTATTTGAGCCTAGCGTGACGTGTCAGTGAGGTAACGAAGCTTCGTTTTCACAGGTCACATGACAGCCTCATTTCAAGCAAAGCTCCGGAACACTGTTTCGAACCACTAGTGTGTCAAAAACTCAAAATGTGTTGACACTAGGTGTCGATCTACCCATCCCTAGCTCCACTTGTATAGATCTGCTACGAGGTGATTAATGTATGCTATAGGGGGTTATTTCATGTGTTATATTTGCAGCAGCAGTATTTCTTACATGCTCACAGCAGCATGTTGTGGATGTATTTCAGCAGCAGCGTAGCACATCTATTCCACCAAGACCAAATACAGTAACATTGTCATGTACATTACCATGCCAATCCCTCTGAGAGTTGTCATGACATAAATCATATTACTCCTTTCTTTAGAAGAAAAATATGAGACATGGGAATCTCATTGCTGTCTAGGAAGAACAATTCAAATTCTCAAGTAGGCTGAGTTCCAGAATCAAATCACAGAGGGTGCTTCTGAAATTAGCGAGGGTGTTCTAGTCTTAATGCACATCTATTATGATATCACTATGTCACTCGTTGCATATATGAGAGTGAATCCTGTATTTATATGTGAATGTCATTCCTGGAATTTTGCAATGTGTATGTGGCCATTGGTCCTCTTAGCAGCATGAAAAACAAAACTTTAATTCAAATTCTGAATGGATTATAGTTATATAGTCTAGAAAGTGCGCAAAGAGTGCTCCCTTTATAAACACTAAAAAGCTGACACTCATCTTATTTCACTGTGATCTCACAAAGAGTTCCATTATAATTAATGAAGCTCTCTCCACTTATTTACATCAGATTAACACTGTTATAATGAGTTGATTCGTGAGCGTGCATAACTCGTGCACTGAACAAAAACTTTCATTTTGAGCAGGATTCTACTTTAAAAAAACTCAACAGATATGTCTGGGATTAGCGACATTACTCATCACTGCAACAACATGTTGCAAATAGAAACCTTTGAAGCAAACACATATACTCACTGTTTTGCCAATATGAGGGTGATCTTGCTTTAGTTTGACGCTGCTTAGCACTCTCTAGCACCTATGGGACCGATCTTGATCTAGATGGATTTTTTTTTCTTTCCTATGGTTTTGTCCATTTGTGATACTCACATCAGAACTTTTAACTGTTTTTCACTGCAGGTCCTTGTAATCCAAACCCATGTAAAAACGATGGCACGTGTGAGGTGATCTCTAACTCCAGAAGAGGAGACGTTTTTAATGAGTATGTGTGCAAATGCCAACCTGGGTTCGAAGGTGCACACTGCCATATCAGTAAGTTTTGTACCTCTTATTTCAGATTTACATCAGGTCTGTTGCACTAATTAAAACTACATGATGGCCAGCCAAAGAGTTTAGAGGGACATTTCCATAAAAAAGAAAACTTCAATTTGAACAAAACTGAACAAGCACACATTGTGCCTTATTCATAAAAAGTAGAAGAACAAATTTCTGTGTAAATACACAATAATACCAGATCTTTGTCCCATTTTATTAAAACCAGCAACTTACACATAAAATGATTGAGACTCATTTGTGCCCATTTATGAAATACGTGGAGTCCCTATGATGCAGTTGGTTAATTCATGTTAAAACTTTTCTCCTATATGACGAATATTCTTGTGGCTGCAGGCCCACAGAAGAGAGACTGGATTTCAGTTACTGCGTGCCGTTTCATTTGTTCCACTTTGTTTCATTGATCTCATACTTACAAATATACTGGATATACAATGGCACTGGTGTAAACACCAGACACACCCAGGATGTTGAGCAGTCGGTGGTTAAAGAGAGCTGTAACCATAGTGAGTTTTAAATAGGCTTTATTAAAATTTTCCAGTCCACGCAAGCTCCTTTCCATGTATGATTTAACTCTCTGCTGCCTGAGGTCCTCTATAGTGGACACATCTATTAAAGCCATTTTAACCTTTCAAATTATTACAAAGGATCCATACTCCTAATTCTATATAAATAGGTGTGTTCATTCCATGTCGGAATTATGTAATTACAAGATTCTGACTTGCATTAAAACCGACCATGGCAACGTCATGTGGAAATGTTCAAAAATAGCAGCGGCATTAACAGAAAAATGTAGTTAAGTAGTGATTTAATAATTCTGTTTAGGATTGCTATAATTGACTGTTGTTAATATTTTAATGGAAGATTTTTCTGAAACTAAAGACATACAATGCAATTTAATGTAGCTAGCACAGAGTTAAATGAAGCTAAACCCAGTATAAGTTTATTAATAAGGTATTTGCATAACGACTGTTACTTGTCACAGTAGTTTACAATGTTGCCATAGAAATGCATAATTCATAGTCCGAGAATTCGAGGACAGCTCTTGAGTAGAATTTCCGGGGTGTCATCTAGTAATTATGGTAATTACGACATGGCGTGAACACAGCAACTGCCCACTTTATATGGCATTGTGGTTTTTATTTATGACAAATTCAAAATGGCTGATGATTCACCACACACCTCTGAACTCCTCTAATACTAAATTCCAGTGGACCAATGCATAATACATATTTTTGTAAAACTAAAAAGGATGTTATGAATATTTATATTCTTGTTTTGATGGAAAAAGAAACATTAAGAAAAAAAAAATAACTTTGGTATTTAATAATTCATGCATCAAAGGAGCTAAAATCCAAAAGTGAAAAATACAGATTTTAGAGATATTAGAATAGCATTGGCACTGAAAGGCCTTCAAATGCAGCCAGGAACATTCCTGACAGACAGCCTCTGTGCAATTAGGCAAGACTTAATCAAGCCAAAGAGGTTTTATACTTAAGAAGAACAGTACGAACCAGCCTTTGCGGATTATGGAGGTTCTAAAATATTTCCATCTAATATCCTGGCCAAATTCAGACATTAAAGATCGAAAAGCTAAAACTAAATCTCATTTGGTATTTTACATGTTTGTTTGAATTATTTGGCAGACTGTTAAGTTGCTTTCTAATTAAGTCCCTTTTCTTAAGTCTTTTAGTATTCGGTTCAGAATAGATGATGCTTCAGTGTTATAAAATTTAATAACTCACAATAAAGTAGAGTCCTCAAGACACCTTCTTCAGCAGCACATCTGACCTAGATTGATTGAATCTAAGTGTATCCAGACATTGAGCAGAATGATGTTTTTTTTTTTTTTTTTTTTGTTCTTCAATCCTCTTAACAGTTTAGGAGCAAAAACAACTTCTGTTGTTGTGGCATGAATATGGTGTTTTCTTTTCTATTACAGCTGATCAAAAGAATAAGAAACATATTGTTTCTGCATGTATCAGCTAGGCTGTTAGTTTTGTAATACTTTTCCCAGATCAAACAAGATAAACAGCAGCCCACTAAATAATACAGTGCCTATAAAAAGTGTTCATACCCCTTCATTTTCTTCACATTTTGTTATGTTGCTGCCTTATGTTAAACTGTTTTAAATTACTTTTTTTTCCACATCAATCTATACTCCATACACCACAATGGCAAAGTGTTTTTTGAACATCTTTGCAAATTTATTAAAAATAAAAACTTAAATGATTCCACTGCATAAGTAATCATACCCTTATCTGGGAGAGTTGAAATTTAGCTCAGGAGCATTCGTATTGCTTGTAGATGGTACTAAACTTCGAGTAAAGTTAACCTGTGGCAAATTCAATTGAATGAGTATGATTTGGAAAGGCACACATGTCTTAATAAAAGGTATAAGAACCCACGGTGACGCAGGTGTCTCAAACACTGGTGATTATCTGAAAAGGACCTTTTAAAGCATTATTTCTCACTTTCAACTCATGAAGTCCCTAAGTGACATATAATGAACACCCAGGTTCAGTCATGTGACAATGTGTGCATTTTTGTTGCAGTGTCAGCAATTTTTTAAAAAACGCTTGTTTTTTGTAGCTAAAAGTATGTTTCAACCCATGCAACAATTCTAATGTTTTAGTAACATATCCTAGATTACACTTAACCTGGTTTTAATACATTTATTGAAAAAAATTATATAAAACAAGTTACGAAGATATTGTGGTGACATATATGTCACATCGGGCTGTTAACCTTAAAACAGTAGGTGGAATTTTGATGTGACGTATTTGTCACATTAAGAAAAATGGTAATGAGCTGCTCAATTAATTTAGCTGATTCAATTATTTTTTTGTTAAATATTTTCTGCTGCTCATTTCAAAGCAATGTTATTGCACTACCTGCACGTTTAACATGTTGAACTCCAGTGTGAGGTAGTTATTTATTTTTATTCAGTTTGCACATTTTTGAGTTGTGAAAAAAAATCTAAAAATTAATTTCTGATTAAACCATATACCTTAAAAGGTAGAACTTTGATATGTTACAAAAGAGTTGTTGTAAAATGTAATGGTCACAGTTATGTGGTTTTGAAATATGGGTAACACTTTATATACAGTTGTAAGTCATTTATAAGTCATGAAATAATCAAACAGATCCTTAGTAAATGGTTAATAGTTACTCGTTAAGTTACTAGTTAATATATTATTAATCACTTACATTGCAGTACACACTGCAAAGTATTCAAAACCTGTTGGGTAAACGCATGAATAAATAACTTACAAATAAATAAATAATTTACTTTCTGCATCCCCTAATCTAAAGTGTAAACTATTCATCACTTGTAAATGTGTTACACATCATTTGTAGATCTTTTTTTACCTGCTACAAATGATCTGTAGGTGTATACAAGGCATTTACAACACTTTCTGCAACCCCAAAACTAAAGTGTAAAATACTCATCAGTTGTAAATGTTTTACAAACCTTCCAGTTACAGGTTGTGTGTGTGTGTTTATATTTATATATATATATAAATAAACACACACACACACACACACAGATCATTTACTAATGGTTTGATAATCATTTGTTCATGATTAACAAATGTTTATTGAGATGATAGTACAATGTTGATATTTCAATGATTTATAAGTGATTAATAATATATTAACTAGTAACTTATTAACCATTTAATAAGGATGTGTTTGATTATTTCATGATATGCTATTTTTTAAGATAACTTACGACAGATTTGTAAATCGTTAGCATATTACTTAAAATAATGTGAATGTATAGTCATGTTTTGTAAATGATTAGTTCATCATTATTTAATCACTTGTAAATGATTTATAACTTAATCTACAAAACAGATAAAAAAATATTAACATACCACTTATTAATCATTGAACACAAAGTCACGTTTTTTAAATGATTAGTTAATCAATAACTAATCACTTATAAATGACTTACAACTGAACATTAAGTGTTACCGAAATATGTTGTGGCAAAGAGAATAAAATGCAAAATCTGTATTACTTCTGAAAAAGGTTTTTGTTTTATCTTCCCATAAAAGTAATAATTTTGATATATGTTGTGGAAAAGCAAATAAACAGAAAAAAACTGTTATTTAGCAAAAAAAAAAAAAAAAACTGACAAAATGTCTTTTTTTTTTTCAATTGAGAAATAAACGCCCAATGTAACATATATGTCACATTCAAAATTTATCATGAACGCCCAATGTCATATATGTAACATTACAGATCTTTCACAAGGAGGGGTTGTATTTCAAAAACAACTGCAGAAACATGTTATAAGTGGTCCGTTTGGTCTGTTTTATATGCCCCATAATTTTCCTATAAGGAGAAATTGGTCCGGGTTCGTATGGGTTAACAGCTGAAAATGCATATCAGAGCAAAAACCAAGCCCTGAGGTCAAGAAACTGCCTGTAGAGCTCAGAAACAGGATTTTGTCAAGCCACACATCTGGAGAAGAGTTCAGAAAAACAATCTGAATCATTGAAGGCTCACAGAAGCATGGTTTTGGTTTTTGCTCTGTTAACCTTAATGGAAGACGTTTGAAACAACCAGGACTCTTCCTAGAGCTGGCCTCCTGGCCAAACTGACCAATTGATGGAGAAGGGCTTTTGTTAGAGTGGTGACCAAGAACCTGATGGTCACTCTAGTTGAGCTCCATGATCATATGTGGAGACAGGAGAAACCTGCAGAAGGACAAACATCACTGCAACACTCCACCGATCTGGGCTTTATGGCGGTGTGGCAAGACTCAATCCTCTCTTCAGTGAAGACACATGAAAACACACTTGGAATTTGCAAAACAGCACCTAAAGGACCCTCAGACTGTGAGAAACAAGACCAGCTCTACTCATCACCTGCAGAGTACCATCCCAAAAGTAAAGTGTGCTGGTAGCAGCCTCATGCTGTGGGGCTGTTTTTCAGCGGCAGGGACTGAGGGACTCGTCAGACCAGAAGAAAAGCTCAATGCACCAAAATATTGAAATAGCCTTAATGAAAACCCAGTCCAGAGCATTCAGAACCTCAGACTGGGCAGAAGGTTCACCTTCCAACAGGACAATGGACCTAAACGCACAGCAAGAGTGACTTATAGACAACTCTGTGAATGTCCTTGAGTGGCCCAGCCACAGCCTGAGCTTGAACCCAATCAAATATTTCCGGAGAAACCTGAAAATGTGCATCTGCCCCCATCCAACCTGACAGAGCTTGAGAGGTGAGGAGAAGGATGGCAGATAATTGCCAAATTCTGATGTGCAAAGCTTGTCATATCATACCCCAAAATACTTGAGGCTGTAAAGGTGCTTAAGCTAAGTACTATGTTAAGGGTATGAAAACTTATGCAATGTACTTATTTCAGTTTTTTTTTTATTTTTAATAAATTTATGAAGTTGTGACCATTCTGTTTTTGCTTTGTCATTATGGTGTATGGAGTGTCGATTGATGTGGAAAAAAGTAATTCAAAGCAGTTTAACATAAGGCTGCAACATAACAAAACGTGAAAGAAATGAAGGGGTGTGAATAGTTTTATAGGCACTGTATATACTATGTTCAAATGTTTGGGATTTTGTTTTTAAAGAAGTCTCCTGATTACCAAGGCTACGTTTATTGGCATTAAAAAAAGTACTGTAAAAGCAGTAATATTGTGCACTACTATTGCAATTTTTTTATATGATATTTTATATCATGTAATTTATTCCTGTGATGATAAAGCTGAATTTTCAGTGGCCATTACTCAAGGTTTCAGTGTCACATGATCTTTTAGAAATCATTCTAATACGCTGATTTGCTGCTCAAGAAAGATTTCTATTATGTTGAAAACAGTTGTGCTGCTTAATATTTTTGTGGAAACTGTGATACTGTACTTTTTTCACGATTCTTTGATGAATAGAAAGTTCAAAAGAACAGCAATTATTTTAAATATACATATTGCGTCTCATTATGTATATCTTTACTGTCATTTTTAATAAATTTAATGCATTATTGCTGAATAAATGTATTAAACACATTCATAAAATGACTAACCCCAAATCTTTGAGTGGTCGTGTAAACAGTGAAAAATTATATTCCTCTTACATTTTATATGATTAATACCATATATTTCTGAGAGAAGACGTTTGCCCCCTAGTGGAGTTTTATAATAATTGCAATAAGCCAATTTTACTTATTTTTATTAAAAATTTACTTTAATGTTAAGAAAATTGTAAAAACAAACATCCTGTAAAGTGTTTAATTTCAGAAAAACATGCTGTAGTTGCAGTTTGCAGCAGTTTACTGGAAATGCAGACCATCCCATCTCACCCTGTGCTCCACACAGAACTCTTTGTCCCCTTTGAGGAAAATTAGAGATCCTGCAGCCACCTGTGTGAGTGCACAGGCTGAGCATTGTGCCACCCACACCTCAGTCGCCACACTTATAATTATACATACTTCAGCTGCAGTTACATGACAGCTCCCTTCCTCTGCAGAGAAGCGTCCCATTACAACATGTCCAAATTACTGTATACTTACTGTATTATTTTTGGTGTTCTTACACAGATGTGAATGACTGTGCAAACCAGCCTTGTAAGAATGGAGGCCTGTGTCGCGATCTGGATGGGGACTACACCTGCCACTGCCCTTCTCCATACGTTGGGAAGCAATGCCAGCTACGTGAGTTTTTATATACAGCCAATGATTTCCTGGTGGCAGTGTTTAATTTTAGTTTTGAATGCCATAACATACATTTTAGGGTACCTTATGGTTGAACCTGAGTTCTGAGTGTTTTGTTACAAATCCAGAGTATTTGAGGTACAGCTGCTTAATGACTATAATAAACCGAGTAGCAGTAAGCCGGACAAGACAATATAATGTAGACTTAATGCCCTATTAAATGGTGCTCACACTATATTATGGTGCAGGTTGTACATCTCTGCTGGGGATGGAGGAAGGTGGAATCGTAGCGTCCCAGATCTCGGCTTCCTCTGTACACTCTGGCATTCTAGGGCTGCAGCACTGGGGACCAGAGCTTGCACGCCTCAACAATCAGGGCCTTGTCAATGCCTGGAGCTCCGCACCCCAAGACAAGAACCCCTGGATTGAGGTTTGCCAATCAGCCCATTTACTGAAACCACTTCTTGCATAAAATTGACTTCTTTTACTATAAGAAAATTGTGACAATTGGAACTTTGATAATGGGAAAAACGCACAGATCTGAAAGAGAAACTAATAGAACTGATGATGAATGTTTTATTAAAAATTTTACTTTAACATAAATTTTAAATCCAGGTTGATATTTGATAAAGCATAAACATAAAATATATAATTCTCTATAGAGGCTGCAGTGTTGCATCCATATTCACTAAATTCATATCCATTCAAGTGCCACATACTTTAAACGTAAGTAAAACAATTTCTCATAACATACAAGAAACTGTTGACTGCAAGCGTTTAAAAATGTTTAAAACATCCATGTTAGTGGTGTGGATGTTTTTTAAAGGCCATTTCTGGTGCACAATACCAGAAAAAGTATTTGAAAAAAAGGTTTTTATTGTAATTTTTTGATTTTATTCAAAGTAATCACTGTATGCATCATGTGCTTGCATAGTAAATCATTTTTTTAAGGCCCATTCACACCAAGAACAATAACAATAAAGATAACTACTTCAATGTCCACAGCCACGCAAAGGATGATAATGTTCTGTTTATTATAAGCGTGTGCTACAGTTATGTCATCCGCCGCTTTGAATGCTCAAGCTCTTTAACACTGGCTTGGATTGGTCATCAATGTTCTGAAAGTGATTCCTATCATTCCTCTGTGCCGTTATTGTTATAGTTGTGGTGTGAACTTTCTTATTCTCACAGAAATCATGCAAAAGAGGTACAAAATAGGACAAAGTGATTCAGTTTCTTTTTGTGTACATCTGAAAAGATGTTCACACTTCCTGTCCATGATTTTCTCGTTTTAGATTAACATGCAGAAGAAGATGCGCCTCACTGGAATCATAACACAAGGAGCCAGCCGCATGGGGACTGCTGAGTTTGTTAAGGCTTTCAAGGTTGCATCAAGCTTTGATGGCAAATCATACACAGTGTACAGAGCAGATGGCCAGAGCAGAGACAAAGTAAGAAACATTACAAATCTTGTCTTCCTTTTGTGTTAAAGGGATAGTTCACCCAAAAATAAAAATTCTGTCACTTTCATGACGCTCCAAACCCGCAAGTCCTTCGGAACACAAATTAAGATATTTTTTGATGAAATCTGAGAGCTTTCTGACCCTGCATAGACAGCAACACAACTGACACGTTCAAGGCCCAGAAAGGTAGTAAGGATATTGTTCAAATAGTCCATGTGACATCAGTGGTTCAACCTTAATGTTATGACACTACAAGAATACTGTTTGGTGGTACTCTCATGAACATGCGTCGAAGACTGACACGGAGGAAAAGAAATTGTTGAATAAAGTCGTTATTTTTTTCTTTGCACACAAAAAGTATTCTCGTAGCTTCATAAAATTAAAGTTGAACCACTGATGTCATATGGACTATTTTAATGATGTCCTTACTACCTTTCTGGACCTTGAACGTGTCAGTTGTGTTGCTCTCTATGTAGGGTCAGAAAGCTCTCGGATTTCATCAAAAAAAAAAATCTTGGTAACACTTTATTTTAAGGTGTCATAATACAGAGTAATTATCTAATTAAGTACTTAGTAGTAGCCATTGTACTTACATGAAACAAAATGTACTTATCATGTAACTAAGTTATGGAACAGCCTGTGCTTACAGTTTGTAATTATGTAGATGTAATAGGCAGCTACTGTTACACATATGTAACAGGCCGAGTCTGTTACACAGCTACTGACTCTGTTACATATGTGTAACAGTAGCTGCCTATTACATCTACAGAATTACAAACTGTAATTACAGGCTGTTACATGGTAAGTACATTTTGTTTCATGTAAGTACAACAGCTACTACCAAGTACTTAACTAGGTAATTACTCTGTATTATGGACACCTTAAAATAAAGTGTTACCAAAATCTTAATTTGTGTTCCAGAGACAAACAAAGGTCTTATGGGTTTGGAACTAAATGAGGGTGAATAATTAATGACAGAATTTTCATTTTTGGATGAACTATCCCTTTAAAGTCTTCCTGATGTGCTAAAAGCTACTGTTTATCCTTTTGACTCTTATTTTTTTCAGGTGTTTGTGGGAAATACAGATAACGATGGAACTAAGACAAACATATTTGACCCTCCCATTGTGGCCCAGTATATTCTCATCATTCCTGTGGTGTGTCATAAAGCGTGTACTCTCCGGATGGAACTTGTGGGCTGTGAACTTAACGGTAATTTCAGTTGAATTAACTATAAATCATTATATTTATATTTATATTTATCTTGTTTTTGTTTTTTTTTACTCATTCTTTGCTATTTAGCACTCTCATTTTCCCTAACATGACAGTGCACTCCAGCACAATTGGTTGCACGGATCCGCTGGGCATGAAATCCCGTCTCATCTCTGATGTGCAGCTTACAGCATCTAGCAGCTTCCGCACCTGGGGTATAGATGCCTTTACCTGGTATCCCTTCTACGCTCGCCTGGATAAACAAGGCAAGACTAATGCTTGGGCAGCAGCGAACAACAACCGCTCAGAGTGGCTCCAGGTGAGGCTGAGACGTTGTGTCTAATTTTTTTACACAACTGTCAAAAATAGTCGTTGAAATCATAATAATTCAGTTACGCTATAAAACCATCATAACATGACATGTATAGATCTATCTAAATACAACTCTCTAACTTAGTAATTTGCACATCTTATACCTATATATTTTTTTTTTTTTAGCTTTGAAATCAATTATTGGACTGCAGTCTGATGTTTGTCTCTTATGTTTTACTGTGTTTTCTCTCATGTCACAGCTGGATTTGGAAAAACCTAAAAGAATCACAGGCATCATCACTCAGGGAGCGAAAGACTTTGGAGTTGTGCAGTTTGTTTCAGCCTTTAAGATTGCATACAGTGATGATGGACAATCTTGGAGCATCGTGAAGGATCAAATAACGAGAACAGATAAGGTTACAGCAATGACAACATCTTTATTATAAATATACACTACTGTTCAAAAGTTTGGGGTCAGTAAGTAAGATTGTAAGTAAGATTGTTTTAATGTCTCTAGTCACTTATGTTTTGCCAAGGTGTACATAACAACAGTAAAAATATTTACTGAAATATTATTGCAATTTAAAATAACTGTTTTATATTTCAGTACATTTTAAAGTATAAGTTATTCCTGTGATGGCAAAACTGAATTTTCAGCAGTATTCAGTATCATGTAATCCTTCAGAAATCATTCTGAAATGCTGATTTGGTGCTGATTGTTATCCATTTGAAAACAGTTTACAAAACTGTGCTGCTTAAATAGTTTTGTTTAAATTGTAATAGGTTTTTTTCCGGATTATTTGTTGAAAAGAAGGTTCAAAAGGACAGTATTTATTTGAAATTTATATTTTTGTAACAACGTGCAAGGAACAAATTAATGTATCCTTGCTGAATAAAATGATTCATTTCTTTAAAAAAATAATCCCTCTGGGATTGATGATTTCTCAGTGTTTTTTTTATTTTGGGTGTAGGGTGCAACATCACATGGTTTTGTTTACTGGGTACAGTAAATCTCTTTGTATGAACTTCGAGCTCTACACATTGGGATCTGGATACTCAGAGGAAATTAAAGAATTATCAAGCTACTAACTCAGCTTTAGTTATGTATATATAACAAAGGCCTCAAAGCACATAGGTCTTACATTCAGTTGTAGTCATTTCATCTGACTAATTGAAATGTTTTTTCCTGCAGATTTTCCAAGGCAACATAGACAACAACACACACAAAAAGAATTTGTTTGAGCCTCCGTTCTTTGCTCGATTTGTGCGTTTTCTGCCCTGGGAGTGGCATGAACGGATAACTGTACGCATGGAGCTGCTGGGCTGTGATGATTAGCGGACGTGCTGAAGGATGCACACTGCCCCTCTCTGCACTGGTTTCACCTGAAGTGTTTCTGCTGGTTGTAGGTGATGCTTTGTTTCAGTATACATAAGCGTCATCTGTATTGCTTTGTATTTTATTGTATCAATGTCACTATTTTGATCTTAATGATCTAGTTGATCTCACCCAAAAAGATACTTTGAAGAATGTTGGTAACCAAACAGTTGAGAGTAGCCATTGACTTTCATAGTATTTGTTTCCATACTATGGAAGTCAATGGCTACCATCAACAGTTGGGTTACCAACATTCTTCTAAATATCTTCTTTTGTGTTCAACAGCTGAAAGAAACTAATACAGATTTGGAACAACTTAAGAATTTCATTTCTGGGTGTCAGTGTGTCAGAGAATATAACAGAATCAGAAGAACCGTTAACCTGTATGGAAAATTTTGACTGATTCTAATTTTTACTAAAAATGTAAGTCTCATAACCACTGACCATTCTTGTATTTAAAAATGCATGTTCTAATTGACAATGAAATACACAAACTCTTTTACTGCTATTCCTCATCTTCGGTGACCAGGATGAGTAAAACCTATCCTTGATTCAACCTTTCTGCCTTCTAGCACATGTACAGCACTGATCTGTAATGGAAAAAAGTAAACTTTTCTTTTCCTTTTTTTTTTTTGTTTTTTTTTTTTTGAGGGTAAGCACACGTAAGCTGTCTACTATATATATATATATATATATATATATATATATATATATATATATATATATATATATATATAATATATATATATATATATATATATATATATATATATAAAATGTTTTTTTTTTTTTTTAGAAATAATCTTGATATATGGGTCTGTCAGAAACTGTGCTGTAAATTAGAAATGAATTGAAAACACTATTATCCTCCAGGGAAATTTCTTAGTTCTCACTGTAAATGTTTAAAATAGGCATGGTAGACCTGCTCAAATCAATTGACCTGTTTGCACTGCAGTTGTTCTACACTTTATACTACAGTTTATATATTTTAGAACTCAGTTTTATTTGTGTCAACCAAACTCGAATAGAATTGTACAATTGTGCAAATATTGAGTATTTTTATCTTTTGTAAAACACATTGTCTTTAACAATATTAATAAACATGTTAAATATTTGTTCTCTTCCTTACGTGGCTTAAACTGAAGATATTCAATATGTGCTTTTTCAGAAATAAAAATGTGCATGAGACTAGGTGATTAGTCTTCTAATCTCGTAAAAACCTGAAAGAACTGGCTTCAGTAAATGTCATGATGAAAATGAGAGGTTCTTAGATCCGTAGCTTCAAATTTCCTTCTTTAGGTCAAAAGCATTGGATATGCTGCCACATAAGTATCATGTCCCTGGGCTAGTAATAGATTTGTGTTTTATCTTAAAATATTAAATAATATTATAGCAGCAGATATTTTGAGAAACAGTAGTATTATTATAAAAAGATTTTAAATACATTTAACATTTAGTTGATGCACATGAAATAAATCATTTGTAAATTTGAGTGTGTAGTGCTGTTATTACCAAAGGTAAATGCTTTATTCTGCCATTTATAGACAACACAAATCTACCAGAGAGGATGTCATGCTTCAGATCAACCAGAAGATGGCAGAAGGCTTTTGGCTTCATGCTCTACAACAAGGTTCTCTAGGCGACATGGGAGAAACAGGTTAGGGCATCACAAACAGCCTAAAAGGGGTCCATTCAGTCACAGGGTAGTTCATTCCTTCCACTCCACCCAATTAGGCAAACATTATCATATGTTTAAAAATACATTTCTAGACTGGGTTTGGTGAGGTAAAAACCATTTTCTTTCCATTACATACCTGTACATTGTGAATAACCTCTCTGAGTACTCTTTGCCCTTCATTCCTGCTCTGTATGACAGACTACCGGCCAACACACAAATCAGTCCTGTATTAACCATGATGTATGGAATGTTTTAATGGTACGTTGTTGCATTTACTGTAATACAGGTATTCAAAAACAAAGTTCATCTGAAGACATTCATGGATAAATTGAAATTCTCCTACTAGTAGACAACAGATTATCACAACGACAGTATCGTCTCATATTCTCCCATGTTTTCACTGTTGACTTTGGTCACTCATCCATCTCAATTAAATAAATGATAGGTTTTCTATGCCACAGAGTATCAAACCGTTTGCAATTCATGAGAAAAAAAATGAATGCTTTTCAAGAAATGTTTGTGCATCTTCTGCAGTTCATGCTGCATTCGTCATTTCAGCTGTATCAGATGAAAATAAAGCTATGCTGCATAAAAGAGAGCTCCCGCTGCCTTTGGGATGAAAGAGGCACAGCCTCTTGAACTAAGTAAGCAGTCTCATCACAGAAACACGCAAAATGTAAAATATTCACAAGGTACTTGTCATTAATAGTTCTATCTGAACTATTGTTATAAAATAAAAGCTGTTAGCTGATCCAGGGTCATTCTTGTCCCCATGTAGTACTGTGCCCTGCACAGTCTTGGGCGACAAATAACATCTAACAAACAAGTACATTTTCATTGTTGGGTTTACATTCATAATCTAACTGGATTTGGCTATCTCTGTCTGATGTTGTTTAAAGGAGTAGTTCACTTAAAATTAAAATTTGCTCACTTTCAGGTCATCTAAGATGTAGATGTGTTTGTTTCTTTATAGGAACAGATTTGGTGAAATTTAGCATTTAATCACTTGCTCGCCAATGGATGCTCTGCAGTGCATGGGTGCCGTCAGAATGAGTGTTCAAACAGCTGATAAAAACCTTAAGATGATAATTGATCAACTGGAGTTGTGTGGAATACCTTTGGATTATTGTGAGGTTTTTATCAGCTGTTTGGACTCTCATTCTGACGGCACCCATTCACTGCAGAGGATCCACCAGTGAGCCAGGATGTAATGCTAAATTTGTCCAAATCTGTTCTAATGGAGAAATAAACTCATCTACATCATGACGTTGAGTAAATTTTAAGCAAATTTTCTTTTTTGGGTGAACTATTCCTTTAATTACATATGGCTTTTGTAAGGAAAAAGATGGACACACCCAGTCAAAGATGGATGTACTATGTGTTATGCTGTGAGAAATAAATAGATCTCATTTCGCATTAGTTTCCAACTCAGACATAACAAATTAACGACATCCTTGTGCAAGTTGTTTTCTTAATCTGTCTGGTTAGGTATTAGAAATAAATAAGATTTTTTTTGTAAACGTCTTTTATGGCTATAGACTTTTTTTTAGGTTTGCATCTCCTCTCCACAAACTAGATGAAAATAATACTTCACATTTCATCCCATCATTTATGTTGTGCATGTACCTAAAATTTGGCTTACTAGCAGAGAAAGACAAAAACATTTCACTGTCCTTCACAGAGGAAAAACTGGGCACAACCAGCTCTTCACTCAGTACTTTTTAACATAAAACACTAGCTGGTCCAAAAGGAAAGCCTGCAAATATTTACAGACATCTTTAAGAATGCTGGTGGTCTTTGATCTGCTGGTCTCTGATCTTTTGTTGCAGGAATGAGATGAATCGCTCCATCATGGCTGACGGCCAATAACTGACATCTAATGTATAGGGGGGCAGCAATATACTAGATGGGCACTTATCTTGAAAATAACACTTTTTAATCACAAATGCTTCATAATTCAGTGTCTTGGGAAATAAATATAAAACTCGTACTGATTTAAAAATGAATCTCTAGCTCTTCAAATCTCCTTAGAGATGTTTCTCCAATGTTGTTGTATTAGATTTATGAGAGTGATGACCAGAAGATTCTTTTTGCAGTCCAGATTTGACCTCTATAAATACAAAAACAAAAGACATCATGTCAGTACCTTTTACATAATGTATAGAATATATGTGTACAACATACAAAGACGATTAAATAATTAGTTATTTTAAATGAATTCTTATTTTAAATCGTATTTGATTAAATATGATTAAAATTTGACATCATGTGGATTTATGATTTAAAGGTATAGTTCACCCAAAAATGAAAATTCTGTCATTAATTACTCACCCTCATGTCATTCCAAACCCCTAAGACCTTCGTCCATCTTCAAAACACAAATTAAATTTTTTTTGATGAAATCTGAGAGCTTTCTGACCCTGCATAGACAGCAAGGGTCCTACCACGATCAAGGCACATAAACGTAAAAAGGACATCATTAAAATTGTCCATGTGAGAAGAATTGTTGAATAAAGTCATTATTTTTGTTTTCTTTGCATGCAAAAAAGTACCCTTGCTGTCTATGCATGGTCAGAAAGCTCTGTTGGATTTCATGAAAAAAAATCTTAATTTGTGTTCTGAAGTTGAACGAAGGTCTTACGGGTTTGGAACGACATGAGGGTGAGTAATTAATGGTAGATTTTTTTTGGGTGAACTATGCCTTTTTCTGTCACCAAAACAAATTCCTCGTATGTGTAAACATACCTGGCAATAAAGCTAATTCTGATTCTGAAAATATTTTGGATCAGTACTTTTTTTTAGAAATACATTTATTCATCAGTGACACATTAAATTGATCAAAATAGACAGTAAAGACATTTGTATTATTATAAAAAAAAAAAAAAGAATTATAAAAAAATGTAAGCAACAGAATCATTTACAACATTGAAAATAAGAAGAAATGTTTATTGATCACCAAATCAGCATATTAGAATGATTTCTGTAGGATCATGCAGTAATGGCTGCTGAAAATTCAGCTTTGCCATAACAGTAATAAATTACACTTTAAAATATATGAAAATAGAAAGCAGTTATTTTAAATGTTAATAATATTTCACAGTATTATTATTTTTTTTTTTTAGTTTTTGATCAAATAAATGGTGAGCATAAGACACTTAAAAAAAATAAAAAAACATTTGAAAAACTAACCAACCCCAAACTTTTTAATGGTAAGGTAATGGTTATGTTTTTGGTAATGCTTAAGTAGCTTACTGGCTATGCATTGCACTTGAGGCTTCTCCCACTGCCCGTCTGCCATGCAGCGGATCACAGGTAGGTGGCGCTGTATGAAGTTTTCACTGCACTGGTATCTGATTATAGAATTCACCTGGTAACGATCTTTCTTGTTGCCAAACATCCTGGCATTCTCCACTTTAGGAGGTTGGTCACATGTCACTGAAAGACGAGGAAGTCAAATTGAAACTGAATCACTAGTGATGCCATTTGTTTGTGTATGGTGGTGAGCATACCTGGACCTGTTTTGCATGTGAAAGGTAAGTGATAGTTGCAGGGCACATCATTCCATTGGCCATTTTCATGCCAGATCATTACTACACAGTCTTCACCAGAGTTAAAATAATTGTCGGGCTGGTTAGGCCTCCAGTTCTCATATTGCTAAGGAAAGGAAGAGAAAAATCAAGCATTATACTCTCTCTCAATCAAACAGCTCTATTATTAGAAATGCAGCTTCTCAACAAGAGTCAGGCTTACCAGCGGAGTCCCATCTGACCAGCGGAAGTCATTTTCCAACGTTTTATCGTTCAGTCCAATCCACTGATAGTCTTGTGCATATGCTGTTTCAAGAGGGTGATTGTTTGTAATCAGAAAAATAACACAGATACTTAGGAGCTTAAACACACAGACACACACTCACAGTTGATGAAGGCCTGCTCCTCTGGAGTGATAATGCTCACCAGGTGAGCGTTTAAGTCTCGACAGTGTTGCTCAGCATCCAGCCAGGTCTCTCTCTTCGAGAAATGCAAGTAACAGTTGCCCTGAAACTTAGTCCAGCCCTCCTCACAGCTGTGCACATCTGAAGCAACATCACATGGCATATTTACAACTGTTTCACCAGATATCCTCTTACACCACTATCGCAAGATGTGTAGCCCTTGACATAAACTTAAAAGGTTAGTTCACTCAAAAATGAAAATTTTATTGTTCTTTATTCATCCTCATGATCCAAACCCATATGCAAACACAAAGATATTTTTAATTAAACCTGAGAAATTTCTGTCCCTCCATTTAACGTCCATACCAACCAAAACTTTTACATTCATAAAGACATCATAAAAGTAATCCATGTGAATCGAACAGTTTAAATCTTGTGTAGAGGCAAAACCACTTTATATGATGAACAGATTTAATCTGACTTCTATTCAAGCATAAACATTGATCAATGTACATTCATATAGCTCATAAAATAAGGTCAACAGAAGCTCAACCGAAGATAACAAGCCTCATTGATTCTCACACATTTTGTGGAGTCAGTGGAATGGACTTCCAGCTGAGGCACGGAAATCTCTCAGGTTTCATTAACGTACATTCATTTCATTTGTTTAGATGATGAACGAAAATCTTAAGGGCTTGGGACAAAATGGGGGTGAGTAAATAATGACAGAATTTTCATCTTTGGGTGAGCTATCCCTTTCATACTTGCTATACAGGCAAATAAGAAACAAATGGCAAATGTATGATGGAATGTGCTGAGGGATTCGGATAAAGTCACTTTATCTTTCAGTGTTTAAAACCAGTGTTTTAAGTAAGCGACAAATGCCTTTAACGTGGCATAATATCAGCTTATCAGATAAAGTGATTTTCCAAAATTGTAAGTATTCCAGAAGACCGACGATTAAATTCCATATATTACGCCAAGAGAAACATCCAGCAGAAAATGAACAAATGAGATATTTCTAGTCGCTGCTCAGATGGAAAACATGAACTGGACACTTTCTGTTTACCTCAGGTTCTTCCTGTCTAAGTTACTAAACGGCTATAGTTTCTTCTTGCTATATTTTTACAGTACCTGCAAATGCATCATTGCATCCTGAATGACGCTGATGTTTAACTGCAACAGATTTTCATAAATGGACAGGCAAATCTCTCTCACACACACACAAAAAAAAAACCCTCACCAATCCCTACTCGACACAAAAATATGCCCTGTTTCCAGGGACTTTCATTCCACTACAGCAACATCTAGAGCTGTGTGTCACCTTAAGGTTGTTTTTGAAAGACCGTTAGCAGAATTAGCTGAAGCAGCCTCATACCAATCTCACAGCGGTCTCCTTCGTAGCTGGGCAGACATAAGCATTTGAAAGTGTCCTCCACCTCCACACAGGTGGCTCCATTGGCGCAAGGGTTTGAATGGCAAACATCAACCTCTGCAAATAAACGTTTAGCGATTAAAGCTGACTACTATGAAGATGCCCTGAGGAAGGCCAAGCTTAGCAGAGAGCACCATTGAATCAGAACTCCTGGAGCTGCTTCTAAACAAATCTCTTGCATAATTATACCATCAATATTTTGATAAGCTCAGTAAATTGTGGTAAATTGAAGGAGAGATCAGAGTCAGTTGCAGTTGCTGTAAGAGCGCTGACCTGGGATCAGTTATTAGCCTCTCATCATGAGGTGAGCAGATCAGCACTCTTACAGTCCCAGAAACAGAAGCAGAATTTTAGAGTTCAGATTCATATGAAGATGGACGAGAAGTATGAGCATGTACCAGGTGTTAGCAGGCGTGCTGATTAAACCAGACTGCAGCAAAGGCACAGCTGAACAAAAACAACAAGGTGAACAGTCACTGAAAAGACATCTGGACACAAGAGCTAAGTTGAGAAGTACTTAACCACACACACATGCCACATAACCTGTAAAATGGACTGAGGACATTAATCAGGCAAGAGCAAACTGAACAGAAGTTATTCACAAATAAAATGCAAAACAGTGAGATACTTAGAGACAATCATTTAATTCATTTAAACCCAAAAATGAGCCTAAAAAAGCAACAACAGCTGTTAAAAGCAAACAGGATGGCTATTCATAATAAGAATGTTTATCAAAATTTCCAGTATTCAAAATACAAAATTTCAAAAAGTAACCATAATTTACATGACTGATTCAATAACTTAGTCAATTCAATCTGACTCACCAAACTGGCACTCTTCTCCATGCAGTCCAGGTGGGCAGTGACAAATGCCCACCCCATCCTTCACCGAACACACCCCAGCTCCACAAGGGTTTGGTTCACATGGGTTAAGAGAAGCTATTATGGTTTTTGAGAAAGAAAGAGAGCAACACATGATGAAAAAAAAACATAATAAAAAGGAGCAGGTTTTTTTTCTCAAGAGGTGAGAAGAAATAGATTTCTATATTTATGATCCACCAATGAGCCAGCCATTATTTTCACGCTATGGATGATAACAATAAATAGGCAATATAAAAATTGTATAGACGAGACATTAAAAAAAAAAAAATCATTAATACTGGCCAGTAACGTATAAGGAACTGATAAGTCACGTATCTCTGTTCTATATTTTAACAAATTTTACACAAAAGGAATCTCACCATTCGCAACAAGCCCTTCCGTGACAGAAGGGCTCTGTAAAGAAGTAGGTTCTGTGATAGAAGACAAAGCTGCAGAAGTAACAGTGTCAAGTTTACTCGTGATTCCCTCTGGTTCTGACAACGGAGGCAATGGAGGTCCTGCAGCATCACTGTACAGGCCAGATGGCCCTTGAGCAGATAGTACATCTGAGGGAGCACCACTAGAGTTCACTGCTGGCGTATCTTCAGTAACTGGGATCCATTCATGTTCTTGTCCACTAGCAAAGGCACTTTGGTCGTCTCCACTCCCTGAGGACAACCTGGGGGTGCCACTGTACTCCACCTCCCCCCTTCCAAGCTCCATGCCTTGGAAGGGCTTGTTGGACATTTCCACCAGGCCATTATTGGTGAAGAAGATGATATCACCGCTAGCTGATTCCCCTGATCTTTCCCCTGATTCAGTGGCATAGCCTCCAGATGTAAATCCACTTCCGTCACCAGACCCAAACAGCAAAAGTCCAGAAGCTTCCTGCTCACGAGGTTGTTCTGTGAGATCAATGAAGCCCGACCCCAAAAATGTCAGACCAGAAAACTCTAAACCACTCCCAGAGCCACTGTGGACACCACTAACTTCAGATAGATCACCACTCATCCCAGAGATATCACCGCTCATCCCAGAGATATCACCACTCATCCCAGAGACATCAATGCTCATCCCAGACCCTGAGATATGTCCTGATCCGCTGAAATCCACATGGCTTCCACCCAGCTCTTGTTCTGTTAAATGTGGAGCAGTGGACACCTTCACCCATGGGCTATCCACCATGATGTCACCACTGCCATCGATGAATGAAATGCCACTGGATCCTCCAGAGGGAAAAATTCCTGATGGGAAACCACTGAATCCTGAGGACTCCTCGGTAGAACCTGATCCTGAGGAGATGCCAGAAAGGTCTCCACTCTCGTCGCTTTCTCCTGAGCTGCTGGAAAAGTCTGAGGTAGATCCACTCTCTTCAGAGCTATATCCTGACCCACTTCCTGATCCTGATCCAGAGGTGTCCAGTCCGAAGAGACCTGAGCCCTGGCCAAAGGGAAAGGTGAGGATCTCTGTGCCTGCCTTCCCAGCCTCTTCGGGTCTTCCTGAAGCTGATACAACTCCTGAAAAAACAGAGTCACTTCCTGAAAAAGTCACTAGGATATCTAAGCCACTGCCAGATCCTGAAGAACCTCCAGACCCGCTTGGCAGATCCCCACTCCAACTGGCACCAGAGGAGTCTCCACTTGACACAAATGACCCACTCGGCTGATCCCCACTCCCACTGTCCAACAGATTGTCTGAGCCACTGGCTCCAGAAGAGTCTCCACTTGACACAAATGACCCACTCGGTTGATCCCCGCTTCCACTGCTCAACAGATTATCAGTGCCACTGATTCCAGAAGAGTCTCCACTCGACACAAATGACCCACTCAGTTGGTCCCCGCTTCCACTGCCCGACAGACTGTCAGTGCCACTGGCCCCAGAAGAGTCCCCACTTGAAACAGGTGACCCACTTGGCTGATCCCCGCTTCCACTGCTTAACAGATCATCGGTGCCGCTAGCCCCAGAAGAGTCTCCACTTGAAGCAGGTGACCCACTCGGCTGATCCCCGCTCCCACTGCTCAACTGATCATCAGTGCCACTGGCCCCAGATGCACCAGATCCAGAGGGTTCCGCAGAGATAGTAGTAGGAGTAGCTCCTTCTGAGGAAACACAGATACACACAGAATCTAAGGTACTGCACCAAAATTAACACTCATCATGCATAAAAATACATTAAAAATACACGGGATAGTTCCATTAAAGGGATAGTTCACTCAAAAAATGAAAATTCTGACATCATTTACTCACCCTCACGTTGTTATAAACCTGTATGATTTTATTTCCTCTGTGCAAATTAAAACATTGTATTTTGATAAATGTATTGGTTTTGGACCATAAAATGGAAGTCAATTATGGTTACCAACATTCTTCAAAATATATTCTTTTGTGTTTCTCAGAAGAAAGAAAGTCATACAGGTGTAGAATCAGATGAGTATGGTAAGTCAATGCTAATTCAAGTTGTAAAATGTCACAGACTGTGATTCCTCAAAACCTAATAATATTTATGAATTACTGTAATATATATTAAATATAACAAAATATATTTGAGCATTTTTAAAATAATTATTCAGATGTATGATTTATGCATTTTTTTATCTTTATTGTCACTGACTCGCATATGTATCCTGAGCTACAGTATATTACCAGGTTTGAGAAGAGCAGGGAGGGATGTCACGCTCACTATCTTTTCCTCTGTCACCGTCATATTTGTTTCACTTTCATTCAGAGACAGATCCAGATCCACTATATGTATAAAAAAAAAGACAAATATGTAAAGAATAATGTATATTGTATAAACACTCACCAGACTTCATGTTTTACATTTAAAAGAATCTACAATTTATGACCTGTATATAATTACACTGTAGATGTATTTACCCTTGATGCAGTATACATCAAATTTGGAGTGCAGGTCAGGAGAGCCAGTTTGGTTAGGAAACTTGTAAACTGTGTGAACTCCAGCCTTCCCTCCACCACACTGCTGCCGCGGGTTATTGATGGAGTAACGTACACTGCGGTCAAGAAGCCAGCCAGCACGGCACTTATCAAAGCCCTGCTTCCAAGCGGCATACAGGTCTCCTGTGGAGGCCAGGAAGGCATTCTTGCCCTGGCAGTAAGCCACTGCCTCACCATAAGTGAATCCCTCGAATGAACTTGCATGGAAAACTTCCCCTGAAAATGTGAATACACTGAGTGATTCAGAGTTATTTTTTTTTTTCCCATGAAAGAATCCAGCTTTTTAAATTTTTGTTTTGTTTTGTTTTACTCTCAGAAATTTAAAATTTTAAAGTAATTTATATTTATTTACCTACCCTTTGTCCACACAACAGTTTTTATGTATTTATGTAGAGTCTCTTACCCCGTAATTTGTCCACATAGCAGTACACATCATAGCGTTCATCGGCAGAACGCAGTCCATAAGACCTCACACCAGCAACATGCTCCAAATCACCCGAGCATTTCTCACGTGGAGACACAATGGGATACCTGCATAACCATCATTTACACACATTTGTATATTCTTGCAGTATGAGGCAGATAATTTCACAAGAAGCATTTGTCATCAACCCTGCCACAAATATTTTGCTTTACACTTATAAGTTTATATATGGAAAATATTTAATGAAAACATTATAACTTATAAAATAGAAATAAAAATAGACCCACAATTTAAAGAAAATTGAACAGTTCACCACAATGTTACAATTGTGCAATGAATCGTACCTGACAGTCTGATCTAACAGCCAGCCAGCATCACATTGATGGTAACCAGACTCAAAGGCTGCCTGCAGTTGCTGGGCACTGGCAATGACTGCACCGATGCTCTGACATGCCAGCTGAGCCTCGACAAAGTCAAAAGCATATCGACCGGAGCTTGCACGATAATGGAAGACCACCCCTGCAGAGGCAATTAATAACAATGGGTGTCAACAGATTTATATAAGTTACATAGGTTTGTAAAACTGAAACACTTAATTGTGTTTTTGTAATAAAAACTTTTAATCTAGTGCAAGATTCTTACATGCTATTTAAATTGTCTTCAGAAATAAAAAAATCTAGTTTGTAATACGTTACTTTGATATTTCAATATGTTTTAGAGTAAGCTGTTACTTCAGTTTAATATACTAATTTGCATTCAGTCTAATTCAGCATCTAGACATTTGTTCACTGTGGTTGTGATATAAATATGTTGACACTGATGACAATATATAACAGTAAAATCACGCATTTTCATGATTTATCTTGGAACAAGGAAGGATTTATCTTGGAAGAGGAACAGGAACAGTGTAACCCTCATAAACTTCATTGGTCTTTGTATGTGTTGTTGTCATGATAAATTTGATTATGCAAATACTATAAGGTGAACTGAAGCCAACGTGAATGAGATACATAAGGTGGTACACAGGAATAAATAAGAATTAATACATATAGAATTAATATTAACCGTAAATTATGGTGTTTTGCAGTCAATACATACGTATGTCAAATCATAGAGAACAACAGAATAATGCTTCATTTTTACTGTATTGTTCTCATATTGATACATACCTGTTGCAGACATGATAGCTTCGGTTTCATTCAAACGGGATAAATCAGAGGAAAGATCAGTGCTATCAGTGACCCCTTCCACAGTGTCCACAGAGCTGGGGGGTGGTGAAAGCGGCAGCTGGGAATTATTTAGTGCAGTATATGGGAACTCGACACTAGTGGTCACTGATGGCTTGTATGTTACAACTTTTCCCTGTAGTTCACTTTCTGTGGAGGTGGGATTTAAAAAGACCTGGGGGCTTTCTGTGATCGTGTCCACGCTCAGGACACCACTTCTGGCTTCTGTGGTCGTCTCTATGTCGAATGGCAATAGGCCAGAACCTTCCTCACTCGTTTCTAAATGAAAATATATGAACAATATACACCTGTTGGTACCTAATCAATTAGCACCAGCTATTAAACACACATTATTGTGGATCAACAAGGATAAAACAATCAAATAACATATATGTATGTGGATAAACAATCATAAATGATAAAGAAGGAATAGCTAAATAATAGAGAATTTTGTACCAGAGTAGCAAAATGCATCATAGCGGGAGTCTAAGAGAGGGTAGCCAGTCTGATTGGGAAACAGATAGACGGTGCGCACTCCCAGCAGGCCACCTCCACACTGCGGTCGGGCGATGTAGATGGGGTAGCGAACGCTCCGGTCTGCCAGCCAGCCTGCATTACAAACATCCATACCACGCTTCCATGCCAGGTACAGCTGTCCTGTGGTGGCCAACTTGGCACCCAGCTTTGCACACTCAGCTTCTGCCTCCTCAAAAGTGAATTTGTTAGGGGAAGTAGTGTGGAACACTTTTCCTGTGAGATGAAATGGAACGTTTTTTAGCATTTCGATGTTCTTCAAAGAAGGCATTTAGTTCTCTGCCATCTCAAACAAGTACCTGTCATTTTCTCAGCAAAGCAGTACACGTCATACGTCTCATTCACGTCTCTTACTCCATATGTCCTCACTCCTGGAAGTTCGTACTTGTCTCCATAACAAGCCTCGCGAGGATCATGAATAGGGTACCTTTATTCCACAACAAATAACAATACTTCCATCACATTTTCGAACAAAACTATAGAACATTAACTACATATACATTACAATTTTTGTCATGTTTTCGGAAAAAAGCTACAGTAAACCCATTAACCTCTTAACATGCAAAGATTGTGTACCACATTCACATAACTTTTTATACATTTAAAAAATACAGTATATTCTTAATATTTTTTATTTTTGTTTTTATGTTTGAGATTATATATCTTCATATTCATAACAGTGAGTACTTCTGAATCTTAAACAGTAAACTTTCAAGTGTCAGCTTTGTGAACATATGTTGATTATGTATCTATTCTGAAAGACTTATGAGCAGCAACCTTTTTATTTTGGGTATGTCATTTATGTCCCCATGCCAAAATTGTGTGTGTGGTGGGGGGGTTGCTTGAGAATTGGTTAATTGGTAACTGTAAGTTACCTACTATGCTATGGTGAAAAAGTGTAAATGGTTTCTTCTTATTTTTGTTGTTTTTGTAAATTAAGGCCTTTTCACACCGATAAGATAACGATAAAGATATAGTTCTAAAAATCGTTATCAGTACTAAAGAATAGCCGAGTCCACACCACAGCTGTAATGATAAAGACACAGAGAAACTATATTGTTGGAATCACTTTCAGTATGTTTTTTCAAGCTGATGAACGATAAAACATTGACAGCCAATCAGAATCAGTTCTGCTATAACGAGCTCGAGAATTAAAAGCGGCAGACAAATTGCACTCAAGTAAACATACGATGTCGTCCGCTGGTGTGGACGCTAATATAGTTTTCTTTTAGTCTTTATAGTTATCATTCTTGGTGTGAACAGGCCTTTAGGGTGTGTTGTGTTATATTTTCTGTTATCTAGTTAATGTTTATTTTAGTCATGTGTTTATCCTGTGCATCATTTACAAAGAAACATTGGCCATGTTTTACGGACAGGACACTTACAATGAACTCTTATTCATCATGTGGCTTTTTATTGAACTACCTCTGTTATTATCTGTACATTTTAAGGTTTTCAAGTAGACTGATATATTCACATTACATCATTTAGTGATATCCAGAAGTTGTGAAATATACATCCACCAATATGCCATCCAGTAACACCTGAAACATTTTCAATGTATGTTTTTATGGTGAGTTTCTGGATACTACAGCTGCCATTTGTACCGTAAATTTTACAGCATAAAATATTTTTTACATTGAAGGTGACTAACCTGACGGTCTGATCTGCAAGCCAGCCAGCATCACACTGGTGGAAACCCTCATCATAAGCTGCTTGGAGTTGCTCTGGAGTAGCAATCACTGCACTGTTTTGAATACAGGCTGCCTTGGCCATCTCAAAGGTAAGGGTATATCGTGTGGTGATGGCACGATAGTGGAAAACAATACCTAAGCAAAATAAAAGTACATCTATGTCACATTTCTGAGAGAAAAAAGCACACACATACAGTCATAAAGTAATTTAAGGATCTTAATTCACACAAACAGTACCTTGAACTTGAACGTCAACAATATCATAACCGTCCTCTATCCCATGCATGACCTCACAGCGGTATACTCCCGAGTCATTGGAATGGAGCTCAGTGATCTTAATGGAGGCGTCTGTGGGTGTCACGGGGTATCCAACCATGGTGATCCTATCCAGATACCGTTTGTCGATGCTTACTACTCCTTCAGATGCCACTAAGATGTTTGTGGTCTTTTCTTTGGTGACCAGACTCCATTTGATCCGGTGAGACAAAGGGGCAATGGTGGGGGCACCAGGGTCATTGACTGTGTTGTCCTGGAAGTAGCAGGGCAGAACTAATGTGTCACCCATCAGAGGCCGGAGAGGAAGCTCATTGGGTATGCTGACGCTCAGTGTGCTTTCAGGCTCTGTGATAACATATACAGGTTAATGAGGTTTTCAAGAATACTAGCAATTTCAATATGTAATTTACACAATGAATACGCACCAGTGTAAACGTAATCGAAAGACGCTGTGGCAGAGAAGACCCAGAAACACATACTCAGCAAAAGCAAGGACAGCATCGTTCACCTACAGGTTTAAAAGAATGGTATGACCATCATATTTGTACATATATTCTGCAGCAACTGTGATATTCTCAGTTTTTAATATCCATGAGAAGGCAACTTATATACTGTGCTTTGCTCAAAAGATTTTATTCTGACAGCATATCAGATGGACCAAATGAGGTTTTCCAAGTTCATAACAAAGGTTTGGTACAATAAGAGGTTTTTGAGAGAGAAAACCAACATGTAATTTTCAGTTCCCAAAATTACCACAGCAACAGTACAGTTCTTATGCCAATACAAGCTGGTCGTATCTGTACCGGGGCGGTTTGGGAATTAACTTACCATTAATTACTGAATGTCTGCCATGCATGGATAGAGAGAGATATGCTGTTCTTCTAGTTTACAGAGTTTTGGGGAAAAGAATTTAAAAGGTTTGCCCTTACTTAACAAACATACAACATTTATAAATCTTTGCCAGTGTTGGCTCGCTTTTAGGGGTGACGCTATATTTGACTTGCTGCAAAGCATTCAACAGTGCTTCCTATACATAGACTTATCTACACATACTGCTAGAGCAGAGAGCTACTTATTCATAGCTAGTTAAACTAGAGCTTTTTATACACTATTCCATATCGAGTTTGTCTTCACCCACCTTCTAGTCCAATCCAAATCTAATCTTGTAAAGCAAACAACATAAAAAAAACCTGAGAAAGTGAGCATACATGCATACACTCTGTGACCAACAGACCGTTTTTATTGTATCAGGTACCTCAAATTACTATAGCAAAACAAATAATGTTATGTCTATTTAGAAGTATTATGTCATTTTATAAAAAGCACAGAAAAACAATTAAGCTATTTGGAAAATGTGTGCAGTGTTTTTGTTAAGGTGCTCTGGACTGTGTTTAGAGAATGCACAAAGGAAAAAGATAAGATAAAATCAGTTGCCAAAGTTGGTTTCATGGGGAAAAGGGCTTAATGGCTTATGTGTTGGTCTTAATTTTTTTCCTTATAAGTCCTTCTTAAAGTACAGTGTTTGTCCCAGTTAAAGCTTAAATGGAAATCATTCAAGATTTGTAAGGTCATAGAAAGATAAAAGACTTATGAAAATATTAATCATTGCTCAAACGTGAAACGTTAAAAGCTGTGTGTGTTCCTGTCAAACTCAGCTAACGACACAAAACAGGGATTAAAAAACAATATTATTCCTATAATGAGTGTACTGTAAGTCACATATAGTGTGAGTTAAATGGCAGAATCATTTAATGTTGCAACAGTTAATCTCAGTATAATCCGCACAGACAGAAATATGCTAAAATTAATTTCAAGCAATTCTTAGACAACATGTGCCACCATGTGGATGTCAAAGGGTCAACAACAAAACTGTAGTTTAGGGTCTTGCCATTATAAGTCCAACATAATAACCTATTTTGTAAAGTAAATATAATATATATTAACCCACTTGGAAGAATGCTCTTATGGGTCAATTAATCCTGCTTAAGTATACGGTATGTGACATGAACAAACCAAGATGTCACTACAGTGTGCATTATTTCTATATGGCTGAGAACACGGCACAAACAATACAATGGGATGAAACAAGTAAATTTTGATGCATTTCATTGACGATAATATCATATAACCATTTTACAGCCAGCAACATTACAGTAGTAGGAAGAGTCAATGAAATGAAACACAGCATCTTTCGGCCAACGTTGAAAAGGGCTTAGAAAGTTTCATCTGCAATATCACCTTCAGCAGATATTTTAAGGCATCACAGCATTCGAAAGAAAAAAGTTTAAGTGGGCATCCCTGTATAGGCGCAAGAACTCTCTCAGAAAAAGAAAAGATACAAAGCTATGACTGGGACCGGCCCTACAAAAGCTAAAAGGTAGCCTATATATAGATATATATATGTGCCTTATTTACCACCAAATGATATTAGTACCTTTTTAAAGGGTACCTAGTGACAGTTTTTCTGAGAGTTAAGTGTATTGACAAGTTATTTGTCACTTTAGGTCAGGAAGGTTGCATATAACATCAGCCTCTTTACAAGACAATATAAAATATAAATGGTGTTTCTCTGTAATTACATATAACTATATATTATGGCAGAGCAACAAAATTAACTTCAATTCAACTCAATTTAGCCTATCTGACATAAGTCCTATTACAAAACCACCTTCAGTCATGATTGAAAACATAATGGTAATTTTTCACATTTATTATGATTATTCCTATTTATATTAACATCCTGAAACCACAATCAGCAAAAATAGCTATATTAATGCTCAAATTTCCAAATGATGAAATCTGATTCACTTTACTGTCACTCTGTCAGACATTTTAGTGTTTAATATCAGCAGTCAAAGAATGACTGAAGATTCACAACTTTCAGTTTGTAATCTCACATTACTTTAACAATTAAATCTACCCTGAGCATTTGGATTCATGTATAATTAAGCCAGAGATGCTGTGACAGTGCTCACCTGTACAGCCAGCGAAACCACAACATAAAGCCAAACTGTACATCACCTGTATACTGCAGTGTCCCTCTGAAACTCTTATATTCCTTGATTGCAGATGCTTTCCAGCTCTCTGATGGCACGCGCGTCTCTCAATCCAAACCCGTAATAAAAGTGTCGCGTGTGCAGTAAAGTTCAGAGGCGCTTCTGGCAGAAGAATGAGAAGCAGAAAGAAACTCTGCTCACAGGGCAAATACTTTAACTGAACAGGAGCTGAAAGGGGGACTAGGGAATGAGAGGTGGAGTGAAGGCGCACATAAAATTTCCACGCATGATGTAATTTGGCTATACACAGAGCCTCCGAAATTTTTGTGGCTAACATGCGCAAATCCTGACGATATTTGTGTCAACGGTCCTCTTGATCCGTCTTGAGCAATAATATATACATCATCGGACGAAACAAAGACGGCCTTTTTGCTAATACATTTACATGATGTCATGTTCCCTTTTGAATAATGCAATGCTATATTGGTTTGGTTCAAACACCTTATTCAAAACCCAGTTAAATTACAACCATTTCTAAGAATTTTGTCATCACATTTTTGCTTAAAAAAATAATTAGCAAGTTAATAAAACGACACTGGCATTAGTGTAACAACTCCAGTTCACTTATATAATTGCATTCAAGGTAGGCTATTCATTTTATGAAATTGCAAAAGCTAAAAGGTACATCTTTGTAGTTTATTTACACCTATACATATTAGCTTTTCACTTCATAGGAGGTTAACTTGGACTTGAGTCCTGTGGACTACTTAGGCTATTGTGATTTATCAGCTGTTTGAACTCTCATTTTGACGGCACCCATTCACTGCAGCTGAGCAATTGATGTAATGTTAAATTTGTCCAAATCTGTAGAAACAAACTCATCTACATCTTGGATGTTCTGAGGATGAGTAAATGTACACATTTTCACATTTTGGCACATTTTCATTCTTGGGTGAACTATTCTGTTAAGCTACAAATATGCTGTTTAATGCTATTCATTTTGTCCTGGCCCATTACAGGTAGAAATATCGTTTTTCCAGCTTAGAATATTCACTGGAGTAAAGTGTGACACCAGCCCTGTATATGCTACACATTTTATTATAAATCAGTGATTTATTTCAAGATTTTTTTCCTATTTTCTCAGTTTCCCAAAATCCCAAGTGCTGCTTTCAAATATTGTGCCTCTTGGTCACAAACATCCATCATATTAATTAGTCTTCTGGAGCAGCAACATTAACACGAGTGGAAAGCAGAGAAACAAGGCTTCATTCAGCAGCCTGGCCCACCCCGTTGTTCCTCTCAAACCTTCCTCTCAGAGGAACATGACAACGTATCCCATTGAATAGAGTCACTATTTGAGAACCTTGCGATGTCTCACAAGACATAGGCATAAGAATACAGAGTACCCAATAAAGAACGCTGTGTGCTTTGTGTCAAAGTTTAGGGGGGAAAAAAGCTGCAGCATGACATTTAAGATCTAATTTTCATTTATTCCTGAAGGTGTTTAATCAGAATCAGAATCAGAATGAGCTTTATTGGCCAGGTATGTTTACACATATGAGGAATTTGTTTTAGTGACAGAAGCTCTACAGTGCAACAGAAAGACAGCAACAGGACAGGACACAGATAATAAAAGAATAATTTACAAATATACAAATAGGCAATGTACAAATAGCAAAAACACAATATATAATATAGATAATTATGGTATACAGGTCTGATATGTGCAAATCTGAAATGAAAAAATAAGTATGTGTGGTGAATAAATAATTTATAATAGTGTTGTGTGTTCCACGTTTAATGTCAAGTGTTCATGAGATGGATTGCCTGAGGGAAGAAACTGTTCCTGTATCTGCTCGTTCTGGTGCTCAGAGCTCTGTAGCGTCGACCAGACGGCGACAGTTCAAAGAGGGAGTGTGCTGGATGTGAGGGGTCCAGAGTGATTTTGCCAGCCCTTTTGCTCACTCTGGATGAGTACAGTTCTTGGAGACTGGGGAGGGTTGTACCAATGATTCGCACAGCAGACCGGACTACCCTCTGTAGTCTTCTGAGGTCAGATTTGGTAGCTGAGCTGAACCAGACAGTTATTGAAGTGCAGATGACGGATTCAATGATGGCGGAGTAGAACTGATTCAGCAAGTCCTGTGGCAGGGTGAACTTCCTCAGCTGGCGAAGGAAGTACAACCTCTGCTGGGCCTTTTTCACAATGGACTCAATGTGATTGTCCCACTTCAGGTCCTGGGAGATGGTGGTGCCCAGGAATCTGAATGACTCCACTGCAATCACAGTGCTGTTCATGATGGTGAGTGGGGGGAGAGCAGGGGGGTTTTTCCTGAAGTCCACGATCATCTCCACAGTTTTGAGCGTGTTAAGCTCCAGGTTGTTAAGACTGCACCAGACAGCCAGCTCCTTAACCTCCTGTCTGTAGGCAGACTCGTCACAGTCCTGGATGAGGCCGATCAGTGTGGTGTCATCTGCAAACTTCAGGAGCTTGACAGAGGGGTCTTTAGAGGTGCAGTCGTTGGTGTAGAGGGAGAAGAGCAGTGGGGAGAGAACACAGCCCTGAGGAGCTCTAGTGCTGATGGTGCAGGTGCTGGATGAGAATTTTCCCAGCCTCACTAGCTGCTGCCTGTCTGTCAGGAAGCTGTTGATCCACTGACAGACGGAGGTGGGGACGGAGAGCTGTGTCAGTTTATTCTGAAGGGTGTCCAGGATGATGGTGTTAAAAGTGGAGCTGAAGTCTACGAACAGGATCCTCACATAAGTCCCTGGTTTGTCCAGATGCTGTAGGATGAAGTGCAGTCCCATGCTGACTGCATCATCCACAGACCTGTTTGCTCTGTAGGCAAACTGCAGGGGGTCCAGTAAGGGTCCAGTGGAGGCCTTCAGATAAGCCAAAACCAGTCTTTCAAATGATTTCATGACCACAGATGTTAGAGCCACAGGTCTGTAGTCATTAAGTCCAGTAATTTTGGGTTTCTTTGGGACGGGGATGATGGTGGAGCGTTTGAAGCATGAAGGGACTTCACACAGCTCCAGTGATCTGTTGAAGATCTGTGTGAAGATGGGGGCCAGCTGGTCAGCACAGGTTTTTAGGCAGGCTGGTGACACACCGTCTGGGCCTGGTGCTTTCCTTCTTTTGTTCTTCCTGAAGACCTGGCGCACCTCATCTTTGCTGATCTGAATTGCAGGTGTGGGGGAGAGGGGGGTAGCTGGAGGTGTGAATGGTTGTGTGGAGAGGTGTTCAGGGCGGGTGTGGGGTGTTTTTTCAAACCTGCAGTAGAATTCATTCAGATCGTCTGGCAGGTGTTGATTCTCCAGAGTGTTGGGGGATGGTGTCTTGTAACTGGTGATTTCTTTCATACCTTTCCACACTGAAGCAGAATCACTGGAAGAGAATTTTTTCCTTAGCTTGCCGGAATAATTCCTCTTTGCCACTCTGATCTCCTTTTTCAGTGTGTATTTGGCCTGTTTATACAAGACTTTATCCCCCTTTCTGTAAGCATCTTCTTTGGCCTGACGGAGCTGTCGGAGTTTTGCAGTGAACCATGGTTTGTCGTTGTTGTAAGTTAGGTGAGTCTTGGTAGGAATGCACATATCCTCACAGAAACTGATATAAGATGTTACAGTCTCTGTGAGCTCGTCCAGATCGGTTGCAGCAGCTTCAAAAACACTCCAATCAGTGAGAGAGAAACAGGCTTGTAAAACCCGCTCTGTTTCATTAGTCCATCTTTTGGCAGTTCTTAATACAGGTTTTCCAGATTTGAGTTTCTGCCTGTAGGTCGGTATAAGATGAACCAAACAGTGATCAGAGAGTCCTAAAGCTGCTCGTGGGACAGAGTGATATGCGTCCTTTATCACTGTGTAATAGTGATCCAATATATTACTGTCTCTGGTGGGACATGTAACATGCTGTCTGTATTTTGGCAGTTTGCGGGAGAGATTTGCTTTATTAAAGTCCCCGAGAATGATTAAAACAGAGTCCGGGTGTTGTTGCTCAGTCTCTGTGATCAGATCAGCGAGTTTCTGTAAAGCTGATCTCGCGTTCGCTTGCGGAGGAATGTAAACGCTCACGAGAATGAACAAGCAAAACTCCCGCTGCGAGTAGAAAGGCTTGCAGTTAATGAAGAGAGTTTCTAGATCAGAACAGCACATCTTCTTCAACACAGTTACATCTGTACACCACCTCTCATTGATGTAAAAGCACGTCCCGCCGCCGCGCGATTTCCCCGTTGATTCTGCGTCGCGATCCGCTCTGATCAGCTGGAAGTTAGGCAGATGTAACGTGCTGTCCGGTATGGTGTCGTTCAGCCAGGTTTCCGTGAAACACAGAGCAGAAGAGTTTGAAAAATCCCTGTTTGTCTGGGAGAGCAGAAGGAGTTCGTCCGTTTTGTTGGGTAAAGAGTGGAGACTCGCCAGATGGATGCTAGGCAACGCCGTTCTAAATCCGAGCTGTCTGAGCTTCACGAGCGCGCCGGCTCGCTTCCCCCGTCTGCGCGTCCTGAAGCGTTTGACCAGAGCTACGGCTCCGCCAACTACAATGTCCAGCAAAACGTCCGAATAATCAAAAACCGGTAAAAGATTTTGTGGTGTGTTCTGCCGAATGTTCAGCAGATCATCCCTAGTAAAACTGATGGTGTTTGAGAAACAAAAAAACAGGAAAAACGAACAAAAACAGTACAAACACTGAAGAGCAAAGCACAGTAGCTGCCATGTGCGGCGCCATCTTAGACTTTAAAAAAAAGTGAGATTTACAATATAATATAATATAAGAATAATATAAAAATATAAAAACTAATATAAAAACTTAAGTCTCACCTTATCCTTGACTATCCATCTCTCCATCATTAACATACCGATTACACTGCAGAGCTACAGAGAGAACCAATCATGAGCTGGCGTTTAAACTCAGTTTAAGTTTAGATGGGAGGGACATTCTCTGTTTCTTTTGGATGGTGATTAAAAACGGTAACTGAACTGCTTGGAATGGACTTCAAAGAGGAGGTTCACACTGTGAGTTTGTGTGAGTGCTTTGTCCTCTTTGCTTTTATTCTGCAGTTTGTGTGTATGAAATGAGATGCAAAGGTATGTTTGAAATTTGCCCTGGTTTGTTAACCTGCTCAGGTTAACCTATGTCCCTTGACACCTTTAAAGAGACACATTACCTTAAATCCCCCTCAAAATACTAAATATATCTTCTAACGTCCAGAAAGCAATGTGTTTAAATAAAAATTTTAAACAGAAAATTAAAAAGTAAATTCAATTAAATTATTATTACACAATAGTTCGCTCTGATATAGCATATGGCTGTGTTTCAGAAGAGTTTGAGTAGACAAGCAGTGAAGGTGTAAAACCTTGCAAGCTTAGAGACAGCATATTCATCAGATTTTAAGCAATCAAGCTGACGTTTGGTGATTGACGTTGACAACACGCACAGTTCCAAGTGAAGCCTTCAGGGACCTGAGGACATTTCGCTGTCCTGAAGGGCTCTTTTCATCAAAAAGGCCAAACTATTGAAAGACATCAGGCGTTCTCCTCACTGACAATCTTGTTTCTATAAAGAAAGAGAAAACTCAGGTCTCTGGAGAGATACAAAAGCTTCTTCGCAAGCCTGTGTGAGAAAACAGAATTCCTCAGGCCAGTTGTCACTCCAGGTGCTTTCTGTCATTCTATGTGGTGCCACTGGACTGTTTTCCCTACTACCTACCAAGAAGAATGAAGAGTGGTAAAGTACTGCCTCACCTCCAGTCTAGAAAGACATTATGGAGCTTTGAATTTAACTGGTGCAGTTATGCATCTTACTGACTCCATGAAATTGATTTTTTATACATTTGACTCTAGAGTGAGTTTGAACCTGACATAGACGAATGACTGAATTAGTTTTGTGGAGTTTTTGCTACTGCTATATCTAACATAATTTGACCCAAGATGTTTTGCACTCAGTGGCTCCCTGCTGTCGGGAAATAGGCTTTCTTTCACAGGGAGCGCCTTCACATGGTATTTTTGGACAGCACAGAACATATTTATTTTCCAACTGGAACTGAACAGTGCATTGTACGCCATAGGTTTCTAGAGCACCGTGTAAGTCCCAGAGCTGAGGAGAAGGACGCCAACTCTCTCTCAATAGTGTCCATTTACACCCCTCACTTAAAGCTGCTACATGTCTCATTTAATCTGTTAATTGTCACTGTTTTGTGCATCACACACAGATTTAATGTTCTGAAAATACTATATGCAAAAATATGTACATCCTATAGAAGATGCAAAGCATATGATTAGCTTGTTTAATTGCATCCAACAAGCCTTAATAGAATTCTAATGATTGTATATGTAAATATTTTATTATTTGTTAAATTATTGAATGAAAATTTTTCCAGAAAGTTAATTTACTGTAAATTCAATAATTTAAATCAATTAATCATATATATTTAAAATTAATAATTAAAAAAAAAACATTATTAACCATATTTTTCCATAAGATTTTCCCCATCATAATGCAAACAGAATTCCTGAAATTCTGAACTGGATCGCCGTTATCCACTACCCCCACCATACCTTTTAAAGGATAGATTTCACAAATTGAAATGGTCTTTGCATGAATTCACCCCTCTCCACACATCCCATAAGGAATTTAGAGCAGACGCAGTTCCTATGCAAGCATGTGTGTTTGCTTAAGTGTGTGAACGTTTAAGGGGAGACGTAGAACAGTATTTCCTTATCCACAGGAACAGACCTGACATTATTCTTGTAGTTCAACAGCTGATTAAAGCCTCTATCCACAGCTGAGATCATTGCTAGCATGTTTCACATACCTATACATTTCAACCCATCTCACCAGCTACTGTCTGTTTATGAAATCACATTTACGGAATATTACTTATTTTATGAAAGGAAATAAAAACAGGAAAACTTGTTAGTTTACCACTTCATGTTTTTTTCATGTATGGTGCACACTTGCATTTGACTGTGGAACTGTGGACAACAAGAATGCTCTAACGGTTCTGCACAAAGTCTGCATCATTTAAACATTTAAAAAACGCAAACACCTTTTACGGTTAAAAAACCAGTGCTGGCTTTAGTTCACCGTTGCTGCAAATACAGCATTTGTTTGGATTATGACTTGAGGACATTCCATGCATTTTAATGCGTCTGTTGCTTCAAATAAAATTCGGCTCTAAATAAAAACCCATGAGACAGACTGATAACAAGACGTATGGTGGGTATATATATATCCATCACTTCTTTGTAGTTACATGATAACGCATTTTTCCTGATATAATGTTTCACAGCATTGACTTAATTTGGCTCTTTTTTTTTTCGCCAGTGAGTAACAGAAAAAGACAATGTAAATATTCAAACGATGATCTGATGTACAATAATTATGAATGTAAATTCCAATATAATTGCTTTGGTTTTAAAAGTTACAAAAAATGTTCACCATAAAATCACTTCTTTAATTAAACTGATTATATAGGCCTATACATTTATCTAGAAAGTCCTGGTGAGTCATTACTATGGCAGAACTTTAAATTCAGAGGAAAATAAACACTGCAAGCAATGAATTGAAAAGCACAAAGTGGTTGATGTAAATATAAAGATGCATGAACCCATTGAATATCATATTAAAGGAATAGTTCTCCCAAAAATTTGCTGAAACTTTACTTACCCTCAGCTTCAGGCCACCCAAGGTGTAGATAACTCTGTTCCTTCATCTGAACAGATTTAGAGAAATTTAGCAGTACATCATTTGTTCACCATTGAATCCTCTGCAGTGAATGGGTGCCGTCAGAATGAGAATCCAAACAGCTGATAAAACAAACATCACAACAATCCAAAGGTAATCCACAAGACTCTAATCTACCATTTAACGTCTTGTGAAGTGAAAAGCTGCATGTTTGTAAAGAACAAATCCATTAATGCGTTTTAACTTTAAATCGTCATTTCTGGCCAAAACAGGAGTCCATAATCCATAATAATGCTTCTTCCAGTAAAAACGTCCATCCCCTGTTGTCTTGTCATATTAAAATGCACTGACATATTTGTTCAGAATATAAACTGTGTTTGATCTATACATATTGTTCTCCTGATTTAGATGGATTTGTTTGAAGTTAAAAATGCATTTCACAGATTTTAATTGATTGGACTGGAGTCGCTTGGATTACTTGTGGATTATTGTTCTACTCACCCTCATGTCGTTCCAAAGCTGTATAAATTTTCATTATGTTGAACACAAAAGAAGATATTTTGAAGAATTTTGAATAATCAAACAGTTGTTGGTCCCCATTGACTTCCATAGGGAAAGAAATACTATGGAAGTCAATGGGGACCATCAATTGTTTGATTATCAGCATTCTTCAAAATATCTTCTTTTATGTTCAACATAAGAGAGAAACAGGTTTGGAACAAAATGAGGGTGAGTAAATGATGACCAAATTTTCCTTTTTGGGTGAACTATCCCTTTAAAATCAAGCATAGACAATTAAGCGCTAGCTGCCAATCAATATTACGACCACACATAAATGCATGCATCTATCCAAGGGGCGACATCAGTCATGTGATTAAGTCCAAAAGAGGAGGACAGAGCACTTTTATAATGGAATCTATTGTTCTTTAATCACTCAATCAGCAGCACACTTCTGGTTTGACTAAATAAGGAACATATGTAAGGTGCGTTCCTGAGCCCTCTCCAACAGAGAAGCTTTTGTCAAAATGAGTGAGGGGTTAAAGTGATGAAATCTGCCAAACTGTAGCACTTGAACGCACAGTCCTTCCCTCTGTATGTTGAGCCCAGGTTGAAAGCATCAGATCTGAATTTACTGAATGGCTGCTTGTTGGTTAGAAGCTTATCAGATGTGTGGTGATTAGGTGTTTGTAAAAATGGTATACCTAAATAAGATTTGTTAAATTGATAAATACGATAAATAAATATTAAAAAACCTTTAAAAAATATTCAAAAGTAAACTATGAAATGCTGAGTGGCAAAAGAATAGGAAGCATGAACAAGGCAGAGTTGTAGTGCATTAATGGTCACATTCATATACGCTTATATTCTTGTTTTCTGTTTACATATAGACATTGTGGCATATCTGTGATCAAAATCATATTGCGGTTTTCCCAAATTGCACTTACCCACTCAAAACAAAACTGGAAGTCTGTTAAAAGAAAAGGTCTGTGTAAACATTTGTACAGATTTCTGTTTGAGCAAGAAGGTGTGCTCTGCATCCTGAGGCTGCTCAATAAGGAGCCTTGTTATATGCAGGTTGTTGACCTTGCTGTTTATAAAATGTGCTTTTCATAAGTGACATAGAAGCTCACTGTGACCCCCACCTAGCCAAACTTTGACATACTATGTGGGCTGTGATCAGGCTACAAACAGACTGGCAAAAATGTACTTACAAGCCAACGCTCAGTCCTCAGAAGAGCCTCTGAGAAAAAAATGAATAAAAATAAAAAGATAGTGCTGACATCAGCTATAAGATCTTTGCTCAGGAATGGCATTCGTGTATCATGGTGTACCTGTACATATGTGTGTGTTGTCTCAGAATCAGGAAGACAAAGTGTTTAATAAATGTATCTCTGAAACAACCATATGCGTGACAATGGTAAATTGCATAAAGCTTTCCAGTAAAATCTAAAAAAAATCCATGGCATTTTAGTGGTTTTATATGGCCACTAACATTTCAATAATTTACAAATTTCCATTATATATAACTAGAAAGCCAGAACAGACACTATGACATGGTGAATCACCAAATTCTCAGGTCCACCTTTTCTGAACTGTGCGTCACAGGAACGGCACATCTCTGACTTGAGTCCTACCTCACTGGCAGGAGTGACTACAATTCAGGCCTGGGTGTTTCTTCAGCTATGGGCACTTTTGACCCTGTGGATTTTAAGCAAATAAAGGCACTTAAAACACACTTTTCACACTCTTACAAACAATGTCCAACATCGTGGACATATATGCATCAGAGGTGGGTAGTAACGAGTTACATTTACTTCGTTACATTTACTTGAGTAAATTTTTTGGGTAACTGATACTTTTAGAGTATATTTTAAAATGGGTACTTTTACTCTTACTCAAGTACATTTTTAGTGAAAAAACGGTACTTTTACTTTGTTACTGTGGGCGACGCTCCTCTCGTTACTTTATCTTAATGCAAGTCGTGGCCTGATGGATAGAGAGTCGGACTTGTAACCCGAAGGTTGTGGGTTCGAGTCTCAGGTCCGACAGGGATTGTAGGTGGGGGGAGTGAATAACCAGCACTCTCTCCACCCTCAATACCACGACTGAGGTGAGACCCTTGAGCAAGGCACCAAAACCCCCAACTGCTCCCCGGGCGCCGCAGCATTGGCTGCCCACTGCTCCAGGTGTACGTTCACTACTGTGTGTGTGCACTTGGATGGGTTAAATGCAGAGCACAAATTCCAAGTATGGGTCACCATACTTGGCCACATATCACTTCCCTTTCCCCCTTTCCCTTTCAATACAAGTTAAAAATCATTCAATTTATTCCAAACACACCGTTTACTTTTTTTCTGGGTAATGAGCGATGCCCATTTGCAAATGATTCATTCTTTTGAGTCTTTTTGAGCCCCTCCCCTCGAACGCAGACGAGCCAATGGCAGTCGAGTATCAGTTGCACGTGGAGCGGAACTCGGGACATCTTTAGGTTTCAGCGCCATAGAGAAACATTGGAAGATCCGAAGCTTGCATCTGTTTTATGGGGTTTATGCTTCAAAAATGAAAAAACGATGTGTCTGTGGTACTTGTAACACTGATTCCAGGTATCCTGAGAGGATGAGCAATATAATTTATTTTATTACATTTCCTGAATACAAACAAAACAGAGCAAAATGTCCCTAAGTATTCAACAACAATACAAATTAATACAAAAACGTTCATTTTCTGGTTTTCATACACTCATTAAGTTACAGTATTCATCTGCTCAAGCAGAACGTTAATGTTATCTTGTGCTTTAGCAAGGTATCGCTGGCTAAAACTAGCTAACGTTAAAGTTAGTGAGTCCATGCTAACTAAATAGCGGACTGTTCTCGCGTCTTGTACAGTGTAGGTCAAAAACACATAAACGAAGGTCTACATTTCAGTGCCTCTCCATATTAAACTGGTTAAATGTACATTAATTTAATCGTACCCTGCGATACATGAACAGTGTTGATCCTGCATGTTTTCATCCGCGATCGTGATGACCGACCGTAATATGAGATTTCTCCCGCTTGCATTGTGATCTGTAAACCCTGCTTCGAGTTACCCACCATATTTATTTTTAAATATATTATAAATCCCTCCATGGAATATTTAATTCCCATTTGGTGGCCTTCTGTGTCCAAAACTGTGCAAAAACATAGTGAGACAAGGTTTTCACACTGCCGCTGTCAATGTAACAAATATTGTGCAGCATTGTGCAGGCAACTACCACTTTTGGGACAACTAACTGATCCAGAGGTAGAGCCTGAAGAAAGAGAATGCCCAGCAGACAACTCTATAGGAGGTGCCTCAAGCCAACCAGAAGAGGAATACCAGCACCTTTATAGTTTGCCCCCAGCCATGGTGTCGATCCTCATGAAGCATGCTCAGGAGTGCATTCAGGGATTCACGACTAAAGCGAGTCAGGTCTGGTGTCATTTTCTTCATCAAAAAATAAACGAAGCACTGGCACAGTAGGGTTAAATTGGATGTATGCTGCTGGATTCACATCCTACAAAATGAAATGCAGGGCCACACATTAATAAACACTGATAGTGAAGTCATTTGATTCAATGTTACTGATATGGGATATGTTTTTCACTCCCTTATGAAAATTAATCATACTACAAATTAAAAAAAAAAAAAACCTTATAGTTAAACCATGGTAACCACAGTTAACCAGGGTTTTGCTACACTAACCATGGTTTAACCATGGTATTTGTAGTAAAACAGTGGTTATACAAATGGCAATCAATATGCCATGGTTACAAAATTTTTACTATAATAAAACCGGTCAATTTTCGTAAGGGCTGCGCTATATTGTGTAGAAATGTAGATGTATTGCATAATTAATAATAATTTAACATAAATCCACTTATATGGTTTCTGGCAATAAAATAATCGTATATTGTGATGTAGGCTACTAGCAAATTACAAATCTGAGCAGGTGGTGGAGCTAGCTGCTAAACTTACTCATTCAAGAGTCATAGCCAGAAGAAGCCTTCTCCCAAGAAGTCGTCGTCTTCACTGTCTTCTTTTTATTTATTTATTTATTAATAATGCCAAGGTACCAAAGATACAAGTACAAAAAAAATATCAACTTTACGTACAAAGAGGTGACATTACATGCAAAGCACCATTTATATACGTATGTAACAATAAATTAGTAATACAAAATGAAAGCTTTAACAGAATAAATTAAAAAGATGAAATAAATTAACTGTTTTAAGAGCTTTAAGATGCTTTAAGATTACTGCGGTGAATATGAAATTTCGCGAGAAATAATAATAGGTTAATAATAAGATATTCATTAATTTTATATTTTTGTATATTAAAGAAGCCAAACAGTACATCTTTAAAAAGCAAAGAGAAACCCTGGAGCACATTGTGATTGATAACTTTAGAGAATTCAATCCAAAATAGCTGTGTGTGAGGACAATCCCAGAAAATATGCATATCAGTTTCATTAGGGTCACCACAAAAAGAACAGCTTGTATCTATGTCTGATTTAAACCTTTTCAGAAACACTTTAACTGGGTAAAATCTGTGTAACAATTTGAATGAGATTTCTCTGACCTTGTTAGTTATGTATTTCGAAGACAGAATCCATACTTTTTTTCCAATCAATATGATCAACAACATTCTTCCAATAAGACACCACATAGGGAGTTGTTACAAGCTCCTTTTGAAAGAGTGATCTAATCTTATAGTTACGTGATGAAGGATGTGACAAAAAGCACAGTTTTCCTGCTGCGATTTCAAATGGGTCCAAAGGAATAGGTAAAGTACTGGTTGATCTAACAGAGTCCCTTAAAAGCATGACAACTCCTTTAGGAATAACGTCCATGACAATGGAGAATTCTTTGGGAGTTACTGGAAAATCAAATTTACATAAGAATTCTTCATAACTTAAAATAAGACCTTCTGAGTTAAATAACTGGGAAACAATCAAAATGTTTTTCTCAAACCAATTACTAAAAAACAAAGATTTTCTCTTATATACAATGTCTTGATCGTTCCAAATGAAGTACCGGTGAGGCGAGAAATTGTGCTTAAAGATTAATGACCATGCAAGTAATGCCCGTTTATGAAATTTAGATAAATTGTAAGGGATTCTAGCAATATTATAGTTACAAATTAATAAGAAAGGGAGACCACCTAATTTGGAAAAGAAGTAATTGGGGATAAAATTCCAGATTGAGTTTGGATTACACAAAAACTGCCTAATCCAATTAATTTTGAAAGTGTTATTCAAAGAAGAGAAATCAAGGAAATTCAACCCCCCATGCTCATACGCGTTCATTATTTCAGACTTCTTAACATAATGGATTTTGTTTTTCCAAACAAAATTAAACAGGATTTTATCAACTGATTTACAAATTTTGTTGTCCACATATCGAGAGAGTGCAGCATATGTAAGCCAGCAGTACTCTGCTTCTCAAAGTCTCTCTGCAACCATGTGTTAAATCTTCTTTGGGCTTTTAATATAACTGGGTCAAAGTTCAAGTTACATCTTTTATCTTGTTTTTTAGTTATCACAATGCCTAAATATGTGATTTCAGATTTAACTGGAATATTAAAAATAGTGAATGCTGTACAATTTTTAATAAACATTAATTCACATTTACCTATGTTTAGATTAAGACCCGAAGCTTTAGAGAAAATTTTGTATAATTAATTGCTATTGGGATTTGGGAAGCATCTCTTAAAAATAAGGTGGTGTCATCTGCTAATTGACTAATAAATATTTCTCGATCAGCTATACGGACACCCCGAATACCGCTTTCACATACAAAAGATGACAGTAGCTGCACACAAAGAAGAAATAAATAGGGAGAAATAGGACACCCTTGTCTCACTCCTCTGGATAAACTAAACCTTGGTGAAGTGCCATTCTTTAATTTAATCGAGGCACTTCCATTATTGTAAAGGGTTTTAATTATTCTGCAAAACATATCCACAAAACCAAATTTTTCTAATGAATTAATAATAAATTGGTGCTCTAAAGAATCGAAAGCCTTACAGAAATCTAAGAAAAGAATGAAGCTTTCCTCCTGAATCAAGTCTGAATAATCTAATACATCAAGAATCAACCTTATATTGTTAACAATGTGTCTTTTGTTCAAAAACCCAGATTGTGTCTCGTCTATTACAGAACCCAATACAAATTTTAGTCTTTTAGCAAATATAATAGCTACAATGTTATAATCACTGTTAAGCAGAGAAACGGGACGCCAATTGTCAATTAAAAGTAAATCTTTTTTAGGTTTAGGAATTAAAGTAATTAAACCTTGAGTGAGAGTCGGGGGGAGAGCCTCATTCTGTATGCTTTCTTCAAAAACCTTAAGTAAAAAAGGAGACAGTTCTTTAGAGAACTGTTTGTAAACTCTGCGGTAAGCCCGTCCGTTCCGGGAGATTTATTGTTTTTAAGTTCTAGAATTGAGTTACTAACTTCAGATAAAGTAATTTCACTATCACAGAGATTTCTGTCATCTCTTGAAAAAGTCTTACAATTTTTAACAGACTCCAGGAAAGTACGAGCTGCCTCTTCAGAATAATTTTTTTTTTATACAAATTACTATAAAATTTAGCACAGAAATGTGCAATTTCCTGAGGATTATTAGTGACTGTCCCCTCAATATTAAGAGTTTCGATTAGTGAAGTACTTAAGCGACTCTTTTCTAATCTGAAAAAAATATGCTGTGTTACATTCTCCCTCCTCCATCCATTTTTGTCTAGATCTAATGTAAGCACCCTGTGCCCTATAAGTGTACATCTCATCTAATTTAGATTGCAGGTCAGCATACTCAAGCTTATCCGATTCAGAAAACAGCTCTGGGGCTTTAGAGGAAAGTATTGTAATTTTAGACACCAACTTATTTTCTTCTGCTCTCTTAAGTTTAGCTAAATTACTACCGAATTTTCTAAAATATTTACTAATTTCAAACTTTAACAGCTCCCACTGGCAACAATACGAGTCTAACACTAAAGCTCTTCTCCAGTACTGCTCAGTCAGTAATGTAATAGTAACATCTTCAAACAGGAGAAGAGAATTGTTCAGTTTCCAATAAGAAGGAGATGAGCTGAAATCAAGGGATGCAGAAAGACAGATCTTAAGAGAGACAGCACTGTGATCTGTATGAATGCTGACTGATTTACAACGGTTTGCTAGGCTTTGGGAGATGAGCCAGTAATCTGTTCGGGACTGCTCAGAACGGTCCTTGCTGCTCCACGTGTAGAGTCTCTGCTGTGGATACATTTCTCTCCATATATCAACAACACAAAAACATAACATGAAATTATTCATAATTGGACTTATAGAAGCAGCTCTAGGGGGAACCCTATCTAAATCACTATTTAAAACAATATTGAAATCCCACCTAAAATAAAAGTAGCACTGGGGTATTTATTTAACCAGTACTGTATATCTTCACAGATCACGTCAATTAAAGTGGCATTTTCTTTAGAAGAATTGTATCCATACACATTTGATAAAATTGAAATGGTCTGACCAAGTGAAACCACTAACAAGAGAAATGTAGAATTCTCAACGTGTAGAATCTCACCAGCAAACTTGTTTTTTTAAAGTGGCGACACCCAAACATCAGTGCCCCACTGGGGCCTCCAGAATTTAACATCGTCCTGTGTGGGCTCGTTTACAGCAGGAGATGCATGATCCTGGACCTCCATACTAGTGTCGACAGCCTGTGAACGCTCTTTGTGTTTGTCAGATGGCATGTTTAAGCTCTTAATTGAATGTTCTGATATCTGATCCAGCAAATATAACTAAAAAATTCGTCAAATAATAGATTTATACAGCTAGCCTTTCTAACCGTAAAGTCTGGTCAGGAGCTCTGATAACTTCGACTTAACAAGGCACCATCTTGGACCTCCTCAGCTCTTCGCTGTCTTCTTTCAGATTCATTACGGAGTATGAACAGGGATGACAAAGTAAAGCTGCGAGAAGCAGCTGAGGCTCTGCCATTTTTATACTTAACGTTACCTCAGGAGTGTTTACGTTACTATACGACTGTGAAGAAAGCGCACGAGATGAGACCTCTATACAATTATTATTAAACAAATAAAAGTTTATTTTCATGTTGCATAACAGTTACAATAGAGCTTCAGATCTGCTAAAAATCGATTAATAGTTTAAAGTGTCATTAAATATATAAGTAATAAACAGAAATTTTCATTATATTTATAAAATACATGTTTTTTTTTTTTTGTATATCTTTAGTATAATTATTTTAAATTTGATAGTACAGTCGTTTACAATATTTATATATATTATGTCATTGTATCTGCGTGACCCTGCCGTTGATTTTGTTTGATGACGGTCCAAATGAGCGATTATTGTCCACTTCAGTGTTTAGGGAGCAGTGGGAACGCACCCCGTGGCTTTCAGGTAGTTTATCCACCACTCATTACTCATTACACTACTTTGTAAGAGTGTAACTAATTTCCTAGTTTTCTATCACGTGAAATCGCTTTGCTTGCTCCTTTAAAATCAGAAGCAACTGCGCCATCTTGTGGATTATAATATTCAGTTCAGCTCAGTTCAGCAAACGCGCCTCCTGCGCCGATCTGAGAGCAGCGGAATCCTCGAGCTCACGGCGAATCTCGCGAGGTTTGGGTTGTGAGAGCTGGTCTGGGGTCAGCTGTAGCACAGTGACGTCAGTCCGCGGAGCTAACGCGCTGATGTTTGGATGCAGGAAGCTTGTAGTTTGTAGACAGCGAGACCGGACCGAGGCGAGGTATGTAAATTAAACCTATTCCAGATAATGTTCATCTGTAATCGAATCATATATTATACACCAATATGTCTGCGGTCCTAGAACAATAATGTCAGATTAAAAAGTGTGTTTCCATAGGCGATGTAAGGAAAGTTTCTGATGTAACCGTCGGTTGTGACTGCTTAGCTGATTTCGCTTTTTAACTCACTTTAACCATGAATTTAGTTCAAGATTTACATTTGAGATAAGTTTAACCTTTTGAAATGTATATATTTACGTTTACGCTGTGTAATATGGGTATTTTGGGCTACAAAAAGTAAGTTAGCAGTTGTCGAGCGAGAGCAGTTTCTCCCTCAGTTCAGCCCCGCCCCGCAGAACTGCGCGTGAGGAAACAACACTTTACTAATGAGTCCATCATTAGGCCTGTAGTTTCTCATCCTATGCCTTTTCACTTTGCATTAGTATAGAGGTAATCACCCTAATATATAATCTCTTACCACATCCTCTGTGCATTTAAGACTTTAAAATGATACTTGTATGGATATCTGTAAAACCTAGAGGTCAGTTTCTGTGTGGCAGCCAGATCATATGAAGAGCAACATGTGATTTGGGGGGAAGATTTGTTTGTTGCTGCTATATGTGTTGTATGGATGATTATGTCTTATTTTCACACATCAGCATAACACTCTCTTGATGTGATTACAGATGGCTTGCAGTGACATGGAGAAGCTCAGCTTTGATGATGTCTACTGTGACAGCGACCTCTCCGGTTGTGCAGCAGCCATGGAGAAAGAAAGGGAGTCCTATCTGAGCCCGACTGAGAACCCCTCCACCATCAGTGTCTCTGCTAGTATCCCTCCAGACCAGCAAGGCTATGACGTGGAGTTTGACCCTCCGCTAGAGAGCAAGTATGAGTGCCCTATCTGTCTGATGGGTCTTCGGTCGGCAGTACAAACACCATGTGGACATCGATTCTGCAACTCATGCATCAAGAAGTCCATCAGGTAACTTGAAGTGTCACTTTCAAAATTCACCCTGTGCTTAACCATTCTGTGTCAAATTCGAAACATACACTTCTAAGGCTAAATTATCAACATAATCAAAACTTGTCTGAAAATATGCTGTACACAGTTTTATATTCATTATTATTATATTATTATTATAGTCATTTTATTTATAGTTTACACGTTAGTAAAAGACCCTTTGGTATAATTCTAAAAACCTTCAGGTTGTGGTACACGTGTCTTTTGGTTTGAAATCTTTACTAATTTACAAAATAAACGTAAGAATAATTTATACATTATTAGTAATATTTCAAGATGAACACTTCGTGGACTGAAGAAACTTAGGTTTACTTGATTATCCATACATAATTTTTAGAAAAATCATGTTCAAATAAAAATCAGGCTTTTGATTAAATTATTTATACAATTTATTTAGTGCTGGGCAACGATTAATCACATCCAAAATAAAAGTTTTTGTTTATATAATATATGTGTGTGTACTTTGTGTATTTATGTATATATAAATACACACACATGCATGTGTATATATTTAAGAAAAATACGTTGTTTATATATTAAATATATTTATATATAATATAAATTATATGAATATATATTCATTATTATATATATATATATATATATATATATATATATATATATATATATATATATATACACACATCTAAATACATGTAATTATTTGCAAAATATATACTGGATGTGTGTGTCTTTTATATATACATAATGAATATACACAGCAAACACATTATATAAACAAAATATTTTATTTTGGATACAATTAATCGTGATTAATCATTGCCCATCACTAAATTTATTTCTACGTTTATTTGTATTTTGTACATCTGTACATTTGTAAAAGAAAAAAAAATTACAAAAATTTGATCATAAAACTAAGCATTTAAATATGATCTATATTTGATATTTGGCCATATACATATCAAACTGCACCAAATTAAGGTAAAATTGCTTAAACTGTTTTTTTCTTTCCTCCTCAGATATGAGCTCAATATTGACCTGTGTAATACTATAAGAGCCACAAAAGTCTGATTTATCAAATATGATACCCAACAAAAACATATATGCAATTATTTTTTATTTATTTTTTAATTTTATATATATATATATGTCTAAAGGTTCAATAAATTACTCCATTTGTTTAAAAAAAGAATCAAGCTGTTATTTCTTGACTTTTGACTATTACTGTATGTCAGGCTTTACGGGGTTAAAAATGTCAAATATGACTTCCTATTTCCTGGCAGGGACACAGGGCAGAAATGTCCAGTTGACAATGAGGTGCTGCTTGAGGAACAGCTCTTCCCTGATAACTTTGCCAAACGAGAGATCCTCTCACTTACTGTCCGATGTCCTAATGTAGGATGCAGTGATAAAATGGAATTGCGCCAACTGGAGGTAAATTTGAAGGTTTGGTATGGTAAAAGTATTTTAAATGCTGTATTTAAAAAAAAAAAATTTACGTGCAAAAAAAATAAAATAAAAATCTGTCAGACCAGTTGCACCAAAAATAGCCTGCATGCTTATTATGGTAACTTGCAGGCAGCACAAAAATGCAGCCTTTTTTTATTGATCAGCAAATCTTCAATAAGAACTGCCATACAATCTAATAATGCCAAATGCCTTTTTTAAACAAATTTTAACTTATTTTTTAAAGGGGTCATGAATTGAGAAACCAAAATTCCCTTGATCTTTTGACATATAAAAGGTCACTGTACTGTAAAAACATCCTGTGATTTTCATATCTCAAAACTTTGTCGTTAGTCTAAAAATAGCTTATATTGAAGTCAGTCTGCCAAAACAACAGTTTTTGGAATGTTCTCTTATGATGTAATAGTGTGGATAAGCACCACCTCTGCAGCTTTAGCTCAACGCCTGCTTCAACATCACTGCCTGTTTAGCCCCGCCTACTGATTCGTGCATATAGTGTTTAAAGGGGTCATATGACGTTGCTAAAAAGAATATTATTTTGTGTATTTGTTGTAATGCAATGTGTTTATGTGGTTTAAGGTTCAAAAACACATTATTTTCCACATACTGTACATTATTGTTGCTCCTCTAATGCTCCGCCTTTCTGAAACGCGTCGATATTTACAAAGCTCATCGTTCTGAGAAGCGAGGTGTGCTCTGATTGGCCAGCTATCCAGTGCGTTGTGATTGGCCGAAAACCTCAAGCGTGTGACGGAAATGTTACGCCCCTTACCATATTGTGATGCCATGTCCCGGCGCAACGACACAAAAACAATAAAACCCATTATAAACGAGGCATTTGTTGCATCGAGTGGGGACATAATTACTGATTATAATGACTTATACTGTCTTTTTACGCATCGTGTTGCATCGCGCCGCGTAAACATTACCATGTCTGCATTTGTGATCGGAGAAACGACAAACAACAAGCCTACTCCACACTGCTCAAAACTTACGTTTGAATAGTCAGTAGCAAATTCTTTAAATATGAAAACATACTTACAGACTGTGAGTCAGAAGCGCCAGACTGTCCTTGCAAAGTTGGAATTGCCCCACTTTATAGAAACAGTCTTTGAGCACAGCTGGCAGGCTACTCCCAGGTTTAGGAAACAGTCCTCCGTAAAATGTGCTGCACACACTCGAATATTTGGGTTGAACTGTTCTGGAACAGTGTTGTAAACACAACTTAACCACTGATTTCTATTTGTGTCCTCTTTTGGAAGCCCAAACAAAGTAGTTTTGCTTTCACAACGAGAAACAGCGTCTCCAGGACATGGCGCCGGCGGCGGCAACAATACTACAGCGAGAATAAAAATCACGCCTTCTTTCTTTGCGTAAACATTTGGGCATTGTTATGCAAATCTTTCCACACAGTGACGTAGACGTGGGGGCGTGTTTAAACAAGCCGTTTTAGGAGGGCGTGGACAAGTATTAACTTTTATAAAGAATATTTCTTTGGGTTTGAGACTTTAGTCTTTGCAACTTTAGGTATCTTATCTATGCATGAACAGCATGACATGCAGCAATGTATGAACACTCCAAAGAGAAAGGAAAACTTGAAATCGCATCATATGACCCCTTTAATAGAGAGGCAAACATGCAGGTCTATGCAAAAACCAAACAGTAAATGTGCTCCGAATATAAAAAGGTGCCAAGTTGTGGAAAAACAATGTTTGTGTTGCCTTCCTTCTGATCCCAGTGTTATTTTTAATGAAGATCCAGACCTTGTCAGTAAGAACTCGGTCCTTTGTTCACTTCATTTTACTGTGGATTTGTTTACAAACAAGGCACAATTTGACGCAGGATCTGTTATTATGTGGTCACTATTACTTTACCTCTTCTTACAGATCGTTTGATATGTATTGAGTTATTTATGTGTTTCTGACCTAAATCACAGCAGCGTCCGTCCATCTGTGAGGAATGTACGCTGTCAAACATACACAGCTGTTAGCCAATCATAGCAGTGGGCATTTACTTCCGAGTCACGCCTATTCAAACAGCTTTCTGATGAGAAGGGTTAAAAACAGGACAGAATTGCTTCTAAATTATGTTTTTTGATGTAAAAATCTTGTTAGCATTAAAAGTGGACCTCAGAGAACTGTATAAAATAAACCGAGGCAGAGGTAGTTCATGACCCCTTTAAGAATATTTTTATAAATGTGGCCCCAGGTTCTTAAATATGGTTAAAAAAGATAGAACTTATGGGACCCAAGATATATTTTAACTTAAAATCTTAATTAAAACAGTCCATGGATATGTTACGCATCAGCTCCTCAGAGAGCAAGACCTTTCATAAATGCCATTTCAAACCCATTTTGAGTCGTGAACAGGCTTGCTAAATCACAGTTGTCATGGTGGCAACTTGTTTAATTGTGTTGTTACATTCTCTCTTCCTCAGAAACACTTGTCTCAGTGTAAGTTTGCCACAGTGAAGTGCCCTCAGTGTCTGGAATCTGTTCGTAAGAGCCATCTGGATGAACACAAGAGCGAGCAGTGTTTACAGCGGCTTATGACCTGCCCTGCCTGTGCAGAGAGCTTTCTGTATGCTAAAAAACAGGTGAAAACCATTGTTTCCTGTTCACATACAGGATATGTTTAGATTTGGTTAACATGGTTTTGAAAGATTCTATTATAGTATTTAATAATATTTAATAAATATTTATTTTTATATTTTCAGTTCATTTGCTTTCGTCTTTATTTTTTTTATTTCTGTATTAGCTTTATTATAGTGAATTTTCTTTTCTTTTATTTCAGCCTTATTTTAATCAACAAAGAACATTTTAATAGTTTTAGCTACCAATAACACTGTCTAACATTAGTGTCTGAAACATTTGTTTTCTTTTGTGTAGATTCATGAACAGATTTGTCCTTTCGCCAATACAGTGTGTGAATATTGCGAAATGGAGCTTATTCGGGATCAGGTGTGTCAGATGATTTGTCACTAATATGCACATTACCTGAGGCACAACAGTAATTTATTCTATTTGATGCTTCAAATTATTCATTGTGAAACTATGAAGCTAAATGAATCTGTTCTTATTGGTTTCAGGTGGCATTGCACTGTGACACAGACTGTCTGAAAGCTCCTGTAGCCTGTACTTTCAGCACTTTTGGTTGTCATGTAAAGGTGGGCCATGAGATTCCTGTTATATAATACTCCAAAAACATATGCTTTCCATTTTATCATTCTGAATAAAGTGAATTCTGGGGACAGTAAGACTTATTTTGTAAGGAATGAATACTTGTGTTCAGCAAGGATGCATTAAATTGATCAAAAGTGACAGGAAATTTTCAAAGAATTTCAAATAAATGCTGTTCTTTTTAGCTTTGTATTCATCAAAGAATCCTGAAAAAAAATGTATCAGTTCCCACAAAATATTAAAGCAGTGCAGTTGTTTTCTACACTGATAAACTACACAAGAGTTATTTTAAATTGTAATAGTATTTTTTTTTTTTTTACTGTATTTTTGATCACATAAATGCACCCTTGTAGAATATAAGATACTTGTTTGAAAAATATTTGAAAACCTCTTACTGAATCTCTGAATGGCAGTATATAACACAAATGTCTAACTTTTTTTATTTCTTTGGAAATATTACAGATGCCAAGAAATGAACTCGCCCAGCACATGCAGGAATTTACACAGATGCACATGCGTTGCATGGCTGAGTTTCTGCGTTGCCAGACTCTCAATAGCTGCCCAGTGCCCTCAGTTGCTGCCCACTCTCCGTCAGATGAACGTGGGGCCTCTGCCCGAGCCCCAGATTCTTGCCAGTGTAGACAGGAGCTGATGAACCTGCGTGAGACGGTCTTGGAGCTGGAGGGCCGGCTGGTTCGTCAAGATCAACAGATCCGCGAGCTGTGCATCCACAATGAGACACAGAAAAAGCAGGTCACAGAGCTACGCCGAAAGCTGAGCTCACTGGAGGAGGCCACCCAAGAGCTGGAAGCCCAGCAGTATCAAGGCATCTACGTATGGCGCTTGGAGAACTTCTCACTTCAACTGCGCAACCAAGAAGCCGGTCAACCCATAGTCCTTCATAGCCCGCCTTTCTACACTGGCCGGCCGGGGTACAAACTCTGCCTACGACTGCATCTGCAAACTCCCAGCGCCCCTCGCTGTTCCAACTACATCTCACTTTTCGTGCACACTATGCAGGGTGAGTTTGACAGCCAACTCTCCTGGCCCTTGCAGGGCATGATCCGGCTGGCAGTGTTGGACCAGGTCGAGGGGCAGCATCACGTGGAAGTGATGGAGACCAAGCCGGACCTGCAGGCCTTCCAGAGGCCCACTGTGCTGCGCAACCCCAAGGGTTTCGGCTATGTCACTTTCCTGCACCTACAGGCTTTGCGGCATCGTGGGTTTGTGAAAGACGACGTGCTGTTGGTGCGCTGCGAGGTCACACCACGATTCGACGCTAGCCTCAGGAGGGAAGGGGTCCAACCTCGGGGGTCAGAACCTTCACTTTGAGTTCCTGTGTCGCTCCTGCATTCTTAAGTTCTCATAGACACTTTGCTGAAATGAAAATGTGGCAAAGCCTGGACTTTCTTAGACTCTTCATGGTACACCAGGCTTAGTAATGATGGTTTTACAAAGCTGCATAACTCGTATGTCTGTTGTGAAGTGTTTTATATACAAATCTTGTTTCTCAAAAACCTTTTAATCAGTGCAATCAATAGACAAACCTACATAGGATTAGCATCAGAAATTCACTGAATGTCCTGTCAACCAAGCTAAAGAGTGTAAAACTATTATTTTAATGGTGCTGCTTGTGCTAAGTGTTAGCTTTCACAAATTCTTTTCACATTACTACATTCAACTGCTAATTTTTGCTGCCTATTCTGCCTACTCAACAGTGTGGAAAGAAATCATTTTTGCAATTTTTTTTTTTTTTTTTTTCATAAAATATGTACTTAATTTTCATTTATTTGACAAGATCTGACAATTTAAAGTATCATTAGTACAGAGCAGCTCTGTTTACTGTGATTATACTATATGTCATGCTTTGATAACTTAACTTAAAAATGTCTTAAGGTGCGGTTACATGAAGTTTCGATGAAGTGTAGCTCACAAAGAATTTCCTTTAAAACCAGGCAACTCTTGGTTAATGGAGTCAATCTGCCTGGGGAAATCTTTCACCCTCTTACGAAACTCCCAGTCACTTGGATGACAGTCACTCCCAGTTACTGGATTTTGCACAAGAAAATTTGCCAAACAACAGTAAATGTGATCACACCTTAATGCAGATGTTTGTCTTGACTGAAAGTTGTCAGCTGCTCTAAATTTCTCAAAGGTGCAGTACGTAACAAGCTTAGCCTATAAACAAGACAATCCCCCCACCCCCCCAAGTCACCTTACTTGTGCTCAATATTGCTAATATGTGGGAATGTTCAACTTGCTTCATTGAAAAACTTTGATAACATAAGTATGAATACCTTTTCAATCAGATGGACAAATATATGCAAGTTAATCTGATAATTGTATTGACACTGGAAATCTGACAAAATCCTTTTTTCATATAATGTTCTTTTTTACATCACAATATACAGTGCTCAGAATGTTATGTCTTTATAAATTATTGAATGTCACATAGTTTCTGTCTTTCTTTCACACTAAGTTCTCACAGATGCTTTCATAATATGGCAGATTTCAGAGGTGTGTTTTAGTCAGATCCATAGTTTCGCAGCTGTCATCTATCCCAGTATATACCCTACTAGTAATAGTGAGCAGCTGAATGTCAGAGTGAGCATTTGTCACGCTGTGACGTCGTACGTTTCCCACACGCTCGAGGTACATCTCCCCTTCCTGTTCTACTACAGGGGACAGCAGAGAGCCTTCAGAGATGTGATGAGTAATCCTTATCTCAGGATGACTCACTTGTGCTCTTGTGGCGCTTTGTTCAGTGCAGCCTACAAGAGTGTGAGAAAGTCAGATTTGTAGCCAAAGTTAAAGGGGCTCTGACCTTTATGACATTCCAAACCTGTAGAACTGTATTGTATGGAACATAAAAGGGTGATTTAAAAAAAAAAAAAAAAATCATGGGACACTTTTTTCCATGTAATGAAAGTAAATTAGGACTGGGATTTTTAACCTCAAAATCTTGTGAATTTGGACCAACATGGGGGTGATTGTGTTTTTGGGTGAAATAACACTGTTGTTTTGTGGTAGGGGAAACGACAGAATTGTGAAATCATTTTGAGATGGCAACAAAATAAATTTGGGGTTAGATTAAAATATAATGAATCAATATTAGTTTTCCTACTTGTGTGTCTGCAGTTCCCTAAGTAGGGTTTGACCACTAGCGCCACCAGACTCTCAAGTTGGCAATATTCCTTTGAGGGGCCTCTGGATTCCTGAATTCCCTACACATACACAAGAACAGCCATGAACAATAGAGATGCTTAAACAGATTAATCATGGGTTCGTGGTTAACATTCACCTGTAGCACAAGTAGCATTTGTATGATGGATGCTGGGATGAGAGACAGATTCTTTTGCAGAAGGTCACCCAGAGAAAGCTGCATCAGGACCAGATTCCTGAAGCCGAGAAGTGTCATCTGTCTCACTGTCAGCTCCTGCCCCTGCGTGTAGAAAGAGAGAGAAACCCAATACAGTTCATGCAGAATCACAATATACCACAATTAAATTAACAATAGGGCTTTCGGACCCTCTTAGCAACGCAACTACCATGTTCAAGGCCCAAAAAAGTAGTAAGGACATTGTTAAAATAATCCATGTGACATCAGTGGTTCAACCGTAATTTTATGAAACTACGAAAATACGTTTTGTGTGCAAAGAAAACAAAAATGACGACTTTATTCAACGTTCTCTTCAGTGTCAGTCTTCAACGTGCGTTCATGAGTACCTCGACACATAGTTGTAGAATAATATTCTCGTAGCTTCATAAAATTACAGTTGAACCACTGATGTCACATGGACTATTTTAACAATATCCTTACTACCTTTCTGGGCCTTGAACATGTCAGTTGTGGTGTCTATGGAGGGTCAGAAAGCTCTCGGATTTATAAAATACAAAAAATATCATAATTTGTGTTCAAAAGTTAAATGAAGGACTTACGAGTTAAAACAACACGAGGGTGAGAAATTAATGACAGAGTTGTCAATTTTGGGTGAACTATCCCTTTAAATTTATCTATATTTGTCAGCAAAGACTTTTACATTGTTACAAAAATTCCATTGAAAAGCCCTGTGTGTGTACATTAGTGTCTAAAAGTGCTGTATATATGCTTCATTCAAAATATTATATTTGTACTAATATTTAACAATCTTGTTGTTTGTATTGTATTTTTGATCAAATAAATGCAGCCTTAGTGAGCATAAGAGACTTCAAAAACTAAAAACATCTTAGCCCCAAACTTTTAAACGGTAGTGAATAGAGTATATAATATCCTTGCTGCTTCTGATGTATTAAGATTAGAGTAGAGAAGGTGAAACTCATTCCAGGTCAGCCTGAGTTTGATATGTGCCACCTCTAGCCTTGCTGTGACACATTTGTTTTTTTGTCTCTAGTAAGCGCAGACCTCACCTAAATGTTTGAACCTGTTATACTAGGCAAGAATTAGCAAAGGAATGTCAAGTTCACAAGCAGATTTACCTGTAGAGGATATAAAATAGCCTGCAAAGTGGGCAGAATCTCAGTGAAAAACCTATCCCACACCTGGGCCAAAACAAACAGCTGTCTCTCTCCTGAGGAAAAAAGATCATGTTAAAGACCTGTTTTAATGATGGACTCTCACTCACGCACAAACAGCAGATCAACCACACCTCGTGTCTCACCTTCATGCTTCTGAATTTCATCCAAAATGATTGAAAGACCTTTGGTCAAAATCTGATTCTGCAAACAATCATGTGAAGCAATATTAGCATGTTTTCTTCTACCAATAATTTATTTTTGTTTTACCAGAAGAAGAATGCCAGGGCTCTGACACTCTAAAGCACCTGGAAATACTCTTTGATAAAAAAGCCCATATCTGTCTTCAGAAGCCACCTGCATGGATGATAGCAAGTAGCTGCTTAATGTAGTTACTACACATTTAAAATGTGACTTTACAGCTAGTTTAGTTTATATAGCCCACCTGGTATTTTCATTCAAGCAGTACAGTTCATTCGGCTGTAGTTCCTCTCCCTTGAACACCTTAATAACAGCAGTGTAGATACTAAAAAAATGAAGGCATTAATGTTTTTGAATATAAAAGTCATACTTCAGGGCAACAGAAAAATACACTTTTACTGGAGGGGAAAAAGAAAGTGGACTTATATATAAAAAAAATATCTGTACTTATTTGTAAGAGCAGTGCTGGGACCCTGCAGGATGGTGTCAGTGGTGGATGAAACTGAATGGAGGTCTGTTAGAACATAAAGGTTCAATAAATAAGCCTGTAAAACTTAAATGAAGAAATAGAGCTTTCTTTTTAATAGCTTTTTTAATGTAACATAGCCAACTGCTATGCCAGTTCACAGCAACCAGGCCATTTCCAGGATTTTAGAGCTGTGTGAAAGTAGACAGGTGGAACTGACACATTATCTACTTCCTGTGGTAAACCAGCTTCCTGTTACTAACTGTCCTGCTCTGTTTACATCTGTTCACTCATTAACCTCAAATCAACTCAACACTTTGTATCTTGTTCATTTGAGGATCTAGCACACCGACGTGTCCGAGTGATACAGCAAAATCCTTTCAGAAAACTACGGTACAATACAAAGTCAGAGTTGTGGCCAAAGGATGTAAGGTTCATTGGTGCCTATATATATATATATATATATATATATATATATATATATATATATATATATATATATATGTATATATATGCAAACTATTATTTACATTTTTTAAAACATAAATTATAAATAACTGAATAATAATTATTCTACATATGCAATTACAACCAAACACACACACATACAGATTTACACAGTCTCATGAAACGCTTGAAGAGTTTTCTACTGAACTTTATTCTTTATTCTCATTCATTGTTGTAACAAACAATATAAATATTACAAAAATGAGTAAGAAATCATGTATGGTATTATTGATTTTGCAGCACACATAAATATATTCAACTCAAACATCTGGAACAGAAAGAAAACTTTGCTCCAAGAGCACAAAATCGTAGTAAAGGAACACAGGAAATGTAATACATACCAAGCCTGTCCATCACAGTGCAGAAATAACTATGATATTAGCAGAGTCCTTTTCAGCTTCCTTACACAATCTAGATCAGGTTTTCTGTGTTAAGAAAAAAATTAATAAATAAAAAAACACTGTGGGTTCGTACAGAGTGAATGTGTCCTCTTTTAGTTCTGGTAATCTTGCTGAAAACAGACTTTGCAAAATCCTTGTTTTCCCTCAAGGCTAATTTTGACGTCCCTTGTGCACACTGGGTAAATTTGCCAAGTCAACTGGTTACTGATTCATTACCTATGGGAACGGTATTGGTCATTCTTGATAATGAATAATCAGTGTTTTTCTGTGTGAAACTGTGAAGTGTGCACTGTGAGAGATGATAAGAATATTTATACACTACTGTTCAGGTGTTTGGGGGCAGCATATATATATATATATATATATATATATATATATATATATATATATATAATTAATATTTTTACTCAGCAAGAATGCATTGATCAAAATACTTTTACATTGTTACAAAAACAATTTTAAATCAGCGTTTTTCTTTTGAACTTTTTATTCTTTAAGAATCCTGAAAAAAGTCTATCATGGTTTCCACAAAAAAAAAAAAAAAAGCAGCACAAGCATTTTTAACTGTGATGATAATGTTTCTAAAAGATTATGTAACTGGTGACTGGAGTAATGGCTGCTGAAAATTCAGCTTTGCCATCACAGGAATAAATTACATTTAAAATACACTAGTCAACATTTTAAGTGGGTCAAAACCTTTCGTCAAATGAATGAATGAATGATGCATTTTTTTTTAATATAGCGCTTTACTGTGTTGTCCTAAGACCTAAAACCAAAATGCGTTCTTGTCTTAGGACAACTTTGATGTGCTTTTTTGATCCACTTCAAATGTTGACTGCTGTATATTAAAATAGAAAACATATTGTAACAATATTTTACAATATTGCTGTTTTTACTGTATTTTTTCATCAAATAAATGCAGCCTTGGTGAGCACAAGAGACTTTCAAAAACAATCTTACGGATCACAAACTTTTGAATGGTAGTGTACATATATTTATTAATTGTAAAAGCCTATTGAAACGAGGAAGTAAAGGACTTCGTAGCATTCACACAATGCCTTACAATGGTAATTCAATTGACAAAGTACTGATTCAATTGACACATTTTACTGATACAGTCTGGCCAGGATGTGATAGAAAGGTAAAAAGAAAATTAATATTCTTCCAACTACAAAATAATAATAATAATAACAACAACACAATTTCAATTAACTGAAGTGCATTAACAAATTATAAAATGAAAAAAAAAAAATAGATATTTTTTATTGTATAGACAATTTGTATAATGATGATTATAATTTAGTGCTATTTAGCTGCAAAAATGTAACGCACAAAGTCAAAGAAATAACTCAAAATCAGAATATCTGCATAGTGTGTCTCTTGTTTTGTGGCCTGGAGTCTCAATTACAATAACCTATACTAAACTACTAATATTATATTTCCAGTTAAATAAAACAAATGCATAATAACGTGGCCAGGTCACTGATCAATGTAAGGCAGTTTCTTGTCGGCACCATATCCTGAATGTCCTGATGGCTGCTGTCGCTTGGCTTCCTGTGGATGTGGATTTCTGGAGCTGGCAATGGACCCTGCAAAACACAGACAGTGTAGTGTTACCTTAGGAGGACAAAACCTCTGAGACAATGGAAAGAAGACACTGAGTAAGAGAGAGAACAAATGAGACACAGAGATAAGGAAGTCAGAATAAGAGATAATAGGGAGAGCAACATAATAGTAAAGAAAGCCTCACGTGGGGCTTTAGGTGCGTCTCTGTCACATTTCAGAGTACTTTTGTGGAAACACTCCGCAATCCAAGACAACACCTCTCCACAATACCTCACCTACAGATGAAGTTTCATTTTCAGTAAAGTCATGAACTTAAATGACACATCTCAACACATTCAGTCAGCAGCTACTCCTTCACCTCACCTCGGTCTCCACTGTTGCCATGCGCTTTTCTTGCTCCTTAAAACCCCCAACCATCCTTAGCAAACTCTGCACCCTACGAAGGGTTACACACACAAAATAAGTAGATTAAAATGGTTATGCATACACTCATTCAGCATAGATTTGCTGTAACGCACCCACCTGAAGCCTAAATCTCAATATAAGAAAATGGGTTAATAACACATCTGAGTGTAACTCACTTAGAGGAAGTGTATCTGAGTCTCTCTGCACTGCTCTCCTTGTGCTCATGCTCCAGTTTAGCCAGGTAGTTCTCCTTCTGCACCGTCTCCCATGTCATCAGCTTCTGGTCCATCCCCGTCGATAGTTCCCTCTCTAACCATAACAAGAAAAGAGGAACAAACGTTTAACCACAGTTTCTTTAAATAATTCCTTTGCTTTTTTTTTTTTTTTTTTTTGACATGTTCCATCATGTCATGTGTACTTTTCTTGGTCTTTTTCGATATTTCTTGTAACTTGCCTCAAAAAGAAAGTTACAAAATGGGTATCCATTATGAATTATCAGAATAATCTGTACAGGAAGCACACACACACACACACAAACACAAACACACACACACACACACAGTGTGAAGATCTACTTACCCAGCAGATCCTGCTTGGTTTCTGTAGTTTTGATGAGGCTGAGGAGAGCTTGAGAGATGTGGCTGATGATGATGAAGGGTGGAGCTAATGCCGGACGGCTGTGGTATTCAACAATCAGGTTATAACGCTGAAACTTCCAGAAGATGTCTGCATTCTCCTGCACCACCTGGAAAGTGTAGCTGTGAAAAGAGTTTCATGGCATTTAAAGTAAAAAAATTAATAAATAAATATATACAGTGGTGGCCAAAATTATTAGAACACCTGAGAGATCTGAAAATATTGACCTTTTTTGCCTCCAAAACATAATGTTCATGAAACATGCAGATGGTTGCTCTGAGCACAACAAATATCAGATGAAGTGAGTCATACTGCTTTTATCCACTTTTAACTTTAATATTTGGTATGTCCACCTTTTGCAGCAATTACAGCAGCACATCTCTCTGGCATAGTGTATATATTTTTCCTGATAACTTCAACACTAATGTTGCCTTCTACAACTCAAGCCAAAGGCTTTCCTTTGAATGTACAATAGATCTGTCCAGTTTATTTTCCAACTCGCCCCAAATTTGCTCGAAGGGGTTGAGGTCTGGACAGTCCGTCATTTTAAATGTTCCAGCAGATTCTCTCCATCGCAGGTAGTTCTGGAAATAGTTCGTTTTATGGGTATTGTAATGGCCAATTCAGACAACTGAAACCTCTTAAATATGCAAGTGCCACCACTGTGTGTATGTATATATACAGTATACACACACACACACACAAAACCTAAACATAACTCTTTACTGGAAAAGTGCAAATAAATTTGAAAATGTGCTTTACTTCTCTGCAATGAAAATTCCTTAACATAGATTCTCAAAATATTAGCCAGACTCTGACCTGAACATGGCAATAAGAAGGTTAAGCAGCAGCACATTTGTGACCAGCAAATAGATGACGAGCAGCAGAATGACCAGCCAGTTGGCATAGATGTTTGGGCAGGGTGGCAGAGTGCCTGAGATGATCTCCTGCACATCAGTAGTGCAGTTATCATCTGGCATTTTTGCCGCTGTGAAGATACATGGACAAATACAGTCAACAATAAACTACAATAGTTCCACCTAGTGTTCAAGTCTAAAAACTAAACACAAACAGATACTGACAGAAATGATCTAACTAAATCCATTGAGCAAAAAAAAAAGAAAGAAAGAAAAAAAAAAAGCTTTGAGAATCTAGGTCAGATCTGAATCTAGGTCAAATACCTCTGTGTGTGTGTGTGTGTGTGTGTTTGTGTGTGTGTGTGTGTGTGTTTATATAACAAATATTGCCTTGGCAACTAAGTGAAATAAGTTTAAGCTAAAATTACTAAACAAGTTTAAACAGCTAAATAAAAAAAACAATTTAAACAAAATTACATTTAAATAATGTTACTAAAACATAAAATAATCAAAATAATAAAAAGTAAAAGTAACTAAACTTAAAATATAAAATATAAACTAATATTAAAATTAAATAAAACTGCTAATTCACAGCTAATTCAAAATATTAATAATTAGTGTAATATTATATATAATTATTTATACAGTCAAACCAAAAATTATTGAGACACCAGAAATAATTTTTGATATTTTTTTTTACTAGTGGGTACAGGGCAAGTGAGGATAGCAAAATATATTATATTATATATTACATATTATACCCAAAAATTCTTCATACAGTGGACTACCTAATTGTGTACTTAAATTTAACAACTGACAGTTATGTAACCTAATTCATTACATACCTTTCTATCAAAGTTATCTGACATTATCAAGATGAATTTTTTCTGACACAGTTTAACTCTGAGTTCTTGTCATATTTTATTACCATTTTCTAAACTATAGCGAATAAACTGATAATGTGAGAAATGTTGAAGGTGTCTGAATAAATTTTGGTTTGACTGTATATTATATTATATTATATATATATATATATATATATATATATATATATATATATATTTTTTTTTATTATTATTATTATTATTATTATTTTTATTTTTTTATTTTGCAAACAGTGAGCTACAATGTGCTCTAAGCAAGAATATTGACAGTGTACCATCTATTTCCTCCAGAGGAATCTGTCCAAATATATGGAGGTATGGGCGGTACAGTGCCCTGCGGAAGACCCAGTCGATGCGCGGGTCATTGGGGTGCAGAAGGGCTTGTGTCGTCACTCCATACGCTATCAGCCACACGCTCAGAAAGAACAAGAAGAAGAACACATCTTTGATCTGTGAAACAATTTACAAACATAATGAACATTTTGGAGGTTAAATGGATGTTTCTTCTGACTATGATTTTTAATTTTAAATGAGACGATGTCAGGTTTCACCATTCTCTCCACAATGATGATTTTAGGCCCGAGCTGCTTATGGATGGCAAAAATGTGAATGAGTCTTAAGGTGAAAACCATGAAGTCCAAAGCAAGAACAGTGCGGCCAGCCTCATACGTGCTTGTGGCCATCCTTGAGAAAACAAAGGATTCATATTAAGTGCATTGTTACTTTAATGCGACTCATACAACAGCACTATGTGATCATAATACCTGCATGACAATCCCACCACAAAGAGAGAGATGGCCACCATGTCACATTTGTTCCAGTTATCCTCCACATATAGCTTCATCTTCTTGAAAATACTCATATCTTCATCCGTGAAGAAACTCTGTGGATCAGAGAGTGTTAAAAATGATCGCATACACTGAATACCACTATAACTGCACTGTGGACTTCAGGAGGATAATCAACTAATTTCCCTCCAATAACATCGAGAAAGTCTCAAAAAAGAATTTGCTGATTGAAATGCTCAATGTTATTCCTCCACAAGCCTTGATCAACCTGTACTGTACCTCTGTCATTGAATCTGTCCTCAGCTCATCCGTAACTGTGTGGTATCGCATATTTATTTTCATCACACATGAAGCCACACCTTTGCACATTATAGGCACCCAGCAGAAAGAATCATTGGCTACCATCTACCCAAGCCATCTAATGAGTTGGAGTCCAGGAAATGGGCAGGTGAGATCATAAATGAGTGTTTAAACCCTGGTCAGCACATATTTGAATCTGTACCCTCAAAGAACCATTTAAGACCCATCAAAACAAGAATTAAAACAGTATCTTCACCTGTGACGCCACTCTTATAAACAATTTCCCTGAACTGGATTTGTTTCTTAACCCTTCTCCCATTTTTGCTGGCACTGTTTGTTCAGCTGCTTGGGCATGCTGGCCACTTCACTGCTAAACTGCATTTGTACCTGTTATTTCGGATGAACCCTACACTCCACCCTGCATGTGTGTTAATGACTTGTATTGTATTGTGTATTGTATATTGTTTGTATTTTCCTGCACTGTATTGTACTATATTATATATGGCATGTTGCATTGTACTGTATTGTATGATGAATCGGTTGTGCTCTGTTGCATTGCATTTTTTTCTGTATTTTTGCAATGTACTTTTCTGTTGTGTTTAAAGTATTAGACTTCTGAAAGGCAATTTCATTATATTTTAATAAAAAATGTCTGTATGAGGATTAAAAGTACAGATTATTAATCAGAGTATAACATATCGATGGTTAACTCATACTAGAAAATGAAATGAATTAATATTAAAATTATTTTATGTGAACTTTTAATTTCAATTTAAATCTACCCCCTAAATTCAAATTAGTTATGCACCTTATTCGCTACTTCAATACAAATCAAATTAGAATTCAAAAGGAATTTTGCGCAACTCTGTGTGTGACCCAGTGTGTGTGAAAACCAGCCACACAGTGTTATTTTAGTATTATTTATATGTTATTACAGTAGAAATTAATATTTTAAATTGTTATTTTAATATTTCCAGTTTTCATTTTAATTTTAGTTTAATTTTGTTATATTCTATTGTCATTTTTATTATATTTCTATGTAACTTAACTTTTTCTGATTTAGTTTGAGTAATTTTAGTATTAAAACGTATTTTAAAATTAAATTTAAAATTATTATTTTTTATTTCAGTTAGTTGCCAAGGAAACACTTCTAATTTTAATTTACATTTTTCATATAAAATTTACATTTTATATTATTTCTGTTTTATTTCAATTAATGATTTTTTTTAAGTTTTCGTTTTACGTTAACAATAATAACACTGCTCTACATATTCTAAATAATCCTAAAATTAGAAATCACCATTTAAAGTTTACTTTTAACTGTTTCTCATAATTTTGGATAAATTTAATGACATATCTACCAGATCTCTGCTCAAAGTCATTTCAGCAGAGAACCATAAGAGACTTTCAACATACAAACACAACTTGAAAACATCCACACAGATTTTAAACAATAGATCATTGGCATTCAGTCTTACCTGACGGATTTCCTCCAACACCAGGGTAAAGACCCAGAAGTAGAGGATAATTTCAGCTGCAGCTGGGCCATGTGGCGGTGGGGGCCTGAAGTCCAAAAGGAGCACGTAACTGAACAGAATGAGGAAGGCAAAGTACATGATGACATTCCCCATGAACACAGTGACTGGAGCGCACCAGAAACGATTCCACTTCTGCAGCATCACATAAATGAAAGCTGCATTGCAACTCTGCACTGCAGAATCACCGCCACCTTCAGCAGCACTAAGAAATGAAAAAAAAGAAAGAAAAGAAAACAGAGGTCTTCAAAAAGATCTTTCAACTTCACTGTTGTTTTTATCTATTACAGTATGAAACAGAGGCATACACTGGGTCCTCGTCTGTGAGTAACAAGGCCTGCTCTGTTTCCAAACTGTCCAGCTCGTCAAACGGCTCCCCTTCACCTCTGCTCAATTGTTCCTCTGCACTGTGACAAATACACACACATATTGATGCACAATGAATCAAAAATCAGTTTAAATGTCACACATGGAATTAATCACGACAAATATCCCACTTGAACTTGACGAGGTTGGTCCAAACGAGGGGAGGCATGAAGAATGTGAGCACGAGTCTAGAAATGGAAGTGTCGGTCCTCATGGCTCCCCACCAGACTTTGGTCAGCAGGGCCTGTGCAAGAGCTTCCAGGTTGATCATGGGGATATGGTTGATTGGTGGCATGATAATGTAAGAATTAGACATAAGCTGTTACCTGGACACCATCGTGAGCAAAAAAGCATTTGGCATCTGCCAAAGTGGCGAGATTCAGGACTGTTGCTTTGCTCCAGCAGCATGTTTTCCTCACCAGGAGCGAATAGGCTCTGTCTTCACTGTTTGAATAGCACTCACTGAACAGATCTGTCAGAACAGTGCAGGTATCAGGACTGGCAGTCAGTTCAGTTGCACTTAATATAGGCTTAATGAAACATTTCATCCAGAAATTAACATTTTATGTCATTTACTCAACCTAACGCTGTTCTTGATTTTTAATTAAAGGGATAGTTCACCCAAAACTGAAAATTCAGTTATAATTTACTCACCTTCATTTCATTTCAAACCTGTATGATTTTCTTCCTTATGTGAAACATAAAAGAAGATATTTTGAAAAATGTCTCTGGCTTTTTTCCCCATACAGTGGAAGTCAATGGTCACCATCATTCTTCAAAATCTTCTTTTATGTTCTGCAGCCGTAAAGAAGTCATACATGACTTCCGAAGGCTTGGAATACTGCTTTTTGTATGAAGCACTTTTACAATTTTTGGTGCATTATGAAATGCTTTCCAAAATATTATTGTATTGAAATGGGACAAAGTTTAGTAAACCATAACAACATTTTCTACTATTTGTTTTACTTTTTTTTAAACAACAGATTAAGGCCCCTTTGGGCATTTTTAAAGGAAGTCAGCACCACATTTGACCCTGGTAAAAACGACAGTGTCAAAGGTTTACAATAAAAAAATAACTGTGACTGTGGCAGGATTGTTATGACACGTAGTTAAAAATGACCCTGAGTTCACAGTTTTAAGTGTGAAAAATCATCCATGTATATCACTGTCAGTATATCAAAGTCTTTTATTCAGTATTTCACTAAAACTTTTATTGCAATTTTTTAAAAAAAAAGCTTCCTTGTACCTTAATATTGGATTAGTTAGTTCCCTATCAAGTGGTTTGACAAAACATGTACTCAACAAAGATTAAATGCTTGAATGATTGTGTTCTCTGCTTGGTGGTGGTGTGATTCTCACCCATAGCAAACTGCTCATATTTGGCATTCTTCATACTGCGAGCAGTCTCTGCTTCAGTGGCCAGATGGGCCATCTCCTTCATTATCTTACAGCCCACCAGAGCAGCTGCCACGGCCTCCGGGCCCTAAAAAACACAAACAGCTATTAAAGATGAATGTTCAATAATGCATTGAACAAGTTAGGGTGACCATACGTCCTTCCTTTCCCGGACATGTCCTGGCTGGGATTTCTAAACTTCCTAAAATGTCTGGGATTTGGTGCTTTGTTTCCTATTGACATGCTCTCTACAGTCCTCATATTTTATTTTAGACATATTTGCATTGGTTTGACCATTCTCTGTAGAACGGTCAACCTTCTAACAATCCACAATTGGTCGATTATGTACAATGCCTGCACGCTATTGGTCAAATGACTTTTCAGTCATTTCCTTCAGTAAGTATAAAAACAGTAGATTGATGTCAAAACCAGAAGACTAATTCACCATGGGTTACCTTAAAGGGACAGTTCACCAAAAAATGAAAATTTTGTCATTAATTACTCATATTGTTCCAAACCCGTAAGACCTTTGTTCATCTTCAGAACACAAATTAAGATATTTTTGATGAAATCTGAGAGCTTTCTGACCCTGCATAGACAGCAACGCAACTACCTCGTTCAAGGTCCAGAAAGGTAGTAAGGACATTGCTAAAATAGTCCATGTGACATCAGTGGTTCAACCGTAATTTTATGAAGCTACAAGAATACTTTTTGTGTGCAAAGAAAACAAAAATTATGAATTTATTCAACAATTCTTCCCTTCTGTCATTTTTGGATGAACTATCCCTTTAATTTAAGAATTTCCTATGGTTTTTTTTGTTGTTGTTTTTTTCTATTATTGAGGAAAATAAGGTCTATGGTAAACATAACTTGATGATACTTGGACGTTTTGCAGCAGCATTCTATTGGAAAACAAAGCCAAAACCAGGACATTTTAAGCAATTTAGAAATCCTGGCCAAAACATGCTCTGGAAAGAAGAGGACTTATGATCACCCAAAATATTTTGCATACAGTACAAATAAGCAAGAATTGTGAACCACAAAAATGCAAAAACAAAAGCAGTAAATTCATTCAGTATTTATTCTCAGCTTGTCAGCACTTTTGTTCATGCAAATTGCTCTTTGTTCACCCACCCTTATAAAGTTTGATCTGTGAACCCTACTAAGGTCATCTGTGATACTCAACAGCAAATGACTGGTAATCAATGGGACTTAGGTACTAACATCTCTTAAGGTCTAAACAACGAATTGTGAACATGTAAATGGACTTAGTTTATGAAAATGAGCTCATCACTCATATGGCTTTATTGACTCACCATTGCCCAGAAGTAGTTTGCCATTTCCTGCCTATTTTGCAGGATAGCCCAAAGGAAGAGGTCTCTCCAAGGGTGATCACAGCGACGGTCCATGTCTGGGAGGTTTTTCTGGCTGTGGAAAAGCCGGCCTTTCCCCATCCTCTCCTGCAGCAGATAACATTTTATAGCAGGACTGTAGCATGGTGGGTTACGTCTAAGTGCATGTTAAAGTCCCACTCACCGCTGGAAGTTTTTGATAGAAACCCCTACAGGTATCATCAAGAAAGTCTTTGAGGACTTTGGAGACATCGTGGAAGGTGAAACGAGGCCTGCGGTCACCGGGTTCCGTGTGAGGGTGTCCTGACGTCCGTTTGCTAGCCAAATGAACCTGATGCTTTTTCAGGAGTAGGGTGTGAAGGAGGTTTTTTTCAGAAACAGAGCAGTAGAGTTCCTGAAGACGGCCATAAGTTAGGAATTCATTTATGTTCACGCCGTTATCCACAAACAAACGCACAAAGTCAGGCTTGTCATTTATCAATGCCTCCATCATCACCTCCTCCAGGTCCTGAGCCTAAAAGAGCATAAGGAAATAGTGCATATGAGAATCAAAACAAGTACTGATAATTACAACTAAAACAAAATTTTGTTTTAAAAGTTTAATTCTCACACTCCATGCCACGTCTCCACTGAAGATCTCACTTTTAGCAATGTCCACCCTATTCCAGGCCACAGCCAGTTTCAGCTCATCCAAGAAGTCCTGTGCTTCCTGACTTTGACTCTTACAAGCTGAGCCCAGACAAGAACATTTATGAACTCACTGACATCATTATACAGAAATATATAATGCCTACAAACATTCAAATCGAGAAATATACGATTCCCCCATATGTTTGCTGGAGTTAGTATAAAATCACAGTTACACACCTTTAACCAGCGCTTTGAGAATTACTGTGTCCAGTTCTGAGTCCTGCTCTGGGTCATGAACTGTCAGCAGATGACCGTGGTCCAGTATTCTCTGGATCTAAGGGACAAAATCTGAGTCTTTACACACTTGTGCCTAAAACAGCATGATCCATCCTTGCATTAAAACATAATGTCTTACTATCTTAAAACAAAGATTGTCCTTTACCAGTTTGACCCAGGAAGGGATTTCAGTGCTGTGTAGGCCATTGGTAAAGGTGTTTATCAACAGCTCTTGGACCATGTCAGCATCCCAGCATCCTCTGTCCATCAGGGTCACTAAAATATCAGCGACTCCTCCTGAGCCAGCTAAAATCAGCCAGGGTATTGAATTCTGAATATTCTTGTACATTTTCTGTAAGAAGGGATTGAAAGTGGATATTACCATCATGCTACAACAAAACACCTCATTAGATATATTTAAAAAATAAAATGTTAAGAGTGACCTGTAATATCCTTGGCTCTCCATGAACCAGAAGACATAAGACAGGGATTTCTATACTGCCTGTGCCTGTTAGAACAATAAACTCCTTTGAAAATATATGCACGAGAAGATAAAACTTTGCTAAATTTACAGAGATATTTGGGGAAAAAATGCATCTCAACTCACCCCCATATCCTGTGCGCTGCAGAGAGATGTGTTTGAGCATCTTGACTCTCATCTCACCAGTGGCTCCAGGTCTCTGTGGGTCCTCGTCCACCAGAATTAAATGAGAATGATTGCAGTCCAAAGAGTACACTGCACCGTGGGGAAGATCCTCAGATGGATATGTTGTTGGATGATCAGGCTAAACAAAAATACCAAATTATAAAAAATAAACAATGTTTAACAACTTATCAAAACAATCTTCATTTGATTAAAAAAAAATAAATAAAAAATTATATATATATATATATATATATATATATATTTGTACACATAAATGTTATGAATGAAGTTATAGGGTGGGATGACAATTTCACAGGCCAAAACCGGAAGTTAGTGTCACCCCTGATTTCCTTGACAAAAAGCCAGTCTACTGGCTTTTGGATTAATATAGAAAATAAACTCTGTGACCACCAAAATTTCTGAAGCCTAAATACAATCCCCCGAGGTAAAAAGCTAAAGTTAGGCTTTAAACAAACTACACAATGTTTGCATGACTTGAACTTATAAACTTAAACATCATTGCCTCTAAGCTCTTTCACTCTTCATTTAAAATTTACAGGTCTGAAAGTTTGAATCAAAATAGTTTGTAAGAGTGCAAGTATGAACACGAGTAGATGAGTTTTCCCGTTTGCCGAGATGATGTATAATGTCCCCTTCAGCCTCTATAGTACCATTTAGGTAAAAGAAAAAAAACAACAACATGGAAACTAATTGCAAAAATTCTAACTTGTTTCTGGGTCTAAGTACTCATTTCTGCAGCACTCTCTTGTGTAACGAAAAGTCCTGCTTTTTCAATGCAACTAAATCATATAATTGCAACATAAATCACACAGTTATGGCATCAAAATGTATCATTTGAGAAGACCTTTCTATTCATGTCAGCAGGTCATCCTTACCCTTGCAGCCAGCAGAAGATCTCTGTTCTGAATCATGTTCCAGGGAGCAATTCCAATGGCCACCACTCGCACCTTAGGGGAAGTGCTCGCTAGTGAATGGTCCCTTACAGCCTGACCCAGGTTCTTGGTGATGCCAAAACGCAAACCACTGGTGAGGATCCATGCCCCTGTGTGGATCAAGGGTCATAGGTCTGTAACAGTCAAAAAGAGATTGTGATTTTTGTTTTTAATGAACAGTAAATTACCCACCTGTGCTCTGTGCTGCCTTCACAAGTCCTTTCCTAAGTGTGGCCCTAAGCCAGGGCTTCATCTGAGCCACTTCATCCCCTCCCATTAGTGCCACCACCAGATGAGGAGGGGCCAGACCCCACTGCTTAGTCAACACCTGGTAGATTTCAGCTGGATCTGTGGAGCTGGTTACCCTGACAAACTGGACTGACAAATAAAGTCTGTGAATAATGTGTACAAGCTTAGACTCTTTAGTGGTGAATTTGAGTTATAATGAAAAGATTTTGTAAATATCTGTCCCTATATACCTTGCCCCTGGTCCGACTGACTCCAACAAAATCAATATCTCCCAAACGTCCGGCCGTCCATTGGGGTTTATCAAATCTCTCATTGCCCTTCTCACCCATCTGAATAACAGACTCTGTAAGCGGGGTGTAACACCGACATCCCGGTAGAGAACTGCAAATAGTGACACAAAAGTTCAAGAATTTTGGACAATGTTAAGTATTTAGTGGTAATAAGTGTGCAACTAGTCTCACCCGTGTTCTTGGGACTCAATCAACGGTTCCCCACATTGCAGACACCTCCTGCCCTGCCGTAACACCCCCTACAGACAGAATTAAACTGCATTTGCATCACAGTCCAGTCAGGTGCAGCCACAGGAGCTGCTGATTTGTTCAGCGAGGCACTTCAGGTAGTTGGAAATGTTTATGTAAAGCAGAAGCAATTTTCATTTTCATTCTTTACACCCATGCAAACATGCCCTCCCTTCTGGTAAAGGCAGAGCCACACATGAACTGAGAAGGTTCTTTTTACCAACCTGAGGTAAAGTTAGAGTCAGAGAGCAAAAAAATAGCAAGCAATCAGAAAGAAAGAAAGAAAGAAAGAACAAGTAAAAGACAAAAAAGAAAAGCTGCATGGTGTTTGAATATGGAAATATGCATTAAAACAATAAATCACCCATGTAAACTTATGTCATTATAAACACTGATAGCAGCCATAATTGATCACCCACAGAAGTTGTCTATGCAATTGACAACTAAAGCTTATTTGCATCCTGGTCAACAAGTGAATATGAAGTCAGTTCTCTCATGTGGTTGAGGAGGCACGGACAGAAACAGCCATAGTAAAAGCAGTCAGGAACAGAAGCGTAATGCTATAAAAACATTTCAGGCAGTTCACAGCATGTGATTGATGTAATCAGATTTGAATGAGCTTGATTAATCTCTTTTCAATCAATTTTATCCAAATGCTATCAGGTCCAGGTATAGCTTTCACCATGCCTGCTTCATGCCAGCCATTTTAAACCTACTTTAAGTATTATTCATTCAGTCATTTTTCATGTCATGTATCGCTGCAATCTCTGGAAGTAATCTACAATTTCAACTAAATTAAATATGTCATCATGTTTCATTTATTTAACAAATAATGTTGTATTGTAGTGTCAGGGGCATCATGCACTCATTATTTTTGAGGGGGCATGCTTGTCATGTGACACAAAGCAGCCACAATACCACTGTATAACTGATCTAGGCTTATGTCCCTGCTGAAAAAAACAACAACAATAATAAAACCATCACAGAAAATTTTAATGGTTTACACTACAAATACCATTACAAACCATCGACATTTAACCATTAAAAAATGGTTTTCTGTAGTGTGTTTTAGGACACATTCCATTAGGATTTATTGGTTTTAACAAGCCACCAATAGAAGGTAACCAATTACCAGTGGAGACTAACAGGGTCCATTACAGATTCCAGTAAAACCAATACAAGTCCCTTTATAACCAGTAAAACCATTACTAATTTTGTAATGGTGTCTATTGTTTTTTTTTTTTTCAACAGGAGTTAAATTTATTTATTAATTTTTTAATTCGATATATCCCTAAAATACATAATGAAATATCTCGATTCTCAAATATGTGTAAGTAAATGCATTTTGCACATTTATAGATTATTTTAGTTGATTTATAACGGGCGATGGGCAAAGTAGCCTAATACTGTAATCTATTAACTACACATAAAAGCCCGTCTTTTTACTTAAGTACCAGATATGGGTGTCATGCCATAAAATACTTTTAATACGACTGACTTTGTATTTATTGTGAATTTAATAAAAACATTGTAAGTTACTAATTAGCCTATAACATTTTCAGTGTACAAGAAGAGAGCAAAGAACGTTTACAATATCAAAGAACATTTTCACTTCAGTCCAGCGAGTTCAAGCACTCTCAAAAACTGTCATAATAATCTCTAAAGCTGTTTACACTGTGAAATTAATATCTTACTTATATTCATACATCTTCACTTTGTTGTTTCTGATGAGAGAATTAGAATTCAGTCAGCCAGCGCGCGCGGTGACATAAACAGCGTTTCATCGATGACTCATCTGAACGCCTCTGATTGGTCCTTGCATTCATAAACTCAACAGAATCGTATGTGATTGGTTACAATGCGCAGTGCTTTAAAAACGTGCGTACCTCTGGCTCTGTGCCAGCCAGCGAACGCAGATTTGAATTTAGCAGCTGGTGATTTTTTTCTATTTATATACATATAGTTTACAGGACAAACTGCACATTTCACCCAAAATTATTTGCTGTAATATGATTCCAAATTTAGGGGGGCCAAAGGGGGGGGCCAAGCTTGTTGACAGGGGGGCACCCCCCCCCCCCCCCCCCCAGAACCGCCCCTGCTAATGGTTGCCATTAATTTCATTGTTTTTAAGCAAGAGACAATATGGTTTGATCAGTTAACATGCAGTTGCTCCCAATATGCAATCGTTGTGAGCTGCTCATTGAATGTTTATGTAATAATAAAAATTGATAATAATAATTGATTCCTGAAGGGAGGATGTGATTATTTAAAAGTACCAATGACATCTATGCAAACATGACTGATGTGTGTGGGTGTGTGGAGAAGTGCAGGAGTTGCCAATGATTTGACTAGGGAATGAGATGGGGTGTATGAGAGAGGAAAATGCCATAGACACTGCAGCACACAAACACAATCATTTGCATTAAAGGTCACACACAGACATTAGACCCACGAGGAAACAGATCTTTAGCAATGACACTTGTTTATCAATGAATTGTTTTTAATATTATTCTTTTTTTTCTACAACGACATTTTATCTCTTCATAGACTTTTTTTTTTAAAGAAAATATATTTTATTCAGTGTCCAACTGTGTACTTGAACAAAAGTCATTAAAAAAACACAATAAAACTAGAGGGGTTTGTCCTGAAACCAGTACCTTTAAATTTCAGAAACATCTAAGGCTGTAGAGTTATGTGAACAATAATTTGAAACGCTAAGCTTCACATATATATCATAGTAGGCTATTATTCACAAAATGCAAAATGCAAATATTTTCTATATTAATGTGGCTGCATCTTTACATATTTTGCTGTGAAAGAAATTTATAAACAACAATGATCTGGAATCTCATTTTGGTAAAAGAGCTGACTTACCAGAGGAGTATCCTGATGCCCCAGCATATCTGGATGTTGGCTTTGCTCTTGGATCCTCTAGGCCACTACAAGCTTGGGCAGCTCTAGAGTGTCACCAGGAAGTGAATCGGAGGGTTTATGATGACAAAACCACTCCCTAACCAACCGCTGCTACCTACGTTCAACCACTTACCTGCCTGCCTCCACCAAGCATTCCTTACAGTTAATACAGCAACAGGAAGATAGTTTCAAAGTAGGTGATTAATTTAACTTCCATGCTTACTATTAGTTTTTCCCTCATTAGCTTTAGACATTTTAAATGTTTGAAACTTTGAAGATTTTAAGACTGCTTAAATACGTGGAGATCTTTTTATAAATGTTGCTAATTTGTTAAAAAATAACTTTTTTAACACATGAAAGCTTCTTAAACTTTTCAGAATTCTTAGATTTGGAAAAACTAGAATTGAAAAGACTGTTGTAACTAGAAATAAAGAAAGACACCACAGGAGAATATAGGCTAAATAAATAAATAAATTATGCATAAATGTCCAGAACAGATATTTACGCACTGGATAAAATCAGGTTCAACATTCTTGTTTCTTTTTGTTGATTAGCGTTTCCAAATGGAAATTTGGATATATCTTTATATTTATATATATATATATATATATATATATATATATATATATATATATATATATATATATATATATATATATATATAATTCCATTTATATATGTAACTGAAATCTACAGATGCAAATAGATAAAATGTCATTCAATAAAGACTTAAATGTCTAATAATGTAAGGTTTTTTTTCTACTAGTCTGAAATTAATTTTGTCATCAGCTGAGGACGAGTGTGTCTGACTGCAGTTGCGCGAGTTAGTCACTAGCCGTCAGCAACTCCTAAATTACAGCACGAAGGCGAAGAGGATGTCGAAGTCGTCCTTAAGATGTGTGTAAATCTACCACAGGCTCTGTCTGAAACATTACAAAAAGCTGCCTCTTGAGGCAGTATACGGTAGCAGAAAGGCATCATCGAGATCCCTTGAAACCTGGTCTGAATAAAATCAGGTTACTTCAGAGATGTGCTATCACTATATGCTGACTAACTACGCAGCAGGCCATATCCAGTATGTAAAAACTCAATTTCATATATTCAGGATGAGCTAGGCCTAATTATTTAAGAAACAATTGTTATCTGTAACTAATAAGTTAAAATATGAAATGTGAAATATATAAATGTATAAGTATATAAGCGCTCACCCAGAACGAACTTGGCTGATATATTAACATTGTTGTTATATTAACCGTATCCTGGGAAACAACACACATATAACATTTATTTACATTTAGTCATTTAGCAGACGCTTTTATCCAAAGCCACTTACAGATGAGGACAATAGAAGCAATCAAAACCAACAAAAGAGCAACAACACGCACGCGCTATGACAAGTCTCGCAGTACACATAGCAACGTTTAACATATTAGCATGTTTTATTTTGGGTGGGCAGCTGTAGCTGGTGTTACTTTTCGAGTTTGGCCTTTACGCAGAGTAATTTGTTCCTTATAGTAAAGCAAATCTCGTCCGCTCAAGATCGAGAGGATTTTGCGCGCGCCGTCGAAGGCGCTGAGGTTGAGCTTCGCGCGCCACTGGTGGACTCCGCCCACGCGCCCAGCGGCGTCAGACGCGTTTTGACTGGATTTGGATTCAACGTTTAGATTTGTATATGTGTCATTTCGATTTCGATATTATATATACGTTTTATACTGACATTCACCGCTTATTTCATAATTTATACTAGAGGCATGAATGTAAATCTGAGGTGTGGCATTTAAATATACAGAGAGACCTAGGCTACTTTATTGTTTACCTTTATTAACTAAATAATTTTATACAAATAACACTTTTTTTGGTAGGAATAAATCTTTATAATATTAGGCCTTTAACATTTCTTCTTCTTTTTTCTTTCTTTCAAAACAATCACTTATTTCATGGTTTTCATGCATGGACCGGTTTTCAAAACGAGGGGGAAGGGTGGTGGTGGTGGTGGTGGGGGGTTATTGCACAGGGCGTGGTGTGCGTCTAGCCAATCGGAGGCCCTTTCTCGTGCAAACACTGGCCTTTAACCACCGGCACAGATATAAACAGACTAGAGACAACAAGAACCAAACAAACGTCGGCGTACGGCATTGACTTTTAGGCATCATGGCAAACGTGGACGTGTCGAGCAATCTGGAGCGTCATGTTGCACGGAGGACCTTTCCTCTTCTCGCGCGCACTAAGGTTTGCCGTAACCTTTTCGGACCCGTGGATCACGAGGAGCTGCACGGTGAAATGAAACGCAAACTCCAGCAGATCTCCGAGCGAGACCAGAGCCGGTGGAATTTTAACTTTGAGACCAACTCGCCTTTGCCTGGAGATTACGAGTGGGAGGCGATTTCAGAGGACACTGTGCCGTTTTTCTACAAGGATAAAGTGCAAAGTCAGAGAGCTCGCGCCGCGGCGTCTGTTAATGCAACAGGAGACGCGTCCGGCACCGCTGACTGCGGGTTACATGGGGTTTCCAGGGGTCCGATAGTTCAAGAATCCGCGGACGTCCCGAGTCGAGCCAACGAAATCAACCAGGAGAACCTCTCTGGTGCACTCAACTCAAGACCAGCTCGTTCTTCAGTCCTCGGAAACAGACGAAAGAGGTCACTCATCCCAGAGACCCCCAGAAACAGCACGCCGCAAATTACAGGTAAATGCCTTCAAACTGTAAATGAAAACAATGTGAAATGCGAGCGAGCATGTCTAACAATTTATAATATTGATTTCCACCAGACTTCTTCCCGAAAAGAAAAAGGACCCTGCTGGAGTCCAAGCAGGATGACCGCAGCTCGCTTCAAGCCGGCACATCCACCAGCTTTGAAGTAACACCACGCAAAACAATAAGATGATGGTACGGATCAACTCCCTGTGTGTCTAACTGTCTACATCAAGGCAATATTATCACGATTTTAATCATTATAATTATTATTTTTATTAGTCTAATACTAATTGTAGTAAGCTTGACGACAACGAATTCAGTTTAATTCACCTTTATTTAAATGCCCGTACTCTATGTAAAGCTGTTGTTTAGCTGCTGAACAAACGCAAATTTTCTCGTTTTCTTTGCTTTTCAGATGTTTGCACTCCATGCAGCAGTCCACCTGTGTTTATCTGCAGAGCGGATGAAAGAAAACAAGGGGACCAGACTTTACTCTCTCTCAACTCATGTAGCAATAATGGCTCCGCCAACAGAGACTTTGTTGCAGTGTTACAAATGTCTAAACGGTGCAATTTTATATTTTGCTTTTGTTTTAACTGTGTAGAGGGCTAGGCCACACTGCTCTAAATAGACTGGAGCCATACCTGTTTGTTTTATTTTTTAAATATACTAACTTATTTTATTTATTTTCATAATAGTTGGTTCCTCTTTATTATTTACAGCTATTGTTTTTTTTTTTTTTTTTTAATTATTATTTCGGCCATATTTTATGTTGTATTTTATTTAAGTTTTTGATTGCAACAGCATGCAAGAATGTTTCTGAGCTGTTTGTTAAAATATATTCTGTAGCTCACGCTGTACCTTTGAATCAAAGTGTAAATTAAATTATATTTTTGATAACCTGGTCGTATTCACGTGTGTTCCTGTGAAAGTCATGTATACAGTTCAAATACATAATTGTGGATCATGGGATGTGGGTAAACGGCAGAAAAAAAAATTGCCCTTCACTTTTGAAGCCCATGACAAAAAGAGTAGAGTTTGGCCTCTAAACAGGAGGGACTCAGCTGTTCCGCCCTCAGTGTTTGTGGGGAGGGATCTGCGGGCAGCTGCGTGCTATAGGGAGGATTTAAATGCCATTTTCTTTCCATAATGAAGGAGGCAGGTGCCCTTGGAACCCCGCTTTGTCCACATAAGACCTTCATTTTCAGCACCCTCTCAGCTATCCCGCTAATGAAACACTTACCAAGACTTGAACAAAATGGGCTCCTTCTATTTACACGCCAACCACCTGCCTCCCCTCCCCCTTACCTACACACTATCTGTGAATAACATTTACTATAGATACCACCACACGCCAGATCTTTATAATGTCATTGAGACAGGAGAAAAGCTAAAGGAGAACAAAAACGATACAAAATAGTGACCAAAACGAAATATAATGGTGAGCAAAAAAGGTAAACCGTAACCAAAATAATAAAGCTAGAATATTCAGCTAGATTTTTATTTTTGACTGATTCGTTTAATTTGACCATAGACTATTTAGAGTAGGTTATCACGCTTCTACTGAAATGCATATTTCTTATTGATTATGCCAAAGTCTTGTATCTCAAATGACGAACAAAAAAAAAAAAAAAGCAACAATCGACGTAAAAATAAAAGTAATATCAATGAACAGCTACGTTTGTAATTAGAGTAATATTCTTTAAAACTTTGACAATAAACTTGGAAAGGAATGATAAAGCAGGCAGCATTCACAATAGGAAAACGGTTGAGCTTACTCTTTGGATTTTACACGAAATCAAGAACCTTTTTTGAGAAATCAAATTTTATCAGAAAAAACAAAAAATCAAATAAATCTTCTGGAACACGCTCACCAACGAATTGCACACATTACCCCGATTTTTTTCCCCTTTAATTTGCGTCGTTCACGTTTGGTATAGGTGAAGAGCGCCAGTGTTTCGCCAGATATAGCCTTTCTCTAAAGAAGTTTCCCATTTCCATGACCATCTGGCACCAAAAATGGCGAAATGGAACAAAGGCCGCTAAAGGCGTAAGGCGAAGCGAGTGCCATCGCATTCACCTGCAAATGAGGCTTTGTGCTCTCATAGAAGCACTCGGTGCTCACAAATCCTGTTTGCTTTTGTTTCTAGTCCGTATCTAGTCGTGTGCGAGAAAACAGAGATACTCCAGTCCGTCATGCCAACGACTGGCCGTCATTCAAGTGAAGAAACGAATTTAAAGACGTGAAACTCAATTGCACAAAGATAGTTTGGGTAACAGTTTAAATAAACACGCACTTTGAATGTAAACATAATTAATTAGAATAATAATACAATAAATATGCATTTTGTTGATACACTCTGACCAAAATACCCTAAATAGGCCTTGAATTACTATTGATGTAGTCCTACTATAAGAACAGGTGTTTTGTAGGCCTATAAAGGTTTATGCAATAGTAAGCATTATGATCAAGAAGTCAAATAGTTCTGTTTACCTGAACGAATTTTTATCTTTGGCGTGTTAAAATATTATATGTTATACTTGTAATGTGAGGAATCCCTCAGGGTTTATCTGGACCTCATTATTTGAGCTTTTACACTAAAATCATTATGTCCAGATTGACAGGGTTTTCAATATGTTCCGTTATAGCTCAGTTGGGTTTCCTGACCAGATGGATTACCTCCTCAGGCTCATGGGACCTCGACTTTTATCAGCAAATCCCACAGAGACACATTCACTCAGCCCATGCAGTCTGTGCATCATTAAATGAAGTTAAGAGTTCAATTCGAATCCTTTTATTTGGACTAAAACATTATTTAAATCGTGCTCGTTTATTTGACTAAAAACCAACACGAAATATTGTGCAATGGTGTAAAGGAAAACTTCTGAATTCAAAATACTGCATTAGTAAGCTATGCACTAAACTACAAAATATGATAAAGTAGTTGAAATAAATGTTAAATAATTATAGCCTACAAAGACAGGTGTTTTATCAGTCTTTTTTCTCACCATTTTTATCCAAAAACTACACTGATTTTTTTTTTTCCAATTCCAGTTCACTTAAAGAAAACAAATAATATAATAAAAAAGAGAAGTCATATTTAACAGTTCATGCTTCCCCTCAGTTGCTATCCATTTATTTTTCTTTCTGTAACAGGGACATCACTTTCCCAATATTGCTACCCTTTTTTGACGCAAAAATCTGCAATTTGCAGCAAAACCATCAAACCATTCATCTCTGTGTTGTAGCCCTCTCTATTTCAGAGCTGTTTCTCTTTCACTAATAAAACCCATAAAACTAGCGGAGGCACTGGCAAGCTGTGTCTTCAAGGCTGGATACACCTCTATGGGTTCACTAGCTTGAATTAATGGCATTTGGTCCCGAAGTTTGCTCAGCGGTCCTAGAGACAGTGACAGCAGTACGTCCTTTTAAACGAATAACAAAGGCTTATCATTTATCTGGCGGCATATGGGCCAGACCCCCTCTGTAGCAGGCCTGCTCTCCGTGGTGTCTGCCAATACTGTTGTCCTGTTGGTTCCATTGTTGACATAGTTGTCCTGCCATGAGGAGGTATAGCCTAAAGCGTAGCAGGCACTTGTTTTATTCCTCGTCCCGTTTGGGACCATTTTTTTTTCCATTTATAAACCAGATATGGTATATCTGGTTTGGTTTTATTGACTTGAGATTAAGTTGGCACAAATGGCTAAAGAGGAAGCTGACATCCTGGTTTGCTACTTCAGCTTTACTGAAATTTAATCCTAAGCCTTCAAGAACGGTAGCGAGATAATAAAGACAAAATTGTCATGCTTTTCAGGAATGCGTATGTGACGGAATGTCTGATTTGTTGCACATATTACAGGTGACAATGGTCCATACGAGAAGCTGTGGGCGAACAAAGGCAGAGTGGACAGCCGTGTTCCTGCCCAGGATAAGGTCAGAGGGTGCGCATGTAGTCATCCCCATAGCAACAAAGCCCCTCACCCCTGAGAGCAAATGTATTGTCATAAGATCAGAGGTCACGGTGCACCCCATATGGTCGTGTGCTGCATAAGTCATTGATCTGTCCGGATGCTCTAAAGGAATTCTGAAAGTGTCACTGAAAGACTTTTAGAAAAAAGACAACAACTGCTCCTGAATGCCATAAATGCCTCAACACCAGCATAAATAGCACTATTCTGGCCTGATGGCGAAGGAAAAGAGCGGGAAGCTGGACTGCCCACACACTTGTGTTTAAATAGCCAAGACGTTTGACTTCATGGAAGCATTTCAAATTAAAACACTGCAAACATGAGACAGAAAAAAAAACAAGTTTATTCAGGATAGAACTTTTGTCAATGTTGCGTTTTTGACACAGCACTTCATAAAAATCACAGTTTGGATTTTACTGGAGAATTGAATCAGTAGTGTTTGTAGGATACAGTATTTATTTTTACAAAAACTAGTACATTCATATTGGTGAATGAACATACATAAAAACATGATTGAGAGGACATAGCTAAGTTTTTATGCTGCTGAAGTTAAACAGTATTCACAAATTTGTGTGCTTCTAAAAGCTTATTAGTGATTCATAAACAAGAGCAAAGAGCACACATTTTGTTCCTGACAACAGAAATCATTTAAAAACATTCAGAAATTCATAACCCTCCAAAATAAGGTCACAATGTTCACATTTGTACTCCTAAAAATAAAGGTTCTTTATTTATAGTTCCATGAAGAATCTTTAGCATCCATGGAAACTTTACACGGCACAAAAACTTCTATATAGTTAAAAAAGTTAAAATATTCTTCACACTAAGAAAATGGTTCTTTTAAGAACTGTTGACTGAAAGGTTCTTTTAGGAACCCACTGGTTCTTCTATGGCATCACAGCAAAACCCCTTTTAGGACCTTTATTTTTAAGAGTGTGGAGCAGAAGTAGTCAAACCACCAAAAAAAAAAAAAGGAAATAACTGAATAAACAATATCAAAAACTCAAAATCGTACTTAAACAATGGTATTCTAAAAATATGTATGCACGTCTTGTTGCTTCAAAAGAAATTCAACTGTCTGAAAAAAATATAAAGATGAACAGGATTAGTCAGACAAGAAGATATCTTAAACTCAGCTGATGCTGAACCTGAGCCAAACCTGATCTCTTATATTAATTCTAGCTGAAACTGACCCAGTATCAGGCACTCTGTGGTTTAGTGCTGCTTTAGCGACTCAGCTGTCCTCATGAATAACAGTTGGTGTGGACAGTTGCTCAGAGCTGGTCAGGCTGTCCTGTCTGCTCGGCACTGACAGGCTGAAGGTGGCTGATTGGCGGTGGAAGCTGCTGCGCAGTTCCTTCCCTCTGGCCAGATCTCCTCGTCTCTCCCTCGCCAACATGAGGTTGAGAGATTCTGAGATGCTGTTCAGTGTCCTGTCCATGTGTGTGATCTGTGGGGAAACGAGTGTGTGGCCCTCAGCACATCTTTCAAAACAGTGTCTAAAATAACGTCGTCACAGCGTCTGTGTAAATAACATCATAAACAAGAGTCAAACTGTCAATACTAGCTGTAAAACACCAGCGACTGATAAAAGATCCCATCTGCATAAATAGATTAGAAAAGGCAATAATTCCATTCTTTTGTATGTTGTAAATGGATTAAAGATTGATCAATAGGTGATGATGAACAGTCGAAACATGAATAGATTAGGCCACACTAATTTGTTAAAAGTGAATTGAGTGGAAACTATTATCTAGTCAGTACTAAAGTTATTTAAAATTGAATTATAGGGGCCACTATTTTGAAACATGCACTGAAAAAAAATTAAATGAAAAAGAATCACAAGTAACACTGAATTAAATGTGATATTTTGAAGTAAAAAGACTGAAAACAGTATTTTCTACTGTGGTAATCTTTGTTTTATTTATAATTTCAAAAAAATATTTTTTAGACTGTCTAAGAGCAGTTTATGTTACTGTCTACGTGCATGAAAAACAACATACATCAATACCAGTGGGGATTCTTGTTAAATATGTAAAGGGATTCATGTCCGAGAGGAAGAAAACTGTCAGAGAAATACTTGTTATTCTTCATTTTACAGTCGGGGAGCCAAATGTCCTGAGGTTCTTTCCCTTGGGTTGAGGCTAAGTGACGTGTGGAGCCAGTGCTGTCTACACCCCATTAGAAATAACCAGACGAGTGTCTCCGTGCTGAACCACAGTTTACACAATGATAGTGGCACCACAGTCACATACAAACACATGCACACATGGACAAACACACCCCGCCATACAGAGTGCGGCAGGAGATTCGAGCATGTAAATATATACAGCCGTTCCCCATATAGACATGAATGCAAACATGCACACTGCTAACCACAGAGAAAAACAAGATCTTTAGTCGAAGCTTAAAAGGAAAATTCATCAAAAAATAAAAATTCTGTCATTTATTCACACTCACAAGTCTGTCATAATAATATAAAATATCACATTTACTATTTTGCCCCTATAAACCTTAGAACTATTCTCTATTAAATAGTATAAACGTGAAATTTGATGGGGAAATAAAAGTATTTTAGTAGTCTGAATAAACAGATTAAATGTATTTTAAATAATAAGTTTGGGTTCAGTAAAAAGTAATAAAAAGTTTAGGTTCAGTAAGATTTTTTTATGTTTTAAGTTTAAATTTAAGTTTTATTCAGTGACAATAAAGATATGTATAATGTAACAAAAGATTTATAATTCAAATAATGCTGTTTTTTTTTTGTTTTTTTTACTTTCTAATCATCCTGAAAGAATTCCAAAAAAAACGTGTCGTGGTTTCCACAATAATATTAAGCAGTACTGGTTTCAATATTGATAATTTTAAGAAATGTTCCTTGAGTTCCTTGTTCCTTGAATAATGGCTGCTGAAAATTCAGCTTTGTCATCACAAGAATAAATTACATTATAAAATATATTAAAATAGAAAATTAGTTTATTTATTGTAATATATCACAGGACTGTAAATTTACTGTATTTTTTAAAATGTTTTAATAACATTAAAAAAAATGTTAACCCCAAATTTTTAACAGTAGTGTATGATTAAATGAAAGAAAAAAAAGAGGAATATTAAAAAAAAAAAAAAAAAGGATTGTTTCCCAACATAAAAATGCCCTAAATGTGAAGAGAGTTCAGTCAGAGTGTAAGAAGAAGACTGTGTCAGCGATGCAGTAATGAGTTACTTCAGATGGGTGTTTGCATAAATGTTAAGGCTATTTGTTCCTGTTTATGCCAGACACTGCCTGCTTCCTGTTTACCTCAGAATTATGAGAACCATGACACTGTAAAGGGCAGGGTATCCTGTTCACAGACTCTACAACTAATGACACATTTTCAAACAGTTCTTTACAAAAAAAAAAAAAAATTAAATAAATAAAAAAAATAAAAAGGTTAAAGATTGCGTGTCCTGCTGGGAAATACTTAATTTGGCTGCTCAATGCATCAGTCACTAGTATCGCCACAGAAATGTGTCTAACATTACAAAAGCGAGCCAATGAGATCAAAACAATCCTAAAGTCATCTACTTTTTCATTTTTTTTTTTATATAAACAAATAAAAGGCAACACAACTGAAAAAAAGATGTCATCTCTCCCTAAAGATATGTCAGCTATGAAACCCGTAAAAAAGATCTAATTCCTCTTACAATGCTTTTCTAAACATTCTCAGTAAAGAATTTAAAACATGTCAAACAGGCTTTTTTTTCAGGCATTTCATAAAATGAGTCAATTTGCTTCTTACTCAAAAATCTACGAGAGACAAAGGGGGAGAAAGAGAGTGAGTGAGCATGTGAGAGAGAGATCATGTGAACAAGTGTGTACGCTGTTTCGAGTTCGTGTCTGGGATGAAAGCTGTTTGTAAAAGGATTTATGGCTGGAGTGGCAAATGAACAGGAGCAGAGTGAGTGTTTGTAGAGCTCCTGAATCCCCGTCATTCTAAGAGGCCAGCAGACCTCTCACTTTTACACACACACACACACAACCCAGAAAGCTGTTCTTTTTAGAGTCTTAACACCCTTATCAGCACACATCACTCAGAGAATGTTTGAGAAGTCTTCAAAAAGTGATGTTTGATTGAAGGCAGAGAAAAAGAGAGGTTCCTTCTGTCTCAAGGTTAAGGCTTGATGAATGAAGCTTACAGATCCTTATCAGTAGAGTCCTTGCTGAATCAATTGTGCTGTGTGCGTTTGTTAATAAACTAAAGAACTGGAACTTGTTATTGTTATACTAATGAGTAACCTCTTGGAAATGCTTGGTTTCTTTGTTTATTGTGCAGTAAAATTCAAAAGCATGTGGTATTAACTGAAAAGATATTTCAGATACTTGAACCCTCAATAGTTATAAAGTTTTCCCTGTGTTTTTACTACACAAAAATGCTATAAATGTCCAGTAATATTCAAGCACGTACCTTCTCTTCCATCCTATTGAGTCTGGAGCCAATAGTGTTTATGCCTTTGTCTTTCATGCGCTCTAAAGGAGACAAAAATGGTGCCAAGAAAAACATCATAAAAACGCTCCATAAACACAAATGTGCACTAAGACTACAAGACAACAATAAACAGCAACATTAAGAACAACGTAGGGGTCAAACTGTAGCAAAACAATGTGAGGAATGAGAGAGGAAAGAGGGTAATGAATGACCTAGCTTTACCTGAACTTGTCTGGAAGAGGGACAGCTTCCCTAAGGACTGATCCAGTCTGTCAGGGCCAAGTGTGCAGCATGGGAAATGTTGATTTACAGAAATGGCAGATGAAATGTGAGAGGAACAGTGACAGGGATGGATGTACTCTTAACTTCTCAGCTTTATTTACCCAAAGGTCATGAAACAGTCATTAATTTTGCTATTATACCTATAAAATGCCATCCATGTATAGCAATGTTAAAGTAAACACTTTTCTCAACACACGCTTAACTGCTGCTAAGTGATATAAAATGAGTCCTCATCCCACCTTCTCTGTAGCTCCTTGATGCGCACCATGAGGTTGAGATGACCCTGTGAATACTGCTCAATGACATCCCTCACATCATACGGCTTACGTGCTTGCTGCAAAAACACATATTCATGCAAAAACAACCAAAATGATATAATATTTTAATTGTAATTAAATAGTAATATTTAATAAATATACACTACTATTCCAGGGTTTTGGGTTTGTACATTTTTTTAACGTTATTGAAAAAAGACTGAAAAAAATACAATAAAAGTGTGTGAAATATTATTACGATATTATATATATATATACACACACACACAGACTTTTTTTCCAGTATTATTTTATGAATAGTATGCTATGCTCAGCATTTACTTGAAACTGAAATCTTTATACAACCCGAATTCCGGAAATTTTGGGACGATTTTTAAATTTGAATAAAATGAAAGCTAAAAGAATTTCAAATCACATGAGCCAATATTTTATTCACAATAGAACATAGATAACATAAATGTTAAAACTGATACATTTTACAATTTTATGCACAAAATGAGCTCATTTCAAATTTGATGCCTGCTACAGGTCTCAAAATAGTTGTTACGGGGGCATGTTGATCATGGTGTAGCATCTCCTCTTCTTTTCAAAACAGTTTGAAAATGTCTGGGCATCGAGGTTATGAGTTTCTGGAGTTTTGGTGTTGGAATTTGGTCCCATTCTTGCCTGATATAGGTTTCCAGCTGCTGAAGAGTTCGTGGTCGTCTTTGACGTATTTTTCATTTAATGATGCGCCAAAATTTTCTCTATAGGTGAAAGATCTGGACTGCAGGCAGGCCAATTCAGCACCCGGACTCTTCTACTACGAAGCCATGCTGTTGTAATAGCTGCAGTATGTGGTTTTGCATTGTCCTACTGAAATACACATCGTCTGGAGGGGAGCATATGTTGCTCTAAAACCTTTATATACACTAAAAAAAAAAAAAAAATGATACTAAATTTTTTTTTAAAGTAAGTGGTTGCAAACAATTTATTTTAGCTACATTTAATTAAAAAATATGTTGAAATTTAGTCAACTAAATTTGTTTATTTAAATGTAGCTAAAATAAATTGATTGCAACCACTTACCTTAAAATTTTTTGGATATTCAATAAATCATTTTTTTCATTGTACCTTTCAGCGTTCATAGTGCCTTCCAAAACATGTAAGCTGCCCATACCGTATGCACTTATGCACCCCAATACCATCAGAGATGCTGGCTTTTGAACTGAATGCTGATAACACGCTGGAAGGTCTCCCTCCTCTTTAGCCCGGAGGACACAGCGTCCGTGATTTCCAACAAGAATGTCAAATTTGGACTTGTCTGACCATAGAACACTTTTCCACTTTGAAACAGTCCATTTTAAATGAGCCTTGGCCCACAGGACATGATGGCACTTCTGGACCATGTTCACATATGGCATCCTTTTTGCATGATAGAGCTTTAGTTGGCATCTGCAGATGGCACGGCAGATTGTGTTTACCGACAGTGGTTTCTGGAAGTCTTCCTGGGCCCATTTATTAATGTCAATGACAGAATCATGCCGATGAGTGATGCAGTGTCGTCTGAGGGCCCGATGACCACGGGCATCCAACAAAGGTCTTCGCCCTTGTCCCTTACGCACAGAGATTTCTCCAGTTTCTCTGAATCTTTTGATGATGTTATGCACTGTAGATGATGAGATTTGCAAAGGCTTTGCAGTTCAACATTGAGGAACGTTGTTTTTAAAGTGTTCCACAATCTTTTTACGCACTCTTTCACAGATTGGAGAGCCTCTGCCCATCTTTACTTCTGAGAGACTCTGCCTCTCTAAGACATCCCTTTTTATAGCTAATCATGTTACAGACCTGATGTCAATTAACTTAATTAGTTGCTAGATGTTCTCCCAGCTGAATCTTTTCAAAATTTCTTGCTTTTTCAGCCCTTTGTTGCCCCTGTGCCAACTTTTTTGAGACCTGTAGCAGGCATCAAATTTGAAAAGAGCTCATTTAGTGGATAAAAGTGTACAATTTCTTTGTTTAAACATTTGTTATGTTCTCCATGTTCTATTGTGAATAAAATATTGGCTTATGTGATTTGAAAGTCTTTAAGTTTTCATTTTATTCTAATTTAACAAAAAGACCCAACATTTCTGGAATTCGGGTTGTAGAAGTTTTTACTGTCACTTTTTTGATCAATTTAATGCATCCTTGCTGAATAAAAGAACAAAAAATACTGACCCCAGCCTAAACTTTTGAATGGTATTGTATAAAAGAAAATACGTGCATAGGACCTATGTTTATATTTAACTTAAATATTTATATTTAACATAAATTTAACTTATTTATTATTATAGTACATTAAACTTTCATGATTTTAAGATTTTATAATTATTGTATCATTCTTACACTTTGAACTCATATTAATTGAGAGAATGCATTTGTACTTTTCATAATTAAACTGTCACAATGCAGGACTATTCAAGTGAAATACAAAAAAAAAGTAAATTTTTTCCTTACACATTTCTACATTGTAAACATTAAATCTTGATATGATCTTGCCTAGGGCCCTACTGGTTGGCCCTGTATATGAGTGAAACTTTATATGAAAAGTCTGAAGAATCAAATAATCATAAGGGTGAACTCTTTTTACTTAATACACCAGCCTAAAAAAATCAAATGAGCCCAAAGGGGAAATATTTCCTTTTGATTGTCAACTTTGAGGAAACCGATTCTCATCTGCTGACACCAAACGTATATCCTGATCAAACGCTTAATCACTGCTCTCAGGGCATATCGAGCACAGGTGATGATGCTTATGGCTATTTAAATTTATTTGAGCTTCCTGACTAACACGGGGAAAATGTGGGAAGCTCCACGTTTGCTACAGAACTTAAAGGGATACTCCACCCCAAAATGAAAATCATCCGATGGACGCAAAGTACGTACGCTATTCTCTGTCATCAGTAACGCATGGATACGCGGTTTCCGTTCAAATCAAAGTGTAAATAAATGTACAATATGTATCCATGCGTTACTGATGACAGAGAATAGCGTACGCACTTTGCGTCCATCGGATGCTCTCCAAAATGGCGCTACGCTGACACAAAGAGACAGAGAGGAGACGAATTGTTGAATAGATGTTGTTATTTTTATTTTATATGTTATTTTTATTTTTATTTTCTTGTATTCTCGTCGCTTCATAAAATTCAGATTGAACCACTGATGGCAGATGGACTATTTTGACGATGTTTTTTTATACTTTTCTGTGCCTTGACAGTGCAATTTACTTGTCAGTCAATGGGACAGTCACAAGCCTCCTGGTTTTCATCTAAAATATCTTAAATTGTGTTCCGAAGACGAACTAAGCTTTTACGGGTTTGGAACGACATGGGGGTAAGTGATTAATGACAAAATTTTCATTTTGGGGTGGAGTATCCCTTTAAGCTCAGTTTGATTAACGTCAGTGAAATAACCAAACATTCACACATCTCTGGCACAAATTACACAATTCAGGAGAAGCTAGAGCCATTCAAAGGAGGGTAAACACTGTCATGACATCAGACACAGCAAATCTAGCCAGCAGCATCTGAAAGCAGCATCAAAGTGTGTGTTCTGTGTCGCAAGAGTGTGTGAGAGGAGGGAAGAAGGACTTGGAGAAAATAAGGGGACTGAGAGATGACTGAGGCTATAGCGGGTCAAATGAAAGGCTGGCGAGAGGATGGGAGGGCAAAGAGAAAGAACAAACAAAGTGCAGTAACGAGTATCAAGAGTCACACAATCGCACAAAAGAGGAGAAAGTGTGTAGGACAGCTATTAAGGTAATCCTCTGACATTAGCATGTATTTTTGAGGACTCAGGCAGAGCATCTGCTGTTACTGAATGAGTCCCAACTCAAGATCTTCCCTTCTATACGTTTCAAAAGACACCTTATTCATTGCTTACACTGAAATTCATTAAGGAATTTTTATTACTGTAAACGTGAATTTAAAAGCCACTGATGTTTCTTTTTCCGTAAAATCACATAATAGTTCTTACACTACAATCAAGAGTAACAAATCTGCATTTCTACTCATATTATTACTAATAATAACTCTGCTAGCTCTGTAACATCATGCTAATTTGATTAGCCTTTAGTTGCGTTTGCAAACAGAAAAAAAAGAAAATCTTACCTGGAACTTCTTTTTGGCCACAAAGTAGAACATTCTCTGGATCACACGAATGGCAGCTCGATGGGAATCCCGCAACCTGTGTGTTTATGTGTCATGATTAGTATGGAGAAAGATACTTAAAGCCTATTTTAAAGGGATAGTTCACCCAAAATGAAAACTGTGTTATCTTTTACTCACTCTCATGTCATTTCATTTCAAACATGTATGCCTTTCTTTTTCAACTGTGATCATTTGAAAAATGGCTGCTTTTTCCCTCATAATGAAAGCCAATGATGTTTTGGACCCCACTGATTTTAATTGTATGGGCAAAAACATTCTTCAAGATATTGTCTTTTGTGCTCCACAGAAGAAATAAAGTCATGCAGGTCTAGAACGTCATGAAGTTGAGTCAGTAGGATCAATTTTTGATGAACTATCCATTTAAAGTGAAAGTTCACTCAAAAATGCAAATTCTGTCATTGATTTCTCATGTCGTTCCAAACATGTAAAACCTTTGTGCATCTATTCCCCTGAACGCACGTCGAAGACTGACACCGAATAGAAGAAATTGCTGAATAAAGTCATTATTTTGTTTTCTTTGTGGAGTATCACATGGACTATTTTAACAATGTCCTCATACTACCTGGGCCTTGAACCTGGTAGTTCCGTTGCTGTCTATGGGGGGTCAGAAAGCTCTCGGATTTCATCAAAATTTAATTTAATTTTTGTTCTGAAGATGAACAAAGGTCTTATGAGTTTGGTACGACTTGAGGGTGAGTAATCAATGACAGAATTTTCATTTTTGGGTGAACTATCCCTTTAAGTCTTAAGATTATTGAAGAGTTTTACAGTTTAGGAAATGAGAACTACATTTCTGATGTAGATGTTTTATCTACGGTCATAAATGTGGCATCTGACATTATGGTTGTATATGTCACTCCTATGACTTTTGCAAGTGGCCATTGAGGACAAGGGTCACGACCAGGACACAGTGTCTAAGAGAAAATACAAGGCTCTCTCTGCTTTTCAAAGGTTTCAAAAACCACAGCACTGAGATTTGGTGGGGGGAAGGGCGCTGAATCCCAGGAGACCCAAGGTTATCTAGGGGAACGGGACATTGTCTCTAATACAGCCGAAGTATGAGAGGTACACTTTCTCTTGCACGTCGCCTATATGCTATATGTGCCTGTATCAGGTTAGCATGCTAAGGCTCGTGTCTGTTGCATGTCACTCTGACAAAAGATGGAGCGCACTCACACAAGTTTCTTTAAAATGCATTAGCAGTAGACTGGCTTCAGGCTATCAAGCCTCATTGACTTAATGGACATGGCTGGCTGACAGTTTCTGGTTTCTCCCTGGCTGCGGGCTACAGGGAAATGAGGGATAAGGCATATGCCGTGCTCCAGGCAACTGCCAATTTACTGCTCTTTGGTGCCATACTCTAGACTTCAAGCAGCATCCCTCTGGGTTATATTGCCAGTGGTTAAATAGCAAGCCTTCATAGCTTTGAGCATTATCATACCCACTGCAATGCAACACCTGTTAAGTTAGCATTAAAAGGGGAGGAAAGAAGGTAATGAAAAACTTAAGATAACAAAAACGGATAGTATTTTGCATACTTAGTATAACTTAATTTATAATCTGTTTCCATGCATATATATGCTTGGAAACAGCTACACATTTTAATTATGATAAAATAATCAAAAATAACAAAAATAGAAGCTTGGAATTATGCTGTAAACAACAGTTTTGATTTAAAAAATTTATATTATTGACTCTTCACTTGTTTGCTGCTTTTTCTTCACTTTCCAGTCCAACTTATCTATCTTAAAAATACATAAATATCATTAAAATATTAATTTTGTAGAGAAATTAGTATTGGCACAACATATATTTGTTGAACATATAAATATTAAAATACTGAATTTAAATATAACAACCATAAAAGGTCTTTATACCATGAGAAACATTCAGTCACGTGGAAACTATTATAAATACACTACTGTTCAATGGTTGGTTAAATCATTTTTATTTTTATTTATTTATTCTTTGAAAGAAGTCTCTCATGCAAAATGAAGAAGTCTCTGCTGCAAAATGCAGTAACATTGTGAAATATTAGTACAATTTATAACTCCTTTCTAATATAATATAATATAGTAATATAATAATTTTAAAATTTATTTCTGTGATTGCAAAGCTTTGGTGTCACCTTCAGAAATCATTCTAATGTGCTTATTTGCAGCTCAAGAAACATGAATGAATCAAAGCTCAAAAGAACAATATTTACTTAAAATAGAAAAAGTTTGTAAAATTCTTTACCATCACTTTTGATCAATTTAATGCATTCTTGCAGAATAAAAATGATATATATTTTTTTTAAATACACCAACAGTAACTGAATAAAGTCGTATTTGTACATATAAAAGGAAATTAATTCTATTCAGGTTTACATCATGTCAAGTGCTGCATGACTCTTGAGCAATAAATGTTTATGATATAATGATCAGTGTGACATGCATTTCAGAGATCAGTATGGTAGGAAGATCACGTTTTGGTGGAACGTTATTTGAAACTGATAAGTTGGAATCTGCCAGTGATCTGCACAGAGTTCAGGAATCATACCTCCCTGGGCGTTTGTCATTCCAATGGAGCATGCAAAGATGAGAGAGAGAGAGAGAGAGAGAGAGAGAGAGAGAGAGAGAGAGAGAGAGAGAGAGGTGGGGGACACAAGAGATAGAACATGGGAACCAACCCATCTGTCCCTGAGGCAGTGCCACTTCCTCTCTCCAGTCATGGTTACCAACATAGCAACGCTGGTCTCATGACCTCAGCAGGGTCACCATCTGCCTCTAGTGCTGGCACAAAGCCTGGCTAATGGCGAACACTGGTGGAGACGTACGCAAAGGGAGAAAGACTCCCACTGGGACAGAGAGAGAAAGAAAGAAAGAAAAAGATGGAGAGAGACAGACAAACAGACAGATAGGGAGAGAAAGAGAAAAGGAGGCGATCATATGAGGTCTTCTTTCTGCCAAAGGCAGACTGCAAATCTCTCTTCCGTTCCCAATCTTTTAAATTTTTTTTTTTTTTTGATTTTTTTGAGCCTGCTAAACAATAGCAGCCAGATGTGAAAGAAACCGCATATCCACTGGAGGGCCACAGATCACTGGAACACGCAAAGAAGTTTGTCTAGACAGCATTCACGCTACATTGTGTACTTTAATGTACTAATTATTACAAAACAATAATCCCACATCGAGCAAGACATAATCAACGTTTGCTGTGAGAAAAACATCGAAGCGATAGTTCACAAAAAAAAAAGAAGAAAATTCTGTCATCAGTTGCTCATGTCGCTCCAAACCTGTATGCATTATTTGAAGGCTTTATGTATAATGCATTTTTAAGGTAGTCATAATATGATTATGTATGTATGTATGTATGTTTCTATGTATGTATGTATCTTTGTACGTATAAAAAAATAAAATAAAATCAAAACAGCATAAAAGTTTATCAAACAATTTTTTCTTGCAATTTTGACACTTAAAGTCTGAACTGTGAGAAAGACACAAGATTTGAAAGTGCAATTCTGAGAAAAAAAGTTTTTAGTCACTAGTGCTAGGTTTTGTCACAATTCTAAAAAGAAAAGTCATAGTTGTGAGATATAAAGTCATATACTGTATATAGTCGTGTGTGTGTGTTTATATTATTCCATGGCAGAAACAAAACCAAAAAAAATTTGCAAGATGTAAACATAGAATTCAAAGAAACATATATGAATTGTGACATTCAGCACATTAGAGAAAAGTCACAATTTAATTTTATTTATTTATTTTTTTACATGTGGCAGAAACAGGCTTCCATGATATGAGGTTGAGATTGACAGAAGTTTCATTTTTGGATTAACTTTAAGGCATTGGTTTACATGTTAATGTACAGATCACAAATTAAATCCATTATGAAATAAAAATCAACCCATTTTGTGCAGTTTTAATTGTTAAAATACAAGCCAATCAAAAGCTGCATTATATTTTATAGGCAAGCTGAAGATCTGAGTTTGCGTGCTTGTACATGTAAATAGCAAGTAATGTCATACTTGTGACAAAGGCTGTCATAATTGCACCAAATAAAGATCAAAGAAGTGCGTCATGGGACAGAAAATAAACACGCCATTCGTACCATCAACACTTCAGGCCAAAGTCTCAAACTCCCCACCTCCAATTAACTATAACGGGGCGTGTTCAACAACATTTGGTCTGAGGAGGTGATCTCAGCTTGCAGTGTTAGATAATAACATCCACCCTTCTGTGCATCTACTAACCCTCAATAGTGGAGGGTAGATGAGAAAACACCTGAGCCAAGGTCAGCGACCGCTCCTTAGGGCAACATGTGCAGCATCTTTTATATTGATTATTAGTGCTAAACTGATTTGATTTTGTGGACGGAGAGCAAGAATTCAGAGGGGAAGGAAAAGCTTAAGAGAGATGTGAACATATTACTGACCAAATTACTTCTTATATAAACTGCATAAAAATAACTGAATCTGCAAAGGTAATAGAAATTCAGTGGCATTTTATTTTGATTGTTTGTACGTTTAAGGTAGGAAAACGAGCCTGTTATTTGACCTCCCTCTGCTAATCTGAGTGTAATCAAATGTAGATAAACAGGAAACATAACAATCACCGGGCTTCTCTCTAATCTTATCACTGGAAAGCATCCATGTACACACACACACAAACACTCTCTTTCACACCAACATAGCCTCAGTATACTGCAAAAGACAAACTCAATCAGATGTGCGACTAAATGAGAACATGCAAAATTACAGAAGGATAATGATAAATATATGTCCAACACATAAATAGTTAATTTACATTGAAAGAGATTTATGAAGATAAGTAGTCACTAACTATCTATTTCCTAATTCATTGTATTTTCAGAGTTTTCAGAGCTGTACATTTTACTTAATTTACATTTGTGACAGAAGATTTTCTCCACTTATTTAATTGATTCAAAAAATGATAGTAAAGATTTTACATTGTTACAAAAACTTTCTAGTTCAAATAAATGCTGTTCTTTTCAACTTTTGGTAACACTTTAATATAGGGACTAATTCTCACTATTAACTATTTGCTTATTAGCATGCCTACCAGGAACATATTGGCTGTTAATTAGTACTTAAAAAGCACATATTCTGCATGACAATATTCTACATCCCTAATCCTACCCAGTACCTAAACTTAACAACTACCTTACTAACTATTAATAAGCAGCAAATTAATACAGGGTTCCTACTCATTTTCCATTTCAAAATTCCATACTTTTCCAGACTCAAATTTCCAAACCTCGAGATAGATTTTCAGACCATATTTAACATAAATGGTTCATAGAACTTTATTTTCAGCTTTATATTTGGTATATAATAGTACAGTCATCTGTAAATATTTGTATTTTCTCAGGTTTTTTTTTTTTTTATTGATTTTCTCAAAGTGACAACATACAGAAAAAAAAATAAAAAATAAAAAAATAAAAAATACTGACTTTTACATGCACACAAGAAACTTTTTTGTGCCCTCGAGAAACTATTCACATGTGCATGGTAATGTTTTGCATGCTTACGCATTACAATTTCTAGTTTTATATAACCTATTTCCTTTGTGCATCACTGCCATCTTACTGTGAATAAAACGAGAGCATGGATGCACATGAATTAACAGAGATCTACCTGCTCAAAATTTTGCTTTTCTTATGGTAGTACCTCTAATATCAAGGCCTGATGTCCAATTTAACACATCCTCTGTGGTGGTGGAGAAACCATGACACGAAATGGGCTGATGGCATAACATTTGCCAAGTTCAAGAGTCTATAAAAAAGACTGGTAGTGTAAAAAAGTGTTTAAGATTTGGCTTTCATTGGGGCAGTATTCCATATTTCAAAGCCTTAGGTAACGCATACTCTGTGGCGGCCAAGAAACCACACCGCAAAATGGGCTGATGGCACAACAGGTGGCTCAGTGTGCATTGTCCTATATGCTAAATTTAATGGTTAATTGTGCACACATAAAAGTCTGTATATTTTTTATTTTTGCAAAGGTCCTTGAGATTATGTAATACGGTGCTAAGAATATAGTGTGAAGAAACACAAAATGCTTATAACCTGCATTTTGCATAATAAAAAAGTGCATCTTGAATTCATTCAGTCATATTTGGCGATCACTAAAGAATCACTAAACAGCTGCCATGAAACCTCACTTCTTGTTCGATAAATTTAATTTTAATTAATTTCTTAATTTTCAAAAGTCAGGATCAAAAGTCTGGAAACACAAATAATTGTCCATACTCTGCTTTCTTTTTTCCATACTTTTCCAGACCTGGAAAATACTCCAATCAAATTCCATACTTTTCCAAACCCCGTAGGAACCCTGTTAATAGTTTATTAAGGCAAAAGTCATAATTAATGGTTTGTTAATAGCGAGAATTGAACCTTAAACCAAGTGTGACCCAACTTTCTATTCATTAAAGAATCTTGAAATAAACGTATTATTATTTCCTCTCTCTCTCTCTCTCTCTCTCTCTCTCTATATATATATATATTACGCAGAACAACCACTTTCAACATTGATAATAATAAGAAATGCATCTTGAGCAGCAAATCAGCATATTAGAATGATTTCTGAAGGACTGGATTAATGGCTGCTGAAAATTCAGCTTTGCCATCACAGAAATAAATTACATTTTAAAATATATTAAAACAGAAAACAGTTATTTTAAATGTTAATAATAGTTCATAATATTACTGTTTCATAAGAGACTTCTTTTAAATGCATTTTAAAATGTTTTCAAACTTAAACTTTTGTTTAGAAACTTCAACAGCATGATATAACTTACAACTCAATCATCCCAAAGGAACGACCCGCATATTCAAACCCTCCCTAATGTTTTGTTACATCATATGATGAATCACAAACACTTGTCAATTACCACAATGTCCCCCACAGAGGCTATGTGCACTCTTATGACTTGTCTCAGCAAGTCAAAGGATGAAGACCTTTGTGTGGCGGTGTTGCGCCACAGGCTGCAGGATCGTGGCACTATGGCACTAAAAGGCTCACGGGGGCCCTGTGTGTCTAAGAATAGCTCTGTGGAAGAGGAGGGGAAGAGTGCTCCGATTAGCCGCGGTCTGAGAATCACAAGGTTTAGAGGGCTCTGCTGCGCGGTATAGGACATTATCCCAAATATCAGCTCCGTCTTCCTCTTCAAGCTCAAATACCTCAATGACATTTTAATAAGTGGTCAGCTGAGATAAGGGCCACTAAGGCAGTAATGACTGATAATATCTGACCAGAGGCTGGACGTTGTACGGCCCGGGGCGGAGTCTGGGCCGCTGGCTAGAAGCCATCACACACACACACACACACACACACACACACACACACACGTACGCACAAAGACGTGCGGGCGCAAGATGCTCGCACACACACACAGCAGGGGTCCCTCTGGTTTCAGCCAAGCAAAGATCTCTTTCATCCCGAGCATCAAAGCGCCAGACGAATACGGAGAGTATTAAATGTCCTTATGAGGAGTGACACACAGCGATGCAGCATTCACTTTGACATTGAGTCCTCTGCTGCTATACACCATGACTAAATGGCTTATGTCCAAAACTTGTGGCCTCATATGATCCTAAACATTACAGCAGCAAAGAAACTGACAGCGTTCATTTCAACGCAAGTTCTTATACATCACCAGGGGCCTCTGAGCCTTTTGTCATATCGTGTTGCCAGCTAACAAAGTCACTAACTTTGCTGGGCCGTCTGAAAGAAACATGATATGGCACATTGATACTATTTTCACAAAGAGAAACGGAAATATTGGTGCTCAGAGACAACAAATGTATTGTTAAGGAGGCATATGTATTATGTGTGAATTTTTTAGAATTTGAAAAATCTGATAAAAGTTGGCACAAAATCAGAAATTCTGTCATCATTTACAGTCCTTCGCATCATTCCAAACCTGTATGACTTTTATTCTTCTGCAGAACATAAAAGATAATTTAAATAATATTTGAACTGTTTTTTTCCTCATACAATAAAAGTCAGTGGGGTCCAAATCAACACTGTACCACACTGACCTTCAATATATGTGTGTATTTTATATATGTGATTTTTTTTTTTCTGAAATATATTCTTACATTTTACATTTATTCATTTAGAAGACACTTTTATCCAAAGCAGCCTACAATTGATTCATCAGGCAATAACTGATGCAATACAAGTTTCAAACACTGTCCAGAACAGTACAAGCTTAGGATATAAGAAATAGTGAATGGAAAGCATTGAATAATAATAATTATTATTTGATTTTTTTTAGTGCTGTCAAACGATTAATCGCATCCAAAATAAAAGTTTTTTTTTCACATAGTATATGCGTGTGTACTGTGTATATTTATTATGTATATATAAATACACAACCATGCATGTATACATTTAAGAAAAATATGCTATGTTTATATATTAAATATATTCATATATAATATAAATTAAATTAATATAAATATATACATGTAAATATTTTCAAAATATATACTGCATGTGTGTGTATTTATATATACATAATACATATACACAGTACACACAGATATATTATGTAAATAAAAACTTTTATTTTGGATGCGATTAATCGCGATTAACCATTTGACAGCACTATTTTTTTTTTTAAGTCAGCAGGATGCGATGAATTTTCAGCCATTTCTTTAATATTGTCATGTATTCGTCTGTCCGGAGACAGGTCAGGTTTAGAACAATAAGAGAGTGAGTAAATGATGACAGAATTTTTGCATCAGCTATTCATAATGTCTAAAACAACAACAACAACAACAAAAAAAAACACTGCTGCTGGCAACTGCTGCTCGCAGGAATTTGTCCGATTAACTGTCAAGTTCACCATGTGCAGTGTTCTGTTACAACTTCTACAGAGAGACTTGCTGGGCTTCTGGTCTGACAGCAAATGAGAGAATCATCTGGGATGTGTTCTTTCTTGCTGAGCAACTCTCCCTCTCTCTCTGTCTGTCTTTCATTGCTTGGCTGACTCTCGCTCCATGTCCCTCGTTAGCTCTAACACACTGTAACGAAACACAATTACTGTTAAGGGGGGAAGAAAAGGGGCCGTGACGGGCAAGATAAAGAAACTTGTGCTGGCAAGCCGTGCTGAAGAGGCATTAGTGAGCCAATGTTTCTGTCCCATTCAGCATGCCTCACACTCCAAATCACACAGGCATACTCTCATCACACACACTATACTCAGTTCTAACAGACAAACCAAAAAAAAAAATACCATCAGGAACATGGTGATACTCAAAAATAAATAGCTTAGTATGTTCAGCTCTTAGGAAAATATGTATATAATGCTCTCGTACATAATATTTCTGTGAAATTACCAGCATGGAGATTATTGCTCTGGAAGACAAGAGTGTTTCTAACAAAAGTCACTGTTGCACTCTTTAGCCCAGAAGCCCATTACGACTAGGGCCGCTTGTCAATCAGGCTATTGTTGGCGTGTGTAGAGCTGCAGACAATGGCTCTTTGTCTCTGCACCATCGTAGACGGCCTGGCTTGGCCTCCGCCACTAGAAGTCCTTCTCTGTTTACTGAGAATAAATCAATCTTTTCAGCTTGGGTCTCCTTTGGTAAACCTCACACCACAGCCCTACAAGACTGCAACAGCAGATACGTGCGAGTACAAATGGCCACTTTCAGACGCACCTGCGTTTGCTTTGATTTCATCTTTATACCTGTGTTGCTCTGGACAGGGGTTTATTTTCTTTGATCCAGGCAGCTGCGAAAAACACCTTTGTATCTGATATAAAATTACAACTATGACTACTTTCTAAAGAACTGCTTTATTCAAAACACTTTAAGAGCCTTCAAATGACAACAAATTCATTATTTACCACACCTCATTGCACCACAACCAATCCTAAAGTTTAATATTTAGTAGTAAGAGTGTGTAGGTAGTGCTGATATCCTCCAGTGTGTGTTTTAGGAGCGCAGCGGTCAGAGAGATGTTTCTGTGGCATTGTTCTTTCCCCACCCCCAATGCAGTCAAACTGTTTCAGCTGCAGGCACGAGGAGGCTTTTGTGCCTCTCCCACCTCTTGAGTTAACAGCCTGGGTCAAAGGTCAGAGCAGGACAAATGCCCTAAGGGAGAGGAGAGGAGCAGACAGGAGCGAAGAGGAGAAGATATTGGGTAAGATGAGAAAAGATGAGCAGAGAGGAGAAGAGACATGATGGTTCTGGTCTTTTTGAGTCCCCACCCTGCTCTGCTGGACATAAACAAATAAACAAGTACTCATACCCACACCGAGCAGGAGGAGGAAGAGAGAGAGAGAGAAAAGAGAGGGAGAGAACAGCCAGCTGTTGCCATTGCATCTCAGTGTGAGGCGAATGCAAGCTCATTAAACTTCAAAGATCAAATGAAAGCTTGTAGTGACAAGGCTCCTTTGTAGAGGAGATGCAATATGTCTCCTAAGAATGAGGATTTAGAAAGGAATCATGCTTGAGACTCTAAAAAATGATACCTACCTAATTAAAATTCAAATCTCTTTTAAGTTGCTTTGGTGGAAACCACCTACATTTTTCCAGATGATTACATTAATCTCAGCATATAAGCAACATGTAATTGTATCAATTCTGACTCTGAGATTAATATTATAGCCACTTCAGCTACAGCTTCAGCTCCATCAAGGTCAATGTAAATACGCAAGAACTGTGCAAAGAGAAGAAAGACTACAATAGCTCCCAGATTGTGTTTCAAATGATGCTTTTTCTCAGTTTGACTTCCCACATCACCCTATATAAATATAATACACATTCAAAGCAGCAGTAGTAGGATTTTGCCAAGAGTGTGTACACTCAGAGAAACTCATGCTTTGAAGTGCTAGGAGAAGGGTTTGGTCTACAAAAACACCTCCACTGCCCTCTTGTGGTTTCTCAAAATAAATAAAAGTTTAAACTGGAAAAAACCCTGAACATCTTTGTATTTTCAGATAATCAGGTAATAGAGGCCTAAGGTTAGACACTCTAGAGTGGAGGATCCCATTGCAAATGGAAAGGTGCTCTCTGGATAATCTAATGGGCTGTATACCCCCAACAGAGACATGGTTCATTAGATTATTCAGAGACGGGATCGCTCCATTGCCTGTGTAAGTAAATGGTTTGCAGTATACACAGGCTCTGCGCTGTTCCACATGCTGAACAGCTAATGGGCCAAAGAGATTCTGATAATGACCTCCTCTCAGGTAAAACACAGCCTGCAACATAACCACTCTTCATGGGAATGCTTTGGGGCCCACAAACATACACCGTGCACTACTTCTTCTAACCATGTTTTCACTTGAGGTGGGTGGGCTCGGAAAGCTGAGATGTGCTCCAGCAGAGATGGCGCAGATGTGTTAAAAGTGTTTTAAAGATTTGAGCTGAGAATTCAGTGACTGCAGAGATTAGCAGGATGATTAAACCCCATTTGCATTGTGAGTGTGAACTGCAGGGGTGTGCTAACTCTGACACCATCAAGCTAACACTTTTTTAATTGCCCATCCACTAGATATCGCATGACTTGCCTTCCGTGAGAGTTCTGAAAGATTATAAGTAGCTGAAACTTTCTGAAACTTGAATAATTGACTGTCTGCTGTCTACAGTTGGCATATAGACTTGGTTTAAATTATGCTAAAAATGGTACGTTCTTACTCACTGAGACACATGAGTGACAGGAACGAGCGAAATCTCCCGCTCCGGCTCGGTTTCCATATCATCTGCGATGCTGCTGCTCCTCTGGAGCGTGGGCCGAGGCTGCACTTCCAAAATCCCAGGCTTTCTCCCTAAAGACACGCAAAACACACAAATCATTTCAGACTGAGACGTCTTTGCATTTTCCAATTTCAACAAGCCAACAAAGTTTTGTTACCCACCTGGTGATGTAGAGAACTGGAAAGAGGATAGAGAGTTCCAGGATGGCACCCGCTCTGTGAGGAGAGAGATCAAGCTCAATGCTTTCAAAATGGGACATTTCAAATCGAATGTGTATTTATTTTATACTGTGATGGACATGAAGGTTTACATACACAAAATGGCATGTGGTTCAATTAAAGAGTCAGTATTATAAATTTCTCTGTGAAAAAAAGCAACCAAAACGACAGGCATAGGGAGGGAATGGTAGTTAGCAAGTGAGTACAGACACATAGACACTAACTGGAGCTCACCACATCTTCTGTGTGTGTTTGCCCCTTCTGTGAGAATGGAGAGGGGAAATAAAGGATATCAGAGGAGAGATGCTTCAAGAGCGTGAAAGAGCGAGAGAAAAGGTCAGCAGTATCTTAGTTTATTACTGGTAATACCTGACTGTTGAATACTGCACACTGTATCTGGTCCACCGTCCTTCCCATCATCTAAGGAGTCATAGGTTATGGACGGTATGGTGGGAGAACTCAGTCCATCATCCCTGTCATTACTCTTCATTTTCTTCCTCATCTTCACCTACCCAAAGAAAAAATCGACAAAAGATTAAAAAAAAAAAAAAATCTAAGCACTTGAGAAACTTTAATGGTACTACTTATTCTTTACTGGTGCTCAAGTTTAAAACCAGACATAGACTATTATATAATTATTTCACTGTATGAATGAGGATATCTGGCCCTCACAAGTATAGTTAAACAAGTGTACACACACACACACACACAATGAAAAACTAAAACAATTTAAAATTGTTTTTTGTCAACTGAAATAAAGCTGAAGTAAAATAAAATGATAAACATAAACAAAAACTTAAAACTAAAAATGTTGCTTTGGTAACTAATTGAAATAAATTAGACTTGAAGTACTAAAATGGTTAAAACCTAAACTGAAATAAAAAAAACTAAACAATAAATTATAGCTGAAACAGAAATATTTTTTTGTTAAAAAACACATAACAAAATTACTAAAACAAACTAAAAATGAAAACTAAACTAAAAATGAAAAATAAAGCGAATTCAAAAGATTAATAAATGTGACCCTGGACCACAAAACCAGTCATAAGGATCAATTTTTTGAAATTGGGATTTATACATAATATGAAAGCTGAATAAATATTGATGTATGGTTTGTTAGGATAGGACAATATTTGGCTGAGAAACAACTATTTGAAAATCTTGAATCTGAGGGTGCAAAAAAAAAATATTGAGAAAATCACCTTTAAAGTTGTCCAGATGAACTTCTTAGCAATGCATATTACTAATCAAAAATAAATTTTTGATATATTTACTGTAGGAAATTTACAAAATATCTTCATGGAACATTATCTTTACTTAATATCCTAATGATTTTTGGCATCAAAGAAAAATCTATAATTTTGACCCATACAATGTATTGTTGGCTATTGCTACAAATATACCTGTGCTACTTATGATTGGTTTGGTGGTCCAGGGTCACAAATACTGTAATTTTATATAAATTATACTATAATACTAATTAGAAAAACAAGCATGGAAAAATTCTGAGTAACTACTACTCTTTTCACATAAGAGACAAAGTTTTGTGTTTGTAAATTTCTGTAGTGAGTCTGTTCGATCTGTGAATGCATGTTAAAGTAGGTAAGTAGCCTACCTTTAATTTAGGGCTGGACACTGAACTGCCCATGTTCCTTTTCACAAATAACTTATAGGTGGCAGAATCACGGTTCTCTAAGGCAAAACACCTCCAGGATGCCTTCAGCATGAGAATAGAAGAAACAGATCGACTCTGGAAAGTCTGACCATCCTCATGACTGACAAATAATAAGCAATATTACATCTATAGGCAACAGTAAGGCACACCTGTATCAGACATGCAGCTGCAGGAATTTGCCTGTTGAAATGTTTTTGTCTCTGTTTCTGCTGCACCTTCAGAGCAAAACCGGAGCCTAGGATTCCCTGTGGGGAAACACTATCATTTTTCTCATTCACTGGCCTGCTGTGCAAGGAACAATTGTTCTGGCTATTAAATCTGTGTAACTTACAGCAGGGAGGGCAAAAAAGGAGATGGCAAAGACAGAGAAACATGATGCAATGGTCTTCCCTATCCAAGTCTGAGGGACCTTGTCTCCGTAGCCAATAGTGGTTACTGTCACCTGAGCATATGTACAGAAAGGACATTGACATGCAACACCCATTACTCAATATGATCCAGTTCATTGATGTATGCCTTCAATTATCCATGTAATAGCCATTGTGTCAGTGAAAGGTATGGGTGGGGATCTACCTACCACACCCCACCACAGAGCGTCAGCATAGCTGCTAAACTCTGTGAAACCTCTATCATCCACTGCATCCTTCTCTGCCAGGTACACAAAGTAGGAAGAGAAGATGAGCCCAAGGAATCCGATATAAAGAGTTGTGATCAGTTCCTAGAAAGAGGAAACACTGTTATACTCTATAATGTTAAAAAAAACAACAACAATTCTTCAATAATATTTTGCAGCTTTAGTGCTGGGTAGAGATTCAATTTGATTCCAATTTATTTGGGTGTGTTTCAGTTATAGTGTTCATTTTGCTAACACTTTCCTATTTCATTATAAAATGCTATCTAATGCTGTAAATTACAGTATATGGGGAAATGTTTCATGTAGATTCATTCTGAATTGTTTATTAAAAGTATCAGTTCAAGAGAGTCATTTGTTTCCAGATTCTGGCTTCACTTTTATGTTTTTATTCACTAAAAATCTACACTAAACTAATTCACTAAAATGGCTCACTTGTCCATGATTTAGAATACACTCATTGTGTAGTAGCCTATGTTCGTTTTTAGGCAGATCCTGCAAGGACAACTCAATAGATAGATGTTCATTGCCATTATTTTGGGGAAGTTGGGGAAGTCGTGGCCTGACGGTTAGGGAGTCGGGCTTGTAACCTGAAGGTTGCCGGTTCGATTCTCGCACCGGCAGGAATTAAAGGTGGGGCTTGTGAGCAAACAGCACTGTCTCTGCCTTCGATACCATGACTGAGGTGCCCTTGAGCAAGGCACCGAACCCCCAATTGCTCCCCGGGCGCTGGAGCAATGGCTGCCCACTGCTCCGGGTGTGTGTTCACTGTGTGTGTGTGTGCGTTTGTTCACTACTCACTGCTGTGTGTGTGCACTTGGATGGGTTAAATGCAGAGCACCAATTTCGAGTATGGGTCACCATACTTGACAATACGTCACGACTTTCTTTTTCTTTCATTTAGTGGTACACTGTCTTTAATGTATCACATTCATATCATTCAGACTGCAAACTTACATTGACAGTAAAATATGATTCCTTTTGGTTTATCGCTAAAGAGTCCTGCTGCTGTTGAGAAGTGGTGCAGGAAACAGTGATACTGTATTTGGTACTTTATGAAAATATTAATTTAAACCATTAACAAGGCACAGTCACCTTCAACAGAACACTGATAACTGACATAGAGTAAACAGGATTTTATGAATCAGTATTAGGACCGTTCACATGAAGATCATTAAAATTAATATTTTACCCAGACTTAAATGGTGATAATCTCCTGTTGGTTCTAATAAGAACTTTTTATTTTAAGAGCGTGAAACCTAACTAATTCCTTAAACACTTGCATGTTAATGGACCACTGATAGGGTAATGGATCCTTTTCACAGACTGGGAATGCACATTTCCATGAGAATTAACACTGTGAATTGAATATAGTTTTTTTTTTAATATTATTATTATTATTTTTTTAATCATGTGCATTTATAACACTATTCAAATACTGAATGTAAAAAATTAAAAATACTCATAAAACACTTCTGTGAGGGGATAACTGTAAACTTATGATCTTTCTGACTGTACTGCATTTTCTCCTCTTTGAAAAACCATTGACAATTGGATTTTTTTTTCTTTTGCTGTTGAAGAAAATGGGCTTTGGTCTGCTGAGTACCTCTACAGAAATGTATCACATAAAACGTTTTTAAGATTATAGGTTCTTTACTGACATCCATGGTTCCTTGAATCTTTAACATCATTCGAAACTCAGGAATGTGAAAAACAAAACAAAACAAAACATATGCTTCACCTGCCGATGAATAAAGACTACCGATCCAAGCAGTCGCCAGGTTCCTCCCTGTCGATCCACATGCAGCATTCGCAGGATTTGAAGAAAGCGGACTCCTCTGTAAACAACATCATGTCATGAATTTAAAACAATGCAAATGAGTTACATCTAAGTCTCATTAATCCTGTGCCACAAGGGACAAGACCCTGGACTATAATATTAACCTTACCTGACAGTAGAGGTGGCAAATACCTGACCTTTAGAGCCAAATGCCAATACAACTATGGAAGCCACCACCACAATCAGGTCTAGAACAAGAAAACATGTGGACAGGTTGATAACAACAACAAGAAAACTCAACAGGCCATTTTGAAAATTAATTTACACACTCACCAATAACAGAAATGGGCTTTCGGGCAAAGCGAAGCCTGCCCTGAATTCCCACATATTTACTCCGGCATCCGGCTGACCACAGACGTACCGCATACTCCACACCAAAGAACACTACCAGCACTAATTCCTGCAGAATGATAGAGACAGACACCCTACACTTACACAAAAGTGCACTAATGCATATATTAGTGATATTATGCGCTCATGACGATGAGAAATGATTGTAACTGAGACTTAATGTGAGATTTACTAGAACATAACAATGTAAGTATAAAGAGCTAATTGATTCGACACAGACATAATGTAAAATTCTGTAATACACTATAACTCTGTAAGTACAGGGAGGTAATTTATTTGAGCAATGAGACGTCTGCTTTGAGAATGGGTTTAACAATACAGCTTTATTATGTGGAAAATGTGAATGGCTGTCATTGTAGAGCTCTTTGGCGATCTAGATATTCCTCATGAGGAATAGTATTGCCTTTTTAAAATATTTATGAGGTATGTCCAGAACAAAATCCTCCACTGTGTGCTGTGCACCTATTGCAACTCAATGCTGTAATACCATGACTGAGATATATAACGACAGCTCAATAGACAAAGAACCCTTTGAATTAATCGTATTTGTTGTTTGTATGGGATAAAAGATAATAGCTGAATAAATAATTTGGTCATGCATCATTTGGAACGTAGTTTGCAATTCATAAAGCATATAATACTAATATACATGGGATGCGTGTAACAGATGCGTATTAACACTGACACAGGGCTGTGTGAAAACACAGGACGGCTGGTTCATGGTCATGGCCAACAACAGCAGTTGCCCTCGTCTCCTTCTTAAAGAAGAGAAAACAAAAGAAGGCTGAGAGTCTGCTGAGCACAGGCCCTTTGAGAGCTGCGAGGAACCAGACATGTATGAGTTATGAGGCTGGCCGTGAAGCCCTCTGTCACATAAGCAGTCTGGAGAGCTGGATCCGGGTCTGAGAAGAGGCTAAGAAGGAGCTTGGTCAGCTGCCTAGGGATGGCTGCTGGCACAAAGCCGGAGAGTTCGCTTGCCTAGCCTGTCTAAAGCTCCTCCAAAAATGAAATGAAATTGCAGGCACAGCCTTAGCCTGTGGGAACAGACAGAACATGAGGTGTGAAACAATGCATAGAAGCAGAAAAGTGAGTTGAACCAGCTGAGGTCACAGCAGAGGAGAGAGACTGCAAGCAACTCGACTGAAAGTAGGCCAACTCACTGTTTATCAAGTCAAACGTAAGTTATATTTTTAGGAATATTTCAGAAAATTACAACAATAATTTCCCACTCCGCATTATTCATGTTATCAAATAATATAAGAAATTTAAAACTGCCAATAGTTAAATTGTCAACTTTTACTCTTATGTTTTAAAGGTCTACTTTTTGTTTTAAAATAGCATAAAATATTCAAAATATTTCAGAATAGTCTTTTCTACCTCTCTAATTAGATGTCCGATTAGCAGTTCCCACTCCATGCTGCTGGTACTTGCTATCTAATTAAATCTAGGCTTGTGATCACACTGACCAGCTGGCATTCGAAAGGTCTGGGTGGACGGCCAGTGGGTGACAGAGGCCATGGATCAGTTTTGGGGGGAGGGGTTGCTATAGGGTGAGAGGAAACAGGACCCCAGATGCAAGGGCCTCTCTCAGTTACCATGGCAATGAGATATCCCATCCAAAACGCAGCTGGAATGCGGTCGCCAGGGCGAGCAGAGGAAGGGTTCACTGTAATAACAGCAAGGGCCAGCTGACCCTTGTCCTCAATCTTATAAGATTACATTAAATATTAAAAATGGACTTACTATGAGCTTGTGACTTGGCATAGAGTGACTTCTACTGCTCTAGTCTTTCATGCTCTAGCCAAAGCAAACACTTGAAGTCTGATCATAAATAATACCCAGTGGCATTAACTAACCATTCACACTCTTGAAAAGAAAGACACAAAGTAAATAAACTACTGGTGTGGCATTATAGTCTTTTAAGGAATTAGTTTGGAATCAATGAGCTTTTATGGGGATAGTTCAACCAAAAATGAAAATTGTGTCATCATTTACTTACCCTCATTTCATTTCAGATCTGTACGACTTTATTTCTTCTACAGAACACAAAAGATGATATTCTGAAGAATGTGTGACAAAGGAACATTTATGTTCCTCAAAAGAACTCAAAGTCATACAGGTTTGGAACGACATGAGCGTGAGTAAATGATGACAATTTTCATTTTGGGTGAAATATTTCACTTTAACTCCTCTGACTGAAACGTCACACATATTAAATACAGATTTATCTGTATTCTCTATAGTCCTTTACATGCTGTCACACACAACAGAAAGGCATTGGCCACTGTGTTGGGGGAGGGTAACTGACTGGATGTAGCATCTTATCAGTGCAAATGAAATAAAGGTGATTTGTCCAAACACCTCAAACAACACCAGCATTAGAAATGAATATTTAAAAACTCCAGGGGTTAGGACGTCCTTTCACTTCATAACAGTGAATATCACTTCAGACAAATAATCGCACCTCATGCCTATTCTCTGCGAAACATCTTTTGGAAAGCTGAAATGCACTGGGTAATGTTTAGTTTCTATTAGCTGCATGAATCACAAAAAGCCTAAAAGCTCCTTTGACCCAGGGTTGAAACATTATCGCAAATTGCTCGAATATAGCAATAAAGGCTCATTGCACATTCATGGTAGTTTCAAATAGGAAACATTTCATCATTATATAGGCTTTTGTTCATTTTTAGTTTTATTAGCCATTCACCATTTTTTCATTAGCCATTTTATTAGCCCTCACTGACAAAGAGAGAGACATCTGTGTTCTGTCCAATTAAGGGAGGGTTCTATCTGTAGCTGGTAATTGCCTGGAAAAGGGGTTAGCACCTCGTGGCAGGACTACTGTCCCCACAACACCTCGAGACAGAGCTTGATGATGTGTTATCACACTTAGCATATGGAGGAAGTTTGATGACAGCTATGACGCTTCATATGGGAAGCATGTGAGAAGTGAGATCACAGCTCTTGGGTGTGGGATTTCTCAAGGCGTGTGGTGTCGGGACTGCGTGACTTCCAGCACCCGTGTGTGGCGTAACGTCCTGTGTGACTTCTGCCGCCTACCGCTGTTACGCAGGTAATGATCAACCTCTGAGGCTTCACTCTACAAGTGTGACACACACAATAGTATTTTTTGCTCACAGAATAGGCTCAGTTAATAAGTGTCAGTGGCATGTGTGTGGCTGTAAGTATAGTGCTAATGTGCAGTAGCTGTCCCTGCTCACATTGAAATAATGTCAGGCTAATATGTATTAACAGGGCCAATCAAGACTATTAGTGGCTGACACTGGAAAAAGAGTTGAACAATTGATCTAAGTTAATGATTAATCTGCACTTAGTAAGATTTGCCTGATAAACTTTAGCTTCATTTACATAAGCACTTACTCAAAGTAAAAAAAAAAAAGAAGAGAATCTGGGGATCTGTCCTGAAGAAGAAGAGCCTAATTACAAGAACGGAATTTCTTGTAAAATTTTATCATTATTTTATAGGGAAGAAATATTTCAACAAAACTGCTCCACTGCCTATTAATATACAAAAAATCTTTTGGTCACCATATGGCCCAACCTACATGCATAAAAAAAAAAAAAAAAAAAAAAAAAAAATTATATATATATATATATATATATATATATATATATATATATATAAAAAACAAAAAATGCATTCTTGTCTTAGGACAACTTTGATAAACATTTTTTGATCCACTTCAAATGTTGACTACTGTATATACTGTATGTATATATGTATATATATATATATATATATATATATATATATATATATATATATATATATGTGTGTGTGTGTGTGTGTGTGTGTCTGTGTGTATACAGTGCACAGCATAAATGAGTACACCCCCTCTAAAACTTAACAAATTCAGTAATTACTCTTTACTTAGATGACATGTTAGGGTTCTTTGGAGATATAATTTTCCAACAAGCCTGCTTGATCAATTACCAAAGAAGAATGTCTAATCAAAGTGATAAAATGTTGTGTTGCAAAAATGAGTACACCCTCCTGAAAGTTACTAAAAAAAAAAATAAAAAAAAAATGTATAGGTTTAAGGCTATTTTTGATCAACAGGTAAGTATACTGAACCAAAACTTTTAAAGACAAGTAATTTCCTGACAATTAAAAGTGTTATATAGCCCACTGAATCATACTCAGACTTAATGCTGGCAGCAGTTGGACCACTTGGGAGAGAACTGCCAGGTGACTTATTTCTTAGCATAAAAGAGGACAATGGTACAAGAGGAATACCAAATTATTGTTTTAAGTGTGAAAATATAGCAGAAGTAGCACCGACATTCAAAAACAATGGACTTGTGACAAGGCTCCTGAAATAATCAGGTCTTCACTTTAAGTTAGTGAATTTTTGCTAGAAAAAGAGCAGGAGAAATAACATGCAAGTGTCTCAGAGCTGGCAAAAGCTAAGAAAAAAGTGACACTTTATTTCACAGAGTATGACGAAGCCTGTAGAAGTGACATGCATGGTTGTTGTCACCACTAGAATTACCTACTGTAGCCAAAGCAAAATAAACTCATTTAACCTCTTCCAAGGCCCATATTTACAAAATAGAGACTTCTGGGAATCCATACTCTGGTCTCAAGAGACCAAGTCAATCATTTCGGATCCAAAAGCATCCTAAATCTTCTGGTGTTGCTAGAGGAGGAGTACAGTGAGAAGTGCTTGGTACCCACAGTGACGTTCAGTGGTAGTAAAGCTCTTATATAGGGATGAATGAGTGCTGAAGGTGTGAGGGAGTTGTGCTTTATCAATGCTGTCATGAATTCACACACTACTGTGTGATGTAATACAAAAACTTGAAACAGAAGATGCTACCCTCCCCTCATTCCCTGCATTATTGGGCATTTTTTCAGCATGACAATGAAGATATTCATTCTCCCAAGATGAAAATCCTTCAGTGGACATGTATTTCACACAATATTAATGCTCTTGTGCAGCTGTGGGGGATTCTGTAGAGAGGAGCTGAGCAAAACTCCCCATTAAAGACCAGAGCATTTAAGGAGGTCATCCTCCAGGAGTTAAACAGGACAGATGTGAAAATTTGTCATGAACTTGTACACTCAGTGCCAAGAAGGGTCAGATCGGTATACTTAAAGTTCTGGAGGACATAATAAGTACTAGAATATTATACATTTGCTGAATTAAATCTAGGGTGTGCTCATTTCTGCAATCCTTCATTTAAACAAAATTGGCTAATTTACTTATCTTACAGAAAATATTGGCATATATTTAGTTGTTTTTATTAAGTATATGTTTAATATATTTCAATTTTGCCATCTTTCCATGAATTATATTAGTGATCATTAAGAAAATACATTGTTTATATTTATTCAGAGGGGGTGTACTCATTTATGCTGTGCACTGTGTATATATATATATATATATATAGTCATGGCCAAAAATATCGGCACCCTTGGTAAATATGATCAAAGAAGGCTCTGAAAATAAATCTGGATTATTAATCCTTTTGATCTTTTATATATTTTGTATATATGTATTTTTGAGAATACCAAATATACACCATCATGACCCACAATAAATATGAATATTTATTCATAAAGTAAAAAAGTCAGTAATATTTATTCATAAAGTCAGTGTATATACAAATTTCTTTTTTTTTTATGTATTATTATTATTTTTTTCAACAAATCTACACTCACATGTGTTTCACAATATGAATACAAAGACTACATTTCAAAGAACTTGGAATATATATTTTATTTTATTTTATTTTTTACTTTCTTAATCATGGATACTCTTATATGTCTGTGACCCATAAACATTTAAGTGTTGTAAAGAACTTTTGATCATGGCTTAGTGAGCAGTTTGAACATCATGGAAAGATGCAGAAAGGGGCAAGTCTGCTTTTGTTTGGCTCAACAGCTGTGAGACGCAATGTAGAGGGCCGTGCCTCATTAAAATAGGGTGTGAACTGGGTGGGGGGTTGGGATGACTTGGTGATTGGGTCTAAACGAAGGTTTCAGCCCTTAAAACAAGGGTTCTACATCCTGTGAGAACTTCCCTTCTCCCTCAAGTTAGTATCCACCCGTGCTAAAAGTATGCTATTTGATTTTTGATAGTTACCCTTAACACACAATAGACAACACCTGTTGTAAGCTTGGTTAAACTCAGAGCTGCTGTAGCCAGATAGCTAATCCAAAAGGGCCTTTTCTGCATCAAGCCCTAGATTGTGGATTTAACTTGTGATGCGAGGCATCAGCTAATGAACACAGCGCATAGATTTAATCCCATTAGCCGGTGGTCGGATTGACCTCTGACATGCAGTCACTAGTTATAATCTCTATCCCTCCCTTTCTCCTTTTTCTGCCAGCCTTCGACAATTGATTCTCTTTTGTCTCTGTTCTTTGACCTGTAAACAGGCAGCGTAAGCTTGCAAACAGGCATATTGCATGCTGGAGAATATTGACTAATCTAGACATATGGCATTGAGGCTCTGGACCTTTGACACAAAATCTAGCTATTGTTTTTGAATCTGGTATTGATTATGTTCATATTTAACATTGCCTCTGTCAGGAGGAAATGCTTCGACGAGCACATTAATTACTTGACAGACTGTGATCTGAATATTGATCAAAACAAAGCCCCAGATGCGCTAACCAGGGCTGAAGCAATTAATGCTTAGCAGAAACACTGCCATGGATTATTGAACAAAGTAAACAGAATGATTTAAGAGTGCCAGCTGAAGCTGCCATTCTAGACAACAGAACACCTTCATCTTCTGTGAACTGAGCTGCTTCTCTGAAATAGACTTTATGGTGTCAGTTACAATGTTGAGAGTATTAGCAGGCCTTAAATTCATCAAGACAGTGGTTCTCAAAATGAAAAGTGTAAAGACGAATACCCACATTCTCAAATCGTATTCACTTTTGCACATTTAAATTATGCCATGTACCCAATTTTATATTCCCTTTCTCCTTCTAACAGTTTTGAAGGCAGAGAAAATAATTATCAGTAAATAACAACTTTTCCTCACAACATATGACTTAAGAAGATCTGTAATATAGGGCACAGATAGTTTATTATATTTTTAGACTTTTGGAGCTTGACAGTTACAATCCTCCCATCTATTGTTCTTGTGTTCCACAGATATAAAATACTAAAAAATAAAAATAAAAAAAATAAGCAAATGATGAAAGTTTACATTTTTAGGAGAATTTTCCCTTTAATGTTGCTCGTATGATAAATTACATGTGTTTCTTTTTCCTACATTTTCCTACATTAGATGGGGGCAAAGTCGTTCTAGTTTCAAGAGGGGAGTAACCAAAAATGTAAAGGACCTCATCAAATGGAACATAAAAAGTGATGAACTGCTGCCCTCTGCTGGACAAGACCGATGGCAGCAGACACTGGAGAACAAGCTAAACAATGAGCTGTATGCAAATGTGAACACTATCAATACCAACTTCAAAAACAATAGCTGCTTTTGGGTCCAAGGTCCAGAGCCCAATGCCATATGTCCAGATTGGTCAATGATCCCTATGCATTATGCCTGTTTGCTAATTATGCTGCCTATTTACAGTTCAAGAAACAAGGACATCAATTATCCAAGGTCACCAGGTATAATAGATTTTATCAGACAGAAAAATTATTTATATTCATTTAACAATATTTAACACACTGTAAGTCTAAAGCATTGAGACTCACCACCCAGAATAGTGTTTTATTAGCTAAAGTTTGATACTCATCAATGGTGGACAGCACACTGAGGATCAGGCAAGAAAGCACAATGAGGAATCTGCAGAGAGAAAGGAAGATATATCATTTTAACATTTATAATAATAATAAAACATTTCAGACTGTTCAGAGGACATTCAAAAGTAAACATTACATATAATGTTTGCAAAATTATAAATGGAATGTTCCCATAACCAGGAAAAAAAAACATTTTTAAAATATTTGAAAAATAACTGAACATTTTAAATGTTCAGAGAAATTATCAAAACGTTCTTAGAACATATGTTTTTGTTAGCTGGAATCAGCCTGAACATATCCGTTTAGGAAATGTCTCTTTTATCATATTCACTGACTAAATTACTCTATTCTAAGAAAACAGATTTTTTATTTTTTTTTGAGAGAGAGAGAGAAAAACAAAACAATATTGCATGTGTTGTAAAGGGTGCAGAAGCCCCTGTAACACTGCTGTAGGTTTAACACATCATGGCAAGGTCATCATGTGCTCTCAGTCTAAACCAAACAAAGGTTTTGTTGTAACTCCTGAGGCAAAAGAAAAAGTTCTTCTTTTGGTGAGAAAAGAGAGTTTGTTCACATACAGCTATGTAATTAATCTGACAGAACAAATCCTACAAAAAACATGATTTCTCGTGCTTTAAACTTATTTGTTTATTTGTTTTACCAAATTAATCAGTCTAACAGCATATTAAGGAGAGCACAAAACAGCCTTTTGGTATATAAAGATGTTATTGATTAATTAGGAACAAATTTAATCTTGTAATTAAAAATGTATGTTAATTTAATCTGAACTGCACATTGCTAATATGCAGCAACAGCACAACATCCAGTACATGCTTTGTTAATTTGTAAATGCTATTTCTCAGTGTTTGTTTTTTGGAGTGATGCTTAACCCATTACAACAGCTCTATCAGCTCAATAATTCATCAGTCTGACTGCATTAACAATAAAAATGAAACACCAAGAGGTATGAAACCCAGCTGCCACGGACAAACAGTGCCCAGCTGTTGCCTGTCATCACAAATTCAGAGGGAGGGGCTAGAAATGTAAGTAAACATACAAACATAACCTTGGGGTAGGATGGCTGCCTGACAAATATCTATCTTATTATGTAATCATTATTGCTGAATGACCTTGAACCTGCCGCAAGCAGTCTGTGAGAGAAGTTACATGTCAATAAACATGCCGCAGGCTACCGTGCAATGCAACGAATAATTGATCTACCAATCCACGGCGGTTAGTCAGGGATGATAAACACAGCAAACGATTGTGTTGCTTACAGCAATTAGAGGTAAAATCAACAGAAAATAATCAGAGCAATGAGAAATAGTATTTTGATGAGTGGAGCTAAACAGAATCAAATATGCAGCAGGCTATTTTAACTATTAATACCTGCAGAAACCACTGAAATTTGTAGCATTTAACCGAGTGAAAAGGAAAGTCTGGGGAAACAATGCAACAGACAGAATCAATTGATGCAAACTGCACTAAAGACTGCCACTCTCAAATCAGGCTGTTCAACCACAGTCGCTGCTGAATCACATGAACCAAAACTGGGTGCATCCATTGTAATTAATAACAAAGAAAGCCAATAAAATACATGTATTAATTGTCTGCAAACTAGTATTTATCAAATCTGTCAAATTCAGAATGCCTTTTAAATTCCAATTCAATTACAGTTGAATTTGAATCGAGGTCTCGATTCATTCTTCTATGAAGAAATTCATTTCATAATTTTTAACCAAAAAAGTCAAATTTGCCAATACAAACTTAGAATTCTGGCTTAATAAAGCCTTGTTTGAAAGTTCTGAAATAGTTTTAAAAACCGTGTAGTTCGACAGTTTGAAATCTCTAGATTCACAGATAGATAGATAGATAGATAGATAGATAGATAGATAGATAGATAGATAGATAGATAGATAGATAGATAGACAGACAGACAGACAAATAGTTACGCATACAGACAGATAAATACAGAAATAGTTACACAGACAGGAAGACAGACAGACAGACAGACAGAGACAGACAGACAGACAGACAGACAGAGACAGACAGACAGACAGACAGACATACAGTCAGACAGACAGACAGACAGACAGACAGACAGACAGTCAGACAGACATACAGTCAGACAGACAGACAGACAGATAGACAGACAGAGACAGACAGACAGTCAGACAGACAGACAGACAGACAGACAGACAGACAGACAGACAGACAGACATACAGTCAGACAGACAGACAGACAGTCAGACAGTCAGACAGACAGACAGACAGACAGACATACAGTCAGACAGACAGACAGACAGACAGACAGTCAGACAGTCAGACAGACAGACAGATAGATAGACAGATAGATAGATAGATAGATAGATAGATAGATAGATAGATAGATAGATAGATAGATAGATAGATACTCTACTAACACTAACCAGTATCAGACCAGCACTGCTTCTCACCTAAACATCAAAATAAATCAAGTTATCAAACAATCTAAAAATATATATCTGGAACATTGGGATCAAGAAACTAAAACACAAAGTAAATTACAACTCTTTTGAACTATAAAATCAAAATATGAATTAGAAGAATATCTCCAGAGTGTCAAAGACACAAAGCAGAGACAGATCCTGATCAAGTACAGGCTCAGTGAACACAGACTAACCATCGAGACCGGCAGACACAAAAAGAGCAAAGAGTACGTGCTCACTATGAGACAGGAGTGATCGAGACAGACATGCACTTCCTACTTCACTGTTACCAATTTAAATCAATAAGAGACCTATAGGCCTACATCAACGAATTCACAAACATTATAAAGAACTTTACAGCCATGACTGAAGAGGAACAAATAAAGATAATAGTTGGAGAGGGACAGACAGCAGCACTGGCTGCGAGATACGTGTGGATGTGCCACAGCCTGAGACACAGCAGATGAATGTGTGTAATGTGTGTAATATGTTTATTATATCTTACCTAAGTGTGTTTCCCTACTGTCTACCACAGTGACCCTCAGCCTGTGTGCGTTTATACATGTTAAACACTGTGGTAGGAAATATTCACACATGTTCTTATTTGTTACACTGTTTATTTAAGTTTAAATTGTTTAAAAGGTAGATAAATAGAAAATGACTCTTGAAATATCACTCACTTGAACATGACATGGAATCTGAAATGTTTTGTAACTGAATTCTATATAGTGTGATTAAATCAGTTGTTTCTGCCTTTCTTCTACATTTCTCTGTTGTGCTTAAAGACTACATGACATCGAGGGACATTTCACTCACATATACTGCTGGGCAGATAACAATAACAATGTACGGCACACAATTACTAGTTTTTCCAACAGCATGTGCACATGTACACAAACAAGGGTCACGCTTTGATAAGTGCCTTTCGTTTCCCCATGGCTTTGCAGGCTTTGAAGCAGTGATAAGCTTGTGCACATTCTTGGCTAACATAGCCTGCCTCCTACACTCACACAACAGAAGAACGCTTCCGTATTCAGGCGAGACTCTTCAATTTCCTGCTGCAGCTAACAGTGTGGTCAAGTGGTCGACTACTGCTCAAAGCCCTGGGCTAGTAATGCAACAGGTGGGGATGAATTATGCACTGAGGAGCCCAGAGAGCCCAGTTGTGCCCTTAAGCGATGCAATCAACCTCAATTTGCTCTATAGGGACCATCACAATATTAGTACACCATAAATCACTTTGAATAAAATGCATGTGCTACATGACAAGCCACCAGTTAATTACAGACTAACCTCCAACCCTCGGCCACAGGCTCCTCATTCTTACAAACGTATTAAACCAAGTATCTGTCAAATGATCCACGATCAGTGAAGCCGTTAACAGTCCGATGCCGCATCTGACACCCTCACATTCAGATTCCCATGTTCTCCTGGCATCTCTGCCCAACACCACTAAGTCACAGGGTTACCAAACCCACAGGGCCCCTGCTGAACAGAGTCACCTCTGCAGCCAAGTTTAGCTGCCCGCTATCACCTCCTCTCCTGCTAGAGATACCATGAAAGGTCCAATGAGTCCAGTCATTTTGAGAATTACAAAACAACTACATTCTGCTGCAAAGCATTCTTTTAGGTTATTTGTTACACTGTAAAGATGATCTTAGATCAAGTGCTAGACACTGTCAGCGACTGCAATAATTTTTGTTTACTTGCAATTCCAAAATTCTTGCAATTTACAGAATATATATATATATATATATATATATATATATATATATATATATATATATATATATATATATAAATGCATCTCAAAGCAGCTTCTATATTACAATATAATCTAATATATATATTTTTTTACTTTATGCTTTTACTTTTTTAGTAAGTGTAGTGAAGATAGAAACACAAGGCTTAGCAAGAGGATTGGGATAAGGACATAACAGATTTTTTATGCTTTTTCTGTGCACAGGCTACTGCTCCACAATTCTTACTGCATTTTCTGACTTTTTAAAAATCAAACCAACAAGCATTGTAGTTTAGTTGGATTGCTGCATGTTTTGAGTTTAAATAAAATTGTTTATTTCCATTTTTCCAGCATATCACTTAATACAACAGTTGTTTAATATTTAAAACCTTCACAGGGAAAAAAAAAAAAAAAAAACATCAGTGAGTTCTATGTAGAACTCAATAATAAATGACATAAATTGCAATAAATTAATTATTCGTTGTTTTGGAAGATAACTTAATTTCTGAATGCTGAAAGGTTGCACTAAAGGGAAAATTATTTTATGCAGAATGAAAAGTGACCTTGAACAATCATCTAGCATAACACTGTACACTCTTATCAAACATTAATAAAAGCAGTGCCTCTTGCAACAATAAACCTTTTTATTTTTTTAAATATAGGCCTATATTTCTGAACAGGAAAACTTGTTGATGTTGTAGACTATTTCTCATTCTCTAAAGCAATCAGAGTTAAATACTCACACTGTAAAATGATACACAAAGCATTTCCAACCAGATGGTCTCTCCAAAAAATTATATACACGTCCCTGAATGTAGGATCTAGAGAGAGTGGGACGGGTGGCGCTGTACACGGACATGCGGGGATGGAGGTGAGATGCCTGGCGCTGAGTGATCACTCCCGGCTCCGCGGACGCCGAGGGACTCCTGCCGAACCACACGCTGTCATTTCGCATGTGCAGAGCGTCGCTCATCTCCAGTTCTGTAGGTCCAATAGTCCACGAAGTCTCTGTCGCTGTACTGTGAGATGGAGAGGTCATGCTGCTACTGAGAAGACACTTTCACGGATGATCTCTCACCCAGTTCAAAAGTAGTACACCAACTTTTGGTGTGACGGCAACTTTACTTATGTTGGGTTTATCCTTTGCTTCGCTTGCGCTCAAAAACGTAAAAAGCGTTTTTTGCATTGCTTCATTGGTGTTTCAGAATGAACAGCAGCATCTGAGAGTGAAGTGCAGCTTGCAGGACAGGAGGCAGCATAATGGCATCAGCAGCGGCACTTGACTGTGTCTGCATGAAACTACATGCATAAATACTCTTAACAGTGAGTGACGTCCCAGGAAGCACAGCCACATGCCATGGCCAGCAAAGGTAAATCATGGATTTTTTGTTTCAAATAAGTCAATATATATTACATTTATATAAATTGAATTCTATGTTTAATATTAATAAATATATAATAAATAATATTTTTTTTGTATTAAATAGTAACATTTTTCAAACATAATATTTCAAAGTATATATTTTATATTCATTAAAATTACAAAAATAAATGAACAGCTTTTGAGAAATGTAATTATAACGATTAAGTCATAGCAGATTTCATTGCAATATATCAACTTATATATTATTATATGAGACAAAGATTGATAACATTGGTGTGAAATCACAGCAGGTAGTAGCAGACTTCATGCATCAATGCTGTTGTCAGTACAAAGTCAAAATGTCTGATATTATTGGAATAAATGAGAGCCAGCTGAACATAAACCAAAAATAAAACATAAACCCTAAGTGTAAGGCCATTTGTCTAAAGAAATAAAACTGTTAGGGAGTATTTGTGTTTGCAAAAAGGTGAAGGTACAGTTTCATTCAGCATGACCTTGAATCTGTGCCTCACCTTGAGAACTCAGGAAGGTATTGATTCACTGAGACGCAGGTTTCAAATACTGTCATGTGGCAGTGAAGGGATGACAGATACTGTTGTCAAGTAGATATTAAGATAGGCCAGAGTGAGATGTAGGTAGAGATCATCTGAACATAGTGTGGCTTATCCTCAAATACTTTCAGCACAGCAGACAATGACCAGACTTGCTATAAGGTCAGATAAATTTATGATTTAGTTTCAGTTGATGCTAGAGGAATCGCTGTGGTTCTTTTTCAGAGTTACCAAAGAATAACTGGAGAATGATCTGTATTGGTGTTTCTTGTAATGAAAAAAGAGAGAAAACTTCTCTGAGAAACATAACTTTTGTGTAGGAGAAATCTGAGTCCAGTTTTAGTCACCAAAGCTTGAGTACTGCACCATACAGATTCTTATCTCTGAAAAACCCTGTTTTTGTAGGATTATCTTCAGATGCATTGTATTGATGGTTTACCCAGATGCATTAAAAGTGATGCAAGGATTGACTTTTGGTTTATTTAGGCACATTCACATTTGCAGACCCACCAGAGTTAATAAATAAAGATCATTCTGAACGTGGCATGAACTTGTTTATAAAAATTCAGCTGCAGTGTCTTACAATATACAGCAGAGAGCAGCATTTTCACTGACCTCTCCTCCCTCCCTTGTCTAAACAGCAAAACATTATCAGATCTTACAATTCATCTGATCTCCTACTGGCTTGATAAGCTCTGTTTGAGTTGACACCTAGCTGCTTAAAGTGAATAAATTATTAGTGTGGCATCATTGAAAACAGCATATGCCTTCATAGGCCTAAAAATCTAGCAAGAAACAAAGTAGATCCTAAATGCTATATTCAAAATACATCCTTCCTGAACATTTTTCCATATGGAACAGGAAGAAATGAACATTAATAATAAATGGGTTACTCACATATTGTATGCTCTTTATACATACAGTCGCCAGATGGTTTTATTTCTGTAAGGAAAAAATAAATTCACCTTGTGCCATAATTCCCAAAATGCTGCAAGAGTAACCTGTTACTGATCATTTTTAGAAGTGCTTATATGACTTGCATTTGACAGCACTGTGAAAAATCAAGCCACATATAATGTTATTTGTCAAACGTGGTATGCTCCTTGCTGTGAAGAAATCGCTTCACGAGTCTTGCCAGCACAACCTTCTTCTCAGAAGTTCTTTGCACAAATGGCCTCAATGTCTCTCAGCAGCAGGAGCTTTTTTCCCAGTTCGTCACATTCTGAACTTTTTGTAGGTACTTTTCCTGACCTTCTTTTTGACCCCAAGGACAGAACATCAGTGATCATAGCTAGAATGGTGATGCAAGTCCCTTTGACTTCAACGCAGGCTGGAAGCTTTAATTAGACCCATCTGCTACTTGGATCCTCCACAGAGCCCTCTAATGGAGGTAAACGGAGGTATTGGATCTAAATGGCAGAATATGGATCTGTAATGATCCATTTTGCTTGAGAGACAGGGAAGAATGACTATTTTTGTCTTTTATGTGGTTTGTTTTGATGTTTGGAGCAGATGTTAGTGCTACGTATAACTCCCTGCTGAAGAAAAGAGCTGGCTGGTGAAATGTCATGAACGCCTTCTTTATATGGTGGATTTAATGCAATGCTTTTGAGCACCAACCATACAATGAACTGTATCATAAAGCACCTATTGGGGTGCCTATTGATTAAGCCCTGCAGAGCTCAAATTCATTATAGCTGGAGTGGCTTTTGATAACATTTTTTATGCATTGCCTAGAAAAGTGCTTCTCTAAAACTGAGTAGACTCTGTTGATTCTCAGAAACACGAAATTAACCATTGCCAACCCTCAAGCGCAGTTACCTCGCTTCACTCCATCACACCCTGAGGGATTAAACCCCTCGCTTTGCACGACTTTGTAAACGTGGGTGTGTGTGGATGTTCTGCAGGAGTCTAAGGTAAAGTGGGGCTGCGTTGAGCTCCTGCTCAGTGAAGTGAGAAGAAGAAAAAAAAATCACTGGATATTTTTATCCACAGTGCTGGATTTAAACAGCTGGAATGGGCTGGAAGTGAATGTTGAGTGTCTTCATGAGATATAGAGGTTTTGTTATAACTGATGAATGCCCAAGAGTATCTTTGATCGAGCTGGTGGGTTACCAACAGATCTCCTGTCCTGGGAAGAACAAGTATATTTGCTTGGGAATTCAATGGTGTCTGCCTTTTATGCCTAAAATCATTGATCTTCAATGCATTTCATGTCAAGCATGTCAGCGATTGGCTGGGATGAAGTCCCTGGGGCGGTCCGTGAAGCTGTACAAAACCTTGAACAGGTACTGATTGAAAAGAGAGGATTCACTGCTAACATCAGGAATACTAATGCGGTTCAAGGTTTTTTACACCTGAGATGAATTGGAACAGAATAGCTCTTCAGCGCGCCTTTGCTTGTCTATCTCCTCATGGAGTGTAAATGCTTTCACCTCTCCTCACCTCTCAAATGTTGTCGAGGCAATATACATCCAGACTAATGGCTTATAAACGCTCTTTTATCGGCAAGTCACCGTGTTTGAAGAAAGTGTATGTCGGGGGGAAAAAAGCACAAAAGATGGTGACAAGTGAGTGTCTTGAAAGTTGCATGGTGTCTCAGACCAGTTAGAGATTCAGTTAAATAAAATGTAATGCAAATGAGTACTTTTTCTGTGAATCCATTACAGACAGTGTTTAGTACCTCTAGCAGTAAAATGACGTTATAACATTTACCAAAAAAAAAAAAAAAAAAAAACTTTAGATGAAGTTTTACTGACAGTAGTTAATGTAATAGCAAATAGAAATGATGAACAGTAGTTAAACTTAAGGTCTTTGCACACTGAGTCTGAAATTCTCGTCCAAAATTGTTGCACGTTAAAAAATAAATATGACCTCACATTGTGTCATGTTTACACACAGCCTCCGAAATTTCGTCCGTCATAAAAAAAGTCAGATCAGGTTCGATTTTCTGCGTTTTCGCATCTATAGCAAGCAAAGGATGACGAATACCCATACGCATACGAAAAATTCGGACTCAGTGTGCAAGGGCCTTAAATCTTAACAGTTGTACTAATCTTGATTAATGTAACGTTTAATATTAATAGGTATATGAATTTGTCTCTCTCTATATAATCTGGATTAATATTAATTAATATTAACAAATTAATTATAATAATGCATATTTAATAGTTTAAATTGTAAAAATTAAATTTGTGTATTATAAATAAATATGAATAATTGATATTATAAAATGAACCATATTATTATTAACAAATATGAATAATTAATATGAACAATTAACAATAGTGCATTTATAATTTAGCAATAATGTAGATGAATAAATTCAATGAATATAAATTCATTGTACCCATCAACTAATCCCAGCAAATTCAACCTTTTTGTAACTTAATTTGTTCATTGTAGCCTACGCATTAACTAATCCCAAGAAATTTAACCTTATTGTGAAGTGTTATCTTTAACTGTTCATATGAATAAATAAACATCTAACGGGATTCATATTGCTCTGAACCTGCTGCACTTTTGGTGTGAGATATCACAGCATGTGTATTATTTGTGTTGCTATGCTTTGGTTCATTTTTAGGCTTGGTCTAAATGGTTTCCAGTATTTGGTTCCATTGATTGATATTTAGACTCACTGTAAAAGTATCTTCGGTTACTTTATGAGTAAGTGCTCTTTGGTGGTGTTTCACACACACATACGTACCAGAACACATTTATGTTGACAGGACGACGGGGGCTCTTCACCTCCCAAGAGCTAAGAAATGGAAGAGTTCACCATTTTGTGACATCACGCAGTAATGGTTGAAGAGAGGAAAGGATAGGTCAGTGAGTCACTCTTTCCCTCCAAGACACTTTTTATTCCATGCTGTTAAACTAATGGGATCAGCACAGAACTACAGCGACTTTGCTGAATATGCCAGTCTCAGACAGATCAGGGGTACGGCTCTCAGCTCACGCTACTGTCACAGGCGCCGTCGTGCAATGGCACAAAGTGACTTATAGGTCGACGAATGAAACATCACGTCTCATGTGGCTGGGGACGGAATTCTTGCAGAGAGGTGATCAATCATCAGATCCATGCAAATGTAGCCTTTGTTTTGTTTATGCCTCAGGAAATTAAAAAAAAATAACGTGATGCATAACAATTAAGAGCTACTTCGGATTCTGTCTGTTATGACAACATGTAAACTAATCTGCAAAGGAGGAAACATGGATTTGCACTTTGTTTCCTTCAGAACAAACTGTGAGGAAGGTTAGATACTTTGCCCCAGACTCATGTGAGGAAGTGGAGGAGAAGAGGATGATGACAAAATTGGAGTTCATAATGAAGAATTCTTCATACCCCCTCCACAGTCCACAATCTTGAAGCACCTTTAGCCGTCGGCTTGTTCCAGCACTCTGCGCTAAGAAGCACTACTGGGAATCCTTCCTGCCTGCTACCATTAGGCTGTACAACGCTGTTTCCTCCTCACATGCTTCCCCACACATTACTCCTAGTAAGGCGTAATGACATTGAACAAGGTCACTCTTTCCCGTGCAAGAACCCATTACCATTAACGGATAACACATTCATATCTCTCACTGTACGTAATGGTATCTCACTGCATGTTCTTTCTTGTTTAATTGCCATAGGAGGATATATATCATATGCGCTTTACCCTACTCCTAAATTTCCCGCAGGGATCAATAAAGTACATCTATCCATATGCCGTAGAAGTAAACCTTATATTTTGACAAATGCGCTTGAACTCAACAATGACATCAAACTGAGTTGTCCAGTGTTCTGTGTTCAGCATATTGTTTTCATTTTGAAGAACTTGCATGAGGAAGACAAATAACAATATATTTAAACAATACCACAATGTGGTGATATTAAAGTGATATTCCTTCTATACAATAGTTCAAAAAAACAAGACATTAATATTGAGAAACTTTTATTCTAGACACAAAATTTCCATTTGCTTTGTCTATTTTTGCTTCACCAATGAAAATAATTCAAAATAAAGCAATGGCAGAATTAAGCGGCTGAATGAGTCAGTGTTGGGAAGAAATTGGTAGAGTGGATGATTCAATGACTCACTCATAAGTCACTGGTTTCGTAACCGAATGAACCAGCGTATTGGAACAAATCAGTTATGTGAATGATTCAGTGACTTAATGAACCATCATGTTTTTTTGTTCCTGAATGAATCAGTATTTTGAATGAGTTAATTGAATAAGTTGTATAAAAAAATCACTTGTCGCCACCTACTGGTGTAATGGTGTAACCTCCTACAGGAAGACTCACTGAAACTGAAGAAAATCAGAAAAAAAAATCACATGTAAACAGATAAAATATTTTTCACTTCAGTAAGACATGATAAATCAGTTGCAGTCATTTCTGTAAGTTTTAATGATTAGCATGAAAACCAGCAGCAACTTAAAAAGGATTATTTTTTGCCACTTCTGAGAGGGGCAAAAAGACGTGATCCTGTTTCAAGTGTGAGAGCTAAGCCATGAATTTGATGTCTAGATAAGTTGCCATCAAGGTGATCTTGTGATAAGGGCAAGAAGTGACATTTAGCACATGACAGAGTTTGTCATGCTCATTGGCCTTCTGGAGACCTCATTTGAACGTGCCTCTGAAAATAACTAGACACATTTAGATTGAAAACAAGCCTTTGTTCTTCCCCAGCCTAAGCCATGTATACATTTTTTTAAAGCTGCATTGTTTATAAGAGAGAATATGTGTGAGACATTTACAAAATATGTTTCTGCGTTATCCTGCTGTAGTATTTATGACTGCCTTCAATTTTCGATTATAAAAAACCCAGAGTGGCACACTAATGATAATGAGTGAATAGACAGAGTGTGCTCTGTGATGCCCTTTTGCATTCTAAACCAGGAAGCCAAAGTGAGTCTGTTCTGATGAATACCAGATGCATCTTTCAGCATGCAGGCCGCTTTAATTAATGCATAAAATGCTCTCTAGTGGTAAATGCTAATTATTTTTGGCAAACCAGTTGCATCACAAACTCTGTGTTTTCCTATTGTTTTGTTTATTAGAGAGCATCAATTATGATTCTAAAGCCCTAAATGGAGGAAATGACAGATCAACGGGGAAAGGAAACCCCAGAGTAAACACAACAAGGGTGGCACTGTTTGTTGAAACCACGATATGTGGCAGTGAACGGTTTCTAGTGAGTTGTGGGGCTCAATCTGAAAGATTCATTGTGAGATATGCCAAAGTGGAGCAGATGAACCTGTCAACAACCCGAAGCAGAATGGTGCAAATTTCGGTGGACAGAGTTGTGTCAGCCTGTATAGCAACTTCCCACTGACAAAGCTAGGTCATGTCACAGATAATGAGAAGAAGATATTCATGGCACACTGCCTGGGATCACAATCATTGCTTAGAAGGCTTAACTATTGAGAGGCATGAAATGATATAGAGTTTGGGTCTTCAAGGATTGACATGGACTGAAATAACATGGTTAGAGAGTCTGAGGGAGACAAAGACTAACAAAAGACAAGTCTCTTTGCTTAGAGGCACAAGAGAGAATTAATGTGGCTTGAAATTTAAAGTCTACTTTTAGAAGGACACACAAAACCTTCACCTGTGAGCCTGTGAAAGCAGACCAAAAGATTGTGCCACACTGGAAAACAAAGTAATAAGCACTGACAAGAATGAAAATGTGTTTCATGTACGCCACTATTTAAAGGGGCATTTGAAGTTGAAGCGTGTCATTTTTTTCGATGTTAAAATACATGTTCCTTTCCTAGCTTAAAATGCAGAGACAGCTAGGCTATAAGTAAGTCATCTGTAGGCTGAGTTCCCCTGAAAAGTCACCTGAAATTTATCATAAAGCATAGCTCTGTTTATGTACTATGTACCAGCTTGAGGAACATTGCTTCAGCCAATGCCTTGAGTTTGGCTCGGGGCTCTCTGTTTGGATGAACAATGGCAGACAGAGGGAGTGTTTTAGGAAGCCTGTTTGAAAAGCATCATTATTTTTGCACTTCTATTGAGCTTAAATCAGCCTATTCTCTGTCTCTGACAAATGACAGACTGAAAGTCATTCATATCCAATAGAGAGTGAGTAGGAGCTGCATGGAGTTCTGTATATATGCTAATGCCAAATTTTCACATTTGATTTGAGCTTCGGTTGTGGTGAAATATTTTAAATGAACTTTTGTGGCTAGATCATATGCGACAAATGTACTGTACATATTCTAATCAAAACTATGAGTGCGAGGTGAGAATTACCAATATTTTTCCACTAAAACGCTATTCTTTAAACAAAATTTCTGTAAAATGGGCAGTACAATTACATATTTTATGTGGATATATATTTATATATTCATTATTAATTCCTTTTACCATGGTGAAGAAGTGGAGGGTAACAGCTTTGAAAGTTCCCTGACTGCCACTAGGGACTGCCACTACTCTCTATAGCTCAAAAAAATGAAATGTTGAATTTACTTAAAATATTACCGGTATGTCAAAGAGTTTAGCATGTCAAGCAACTTCAGCCATATTGTATTTGTTTAAATGTGCTCAATAAATCCAAGCTGAACTAACTTATTAAGGATTTTGCTTTTCATGCATGGCATGGATGACACCAGCAAACTTTCAATTACAAACCTTGAGCTTTTACAGCACATAGCTATTTGTTGGGCAAAAGACAGGTTATGATGTGTACAGTGCATGGCGAATATAATTAATATTTAATATTTGCATTTGACTCATATGGAGTTAAAAAGCGCAACTCAAATAATTCTAATAATCCATTTTAATGAAAAACAAATAACTGTTTCATCATGAACAATGTATTTGTTGAGTAATTACAGCAAAAGGGGATTTAATAAAAACCAACAACACTTTTTTCTACTCTTGTGACTTTCAGTCTGGACTGTGATCCATTTCTCATCGCCATCCGCACAGCAGTGTGAGTGATGACTATGTCTCTCTCAGACTCTCCAGCACCACGGGGTAGAATCACTGTCCTCCTTTTCAGCCTGTTAATTTTCACAAGCCTGCTAACAACACTCACGCAATCGCACCGTAATTAAGCGCAGCTCCGAGGCCAGCTCTTCTTTCAGCATCTGTATCATAGCACAGGAGAAGAAGGTTGGCCCATGCCTCTTTTCTGTTCAGCTGTCCCTGCGGTGACATCTGCTGCAGTGGAAAAGGCAGAGTGTCTGTTCCCCGCTCTGCTGGAGGACTCTCATTACTGACACCATACTGTCGCTATGCCTGGAGGCTGCGTGAGCTATGGAGGCCCCTGCGCTCTCTTTTCCCCCCTGTTCTCCGCTCCCCTTGCTCCCTCTCACCATCCACACAGAGGGGGTTGTGTCATCCGTGATGCACCGCTCAGCTCCGTTGCTTCAGGGCAGAGCCGGAAAACAATGGTGAAGCCTTACAATCAAGTCAAAGACCCTGAAATTGGTTTGCGAGCATAAACAAGGGACCCTCAAAACTTAGCAGTGGTAATTACGTCTGTCATCTTCCTGTGCACTGTTTAAAACCTCAACCAGGGTGAGCTGCTCCCCCAGGCTGACCTCTGACAAACATAGTTTGGCACCAGTAGAGAGTAATGCTCCCAGACAGCTG